>CM060889.1:52190000-53390000 GCA_030762935.1 Hymenopus coronatus | reverse complement strand
TTCTGAAATAAGCTTTTATAGGTTATCTAGCAACATGTAGTTAAAATGATCAAAAAATCAAGAGTCAAAATATACTGCAAACTTTATTTCCCAAGAAGTCAACATTTTCCTAGAAATTGTGAAACAGATAAGCTGTAACAGAGTGCAATAAAATTACTATAGATTTCGAAAAACTAAACAAAAGAATTGTCACAAAGAATGGATTAGAATGGTGTGAAACATTTTTGACAGCTCAGTATGCTGTAAATTTTGATATGCCGGAAAAATCTCCAGCTGCGATACTAAAATATAAGCAATATATTCCAGATGAGGCGGCAATGTGTACAGTATATTCTCGATTATCCTGAGTAAAGTGAAGGAGAAGCAACACGAAAAATTGAGAAACCCATAATGTAATGCTTTTAAGGTACAACATACATATGTAAATAGGAAATTAGTTTAAAAGCTTTTTTACTTTCTCTACACATACTATGTACATAGTGTATAGAGAAGGTATTGTATTGCACCCAAAAATTTGATACCGAGATTTCACCAGAAATACATGTTTTGGGTCCCCCTGAATCCAAAAAAAGCATTTTTGGAAAAAGGTCCATATGTATGTATGTGTGTGTGTGTGTGTGTGTGTGTGTGTGTGTGTGTGTCTGTCTGTGGACAGCATAGTTCAAAAACGAAAAGACCGTTAAATACCAAACTTGGTATTTAAGTTTGGTATCTTCCAAGGGTGCGACACGATTTTCAAGAAAATCCCCCCACCCCCAACTACTCTTTACATGGAACTTTTTTCAAAAATTTTGATTCTCTCAAAAATGGCTCTAATGATTTTGATTAAAATATTGTATATTAAAGATATTTACCTGGCAAATAATATGTATATCTTGAATTTTCTGGGAATAGCCTCTGAAGAGGAATTTTGCATAACTGCTAAAATGTAAGAAATGGACAAAAACTTACCACACAAAAAATGTAGAGCATATTAAAACACACAATTTATGTTATATACATTTTTTCGAGGAGTTGATCGTTTTTGAGAGATTTGGTTTCAGCTTTGAAAAACTTGTACTTTTCTCATACAGGAATTTGTCAACCCGTGTCCATACAAACAAAGGAATTTCAGTCACCTGGTAACGGCTTTTGACTGTCACTTTAACCTATGGTACTCCCTTATTTCGCTTCTACTTACAAGGAAGCAAGTAATAAGACTATTTCTGCTAATTTTTTCTCAATTTGCTTGAAGTAAGTAGAAGAATAAGCTTATTAACAATAATTTGTTACACAGAAGTAGAGAAAGTCTTGTGAATGGAACACATCAGATTTTTTTAATAAGTATTCTTTGTTTAAAAGTTTATTCTTCTTCTGTGCATAGATATTGTTTGTTTTTTTTAGGAAACAGCAATAAAGGACCCATTGTGTAACAGCAAGTGCCATTTCCATTGCTTAAACGACCACCGCGTGAGAACAGAGTACAGTTTCCATTGTTATTGGCCTGTCTGTTCCGTGTAAATTAAAAACAAATTCAGTTTTTATGAAGTCAATTAATCAGAGGGCAAGTGTCAACGAAGCAAGTAAAAAGAAATGTGTAAAAGAGATGGTGGAGAAACAAAATAAATGAGTGTTGACATTAAAAGAAAATATTTTGGGTGGAGGGGCAGGGATGCAAGGATAATCTGCACACAAATAATTGGGAGTATACAACAATATGAAGTATAAATTTAAAATTGCGTTGCCTGATTGTCGGTTTTATGTATAATTGCATCAATAATTAATGGTTCCATTACTTAAATTCTTATAGAATTATCAGTCATTCCTTACATGAAAATGGCTTAGATGCATTCTAAGTCTTCTTCTGTTGTGCATACGATTTAAATAATTTGTGTTTCATCACTAATATTGTATTCTTCAGATAACAGTGATTCTTTAGCTTCAATCACAGTTAAGTGCTATTTAACAACATTCTGGTTTGTGCCTTATTTTGACAGTTCTACCCTCCTGACTCGGTGTTTTAGGGTTTTTTTTTAAAAAATGGTAATTCTGAAACTGGTTGTTATAATTTACTGCTCTTTTTTGCATTTTTATTAATGAAGTTTAGCTATGTAAGCACATAGTTGTAGATGTCACATAAAAATTTGAAAAAATAAAAATTAAATAGTGATTTTATTGAAATAAAAAACTCATACAAGCGAACTTATAAGAACAAAAAAAAAAGTTATTTTCATTGCTCACCATTTTTCTGTATTAGTTTGATACTCTTCTTCTGTACATATAAATATTGAAGAAATATACTACATATTTTCTTGAAGGGAAAATAATCGCACAAGAAAATGTACAAAAACATTTCATCTACATTTTACTAGTAATAACCTCACATTATCAATAAATTACAATGTAGAAAATTCCATAAAATGCAATTTAATTCCTTCAGCATCATTTGCACTCAAAAAATTCACTAAAATCTCCTTTAGATCCTGAATCATTGAAATGTTGAGCATTCCTTCTTTGGTAAGATTACACTTGCTTGAGCTTGCCATCTTTGAGCCATGTATGGAGTTAAGATCTGTAGACTTGTAGGCTTTCAAACAAAACATACTTTCATTTGATTTCCTGGTCTCATCTGACATCTAGTAGATTCTTTTGTTAACTAAACATCTAGCTACATAGCACAACAAACGAAATGCAAGCCTGGGCTGTTGTAAATTTTGTGCATATTTTTATACTTCACTGCAAGCATAGCCTGTTGTGCATCATGAACGTTATATACGGAACTGCGAGCATAGTCCGCAGTTAGACCGGAAAGTGTAAGTTAAGCTACATATAAGCTTAGTTAGTCACATGCACCACATGTTTTAAAATTCAACTATAGCTTAAGCCTCTGTTTAAGCCCGATTTGCAGCTTAAGCTTAAACTGTGTAATAGCCTTATTGTAGGAGAAAATTTTCACTATAAGAATGACAAAGTGAGGTGCCTGCAGCATGAGTGGATAAGGGTTTGCTTCCAATACTGGAATGAAGACTGTAGGTCAGGAAAGAGGTGTTTTCAGCTTTGTGAGGTCTTTGGAAATCAGTTGAAGAGCTACCTGATAGAAAAGTGGCAGTTCTTGAACTTGCGAACCACACCTAAATGGCTATAGGGTAGTGACATGCTGACCACATGCCATCTGCTTCTTGATCTTTGCTCCTCTGCTCAAAGCAAAGAACATAGAGGCTGTGTAAATAGGGCTTGATCATCTTGGATTGCAGAATCAGAAGTAAGTTTCAGAAAAAAGAGCAGCAAACAAATAACATATTCTTTTACTATTTGCTCCTGATGACTTGGTGTCGGGGAATAGAAATAAAACTCTGCGTTTATGCTTAACCAATACTTTAGAAGGAAAACAGGTGTAGGAATGTTTTCATTTCTACAAACATGGTTTTTGGTATGTCCTCCTAGTTAAAGTAAACAATTTTCTAAATTGTTTTTAGATTCAAAGCTGAGTTTGCTTAAAATCATTAAGTATACATAGCTAATAAATCTTCCATTCTTGGGTAAACTAGTAACAGTGATGTGAAGTCATATTTAAGAAAAATTATAGAGTTAAAACGGAAACTCTTCACTTAGATTTTTGTGCCTGACTGATTATAAGAGCTATTAGCTCCCATCTTCAGAAGAGACTGACTGTTTCCTGGTGTTGATGTTCATTGTGTTGACATCTAGTGGTGGAGTGATGTACTACCCATCCCACTTGATGTTGCTGCTGGCAAACTTTCACACTAACTGTTATGTCATGCACTAGACAGGCCTGTGGAAAATCGGTTTGCATTAAATGAGTAGTGTGTTAAATGATGCTGCATTACAGCAGTGCTGACATTACAGTAGGGAAGCTATAATAAATCCATTTACTGTTGCTTATGTCTAGTATTAATAAGATAAATGGGGCATCAACATAAATACCCTCTGTTTATAGCATTATGTGATGGACTGTGCCATGCACTCCATCTGAGCAACTACCTGCAGCCCCTTAGTAATCTACATTGTTTAGGCAAAAGCAACACTAGCGACATCATCACCAGCAGAAGCCTGAATGGAACAAGCTATACTTTCATAGCATTTTGGTGGCGGCAATTTATATAGGCAAAACAAATGAAAACTAGAAACCAGATTAAAGGAACACTGGAGACACATCAAAACATGATGGGAAAGAAATTGGATATGTCAA
Source organism: Hymenopus coronatus (assembly GCA_030762935.1). NCBI lineage: Eukaryota > Metazoa > Arthropoda > Insecta > Mantodea > Hymenopodidae > Hymenopus > Hymenopus coronatus. The sequence goes on along the minus strand of CM060889.1, from coordinate 53,385,811 downwards.
TTAAAGTAAATTTTAAGAGAAGTTGGTTTGGGTGAGCTAGCCAATGAACAGACAATAGGGAGACAAAAACTGTTATCAGTGAAAATTAGGTTAGACAATATAGAGAAACAAAAAATAGATAGTTTAGAGGATGAGTACTTTAAAATGGGGAAGAGAAAACTACATTGATGTCTGTGAAAAAATGAAAGAGAGGGTCTAGCATGGGCAAGAACAATGTTACTAAAAGATCTAGAAGTTAATAAAGATCTGTGCCCACTATATGGTAATGTCGATAACAATTTACACTGTATAATTGAGTGTGAGGAAATTAAAATGTAGAGAAAGAGAGAGAAAATATGGAATAAAAACTGGGAAAAGTTGCCACCAGAGATATTGTATGTAAAACTTTTTGGAAACATTAAGAAAGCAATTCTGAAACAACTAGGTAATTATAGAGGGAAATGGGAGAGGAAAATTGCCAAAGAAAAAAAATATCTTAATAACAAAACTGTTGAGGTTGTAAATTATAAATGTGATAAACAGATTAAGTTGGTAGGATATAAAATGTACAAATAGTTTGTAACTTGAAAAGTTGAAATATCTATCTATAAAACACAATGACAATTTAATGAATTTTGAATTGCCTCGACTGTATCAGCTATGAAGTACATCACTCCATCACTAGATCTCAACACAAAACAACCTTCAGAGGAACCAGTCAATTTTCTGAGAGTAAGAATAAATAGCTCTTGAAACCAGTTAAGCACAAAAACAAGTGATCTATGTGCTTCCTTTCCTACGCTTTTATGTTTATTTTATGCCAAAAGGAACACATTATTGTACGACACGAGTATCATTTGAATATCCTTTTCCTGCTTTTGTAGACAAATCTTAACATTTGTCTAATTTATAACATGTCTTTTGTGAGGAACTTTTAACATCTGATTTCATAACTAAGGCATGCCTAATCCCTGTTCACACTGCATATAAAATAAACTTTGCACCAGTATAATACATAAGGCACTTAGTAATCTTTTGTTACCTGAGTGTGGGTGTTTCTTTTTTTCCTACTTTTTAAAGTTTATTGTTTTTAAGAAAGATTGTATGCATTTTGCAATTTGTACTACAATGTTTTTGAATGAAGATATTACTGTAATAGAACTGAAAGGCAGCATGCTTGTTTACAGTTTTCTTTTAGGTGCAACTGTAGTGTATAATGAGGTAGAGCAAGTTGCTGTCCTGTTCTGAATGACATGAAAATAAGATTAAGAGCAAAGTTTATTGACGTTTTACAACATTGCAATTGGTCTTGCCAAGCACATAATTTATCGAATTACAAAACTGGAGCTTTTAACAATTATTTATACCATTTAAGGGGGGATGTAGGCTAAAAATGGCAACATTTTCAAATTTTTTTTTTATTTCACTAATTAATTGCTAATACATTCAGCTTTATTTTCCCAAACTTTCATGACATAATTTTATTTCTTTGTGGTCCAAATAAATTAAAAAGTTAGGACTTATCATGCCACACCCACTTTTTCTGCTTGCTTGATTATCAGCTTTGATCCCTTGTTTCTCTACATTTCTAACAGGCAAACATAATTATAAATTCAAAATCTTCTCGGGCTTCTAACCAGGTAAAAACTTGGCTTGGCACCAACGTTTCGAAGTGCATCTTCCTCGTCTTCAGGGTGAACTGATGGATTGAGCTTGTGGAGACTGGTATTTATAAGAGTTGGAATGAAGCTAACATCTGGTTGGTTCGCGTGATATTATGGCCTGGTATTTAAGATGACTGAGACATGGGCAAAGACTTCGTAGAAAACTATAGCAGTTATACGGCTAATGTTTTGTGTTTGAGCACGCACCTGCTAGAAAATAAGCCTTGGAAGACTGCAGGTAGAGAATTAGGCGTTAAGGCTCTTTAACATCGGTGTCCATGCTGAACTTAGTTGTAGGCCAGAATTGCAATTTAGATTATTTGTTTCAGATGAGATGGCTAAAGCTTCTTGTACTCTCCTTTCCCAGTAGTTCGAACACTGCCACTATCTTGGTGTTAGCTTCATTCCAGCTCTTATAAATACCAGTCTCCGCAAGCTCAATCCATCAGTTCACTTTGAAGACGAGGAAGATGCACTTCTTCGAAACGTTGGTGTCAAGCCAAGTTTTTACCTGATTAGAAGCCCGAGAAGATTTTGAATTAATACGTCGCCAGGAAAGCTTCAGTTCTTATAGTTATAAATATTTAGAAGGTATGTTTCTGACCAGGAAGAAGAAGCTGACTACAGTTATGGTGGATTTTAGGCAGTATTTAAGTATGTAGATCACTCCGTAAATAAAACAATCAAACAAATACTTTATGTAAACCTTATGTACACTTGTTTTCAAGCAACTTCACCAAAGGGATACTAAGAAAGAGGTACATAAGTTTTTTGATGTTTTGAAAATTCTAATGTAGTGTAATTTCTTTATTTGTTGACAAAATTACTAATAAAATAGCTCAGTAATAGAAGATATCAAGACAACTGTGCAAAATTGCATTGCATTAGAACAAAACCTATGGCCGTGGTACAATTTTTTTTTTGTGTCAAGGTATTTCTGCCTACGTCCCCCCTTAAAACATAGTTGAATATATTTGCTACTATTTACAGCATGTTTATGATAAATTTGTACAGTGGTTAAATTTTACAAAGCTAGCTTAGATATTACTCATGTATGTGAAAGTTATTACATTCAAAGAAATCTTCTCCTGAGTAAAAAGCTTTATCTTTCAGCCAATTGTCCAGAAATGTTTTGAATTTATGATTGGAAAGTGAGGTAATATGTTTTGGAAGTTTGTTGTACATGCTTAATGTTAGATATTTATGGCTGCAACATTAACTGAATATTTAGTAATAGAAAATGATATAAAATAATGTTTTGTTTTAAAGAAGTAGGAAACCTGATGGTGAGTCTGTGGGCAGTATTCCAGAGGATTATTTAGGATTCTCTCTTTTGTCAATGATTTTTAAATGTGAGGTCAAATATATATACTTGGTTGTTTTAGTAAGCATTTTAAATGAAATGCGAAAATGTCTCCTAAATGTTTAGTTCTGAGCATTCAAGTTTCAAAATTGTATTAATTGGATTTAATATCAGATCATCTCAAACATCAGCTACATTCTTAAGAAATTTTTGTAGTTGGAGTTAAAGAATACTAAATAAACAGTGGAAAAAATTTCCTCCTCTCAATTTTTCTAATTTTTCTTTCTCTACACATACTATGTACATAGTGTGTAGAGAAGGTATTGTATTGTACCAAAAAATTCAATCCCGAGATTTCGCCAGAAATACATTTTTTCAACCCCCTCAATCCAGAAAAGCATTTTTAGAAAAATGTCTGTCTGTCTATTTGTGGGCAGCATAGCTCAAAACAGTCTGTTAAATGCCAAACTTGATATTTAAGTTTCTTCCAAGGATGTGACACAAATATTTTCACCCCAAACTACTCTTTACAATGAAAATGTGTGAAAATTTTGATTTTCTCAAAAATGGCTGAATTTTTGCATAATTGTTAAACTGTAAGAGATAGAGAAAAAATTACTACACAAAAAATGTAGACCTACTTAAAACACTCAATTTATGCCCACAAGGAAAGTAAAAATCTGATATATGACTCGTATAATTTACTTTAGCTTTCATTCTGATCACAATAGATATTAAGCAAGAAATAGTTTGACCATATGATGTTAATATATCAGAATTCTCTTCAGTGACATTTGCCTAAATTTTCAGAGCTGCAGAATATTGAATACGGATAAAGGTGCATATACGTTAAGTATTATTTCAGTTAGATTTTTTAAAATGTTATTTGTTTGTTTATATGGTTTTGTATCTATAGATGTTCTAACAGAAAATGGCAGAAAATGTTTTAAGAAATCTTTAACAGTTTTACTAATGATTGTATTTAGTAGTCAGTAATGCCTTTATTGAATAAAAGTACAGAGTGGTGCACATAAATGCGACTCTTGAGTACTAGACTGCTCATTGTCATCTATTGTTGTGAAGCTGTTGCGACGTTCAAATTGTCAGTACAGAAGCTTATTGATTTATTACATGTTTTTGTAGTTGCATCTGCTTGTGGCAGGCAATTTGTGCACAATTGGCAGGCAAGCAGTCTGTACTTGGGCCGGTTTTTCATGCGCTGCCTGTATTTTCACTATTTTTATTATTATTTTCAAGATATGTAACATACTTTACTTTTCAGAAATGGGCTTCAAATCTTAGTCTTTCTAGCAACAGGCATTCTACCAATAAAGAAGTTCCAGAAGGAACCGTTGCATCGGTGGTGGGTTATTTTGTGTGTGTGTGTGTTTTGTTTGGATTTAGTTTTCATGCGTGCTTGCATGCACGTATTGAGTGTGGGTGTGGCTACTCCATATTGATAACTAGCATGAAAAATAGATTGACGCTTAAAAGATCATCATTTTCTCTAAAAATTCACTTTTATGTGGGAATTGCATGGAAAAGTGATAACAGAATTATTATTACTCTAAAAAAATAAACTGCTATAATCTGCAAGTTTTAATTCCTTTGACCTAACACAAAAATATCTTTAAATAGAATTTTATTGAACATTTGCAATTAAGCATAATGTAGTATAGGAGACGAAATAGAAGTGATAATTTTTACCTACTTCAAAGCATGATGTATTATCATGTTCATAATTTTTATTATAAAATATTAAGAATGTACAGTGCTTGATAGTTGTGTTTGCATTACTACTAACTCATTTGGCACAACCAAGTGCCTACACTCGTGTTTCAAAGCACTGCTCAGTAGCAACTTAGTGGATTGATGCCAGTATCTTCCGCTTTTAATTAGTTCCACTTTCATCAGTTGTCGTACAAATGCGATAGCTTTCCATCAATTTAATTGAGGTTAACAAATGCGTCTTTTCATGATATTATTTTGAGACAGAAGGTTGAGAAAACGTGCATGAGTTTGAAACCAAATTAAATTTACTGCAAAACATTTGAGTCAGTTGAAGAATTTAATGTTGTGTTTGTAAGTTGCCATGGTAGCTCAGTGGTTAGAGCAACCAGCTAGCTAGTTTCATATAAATATTTAAGATAATATGAGAAGTTTATTTATTATGAACTCATCTACTTTAGCAGCAGTCATGCTTGTTATTCGCTACATTGCAGATGATGATGCATGCTTGTCAAAAGGAAACAAATGCATTGGATCTTTAAAATGATATTATTTTATTTGAAGAAAATCTGAAACTATAGGATCATTAAATTATGAGATAACCCCTGTTGCAGCCTCTCTCCACTGCGCAAAAGATCCGAAAGTCACCGGGAAAGTGGTGCTGACAAAGGTGCACTAAAATACATATCTTAAGATGAATTACAGAAATGTTGACATACGGGTAGCACAATTTGTGAAAATATTCTCGCTTGCTCATCTAAGCTTAGCAGCAGGAATCCTTGTGATTTCTTGTATGATGTTATCACCAAGTTTCTGTAGATTACACAAGGATTTCTGCTGCCGAGTTTAGGTAAATGTGTGAGAACATCTTCCTGTTTGGGAGCAGATGGTCAATATTTTCAACATTTATGTAAGTAAGTTCTCCAGTGCACCTCTGCCAGCACCACTTTCCCGGCAATTCTCACACAGTGGAGTGAGGCTGCAAGAGGGGTTGGCTCATAACTTAATGATGCTATAGTAATTAAGTTACAGACAATTAAGATAATAGTATTGTTGTTATTGTCATTTCACACAGTGTATTCCTATAAGTTAAAAGCAAGTACACTGTGTGAGTGTTGAAGTGCATTACTGCAGTGTAATATGGCTTTAATTAACCAGTTGTCTACCATACTGTACCTCTCATTGACTAATGCATTACTCACAATGACTTCAGAGAAAATAATAGATGATTGATGGAACTTATGCAGTCAGCCTCACCAAAACTATCAAAAACGTTTTGTTTTTAATGGTATAATGAATGTTGTTTAGCCGCTATTAGTATTAATTGTAGTTTCATTGCAATTATTGAGATCTAAATCACAGCAGCAAGCCGAAGTAAATTAATTGAATGTTTCAATACAATCATGTTGTGATCAGTTTACATTTAATATACATAAGTGAACATACTACATGCATCTGCAATTTCTAACCACTGTTTAACAAATTTATCTTCCGAGGAACTACATAAGTGTTTTGAAATTTCAAACATAACTTATAAGGACACTAAACCTTCTTTCAAAGTTTCTGGTTTTGGAGCTATAAAGGTTAAAGTTCTGTTTCGTGTTGTGTAGTTATAATTTTATGTGCAATACGTACATATAAAATCTGTATGAAATTATATAAGATGCCTGGCTTGCTCCATGAACAACAAAACACTATCTATAATAAAGAAAAATATTATTACTTAACAATAAAAACCCAGAGTTCTTTCTTTCTTCTGTGAAAGAGCTATCCTACTTCCAAATTTACCCAGGGGTATTTTCTGAGAGGTTTTCTTTTTCTTTTCAATTCAATTCTTTATTCACCTTAGAAATTCATACAATTTATGGTTTTGTCAACCATTAATGAAACAACTGCACTGAAAAACAATTTTTAGAGAGGCATTATTTTATTCAAGGAAAAACAGAAAACATAATGTATTATTTAGTATTATTGTTGACATAACTACATTTCTACCCCTTTATCTGGAATGTTTTTATTCAACTTTTTGTAACCATTTAAAATTAGGCACCATAAATGGTGGTTACATCACCTAAGAAAAGAATCATTATATCAACATATAATAACAAAATTAAAGAAGATAATGTATTACAAACAAAAGGAAAACCATGGAAAATTTTATGTAATAACACGACCAGAATCATTATATTACCAAGAAAATCCTCTGTAGCAACTTTTAGACTCCTAACAGGCCATGACTGGTATAGTGAGATCTCCTCTGTGTCCTTTCTGTACACTTAAAGAAGATATGGATGGAAACCATCTACTGCGCTGCCCAACCTTTAGTCAACATGATGATATGACATCAAAATACTGGAATGCAAGAGAGCAAATGGCTTCACTGCCAACTGCTCAGCATTAGATACCAACCAACATTTCTACCCCAATTGCAATGCAAGCTTTCTGATGTGAGGCACTGGTAGCTTCACAAGTGTGATGCCATCATTTCATATGAACCCCTCTCTTAGTTGTACTCCTTTTAAGTGACTTATACCAAGAGGAGATACTTAAAAAGGCCTACTGATACAGGCGCAATTTTGAAAATCTCTGGAAACCAGCCATAACGCACTCTAGTAAGGTGCCAATTAAATATGATATTGGCAAGCGAATAAGTGCAATTTTCTTTACCTTTTATTCTTATATGACAATGGTTTGTTTGGTTTTGTATGAACCGTCATTACTATTTTCTTTATTCCTCCTCATTTTTATTCCTGTAGTATCCATCTATTGTAAGTTGAGAAATTGTATTGCATCCAAAATTCAATACTGAGATTTAAAGGGAAAAACATGTTTTGAGACTACATGAATCCAAAAAGAAAGGGACATTTATAGTAAAAGGTGCAATATGCAAATCCAGACTGTGGGTCACTGAGAGATGAGGCGAGAATGACACAGAACAAGAAATGAAAATATCTAACACATCGAGGTGATGCATGGCTGCTGGTGGCCAGAAGGTACAATCTTGGGGCGAATGGACCTGAAAGTCCAGCCATGTCAAGAGAAAATCCAGGAGTTTGGTCCCAGCAAAATTGGTGGAACAACGTGCCAAGCAGGATTTTTGGCGTTAAGATCTCCAGTCACCAATACCCGGCCAGGGGCAAGAATAAACAAGCGAGTCATCTGGTATGGTAACCCAACAGCTGCTTACTCAGTACCATTGGGGAGTGTTCGATCATTTGGCTACTACCCAGATCTAGTGCAGAGTGACTTTCATCTTTTTCAGCAGCTGAAGAAAGATCTGGGAGGGAGCACTTCTGCACCAACAGAGAACTTTATGATGTAAAGACCTATCTCCATGTGCTGGTGGCAACCTTCTAAGAAGATATGACAAATGGTGACTAGGAGGTAAAGCATTTGTGACAGTACTTGACTCCTGGTAATAAAACCATTTTGTGATTCTCATCTCCATCTGTCTGTTATGCCCTATTGGAGGTTTAAAAAAAATAAAATACTGAATTGACCCATGTGATATTTCTGGGAACTATTCCTCTAATCTTGTGCACTTCCTTGGACTAATCATAACAGTCAAACGTATAATTTCCAGATAATTTGTGTTGTCTTAGGTTTCTCTGTGGGGAACCTTCAGCTTCAAATTTATGAATTAAATTTAAAAACCTTATGTTAGTGGATTTGACACAAATTGTTCTCTACATTCCCTCAGTACAACACTTGCACTGCTTCGGTAAACAGGAAAAATCCTTTCTTCTTTCATTAACATTTTACAAAAACTTGTTTGTGTTGTCCAGACCAATGCCTATAGTTACCGATTAATTTGTTAACACTACATGTAATTTTTGTTTACCACCAACCATATCTTCATGCAGTCGTCGTCCATGGTGTAATGGTTACCTCGCTAACTTCATATACCTGGCGGAGGACAATGGATTTTTTGGGTGTAAAAATCCTTAGCATGGCTTCTTTTGGAAGGGAAGTAAAACTTAGTCCCCTGTTGCAGATTTATGGCACATAAAAGAACCTCAGTCCTAATGAAGAGGCCTCTGAGCAAAATGAAGCAGTCTTTCTGCCCTGTATAGAACAGGATGCTGAGAACCACAGCAGTTAAAGAGCATGCATAAATAAAATTCCATTTCATATCTACCAAACTAGATATGTAATTCCTCAAGTATGTAGTCACTTTTGTGCCACCCTGTATAATTACTTCAAGGTAATTTTGAAATTATTGAATAGGTCTTATTGCACAATAATTATTCAGTTTTTTACTTTCTCTATACGCACTATGTACATAGTGTATGGAGAAGGTATTACATTCCACCCAAAAATTGATACTGAGATTTCACCGGAAGTACATGTTTTTGGTCCACCTGAGTCCAAAAATTTTTGAGAAAAAGTCCATGTGCATGCATGCGTGCATGTGTGTGTGTGTGTGTGTGTGTTACCTTCCAAGAATGTGACACGTAGATTTTAAAAAAAAAATCCCCCCACCCAAAACTACCCTTTACATGGAAAAATTTTTGAAAATTTTGAATTTCTCAAAAATGGCTTAAACGATTTTGATTAAAATCTCTTATATTTAAGATATTTACATGCCAAATAAAATAAATATCTTTAATTTTCTGGGAATAGCCTCTCAAGACCTCTTTATTGAATTTTGCATAATTGGTAAACTGTAAGAGATAAACAAAAACTTACTGTATAAAAAATGTAGATCACGATAAAATACACAGTATATGTCATATACATTTTTTCATGGAGTTTTATCGTTTTTAAGATATTTCTTGTTATTGTTTTCAGCTTTAAAAAACTTACACTTTTCTTATACAGGAATTTGTCAACTCCTGTCCATACAAACAAAGGAACTTAAGTCACATAGCAACCAGCTTTTGACTATCACTTTAACCTTTAGTACTCCCTTATTTTGCTTCTTCTTACAAGGAAGCAAGTAATAAGCCTATTTCTGCTAATTTTTTCTCGATTAGCACAAAGTAAATAGAAGCATAAGCTTTTTAACAATATTTTGTGCAGAGATGTAGAGAAAGTGATGTGAGTGGAACACATCAGATTTTTTTTAAATAGGACATGTTTCAAAAGCTGTTGCTTTTATCTTAAGCTGTAGTTTTTTGACTGGTGTAGATAGTGTTGGATTTTTTACATCTATGGCTTGTAGACAGCATAATGTATTTTTCGAATTTATCTGGTGGCATGAAACAACAGTTACAACCCAAAATCATATCAATATGCCATCTTAAACAGCCTGGTACATTACATTATCAATTTTCCATTAAACAGAGAAGAAAATAATAATCAGTATAATAAATACAGCCATCAACAGTGGTTTCAACATAAAGATATTGGACAAAAAGATTCAGAAACCAATAGCAGAAAGAAAATAAAGGAAGCCACCACTCTAACACCATTAGAAGAAAAGAAAGACATTTAAGAAATTTTCATACCACCCATTTTTCCAATTAAAGTTTCAGAAATTATTCTCCAAATATAACATCATTCTAGCACCCCAGAACAGATATAACCTTCAAAATTCATTAAGAACACCTCCAAAGGATCCCGTACCCCAAAAAGAAAAAGCGGAAATCTCTCGGATAAACTGCAATAAAGAATTCATTGGAAAAACCAAAAGAAGCATCAGCATCTGGACCAAAAAGCATGTGTACAACATAAAAAATAAGCGGACAAGTCAGCAGTTGCAGCACATTTTTGGAGTTCCAGCTATGAAATAAACAAAAACACAAGAGTTAATAATGCATAGACCTATATGTTGGGGAAAAAATATTTATCAAAAAGTACTTGTATTGGGTTATGAATTTTGAAATACCACCACCGAATTTTTTCAACAAGTACATCTGAACCAGTATCTAAATTTCTCTTCATATTACACCTTTCCTATGTCTCTTCTGAGATAATGTATCTACATTTTTTCCACCCATATTTCAGCATATCTTTCAGCATTGGTGAATTGAGGTGTTGCAACACAAGAGAATACAGTTTCATTATAAAACTCTTTTTGTGTAATGAATATTTTTGAGTTGGGTTTGTTACACTTAAGTATCACTTAGTATAATTTTTCCAGACCGGTTTTGAAGCCATGTGAGCATCATTGTCAATGGTTTGCAGTTGGAAATCATCGACAATGATGTGCACATGGCTTTGAAACCGGTCTGGAAAAATTATGCATAAGTGATATTTAAGTGTTACAAAACTCAAAAATATTCATTTAATACATATCGCTGTTCCAAAACACCCTTACATTAAAAGTATTCCTTATGTATAGTTTTTGCATTACTTCCATGGCTAGTATACTACACCTAAACATTCTTTTAGTTCTCAGATTACAATCTTATGCTGTCAAAAAAAAATATATATCCCAGAATTCAACTGCACAAATTAGCAGGATTGTAGAGGGGTCCTAGATAAGCAATTTGAGATAGGGAACCTTTTGCCAAATGTCAAAGTTATGGTATATTTTCTGGATCACACAACAGTGGCTGTAAATTAAAAAAATATGGATATGTGTGTCCAATTTTCATTCAGAATAACTCATTTGTTTTGCCAGTAGTTGAAGGAATGCAGTATTGGTGCACAATCATACAATATTTAAAAGTATTGAACTCACAACTTTGGCAAAATTGTCTGTTCTTTGAGGGTGTTCATGCTGTTGATAACAGTTCAGTTGATTTCAGATCATGTGTAGTTAGCGAGAACGCTCCACTCTAACATACTGGTAGATGAATCGTTGCCCTCTATGGTGTAATGGTTACATGCTAACTTCATATACCCAAGGTCGCAGGTTCAAACTTGGCAGAGGACAATGGATTTATTTTGGGCGTAAAAATCCTTAGCATCGCTTCCTTCGGAAGGGAAGTAAAGCCGTTGGTCCTAAGACATAGATTTACGGCATGTAAAAGAACCTGATAGAGAGGCCTGTGAGCAAAATTGACCAGTCTTTCACGCCCAATTTAGAATGGGACGCTGAGAACCACAGCAGTTAAAGAGCGTCCATAAATAACATGCCATTTACATTTGTGGTAGATGAGTTGGTATAGCACTGGTCATTGAAGCACATAATACAAAGTTCACACCACTCTGGAGTTTCCATTTTGTAGTATTTTTAGTTTTCTCAAAGAGGTAGATACACAATTTGAGCATCACTAATATGCTTAATTTACACTTCTGAAGCCAAGATAATAAACATGCCAGTACAAATTACTTTCAAAAGACTGTGAATGATATCTGCATAGTGTTCAGTATTAAGGGCAGTAATTGTCAAAGAACCTGTGTAGATTAGTGCAATAAAATACGTTTGTTGAAAACATTTATGTTATGTGTGCTTTGAAATTAGTAACTGTTTTTGAGGTGGAATAAAATATCTGATTGTTGCTTAGATTCGAACACAGGTACTTTGAATTTATCCACACATAAATATTATGCTGTTTTAACCACTTGATCTACTGTAGTCCTGTGAGAATGTGCTTCTGAAAATCTTGGTTAAAGCCTATAAAGGGCTATTGTGAGAACCATGAATTGCTAAATATTGTGTTCACATTGTAAAGTATACACGTTATGTGTAAGGAAAGAAGTTGTTTCAATGAAATGTGAAACACAGATCACACAAACTAACATACTAAGCTAATCTAAGCTGTGAACTTCTGAGCTTATGTGCATTTTGGTGCCACTTGGTTCCATTGCACAAGCTTAAGAACTAACTTCACTTACCAGATGCGCATTGAATCAGATGAACAATTGCTGACACAAACTTTGCTGCTGTGGTGAGGGCACAGTACTCCATGAATTTTTGACACAGTACGAGGTTCATTTCTTCGTAGGTGCAACCTCTTTAGGAATATTGCATTTCCTCTAGTAACCTGTTGTATTTTGTGCTTCAGATATTGTAATATTTCTTGAAGTATCTTTCTATTTGCCTTTCATTTAGAGATGAAATAGTTGAATGCACTTTTCCTGACAACTACATAGTTCTTAATTAGTTTTATGTAGGTAATTACTACAGAGTTAGTTGTTTATTTTTATTTCATGTGAAGTTCATTTGACACTGATAATATTGTTTTGTAAAATGTGCACTATGCCTAAAATTGTAATGTGTACGTGCATAACACACAAATGTGTGAGACACTATTTTTGAAACTCGTCCGAGAGGTATGGAGAAGTGAGAACACGCTTCAGGTGTTCAGTGCAATTGTTATTAAAAAGTTCTCCATTGCACCTGTGTGCTAACTGTACTTTACATTTATTTTATTTGTCAGTACAAATAAATCATATTACAAAACGCAACAAAAAAGGAACAGCTCATTATAAAATGCAAACAAAGGAGACAATAAAAATAAATATGTCGATGGAGGCTTGAACCTACAATTCCCTCAACATCTTGACTGGATGTCCACATGCTTACCATAGAGCTAAATAATGCCAACATGTCTATGCTCTCTGAAATCCGGGTGTTCACATCATGGTCCAATTAATACATTTTGTTCTGTAGCAAAGAATTTAGAACCATAGCCCATAGGTTCCATATCTCAAAATGTTTATCTTGGGCCTCTGTACAATTCTGCCAATTTGTGCAGTTGGATTCTGAGAAACCATGTTATGCATCTAGGGGTAGCGCAAACATTGTTATCGCCCTCCATGGTGTAATTGTTACCATGTTAACTTCATATACCCAAGGTTGCGGTTTCAAACCCGATGGATTTTTTCCCTTAGGAAGGGAAATAAAGCAGTTGGTCCCATGTCGTAGATTTACGGCACGTAAAAGAAATTCAAACCTGATAAAAGAGGCCTGTGAGCAAAATTAAGCAATCTTTCATATGCCCAGTATAGAATGGGACGCTGAGAACCACAGCAGTTAAAGAGCGTCTATAAGTAAAAAACTCCATTTACAAACATTGTTGCTTTTGGAGCAATGATTTGAACCTTAGTTCTCTTGATAAATGTTGTGGTACTCTCTGAGGACACACACATTCTGGGTTTCCATGTTAAGTTTCACAAAGGAGAATAATATGTTTTTGCTTCAGTTGGTTCTGCAGATCTGTATCGAAACTTACCTGGTGAGCTTGATATGTAGAACAGGATGATCAACTGTGTATAAAGGTTCAGTAGTGAAACCCTTGCCATTAGCTGGCTCTTGAGAGTCCTGCTGTCAGGAGTAACCCTGATGAGCTTGATATGTAGAACAGGATGATCAACTGTGTATAAAGGTTGCAGTAGTGAAACCCTTGCCATTAGCTGGCTCTTGAGAGTCCTGCTGTCAGGAGTAACCCTGATGAGCTTGATATGTAGAACAGGATGATCAACTGTGTATAAAGGTTGCAGTAGTGAAACCCGTGCCATTAGCTGGCTCTTGAGAGTCATGTTGTCAGGAGTAACCCTGATGAGCTCGATATGTAGAACAGGATGATCAACTGTGTGTAAAGGTTGCAATAGTGAAACCCGTGCCATTAGCTGGCTCTTCAGAGTCATGCTGTCAGGAGTAACCCTAATGAGCTCGATATGTAGAACAGGATGATAGCTGTGTGTAAAGGTTGCAGTGGTGAAACCCTTGCCATTAGCTGGCTGGCTCTTGAGAGTCTTGCTGTCAGGAGTAACCCTGATGAGCTTGATATGTAGAACAGGATGATCAACTGTGTATAAAGGTTGCAATAGTGAAACCCGTGCCATTAGCTGGCTCTTCAGAGTCATGTTGTCAGGAGTAACCCTAATGAGCTCGATATGTAGAACAGGATGATCAACTGTGTGTAAAGGTTGCAGTAGTGAAACCCTTGCCATTAGCTGGCTCTTGAGAATCATGCTGTCAGGAGTAACCCTGATGAGCTCGATATGAAGAACGGGATGATCAACTGTGTGTAAAGGTTGCAGTATTGAAACCCTTGCCATTAGCTGGCTCTTCAGAGTCATGCTGTCAGGAGTAACCCCGATGAGCTTGAGATGCAGAACAAGATGATTAACTGTGTGTAAAGGTTGCAGTAGTGAAACCCTTGCCATTAGCTGGCTCTTGAGAGTCCTGCTGTCAGGAGTAACCCTGATGAGCTCGATATGTAGAACAGGATGATCAACTGTGTGTAAAGGTTGCAGTAGTGAAACCCGTGTCATTAGCTGGCTCTTGAGAGTCATGTTGTCAGGAGTAACCCTGATGAGCTTGATATGTAGAATGGGATGATCAACTGTGTGTAAAGGTTGCAGTAGTGAAACCCTTGCCATTAGCTGGCTCTTGAGAATCATGCTGTCAGGAGTAACCCTGATGAGCTTGATATGTAGAATGGGATGATCAACTGTGTAAAGGTTGCAGTAGTGAAACCCTTGCCATTAGCTGGCTCTTCAGAGTCATGTTGTCAGGAGTAACCCTGATGAGCTTGATATGTAGAACAGGATGATCAACTGTGTAAAGGTTGCAGTAGTGAAACCCTTGCCATTAGCTGGCTCTTCAGAGTCATGTTGTCAGGAGTAACCCTGATGAGCTTGATATGTAGAATGGGATGATCAACTGTGTAAAGGTTGCAGTAGTGAAACCCTTGCCATTAGCTGACTCTTCAGAGTCATGTTGTCAGGAGTAACCCTGATGAGCTTGATATGTAGAACAGGATGATCAACTGTGTAAAGGTTGCAGTAGTGAAACCCTTGCCATTAGCTGGCTCTTGAGAGTCCTGCTGTCAGGAGTAACCCTGATGAGCTTGATATGTAGAACGGAATGATCAACTGTGTGTAAAGGTTGCAGTAGTGAAACCCTTGCCATTAGCTGACTCTTCAGAGTCATGTTGTCAGGAGTAACCAAGTTTACGTTTTCACTTGTAGGCGTAGCTGTGCAATTTAGCAGGAGAAATTATGCCTGGTTGAGTGTGGTGCATGCTTTCTTTTTTTACTTTCTCTACGCATACTATGTACATCGTGTATAGAGAAGGTATTGCACTCCACCCAAAAATTTGATACAAAGATTTCACTGGAAATATATGTTTTAGGGTCCCCTTTATCCAAAAAAAAGCATTTTTGGAAAAAGGTCTGTGTGTCTGTGAACACGATAACTCAAAAACGAAAAGATGGTAAAGTACCAAACTTGGTATTTAGGTTTAGTATCTTCCAGGGTTGTGACATGATTTTGATAAAAAAAACCCACCCCCAACTACCCTTAACTTGGAACTTTTTTCGAAAATTTTGAGTTGTTCAAAAATGGCTCTTAACAATTTTGATCAAAATATCATATATTAAAGATATTTACCTGACAAATAAAATGTATATCTTGGATTTTCTGGGAATGCCCTCTGAAGACTACTTTATTCTGGATGAATTTTACGGAATTTTGCATAACTGCTAAACCGTAAGAGATGGACAAAAACTTAACACACAAAAATTGTAGAGCACATCAAGACACTCAATTTATGTTATATACATTTTTTTCGTGGAGATGATTGCTTTTGATATATTCCTTGTTTTTGGTTTCAGCTTTGAAAAGCATACTTTTCTCATACAGGAATTTGCCAATTCCTGTCCATACAAACAAAGGAACTTCAGTCACATAGCAACCAACTTTTGACTTTCACTTATTTTGCTTCTACTTACAAGGAAGCAAGTAATAAGGCTATTTCTGCTAATTTTTTCTTGATTAGCATGAAGTAAATAGAAGCATAAGCTTTTTAATAATAATTAGTTGCAGAGATGTAGAGAAAGTCATGTGAACGGAACACATCAAATTTTTTTTCTTCCATTTGTGATGATGATTGTGCTGTTGTGGTAGTGTTTATATTGAGAAACAAAATAGGCTCATACACCCAGAGATTGTGAGTGAACATCAATTGGCAGCAGATTGACCAATGCCAATGCATCAACCTGCTTATGATGGTGATGTTCTGGGGTGTTGTCGTTATTGTGTAGAAGTAAGTGGTGGTGTTAATGGAGATGTGTTATAACAGCATCTGCAATGATTGGCTGCGAATGAATACCCTAATAGGTTAATTAGAAATTTACAAAACGAATAAGAACACAAGATAAGGAGACAAAAATAATTCCATTTTGATAAGTAAATTGATTATTTGCATGCGTACAAGAATCGTTATCTAATGCATTTTCATTGCAGAAGCTAGAATATATACCTATTGTCTCTTACATTGATGTCAAACACTTTTATCAAGGTCTGAAAATTGAAAATCACTCGCTTTCTGCTAATACATTGCGAACTCTGCTCTTATTTCCTCTTTGATGCATAACCTTTTGCTGGCCATTTTTCAACCAACATAAACACTGACTAGAGAAATTAAATTTGAAGCTAATTTAGCACTTTGGTGTAAAGCTAATGCCCTGAAATGCTCCAGAAAATCTTCCTCTATGGCTGTGATGTAGAAAGTACACAGACTTTACCATTGGAAAGAGTTATATGAAAATGGCATTACGATTAGATTGTTTTTGGCACTAAAAGGTTAACAACGTTGGGCTATATCCAATATGCCGTGAAGGTTTCATAATAAAGTAATAGTCGCCCTCTGTGGTGTAATGGTTACCATGCTAACTTCATATACCAAAGGTCATGGGTTCAAACCGGGCAGAGGATGATGGATTTTTCAGGCATAAAAATCCTTAGCATGGCTTCCTTCGAAAGGGAAGTAAAGCTGTGTGTTCCATGTAGATTTACGGCATGTAATAGAACCTCAAGCCTGATAGGCCTATGATCAAAATTAAATGGACTTTCATGCCCAGTATAGAATGCTGAGAACCACAGCAGTTAAAGAGCATCCATAAATAAGATGCCATTTCATTTCAATAAAGTAATACCCTTCACAAGTAATAATCCTTGCCATTAAAAGTGGCAGTATCACTCTGTCCATTTCAAGAATTCAAAATGGCAATTTGTTGTTTATAACATCAAACCACCCATGTGTATTCTGTAAACTTTATACATTAGTACAATATTGAAATAAGTGATGGAATCACAATATGCAGAAGATGATACCATGCTTTTATCATAAGTTATATAATGAGAGCTCCAACTTTTATCAATAAATTCGTGAACAACTTGTTGCGAGAGAAGTTGTAGCTCGAGTTGTATTTAATAAGACTATTTCGTGAACAAAATAATGATTAGCATATATGGACACAAGGAATAATATTCCTAAAATCCCATTTGTCTTGACATATATTTGCACTGAAATCACTGCAACTCGATGTCCAGATCGTAAATCATGGCCTCATTGCTTACAGAATTCGTTGAAAAACACTATTGTTTTTAGTATTCTGCGACTTTGAGTTTACAATTAATCTGCCTACTTCAACAATAGATCTTTTTCCAAAATGTTTGGAACTTTTGCCATTATGTATGGGAATATCACTGTACACTGATACTAATATTACAAGACGAGTATTAGTTCAGAAAGAAAACAAATGCACGTGGGTGCAATAAATTTAGAAAAACAATTGCATGTGCATGTGATTAAAAAAAAAATATTAAAATGAAGAGAAAACGAGTTTGGAATTTTACATGCCAATTTACTTTGGACACTTCCTATAATCACGTGTCATGAATGAAATAGTCAACTGAAAATATTTCTATATACCATTTAGAAAGAAATTACGCCTTTACAGTTGGCCTTTTTGCTTGTCAGTTAATACTCTTGATTTAAAAAGAGCATTTAAGTTTTGCATGAGCTCATTGATACTTTCCTTGTTAATCTCTTTTATCAGTACTTGATTTTTTTTCTAATGCTTGCTTGAGTTTACAACTTATACTTTTCATAGATCTTTATGTATTATGTGCCAAAACACTGAAATGTTTCTGTATAAACTCAAAAAGAACATCTATAAAAAATAATGCAATATCTCTATGCTATTTGAAATCCTATTTCAGCCTCCTCTCCAAGTGTGATTATCATTTGCCAAAAATTTTAAGCTTAAGCCACAACTACTCATATCTGAAATGTGAAGTTGTACATTCAGTGAAAAAAATAGCTTTCAGAGGACACCTGGCAAAGAATTTCAACATAATTTCAACAAAAACATAAGTTTGCTTTTGTGCTTATTTACAGCAGGCAGAAGAATCTGCAAATGTTCTCTACCATAATGAAGACTTTAAGGGTCCAATATTATTTTCCTTCAAAGCAAAATCATTCTTTGGTAAGAAGAAGGCTTCCATTAAAGTGGAAGATGGTGAATGGTCAGATAAATTTTCTTTGGATGTTGCTGGCAGCTCAGGTGTTGTGGCTTGCACAAAAGGAGAAGCGGTTTACCAGGTAGGTTTCCAAAAGAAGTTTTACTTTTCTACTCATACTATATACATAGTGTAAAGAGAGTGTATAGTATTGCACCCAAAAATTCAATAACCAAGATTTCACCAGAAGTATATGTTCTTGGGCCTCCTGAAGCCAAAAAAAGCATTTTTAGAAAAATGTCTGTGTATGTGTGTGTGTCTGGGCAGCATAGCTCAAAAACAAGAAGTCTGTTAAATACCAAACTCGATATTTAAATTCGGTATCCTCCAAGGATGCAACATGAAGATTTTCAAGAAAATCCCCCCACCCCCAACTACCCTTTACATGGAAAAAATTTTGAAATATTTACGTGAAAAATTAAATTTTTATCTTGACTTTTCTGGGAATAGCCTCTGAAGACCTCTTTATTCTTGAATTTTCTTGAGTTTTTCTGAATTTTGCATAACTGGTAAACTGTAAGAGATAGACAAAATCTTGTGTGTTTTGACAATATCTACATGTTTTGTGCAGTAAGTTATGTAAAGGATAGTTTGGGATGGAAGATTTTCTTGAAAATCTTTGTGTCGCATCCTCTAATACCAAGTTTGGTATTTAATGTTCTTTTCGCTTTTGAGCTATGCTGTCCATAGACATGCGCGTACGCACACTCACACCTTGACCTTTTTCTTAAAATGCTTTTTTTTTGTATTCAGGGGGTCTCAAAGCATGTATTTCTGGTGAAATCTTGGTATTGAATTTTTGTGTGCAATACAATACCCTGTGGAGAAAGTAAAAATAAAGCCTAATCAAATTGAATTATTAAACAGGTACAAATACAAAACATAACTGTCATGTGATTAGAATTGAAACCAAGGTTAGTCACAGTGGAGTGATATAAAACTTTTATCACATAGTGAGATAATCTAAACGTCTTAGTTTTTGTGCACTATGTTAAAAGTTGTTTTGGGCCATATTATTTAAAAAAGTGTTTTTACTGTTTTACTGTAATATTTTAACAGATCGGTGTGAGTATACAGTTGACAAACTCCTCGCTGACGAAACAAGTCATCTTTATGCCATATTATGTTCTGGTAAACCATGCTGATTTCATTATTGAATGCCAGGAGGCAGATAGACCCGCAGATCCTTGGGTTAAGGTAAGTGGATTATTACCAGCTGCTGCTGCTGTTTGGATTTGTACTTTTAGGTTGCCTCATAAGTAATGTCGCTTTTTTGATTTTGGTGTTTTGAAAATGTATTGGGTTTCTTTGGTTTGCCAATGCTATTTACAGGATGCTATTACTAGTGTTGCGTACATTGCGAGCCTGTATCAGTCTTCATTTGTTAATAAAGAATCACAAAATGGAGATAACAAAGTTTGAACTTAGAGTCCTTCTAAAGCACTTCTGGAAAATGATTATAGAGCTGTTGTCACAACTCAAAGAATATGTGAATTGGAAGGAGAAGGTGTAATTAGTGAGCATGTGGCATAATGATGGTTCCAGCGTTTCAACAGTGGAGACGAAAACACTATAAATTTACCATGTTCTGGAAGACCTAAAGTATGGAATATTAAGGATACATGCCAAGTTTTGCGAGAAAATCCATAAAAGTACCCTAGGCTTTCAGAAGAACTTGGTGCATTAAAAGATACCATACATTGCCACATTAAGGCACTTGGAAAATCATGCAGAAGCTGTAGATCTGTATCTCATGAACTGACACCTCGACAGATTCAACGTAGTGTGTCGTCAGCTTATTCGTAATCCCATGGATGATAGATTTGTCAGGAGAATTGTTACTTGTGATGAAAAATGGGTATAATACTGAAACCCTGATGCCTCAAAACAGTGGCTTGATTCCCGCCAACCTGCCAAAGTCATCATTAAAAAAAATTGGTTCGTTCCCAAAGTAATGTGTTTGTGGTGGAATTTTGAAGGTGTGATTCACTGGGAGTTTGTTCCAAACAGATGGGCGATTAATATGATCTTTATTCTCAACAACTGGAACAAGTTCATGAAATTTTGAGATGGAGATACCCAGCATTGGTTAACTGAAATAGAGTTCTATTGCAACAGGACAATGCAAGACCCCCATACTGCACGAACAACCATGGAAAAAATTCAGGAATTGGGAGGAATTGAACTGCTACCACACCCAGCATACAGCCCTGATCTGACACATTCAGATTATCATCTTTTTCGATCCATGACCCATTTTCTACGCGGAAGAAAGTTTTACAACATTCAAGCAATGCAAGTAGGTCTCAACGAATTATTCGTATAAAAAACCAGAGACTGGTACCATCGTGGGATAATAAACCTCGCTGATAGCTCAAGGCCATATAGAATCTAATGGTCTGTACTTTGAAGAATAGTTGATTGCCTGTCAGAACACATATCAAATAATTGTTTTTCTTAAAAAACGACATTACTTACGAGACAATATCTATATTTTAATTTCCTTCTAATTTACCTCAGAGCATGATATTAAATAACCATAATCAGACTTTGATAGGTCAAATGTTGTCCTTTGGAATAAGTCTTTTAACACTAGAAAGAGTTCCTAGTATAAAAAAATTGAAGTTCCTGTGAATAATCCTATGCAAATCTGAGAAATAGAGCAGTATTTCAGTGAGAAAAATGCAAATAGCCAGTAAAACTGTTGAATTTAGAAACGTTAATGTTAGTTTACCAAGAGATTACACTCCTGATTATAATGCTATCTCATTCATTATACTCTATTCTTTGTAAAGTCCCTGGAAGTTCCATATTAATACTTCATGATCTTACCCCCTTTAATGCTTCTAAATTCTGCTATTAGCACTTTTTACAGGTCAAAAAGTAATAAAAATACTGTGTATTATGTGCAAAATTTTAAATTTTTGAAACATATAATGCAACAATAAGTTGATTGTACTCAGTGGCCATGCTTTACCTTGAAAATTTCTACAGTTGGCACTACAGGAAATGCAATAATTTTATTTATGAATCCTCTTTTACTGCTGTGATTTTCAGCACCCTTTATATTTTGGGCTTGAAAGGCTGCTTAATTTTCCTCAGAAGCCTCTTTATCATGATTGAAATTATTTTATGTGCTGTAACTCTATGACATGGGACCAGTGGCATTACTTCTTTTCTGAAGAAAGCCATGCTAAGGATTTTTTGGCAAAAAAATCCACCACCATCCACCAGGTTTGAATCCATGACCTTGGAAGCCACAGGCTAAGCATGTTACCCCTAGATCATTGGGGACAATATGGCACTACCCTGGGTAAATACCTTTCTTGAAAGGAATTTATATACCATCAAAAGTTTTAAGTCTTTTTTGAATACTTTGCCCTATGTAGGAGTTGTACAGTAGTATATAAATGTTAATACAGGCCTGTCTAAAAGGTAACTGACCTTAATTTTTGTCATGCAAAGTAATGATGCTATGGCGGCACCACTGTTCAGTGGCAGAAGGAACCTTAATGTGCATGCTTGAATTTTCTCACCACGTTTGCTTGTGCCAGTCGAAGTGTTTCTTGGATTTAGTTTTCTCGCAAGATGACTGAATGAATTGAGCAAAGATTTTGATCAAATTTTGCCAAAAACTAGGTGATTCTCAAAAAGAAACAATTTGTAAAATTCAAAGGTATTTGGAGATGATGCTATGGGGTAACACAAATTAAAGAGTGGTTAACCATTTCAAAATTGATCACACTTCGGTGGAGAGTGATGAGTGTCCAGAAGGCCACAAACCACTCAAAATGCTGCTGTTTAGAAAGTGAAAGATGTGATACTCTGAGATCGATGTTTGACCATACGAGAGATTGCCAACGAAATAAAAATAGTCATTAAAATGATTTTGTTGTTCGTGCCATACCATAGGAACACCAAAGGTAATAGATAAACAAACATGATTTGCAGATAGATTTCACTTTGTAAGCTGACCAAGTTAACACGCACGAATCACAGCGTAGCCAGTTCAGAGGCTTTTGGTATAATGACCACCTGCTGAGAAGAAGTTTAAAACTGTTTGGAATTAGGTTCCTCTTGATATCTTGGCCAATAAATGTTTATGAGATAGATTCAACATTACTTGTAAACAGAGATAGACAACCAAGTTAAATTGGACACACACAATCCATGATTTTGACCATCTTAACTGTATGGTCTTTGTCAGGGAATTGGCACAATTGGAGTAAAAATGAATATTTATAGCTTGGAAGTGCACTTGTAGTTATGTTCAATCCCAGCCAATCAAATATGACTTTCTTGCACAAGATTTGCAATAGGTTAAAGTGCAAGTTTCTCCAAGGTGCGCTCTTGGTGTCATGTAGCTGACAACACTGACATCTTCCAAGTGCTGACAACGCCCAGTACAAGCACAAGATCTGGTAGCAGGTCTAAACACAGCTTCCTGCATGATATTCTCCGCAGTCAGCTTCTGGTATCATGTTGCAGTCATCCATCCAAGTGCTGTCCTGCTGCTTAACTACTGGTACAAGATATCTAGTGACAGTTTATGGCTTAAGTTTGTTGGTGTTCTACTCTGGCCACCATTAACTATCAATGTTTGGTCAAAGAGGATCCTATGTCCATTTTCGATGAAATGCCACTGCAAATTTTCCTTGATAAAGCAGCCTAATATGGCGTTGATGTTCTTGGCATCTCTCTTCAATAGTGCGGTCCATCTGACATATGTATGTGAGACCACATGGACAAGGAAACTCATACACCCCTGGTGTCCTGAATCCTTGGTCATCCTTAACGGAATGCATCATAGTTCTGATCTTACTGGGTGGCATATGTGTGGTGCAGATGTTGTAACTGTAGAATCCTGGCAATTTTGTTGGAAAGTTTGCCGCAATAAGGGATGTAGGCCTTGGTTTTCTTATCATTCTCCACAGCAAAATAAACCTTCTTTCCCTATTTTCCTTTAACCTTTTTCAGTGTTCTGCAAATATGTGCCATATGGTAACCTTTCTCCCTTAATGTAGCGAAAAGATGGTTGTTTTATAACTGGAGACTATCGGATTCAGTTTTACCAGTTCCCTGACAAAGATCACAGAGTTAAGATGGTCAAAAGCTTGGATTTTTATGAGTCCAATTTAATTTGCTTCCATGAGGTTATCAGTAATAACCAAGCTGCAATTCAGATATGCAGAGATGTTAATATTAGGGTATCGATTTTGTGTTGAAACAATTGTTCAAAATCTGTATGTGAAATGCAAAAACTTATTATTTTCAAAATCACAGCAACCAATTTGACTATTATGAAGTAAAATATGGTTGGTATCTAATGTTGAGCAGTTGGCGATGAAGACATTTGCTCTCTTGCATTCCAGTATTTTGATGTCATATTATCATGTCAACTCAAGGTTGGGCAGTGCTGTAGATGGTTTCCACCCATATCTTCTTTAAGTGTACAGAAAGGACACAGAGGAGATCTCACTATACCAATCCTGAATAAATGTATATTGAGACAGTCATGGCCTGTTAGGAGTGGATTTTCTTGGTAATGTAGTGATTTTGGTCCTGTTATCACATAAATTTTCCCATGATTTTCCTTTTGTTTGTAATATATTATCTTCTTTAATTTTGTTGTTAAATGTTGATATAATGATTCTTTTAATAGAGTGATAACTTATGGGATCAGATGAATTTTATGTAATTTTACTACCTTTCCATGCCACAAAATCTTTGCGGGCCTGTGTATTTAGTTATTTAATTTGCTTGAATAGTAGTTGTCTACTGAAGACCCAGGACCAAATTTCAACAGGCAAACCAACTGTAATTTTTTCTTAGCACTTTTCCAAATAAATAATTAAATATTGAATATGTTTAAAGGTACGACCTGAAGAGTGCACACCTTTATGGCCACGTTCTATGGAAGAAAATAAAACCCTGCGAATACGTGTGCATGGATTAAGTGAAATGTCAGCTCCTTTCTCCTACACAACTGTACATTCAACAATGGTTAAACTAAACAATAAGGTAATGTAAATCATTAAATTTTATAGTTATAATCCTTTAAGTTTAATACTTCAGATAAAGAAAACCAACAAGTGCTATGTTAATCCTTTTAGTACCAGCGCGAATAGCAAAATTCTGTCTGAAAAGTGCCAAGTAATTTTAAAGGAGAATGCAGGGTTTTAAATTATGAGTAATAAAATGACTACTAAATGACATAGAGAGTTGAATCTTTTTTCATTTTTAGTAAACCCTTTTGTCTTCTGCATAATATGCATTATATGAATGAGAAGTCTCTTCAGTATTTTTAAAAAATTAAAAACAAAAGAAAAATTTGAAAATAAAATTTAAAATCCTAAAATCAATAATTAGGCCTACAAAACCTTACTACATAGAAAGTTCAGGCGAGTTAAATGAAAGCACAAATATTTATTTACTAAAACACCATTCTGTTTTGGTCCAGTGTTTTATTTTTTAAAATACAAAAAATGAATTCATGTATCCTGAAGGCTGAAAAAAAAAAAAAAAAATCGCGCACACAGACACGCACATTAGATGATACAACTGTTAATGGGATATAAATGTAGCATAATTACTGTACAATTTAGCACTTGTGTTATTGCATATCAGAATAAATGAATCACATTGTATTCGTCATCTGGTTATACTTCCATAAATCCATTTTGATAAGTACACCGGTTATTATTTGCAAGTGTATGAGGGTTATTGGATGCATTTTCATCATTGAAGCTAGAATGTATATCTTCTATCTAATGTCAATGTTAGAGAATGTCTTTCATGAAGGTTTGAAAATTCAAAATCACTTGCTTTTTTCAAATACATTGCAAATGCAGCTGTTATTTCCTCTTTGGTTCATAACCTTATGCTAGATGACACCATGTTTCAACCAGCATAAACAAACATGGGCTCGAGAAATTAAATTTGGAGCTAATTTAGCGCTTTGGAGTGTAAAGATAAGGTCCTGAAATGCTCCAGAAAACCTTTCTCAATAACTATGATGTAGAAAGTACACAGACGTTCTTGCTATGAAAACGGCATTACTATTAGATCGTAATTGGCAATTCTCGCAGAATTTTTGGATCATGATTGGCACTAAAAGGGTTAGTAGGGACCTAATTGAGATAGTAAAATAAATGGATTATTTTGGGGTGAGGATTTCAAGCAACAGGAAGTGGGCAGCACAATCTAAATACATAAATGAAGGACAAATCAGCTGTGAAAGTTGTTAGAACATCTCTTTACCAAGTCTAACACTGTCAATGAACTGATTATAAATATTATACAAGGCACTAATAGAGTCAAAGATTATGTATGGAGTGAAATCCGGAGAACATCAAAGGGGTAGTGAAAATAGCTTTGTTAAACAAGATTATTTGTAGAGAAATTCTGGGTTTACCAAAAAATTTGCCAAGAATATTGTTTAGCAGAGCTAGGAATAGCAGGAAGAAAAGGTGTAATGGTGGAGAGAATTTTAAAATGTTGGTTCATGTTTACAAATAGAGACAATAAGATAAGTGTTTTAACATTTTTTACTTTCTTTACTGCATTAATGGGGAAGCTTTATATTCCGCTGAAAAATTTGATGTCAAGATTTCACCAGAAATATGTATTTTGAATCCAAAAGAAGCATTTTAAGAGATAGACTAAATCTTGCTACATAATTTTTTTTTGTGTTAACTTTTTCTGAGATATTCCTTATTTTAGGTTTTTAATTATTGTGTCATAAATAAGAATTTCTTATTAATTTAAGGATGTTAAAATTTAATTCTTGTTTTATATATTAAAATGTTTTGTCATTTTCTGTTGCTCAAGCTCTTTAAAGACAACTGGCATATGTAAAATAATGTAAGTTATAATTTTATTTTTTTATTTTATATAAAAAGACTTATCTTTCTTATTTTAGCAGATTTTTGGTTATTGGTTTTGAAGGGCAAATGAACAATCTGTTGGCAACAGGACTTATACAAGGCTTCAGAGCTTAACCCTCAAGTTCTTCTGATCAGTCAGTGAAGCAGTGAATCTTTCGTTTTAACACATCTATTTATATGCTAATATGTATGACCTATGATAAAGTGTGTGTGTATGTACTTTACTGCTGTCATTTCTTAACACGTTGAAGCCCAGGTGTTTCTTTAGTTGAAGGGCCAAGAAACCCAGGGTTTTTATGCCTACTTTGAGTTATTATTTACAGTACACGAATCAAATCTTGTCCCAATCTAAAAGTATGGTATTCAAGGATTTCTCAACAAGTAAGAAAATAGTCGTAACTTCCGTATTAATATTTTATTTTAAATTTGCAACAAGTATCAAATATGAGTTTGTGAAAATCTGCGTAAAGCAGCTTACACTCCATTTATTGAAAGTTCGAAAAACTCTACCTCAGAATTGCAATTTTCCAGAACTTCATTTGTATATTGAATTTCAGCTTCAGTTCACAGAAGTCGAGGAAAATGCAGCATTTTAACATTTAAAAACGTAAAACATAACAAATATATCACCACCTTCAAGGAAAATGGCACGACTACCTGAGAGCAGCTAATATTACTAACTCTCCTAAATTTTCTAATAGTTGACTATAGTGAAAACAGATGGCAGCACAAATCAGACAGCTAAACAATAACTGATAGATGTTCTTTGCCTCATAGCCCAAGACCGAGTTAAGGTCGTGGAATTGCATTAAAAGCGTTAGAAATACCTACCCGAGTTATGATCGGGCGTGAACATTTCACATGGCCCGAGCTATATTTGGGCTTGGGCTTCAATGTGTTAATTTCTGTTATTAATTGGGCTTCTTTTACAGTCAGTTTTTAAGCATGTTTCTGCCTCAAGTTTTGTGAAGTAATTGAACAAACCTAATCAACGTAGTTATAAAAACTGTTACCTAGTATAGCGTTATCTAGGAGAATGAAAAGTGCTTTGATTGTATTTCTATTGTATGAAAGTGATTATCTATTTTACACCTTTCCGTATTATTTTTCTAATTTTCTTGTAGTATGGAGGAATAAATGTAGATGTTCAAATGACTGAGGGTGCCGTTTACATAACATTTACTGCATACAAACCTGGACTGGCTCCAGCGCTGTTTTTAAATCACACCGCAGAAGCAATAACTTTAAAAGAAAAGGATTCTAATAATGTGATGTAAGTATCTGTTAAGCAGAGGTAATAAAATTATTCTGATCTCACATAACGACTTGGTTTGAGGATAATCCTCCTGTCATATTATGGACTTATGGTCAGCTGATTTTTAGCTCTACTATATTTCTTTTTAGTTCGTAGATGAGGTACTTTATTTCTCAATGCCATAATGCCCATAATATTAGTAGAATTAAGATAAATCAAAAGATGTGTTAAGAAAGTTGCTGAGCATTCAAAAGAACTTCTGTTTTCTGAATTCAGTGCACTCAAAACTCCAGCAATGACTGTATCCAGTTTTTCACTGCCACTTCACTAATGTGATTTAGTTCAGTTCTCAGGGCACTGGTGACCTTGTAATTGAACGCCTTCAAGCACAACCATCATCATCATTTAGTTCAGTTCTCATTTGTCACTTCAGAAATACCATTTAGTACATTCCTCACTGTCTCTTCACCAATGTTTAGGGCTCAGAAGTTGATGACGTAAAAATTACTGAAATATGAGCAATAAAACATTAAATTTGTGAAAATGTTACATAGAAACGTGAAAAAGATGGCTATTGAAAACTGTAGATATACTTTATTCAGTATTGCAGTAAAGAACCATAGTATCTTGACTTGATTATTCTGTTATCCTGAAGAAAATTTTTGTACATTAAAAGACTTCTTTCCACAATGTTATATCATTATTGTTCATTATTATTGAACCTAGGTATTCAAAACTTAAGCAATTTTCAAATTCATGTAGCTGAACCGGAACAGTTCTCTCCTTTGCTATCACTCTTGTAGTTTTCATATATTTGGATCTTCCCGCATTTATTTCTAATCCTATTTAATTTGCTGCATTCTCAAACTCCTGTAGCACTCCTGACAATGCTGCATTTGTTCTTGAAATAATGGCTACATCATCCGCATACACAATATCAGATTAGCTCCATTAGTAATTATATATTTACAATTACAAATTTACAGTGATTACAATTCATCCTGAGTATTCAAAGCCTTATTTATTAAATTTGGTAGCTTGTTATACAAATACAGCCCCATTACACATAAGAATCTTGTAAGTAATAGTTATCCGAAAACCTTGTCTATAAATATCACAGTTATGGGTGTGTTATAGTAATAGTTTCTTAAATTGTCCTTTTGTAGTGCATATATTATAACTTTATATATAGTGAAAATATTGTAATGGTTTACTTACCTGTCAAAACATCATCTTCCTGGTTTTTACTCAAACCCCAAGGGTCAGCTGCAATAACTTCATTCCCCTGCTAGATATCATTAACAACTAATGCAGTATGCGAGAATAGGTAGGTACTGTAAATTAGTGGGATTTTCAGTTAAAAATCTGCTATGTGTATATAAGAGGTATTTTAAAAATATTAGGAAATTTCCTATATGCTGCATTATTCACAAGGTGAATTAAAGGATCAATTGTGATGCTATTCTATAGCAGTTTTACCAGATGATCCAAAAACATCCGAACCAGCTGCGTGGTATTTTGCCATCTGCTGGTATCATAGAAAGACATGGATGAACCATTGCAACATTTTAAAAATACTTTTAAAGACTTTACTTACCAATGTTATTAAAGGAGATGCTAAAATTGGCCACCGCCATTGTCCATACATTTTTGGCACCTCTTTAGGAAACTACCCATCACATGCCATAATTCACATTGAGAAATGCTGGCAATTTCATGGCAGATATTTTGTTTGAATTCTTCCAAGGTGTGTGGATTTATCTTGTACACTTTATGCTTTAAGTTACCTCATAGATAGAAATCGCATAGGGTTAGGTCCTCAAATATACTTTCAATTGTTCTCATCAAAAGATTGGCTGTATTAGCTGTTGCAGAGTCTTGTTGAAAAAAGGTAAAATCATGCTCCCTGACTAAAAAAGGGGGCCAAAATTGTATTCACGTATGTATGGGTGTCAACTATTGACTCGAAAAAAATTTGACCTATAGCTCTTAATCCGCTAATGACGCACCATACACCAATTTTTTCATCATGAATGGATACTTCATGAAGAATATTAAGCTTCTCAGAGCTTCAATAACAATTATTTTGTGTACACACATATCTATGAAGGTGGAACCAAGCCTTGTCCATGAAAAATATTAAATGTGGATCAATTTTACCATTGTATACACTATTGAGAGTCTACTCACAAAATGTGTCCACACGTACAAATCATAAATAAATATACGCTGTGCAGTAGAAAACAAATGCTGAGCCATTATGCACTTTGTGACTAAGTACAGGGCAAAATAATAAAGCACACTGGTAATAACTCAACCACACGATATCACTTTCAGTTCAATACTGCACTTTCAGAGCAGAAAAAACAAGTCAGTGGCCTTGTGTACAGCAGCTATGCGTTATCATGTTTCCGTGAGCTCACACTGTTTGGGGTGCAGTGGTTCAGATGTATTTGGGGGTCACTGTATTATTCTATTTTGACAAAAAAATTAATAAATATTCACATGTAAGATTATAAAGTTCTAGAGAGCTTTCTGCTCATTTTGCATTTCATAACTACCTAAATTTCACTCAAAAGTCCCATTGCATTTTTTTGAGGTGCAACAACAATATATTGTTTATGTAGAAAATTAAAATGTTAGAAATATAGATGTTAAAGTTGTGGGGAATCTTCATCTTGTAAACCCTCATGCATGCCAAGACACCATATTCATCCAAGGGTTTAATCTTGCATCTTAATTCATGCATATGATTTTGTTTAGTTTTGATGTCTAGGAAATTTCTATTACACACAGCTGAATCTCACTAAACTTAGACTTATATTGTTAGCATTGTTTTTTGACATCCTTATATATGTGGTGTTTTCATTCACATTTGTATTAAACTTTATGAATTAACATCATTGTACATCCTTCATAGAGAGTAAATAAATAAACAAACTTCCCTTTCAGAATGCTTCAACCCAAAAGAAGTCTTCTGTATACATTTGAGGAGCCTTGTGGTTCACGAATTATAACATGGAGCTCAGGAAAAAAGAAAGAAATTGCTGATGATTTACGTAAGGTTAGTCGTGTATTTCTATCTTATTTTACTAGAAATGCATGCTTTGAGGATTCCAGAATCCAAAAAGTATGTGTGTGTGTACTTTTTTACTTAATCACGTATGCATATTTACATAGTAGATAAAGATGGTATTGTATTTCACTCAATGTGGCGTTAAGATTTCACCAGAAATAATGTTCTGAGGACCTCTTTCTGAATCCAAGAAAGAAGCATTTTTAGAAAATCTGGGTGGATGCAGACAATAACTCAAAAATGAAAAGTTGGTTGAATAATAAATAATAATTAAGATCAGTCACAAGAATGTGACATGAAGATTTTCAAAACAAATCCCCCCACCTCCCATTTTCCTTTATAGAGAGCATTTTTTTTAAAATTTTGAGAACATTTTTAAAAACTTAAAAGACCGTTAAATACCATACTTAGTATTTGAGTTTGGTATCTTCCAAAGATGCAGCATAAGTTTTTCAAGAAAATCCCCCCACCCCAAACTACCCTTTACATGGAAAAATTTTGTTTTTCTCAAAAATGGTTTAACAATTTTGATTAAAATACTGCATTAAAGCTATTTAGATCACAAATAAAATGCATAGCTTTAATTTTCTGGGAATTGCTTCTGAAGGCCTCTTTATTCTGGATGAATTTTTCTGAATTTTGCATAACTGGTAAACCATAAGATATAGACACAAATTACTGCACAAAAAATGTAGATGTCCTTAAAACACACAATTTATCTCATATACATTTTTTTTGTGGAGTTAACGGTTTTCGAGATATTCCTTGTTATTGGTTTCAGTTTTAAATACTTTTAACTTTTCTCATATTAGAAATAGTCAAATCCTGGCCACTCAAAGAAACAGAGTTCAATGCCATTGCAACCACATTTTAAAACATTTGACTGTCAGCTTAGTCTTAGTGTATCCCCTTATTTCCCTTCTATTTATAAGGTACTAAGTAATAAGATCAGTTCTGCTATGTTTATTTTGATTAGCATGAAGTAGATAAAAGAATAAGCTTATTAACAATAATTTGTTGCAGATTTGTAGAGAAAGTCATGCAAATAGAACACATCGGATTTTTAGTACTTATTACTATACCAGTAGAAAGCCTGTTTCATTGGTTTTAAAATGAGCACCCTCTTTCAGTTTTTAATAATGAGTTATGTAAATTTTAATTAACTGTTGTGAGTGGAATTTAGTAATTTTCTTCAAAAAAAAATCTATGGCTAAACTACTGTAAATTCTGCGCAAAAATAAATATATATATATATATATATATATATATATATATATATATATATATATATATATATATATATATATATATATATCTTAGTTTCCACAACTTTGAGATAAAATATTATTGAAATTGGAATCAATGCAGTTGAAAATCACATATTTTTTTTTGGATTTGGCATGGATAAATAACTCTTAGGGAATACAGTTAACCATTGTCATGTTTTAAGGTTGGAGAACTATGTATTTTAACCTTACATATTGTATTATATTCTTTTGCATTGTTTTATTTAGGATGGTATAGGAGAATTTTCATCTGAATCAGGAGCAAAGATTTGGTGGGTGTCATTTTTGGATGGAATGCAAAGAGTTTTGCTGTTCACACCAGATATGGCAATAGCAAGGGATGCATTATCATCTGGAGAAATGGAAGCTATAAGCCAAGAAATTACATTATCACTTCATGGAATTGGTATTTCTCTGGTCAACAACATAGCAAGTGTAGAGGTCATGTATCTTGGAATTGCAAGGTAATATTTGTGAGAAACTAAAAATGTTAGTTTAGATCTGTAAATCTGCGACACACACTCAATTACTTGTTGAATGCAAACAAAGTATACTTTAAATTTATGAGTAAAGATGTAGACACTTATTGCTTCACTTACTGTGTCTTCTTAGCTTCCGGAGAAGGCTGCGTTATCTTGCATGGGATTGCTGACGTTTCGCTCATCTTGCTGTGAGCTTCTTCTGGGGATTTAGGGGTTTATTTCACCCCCAGGGCTGTTATAGGGCGTAAGTTGCCCTCTTCAGCCATTGGATTTTGTTTTTATTAGTTATTTTTTGAAATTGCCATCTTGCATTGTTTCCATCGACCTGCCTTTTTTTGGGTTACTGTTTTCTTTATTGAAAAAATTGGGTACAAAATTTATGTTCGTTTTTGGTGGGTAGGAATTTGTTAGTATTTTGGTGGTCTTCTTTTGTGTTCTCTCGCAGTTGAGCGATGTTCTGGCTGATGTTTACGTGTGAGCTCTTGAAATGTTCCAGGTCTTCACTAATTTTGTTTAGTGTTGGTGTTAGATTGATGACTTTAGAGGTGATATCAGAAAGTAGATTTCTCAGGTCTTCTTCTCTTTCCTCACTGGCTGTTTGAATTTCTAGGATGCAGTCGGCAATTTGATTGGTGGTTAATGTGTTTAGTTCTGTGAAGCTTTTGGTGTCTGTCATGAGTTGTTCAAGCGTGTTATTCTGTTGTTCGGCGTGTGTTTCCATGTTCTTGTTGAGTTTGTTTATGATTGTTGTGAGATCTTGTAGCTTGGACTGGAATTCGTTGATGCTTGTATGTATGCTGTGTAATGCAACTAGTAGTTCTCTAATCTCATTGTGTTGTGGCCTTCTTCTCCCTTGTTGTTTTGTTGTGATGTCGGCGGGGTCTGCTGTGATTGGTTCGGCTGTGGTAGTCTCTGGTAGTTTTGTCTTGAGTCTCATGTAGATATCTTCTGGTTGGTTGTGTTGCTTGTGGAGGCTGCTGGCTGTGATTGGTTTAGATGTGGAGTTGTGATGTTCTTCGGTGGGTTTGTTGTGTTCGTGTATCTTGTCGAGGGTAGTATGGGCAGGACATTTGTCTGGTGTAGTGGTCATTTCGGCGACATGTGGCACAATATTGGCGGCGTCTGGTTAGGTCATGTTGCCTGCAGCTAGTTGTGGTGATCAGTGCTCCACAGTTGTGGCAGTGCGGTGGAGGTTGCCCCGCCCCCTTGCCTCAATTGGATCAACATTCGTCTTCTTTAGGATAAGGAAAACCCCCGGAAAAAAACCTTATCCGGGTAACTCACCCTAAGCGAGATTCGAACTCGCAACCTGTTGAATATGAGGCAGACACGCTACCACCACACTACCCAGGTAGGCTAGTAATTATTTTGTAAAAAAAAAAAATTAAGCAACATGTTATTAACACTAAAGTAGATCCACAGCTGCACTTAAGAGGTGTTTACATATATCAACCAGAAATTTAATTTAGCCATCAAAGCGCATTTTTTTTTTTGTGTAGTGTTTAACGCCTGCTTTTACTGCTCTGGCACTGCAGGCGATGACACTGATGATACATGAAGATGGAGCCCCGGAGGAATGTAATGGTGGGGGAACCCGGAGAAATCCCGCCCCTGCTCTGCTTTGTCCACCACAAATCTCACATGTGGTCGCTTGGAATCGAACCCAGCCCATCTAGGTGAGAGGCAAGTGGTCTAACCACTCAGCCATGGAGCGGCCGCAAAATTAGTGGGCATTGTTGGGCAAGCATATTTACAGTACACATTATTGCAAAGTACATGTTAACAATAGCTGGGCAAGGGCATTCTTCCCCAGGTGATTCTAATGGCAGTGATGAAAAAGTAGACCTAAACGAGTCTTCCCAGTGTGCACGAAACGGATCAAATTGTAGAAATTACAAAACAGTTTATATCATTGTGAATCCTAAATGAAGACAACAATTCTGTGATTTGTATATACCAGAATTGACTAGTGTATTGCCATGTGAAAAGAATTGAAGAAGCAAAGAAAAATTGGCGATTGTTTGAAATGCATTTAAAGCCCCAGTACTCCAAACTACTTTTTACTTTCTCTAGCCCACATGTACAATGTACATAGTGGATAGTATAGAGAAGGTATTGTATTCTACCCAACATTACGATTTCGAGATTTCACCGGAAAATATGTTTTGGGGTCCCCTGAATCCAAAATAAGGAATTTTTAGGAAAAGGTCCACGTGTGTGTGAGTTTGTGTTTGTGTGTGTGTGTGTGTCTGTGGACAGCATAGCTCAAAAACGTAAAGGCCGTTAAATACCAAACTTGGTATTTAGGTTTAGTATCTTTGCGACATGAAGATTTTCAAAAATACCCCCCCCCCCCCACTACAAACTACCCGTTACATGGAAGAATTTTCAACATTTTTGATTTTCTCAAAAATGACTTAACGATTTTGATTAAAATCCTGTATATTAAAGATATTTACATCCCAAATAAAATGTATATCTTGAATTTTCTGTGAATGGCCTCTGAAGACACCTTTATTGTGGATGAATTTTGCTTAACTGCTAAACCATAAGAGATAGACAAAAACTTGCTACACAAAAAATATAAATTTCATCAAAACACACAATTTATGTCCTTTACGTTTTTGTTGTGGAGGTAATCGTTTCCGAGATTGGAAGTGTCCATTTTTCTTTTGTTCTACTCCTGGCCAAGCAAAGAGCAATTTGCAATGACAATCGCATAACAATATCTTTTAAAACATTTGACTATCACTTTGGCCTAGTGCATTTCATTAGTTCCCTTCTACTTATAAGGAACTAAGTAATAAGAACATTCTGCTAATGTTTATCTCGATTAGCATTGTGTAGAAAGGAGAATAATCTTTTGTTAAGAAGTCTGTAGAGCAGCTAGAGAAAGTCATGTGAGTGTAACATAGATTTTCTTTTAGTTTGAATTATGAATAGGTATAAGGAGTATATTATGTTTATTGTTATGTTCTAGTTCATTTGAGCAAGAATCTAAGAAAGCAGATTTAGTTCTAACAGGAAATTCACTTTTATGTTTCCTTATTTATACATTGTTTTAGCTGTTTTTTCTTTTGAAAACATATATCTGAGATTTTTTTGTATACATGAGCATATTTTTAATTTTTATAGCTCAGGTGTTACTTGGGAAGTAAGGAAATCCCACAATAAAAGATACAAGCCACTAAGCTTGAAGGAATGCCAACTGATTGAACAAGCATATATGAAATACAACATGGAAAAAGCATTAGAAAAGAGTGTCTCTTCACGTGTAATTGTGGATAACAAGATGGAGGTAAGAGTACTCATTATTTAATAGCGCATATTAAGAATTATCCTTATAGTAATAATTAGGGATAGCAACTTGGGGACCAATAGTGGGACAGAATCAAAGTTATCGCAGCATGGTATGTAGTTATGCTGGGTTGACAATGCCATGTGCACGTAGTGGCACTAATAGAAGGAAAATTGGGCAGTGGTTGCGTGGTAGACTGTGATGTTTTCACTAGCGATTGAGGTTGGGTGGGTAGTAAACACCATACCACTCATTTAAGGGAACTAACAATTTTAATTCAATTGCTGTCATGCAACAAGTCATCAGCATCATTGTCCGTTTCATTTTCTCTCAAGATACATAGATTACAATGCACAACATACAATCGTAACGTCTCAAATGTGAATCATCTCTGATTGGCACATAAACAGGCTTTATATTGTGAAAAATCATCATAAGATGTGATTGGAGCAAAACAGAAATAGGACACATCATCGACTATTAGGTAAGATACTCCATCAGCAGTTATTTCTTAGCAACACCTTGTAGTATATTTCGTATTTCACGCATTATTGAAAATCCAACATTTTTTTCCAAACACTGTCTTCGCTTTCTATTCCACATGGTCTAAAACAGGTGATATACGTCTCTGATCAATTGCTTGCATAAGTTTGACAGCTTTCAGGGCTCAAGGTATTTCAATGTTTAAAGTTTCCAAATATGTGTTACTGTCGTAGATATATCTGCAAAGTTCTTATGTAGGAATTGCAAATCTTCATGCAATCCATTTGAAGTAAGAGATTTTACAATCTTGATTGAAGGGCATACACCATCATCAAAGGCATTAATTACCTGTAAAACAGTATTTTAATATACAGCATAGTATACTTGATGATTTTTGTTTACATGCAGCACATGTAGTCGCCAATGCAGGTCGGTCTTCATTCGGTAGGTATGAACTACCGGTCCCCAAGTTGCTATTCTAGTAATAAATAACTTTTCTTCAACCTGTGTATTGCCCATTAAAAGATGAAGTAATAAACTTATTTGCTATGAGGGTTGATAAGTTCTTGGAATTGCCAACAATTGCTGCCGCTAGTGCAATAATTAGCCATCCTTTATCATTTTAGTACTCTGGGTGGAGAGCTGTGTTGTGGATGGCTTATTATTGTTGTTCGCCAGTAAAAAATTTTAAAGATGGAAAAAACCAAGATTTGAGCAATGATAAAGTACTTAGTAAAGAAAGGCATGAAAGCAAATGAAATATTTCATCAGCAAATATCCCAAATGGAAAGGCAATATGCAGGAAAATTGTCTTCTAACAGCTTGCTGACTACTGTTGGTTTCTTGTCTCTGATGTTCCAGGTCCAGCCACAAAAGAGAGTCTTCCGGAAAAACATTTCTAAAATTTTTTTTAAAATTATTTGCATGTAATTTTTAAGTATTTAAAACTATTTGTCATTTTATCAATAACCACCACAAGCTTTTCAATAAAATTGGTACTTTTGAAAGCTCAATGTATTAAAATTTTGAATCTATAACTACATTTATGAAAAAAATATTAAATTTTAACCAAATTATTAAATATGGTTGCCAAAGGGTACATGATAAGGGAATTTCTGATTTAGAAGACCCGAATTAGTAAAAGTTACACATTTTCATTTCATAGCATGAAAAAAGTTAAAATTTTGTTGTACAGAGTAATGATCAAACAATTATTAGAAAATACTACACTAAGCTCTTGGAACAACTACAGTAAAAGGTATGCTAAAAATTCCCGATTTAGCAAGGAAGAAAGTCATCTTCCAACAGGGTAATGCGCACTTGCACACATGTCATTGCCATGGCAAAACTACTTGAGCTGAGGTATGATTTGTTGCCCCCACCTGCCTTATTCACCTGATAAGGCTCAGTCAGACTTCCATCTCTTCGATAAGCTCAAAAGTTTCCTGCTTTTGACTGTAGACAAATGCATGCAACATGTTTGCAAAACTAGTTCTGCATAAGTAAGTTTTTGTGAAGCACATGTGTGTATACTCGACTCCAATTAAAATTACTAATAGCTGAGGTTGACGAGTATTTAGCAGCCCTGAAAGAATCTCATTTTTGAAATGCATTAAAGGCATTCGAACATTGATAGACCAATTGCACTTGAGTACAGGGAGATGACATTTAAAAATAAAATATAGTTTGAATTGGATCAATTGCTATTTTGGGTTTCATTCCAAGAACTTATTAAGCAACCCTCATTAGCCAATTTATACTGAATGGAAAAAAAAAAAAAAAAAAAAATCAAGCCAACGTAAAGAAAGTGAGATGCAGTAATAAATATCATGCTAATTTGGATTTAAATTTACAGCTGCACATTTTAACAAGTTTTTCTTTCTGTACCATGTACGTAGTAGGCATAAAAGGTATTGCATACCATCCATAAATTCAATACTAAGATTTCACTAGAAGCTGATTTTTTGATGACCCCTGAACAAAAAGAAAAGAAAGAAGTAAGAAAAAAAAATTATTATATGGCTGTGTGTCTGTGAGCAGAAAAGTAAAGTCCCCGACTCCAACTACCCTTTACATGAAACAATTTTCAAAATTTCGCGCTCAACAATTTTGATTAGAATTGAAGATATTTACATGCAAAACAAAATGTATATCTTGCATTTTCGGGGAATGGTCTGTTAAGCTCACTACATTCAGAATGAATTTTGTATAAACCTGTATAACTTCTACATGTTAAGTGATAAATAAAAACTTACTACCCAAAAATGATTCCAAACATCTTTTTCATGACTTAAGCCATTACCAAGATATGTTATAATATTTCTAATTTTGCAATACTTTGTCATTCATTTAAAGTTGTATCAATATTCAGTTGCCGCTTATGATTGCATGGGAAAACTATGGATTTCTAAGGTGAGCATGTCGTATCCACTTCTTTAACATTTGACTATCATTATTCTCTATTTATAATTACAGTATACTCCCGATTATTCATGTGTGGATAATCTGATTTACAGATTATCTATGCATCCCCCCCCCAAAAATTTTGTTTTAATGTCAACATACATTGTTTTTTTTTTCGTTTCTCCACCACATGCTTCTTTGTCACTTACACATAGATTATCATCAGAAAAACTAAATTTGTTTTTAATTTACATGGAACAGGCAAGCTGATAGTAATGGGAATGATACTCTGTTGTTACACAGTGATTGTTTAAACAATGAAAATGGAAAACAGCTCTTTCCTATGGAAAAACCTTACCTATGCTCAGAAGTAGAATAAACATTTGAACAAAGAATATTTTGAAAAAAATGTAATTTCGTAAGCATGTTGTACCTTAAAAGCTTAAATTACAGGTTTCTCAATCATTGATGCTTCTTCTCCTCCACATTACCCTGAATAATCAAGAGCATATGTATATTATATTTTACATTTAACAAAATGTATAGTATAGCTATTTTTGCAAAGGTTTACCTTGATTAAAATGAAGTGGATAGAAAAATTAACTTTAATAAAAATAGTTTATATACATAGAGGGTGGCGAAAGTCATGTAAATGTACCCTCGGATGTTTTGTTTTCAGGTTGATTTTGAAAGCAATGAAATGATTCGTCCAAATAAGCGACAGATGCGCCGCACTTTTCAAACAGGTGTATGGTTCCAGATGAAAACTTCCCCACATCTGCTACAGCTGCATGCCAAACTGAATCGCCTTCAGATAGATAACCAGATGTATGACAGTGTTTTTCCCGTTGTGCTTGCTCCAGTACCTCCACCCAAGAGTGTTGCTGCTGACTCGGGTAAGAAAAGGAAAAGCTGCTTAATCACAGCCCATTTTTACTTTCTCTACACATATTATATACAGCAGGTATTGCAATGCACCCAAAAATTCGATACAGGAAACACATGAATATATGAATCCAAAACAAGTGTGTACGTGCATGTGTGTGTTGCTATTAAGTTGAGTATCTTCCAAGCTAAGGATGATGGACGGGTGTAAAAATCCTTAGCAGGGCTTCCTTCGGAAGGGAAGTAAAGCCGTTGGTCCTGTGTCATAGATTTATGGCAAATAACGGAACCTCAAGCCTGATAGAGA
Organism: Hymenopus coronatus; assembly: GCA_030762935.1. Taxonomy (NCBI): domain Eukaryota; kingdom Metazoa; phylum Arthropoda; class Insecta; order Mantodea; family Hymenopodidae; genus Hymenopus; species Hymenopus coronatus. The sequence goes on along the minus strand of CM060889.1, from coordinate 53,345,627 downwards.
GGCCTCTGAACAAAATTAAGCAGTCTTTCATGTCCAATTTAGAATGGGACACTGAGAACCACAGCAGTTAAAGAGTGTACATAAATAAAATTCCATTTCAAATTTCCAAAATTACAGCACAAAGATTTTCAAGAAAATCTCCCCACCCTCAACTATCCTTTACATGGAACATTTTTCAAAAATGTTGATTTTCTCAAAACTAGCTCTAATGGTTTTGTTTAAAATACTGTATGTTTAAGATATTTTTATGACAAACGAAATGTATATCTTGAATTTTCTGGGAATAGCCTCTGAAGACTTCCATTCTGGATGACTTATATAACGGACAAACCATAAGAGATATTCAAAAGTTTACTACACAAAAAATGTAGATCTCATTTAAACACACACTTTATGTCATATACATATTTGTTGTTGTTGTTGTTGGTGGTGGTTTTTTTTTTTTTTGAGTTCACTGTTTTCAAGATATTCCGCATTGTTGGTTTCAATTTTAAGCCACTTATTCTCAAACAGGAAAACATCTTTCTTTTCGTTTCTCGTTTTGTTTACTCCTGACAAGCAAAGAGATTGGAATTTAAATATTTTCACATAACGACCGGCTTTTAAAGGATGAGACTTGCTTTAATCTGTGCTTTTTCTTATTTCCCTTCTACTGACAAGGAAGCTAGTAATGAAGCTAACTCTGTTTATCTTGATTAGCATGATGTACATACCAGATTAATGTTTTGAATAAAAGTTTTGTCTACCGAACAACTAGAATGGAACACTTTAAATTTTTCCCTTCTACTAACAAGAAACCAGGTAATAAGGATAATTTGTGCTAATGTTTATCTTGATTAGTATGATGTAGATAGAAGAATAAGCTTTTTAACAATAATTTGTTACAGATGTAGAGAAAGTCATGTGAATGGAATAAATCAGATTTTAGGGCATCACAACCTTTATCGCTATCCTATCAAAGGAAAAAGAAATCTTGTGTTCCCTTGCTTCTTCTAAATTGTATAATTTCTGTAATCCCTGTTTGGAGCATAAATAAGTGCGCCTTGTAAGTAGTAAGTCTTTATTCATCATTGGAAATGTTTACAATTTCATGGCTTTGTCAAGAAATTATATTTACACAAGCATGGTCTTAAATATAACAGAGGTATTGCACTACGGTTGTCAACTCTCCCAGAATGCGAGATTGCAGATTCTAGTTCAGTTTTAGACTAAGGCTTTTTCCTATTGGTTACGGAGACAATATGGCTATGGGACAGGTAAACAACAGGTTTCGAGATTTTGTTGAGGTTAGGCTAGGTGTATGTAAATAAACTGGATTGAAATAAGGATTAAAATGGACTTTCTGAAAATTGGTTTTGCTTTCCAATGCAAAATGCACAGTCTTCCGTTCGCTTTGTCTGCTTGCACATGGCAGCCATGTTGATCAATTGACCAATGGCAGAGTCAAATCTAAAACTGAACTAGAATCTGCAATGTCACTCCCAGAATGGCCAGGAGTCTCCTAGAATTTAATGGAATCTCGGGACTTCCGAAACTGAAATTAAATCTCCGAGAATTATGTATCTCCTTATTCCTTTATCATCATTGCTTATACTTCTATAAAGTACAAATATTTCATCTGTTATATGCAAGGGTTAGAAGGAAATAGTACTGTTTTGATTTTTGTGCGGTAGTGTTGATCTCAGGAGGGAGAAGGAAACTAATTGTTGTGTCAACATCAAGTCTATGCATTATATTTACAAATAGAAATCACAAAACCAATAATTCAGTTTTGAGATCTTTGAGTCGAGCACTTTGACAGTGTTCATAATCGTAAGTTGGATATTGTAATGGCTAGTTCATCAGGAGTAGAAATGAAAAAAAAATATTATTGCACGCTTAACGATGTCTGAAAAAGTTCAACAGAAGACCTTTTTTTATCAATTGTTCTAGCTTTACTGTTATATCTAATTTTCTCCCAGAATTCAGAGTTGAGAAGTTGGTAAGCCTATATAGTACAATATAAAATACTTATCTTATACATTTATTGGTACATAAGAAAAAACAATATTTACAGTTATGTAAGAAATATAGTGGAGTGTAAGTTACCTTTTGTAAAAAGTTAAATTTTATAAAATGTTAAACAATGCAGAGCTGCTAAGGAGTGAATTTATAACTAGGAAAAATAATAAACTTACAATCTTATATCTAAGAATTTGTTTACCTCATAAAATTTGTATTTTAGCAACAGCTTTTTCAACTTCAGTTTAAAAATTTTGCTTGGTAATGTAATGAAAGTTTTGTGTATAAGTTTTTGTATATCTCTTATTGTTTGCCAGGTATATAAAAGTCATAAAGAATGAAGAGGTCTTCAGAGGCTATTCCCAGAAAATGCCATATATACATTTTATTTGTCATGTAAATATCTTGAATATAAGAGATTTTAACCAAAATTGTTACAGCCATTTTTGAGAAAATCAAAATTTTCGAAATTTTTTATATGTAAAGGGTAGTTGGGAATGGAGGGATTTGCTTGAAAACCTTCAAGTCGCATCCTTGAGAGATACTGAACTTAAATATCAAGTTCAGTGTTTAACGGACTTTTCATTTTTGGGCTGTGCTGCCCACAGAGAGAGAGAGACATAGATCTTTTTCCAAAAATGCTCTTTTTGGATTCAGGGGGTCCCAAAATATATATTACGATGAAATCTCGATATCAAATTTTTGGGTGCAATACAATACGTTCTCTATACACTATGTACATAGTACATGTAGAGAAAGTAAAAATGGGATGCAGACCTTATCCAATAAATATGTTGGTCTGTATACTTATACTTATGTTTGTCTTTCCACAGCCCCTAAACCTTTCGCAGAACTCAGCATTGTTCAGCGCCTAATGGTACATAGTTCTGTTCAGCAGTATAAGTATTTCAAGGTGCTGATTCAGGAATTTCATGTGAAAGTGGATATGGGATTCATCAATGGTCTTGTTTACATGTTTCAACCTGAGGAAACGACTGAAGAAGAAGCGGTAAATATTATATGTACATAATTATAGTCTTAAATTTGCCATTATCTAGAGATTGGGCAATGTGATGATAATAATGCTCTTCATAGATCCCTCATCTACATGTGTAGCCTTTTGCCATGACTGTTCCACTCGTTCTATAAAGCATCACTCCGCATGTTTGGGTAGCCACAAGGACTACAGGAGCAATGTCTCAGGTTGAATGTGTGTTATATCTGTGGTGTAATGGTTACCATGCTAACTTCATATGCCCAAGATCACGGGTGGAGGATGATGAATTTTTTCAGGTGTAAAAATCTTTAGCATGGCTTCCTTTGGAAGGGAAGTAAAGTCTTTGGTACTGTGTCATAGATTTACAGCATGTAAAAGAACTTCAAGCCTGATAGAAAGGCCTGTGAGCAAAATTAAGCGGTCTTTCACACCCAGTTGAGAACCACGGCAGTTAAAGAGAATCCATAAATAACACCATTTCCATTTTTTTTTGTTATATGCATATGATGTGTATTGGGTTTGAGGAACAGAAGTGTCAGAAGTGAAAAGTTATAATTGCATTAAAACATGCAATCTGTAAGTGAATGAGGGTTAGTGTGTATTCCCCACATTTTTAGAATAAACTACTACCGCAAGTACATATGTCCTATGCATACAGCAATCCCGAGTGGTCCCTTTATTGGGAGTTTATCCAAATTCATATTAAATCAATATGAAGAAATGTCATTAGATAACAGTAAGGATACTGCACATTTACAAGGAAAAACTACATGTTAACTGGGTAGCATACTATTAAGTTTAGATCTGGATGTGGGCATGTTTTGTAATGAAAGTTTATACCAGTGAATTCTAATCCCTTTTTCTTGTACTTATTAAAGGTGCGGCTATTTGAGGAGGATCAGCAGCTAGTGGACAAGCCCCTCATGGCTCATGTTTCACTAGTCTCTTCTCAGGAACAAAAGAACTTTTACGACCTCCTCCATTTTTCACCACTAAAGGTAAGCTTAAGTGTTTGTAGCTTGTAGTGCTATGTACCTTAATAAAAGTGGATATATGGAACTCTGACCAGCATAATTGTAAAAAGAAAAGTTGGTTAAACAAAAATTTATGGTAATGTGTCTGACTCTTGATGTGTTTGCTGCGTAACGCCGCAAATCCACACCAACTTTAGAAATTGAAAAAGCGCTGTAGAAATGAGTAGACGGTGCCAAGGGAACGCAACTAGTTAATAGCCACTAGACAGCAGTAGTAGCACAACCATTTGTTGTTAAATGGCAATAATACTGCTCTATTTTTCTTCCCCATTCAATGCTAAGGTAAAGCACCAGTTTATCGAGACAATGACGCAATGCAACAGTGAAATTCAAATATATTTTTGTGTGTTAACTGTCCTTTCCTTGCTCCTATCATTTAAAATAAACTGTACTTATTTATTTGCTGATAGATGGCTGCAGTACTGCTCTATTTTTCTTCCCCATTCAATGCTAAGGGAGTTTACCCGGATATGGAGTCAATGAAGCAAGATAACAGTGAAAATCAAATATATTTTTATGTATTATCTATTCTCCCTTGGTCACATCGTTTAAATAAAGAAATAAAAATGTACTTTTTTCAGTATAAAGTAAATGTTTGTTGTCATAATTCTATAAAATTAACAACTTATAAACTATGCACATTAACCAATAATCTTTCTTGGAATCTGAAAATGATGGAACCCGGATAGTACACTATTTTAGGTTAACCCACCTATTGCAGATGTTGGTTATTTGAGGTAATGTACATGAGCTAGCTAAAGTGATTTCACCAGAAAATGAAGATATCCATCACCGTCACATTGCAATTGCAATGCTTTTAATACATTTGATCAAGTAGTATTTTGGGTTAAATGGAGATACTTAATACATGAGGACTATCAAATAAAAACTTCAATTGCTTTGTTTCTTTTTAATGAAAACAGCAGCATTAGTAGTAAATAAAAATTATAATTATTAATAATATTAGTTTTAAGAATAACTGTCAGCCCAACCAAATCTACTTGCTCTTTACTTATATCATTGTTAGCCTTAGAAAGGTTATTTTGACATAGAAGAAAATAAAGAAAGAGGTGGAAAACAGTAGGAGAAAAGGAAAGAAAGAGATTCAGAAGAAGCATGAATGTTATTTTGTGAGGGAAGAAGGATGCACGTCAGTTTTGGAAGAAAATAGGATATTTTAAGCTGAAGGATGGTTTTAGGAGTGTGTCGTGAGATGTAATTCATTACCTACTTCAGGGTTAGTCCGCAACATTATGGAGGTGCTGCTATTACTGTTATTATGCCAACAGCATCCTTGTTTTCCCACAGTCTTAATTGCATATTTCATCCTTTCCACACTACCCTATGGCTGCACTGCCTTCCCTCCTTTTTGTCATACCAACTATATATGCTCCATTAATGCAGATCATTGCACTTTTCAGATGTAAAGGTTGTCTAACGTTTCACAGCCAACAGACCCTTAGTCAGCAACATTACCAAATTTACTTTCCATCCAAGATACTTTTTGAAATTTAGGTAATTATTTAGAGATCACAACATAAACTGAATATCTCAAAATAAATACAACACCAGAAATCTACTAAACCACCCTTTGAAAGATAGCACAACAGAAACAAAATTATCTGGCATTTACCAAATAAATTGCCAAGATTGCAGCAAAATATACATTGGACAAACAAGGAGAAATCGGTCATTAGAAAAAAAGAACGCATGATAAACATCAGATTCAAATACATGGACATCATTTTTTGTCAGAGAATCATAATAATGAACCAGAAATAAAATGGATCAATTTCTTAAAACAACTTTGGGAACTAAATACATGGGAAAACATCTTTATTCATAAGCATGAAGTAAATGTCATAAATTTTGAGATTCCTGCCATAATGATGTCATCCGGTTAACAAAGACGAGAGATGGCAGCACTACTCTTAGTGAAACCAGATGCAACACGGGAGCAGTAGCGACAAATTAATTAAAGATGGGAAGAATGGTTCCTAAAACTAGTCTTAAAAAAAGTCAACATTTGGTGTTTTAAGTTCAGTGTCTCAGGGATTATAAAAGATTTCCAAGAAAATCTTCCACTCCAAGGTATCCTTTACCTGGAAAATTGTTATATTTGGTTTTCTCAAAAATGGCTCGTAATAATTCTCTGCAAGTAGCATGGGAAATCACCTTAATTCAGAATGAATATTTGTAACTTGTAAACAAAAGGTTGTAAATAAAATGTTTCTGCATACTCATTTTACAGATACATCTCAGCTTTTCCCTGAGTGGAGGTGCAAACAGTAAGATGCCTGGACAAGAGGGTCCGCAGTTCATTAATGTGTTGTTGCAGAGTCTTGGTGTCACTCTAACTGATGTGCAAGATGTAATATTCAAGTAAGTTATCATTAACACCACTTCAAGAAAATGTTCTGCTGACCATGAAATGTTTATATGTGGTATGCCATGTAGTAAATTTTGCCAAATAATGCATTAACCCTTTTAGTGTCAGCCCAAATAGCAAAATACTGTCTGAAAAGTGCGAAGGAATTTTAGAGGAGATTGTAGGTTTTTAAATTACTAGTAATAAAATGAGTACCAAATGACATACAGAGCTTAATCTTTTTTTTATTTTTAATAAACCCTTTTGTCTACTGTATAATATGTATTATATGCATTAGAATTCTTATTATTTTTAAAAAATTAAAAACAAAAAAAACAAAATTGAAAATAACATTAAAAATCCCAAAATAATCATTAATTAGGCATACAAAAACTTACCCTCACAGAAAGTTCAGGCTAACTAAATGAAAGTATATATATTTCTTTACTAAAACAGCATCTTGTTTTGGTCACATAACCTGAAACTGAAAAAAAAATCGCTAGAAGCACACACTCATAAGCATGATATCATTATTAATGAAAATGGCATAAAATGATACAGTGCAAATGTAACGTGGATTGCTGTACAATTTAGCACTTGTATTATTGCATAGCTGAATGGTTGATTCACATTGCATTCGTTGTCTGGTTACACCTCCGAAAATCCATTTTGATAAGTACACCGATTATTTTCTTGCATACAAGATCTGTTGATATTAGATGCATTTTCATCGCTGAAGCTAGATATATATCTTCCTCTCATACATCGATGTCAGAAACTCTTTCATCAACATCTAAAAATTCAAAATCACTTGCTTTCTTGTAATAATTCGCAAACTACAGCTCTTATTTACTCTTCGGTTCGTAACCTTCGGCTAGACAATACCATGTTTCAACCAGCATACACAACACCAGCTAGAGAAATCAAATTTGGAGCTAATTTAGTGCTTTGGAATGAAGATAACATTCTGAAATGCTCCAGAAAACCTTTCTCTATAGCTATGACATAGAAAGTACACAGACTCTCCCGCTGGAAAGAGTTAAAATATATGAAAACAGAATCACGATTAGATCATGATTGGCAATTTTCGCAGAATTAGATCATGATTGGCACTAAAAGGGTTAATTACTGTATTTAAATAATTAGGTTTTTGAAATTACACACCCTAAAGAAAGATGCACAGTAGCATTTGAACAGAAATGGAGCATCATCATCATCATCATTATTATTATTATTATTATTATTATTATTATTATTATTATTATTATTATTATTATTATACAAACCTACAAGCATTTTGTGATGGTCTCACTCTCTCTAATTCTCTTCTGTTTTTGTCCATTTTTACTTTCCCTAGCATATATATACATACAATGTACATAGTAGGTAGAGAAGATATTGTATTCCACCCTTCCGATATCAACAAAAATACAATTTTTGGTGAATGAATCTAAAAAACAAAAGCATTTTTAGAAAAAGGTGTGTATGGGCAGCATAACTCAAAAACAAAAAGTCAGTGAAATACAAAACAAAATACTAATAAGGATTGACTTGAAGATTTTCAGGATAACCCCAAACAACCTATTACTTGGAAGATTTTTCAAAATTTTAGATTTTCTAAAAAATGACTAATGATTTTTATTAGAATACCATATATTAAAGATGTTAAGATAGCAAATAAAATGTTCCTATAGGTATATCCTGAATTTCTAGGAAATAACCCCTGAAGACCTCTTCATCTGATTGAGTACCATGTATACCTCAAAAATGAAAAGTTCAAGTTCAGTATCTTCCATAGAATTAAGACGGAGATTTTCAACTAAAACACTGTGCCCCAAATTATCCTTTACATGTAAGATTTTTTGAAACTTCTGTATTTTCTAAAGATTTTGATTAAAATGCCATACAATAAAGATGGTTTACATCATAAATAAAATGTATATTTTGAATTTTCTGGAAAGAGCCTCTGAAGCCTTCTTCAATCAAGATGACTTTTGCATAATTGATAAGCTATTACAGATAGACAAAAGTTACTACACAAAAAAATCTGATGTGTATCATTCACATGACTTTCTCTATATCCCTGCAATAAATTATTCTTAAAAAGATTATACTACTATTTACTTTATCCTAATCAGAAAAAATGAGCAGAAATAGTCTTGTTACTTGCTTCCTTGTAAGTAGAAGCAAAATAAGGAACTACCATAGGTTAAAATGATAGTCAAAAGCTGGTTTCTATGTCAATGAAGTTCCTTTGTTTATATGGACAGGAGTTGACAAGTTCCTATATGAGAAAAGTATAAGTTTTTCATAGCAGAAACCAAAAATAAGGAATATCTCAAAAACTCTGAACTCACGAAAAAAATGTATATAACATAAATTGTGTGTTTTAACGTGCTCTACATTTTTTGTGTAGCAAGTTTTTGTCCATCTCTTATGGTTTAGCAGTTATTCAAACTTCAGTAAAATTCATCCAGAATAAACTACTCTTCAGAGGCTATTCCCAGAAAATTCAAAATATACATTTTATTTGTCAGGTAAATATCTTTAATATACACAATTTTAATCAAAATCGTTAGAGCCATTTTTCAGAAAATCAAAATTTTTGAAAAAAGTTCCATGTAAAGCGTAGTTGGGGGTGGGGGGATTTTCTCAAAATCTTCATGTCGCATCCCTGGAAGATACTAAACTTAAATACCAAGTTTGGTATTTTACCAACTTTTGTTTTTGAGTTATCGTGTTCACACACACACACACACACACACACACACACACACACACACACACACACACCACGGACCTTTTTGTGAAAATGCTTTTTTTTTGGATATTGGGAACCCCAAAACATTAATTCCCAAAACATTAATTTCCGGTGAAATTTCGGTATCAAATTTTTGGGTGGAGTGCAATACCTTCTCTATACACTATGTACATAGTGCGTATAGAGAAAGTAAAAAGTAGATCTCATTAAGACATATATTATGTCCAATACAGTTTTTTTTTTGGTGTGTATGTGGGTGTGCATGGGTGGGTAATAAGTATAGAAAACATCTTATGGTAATATTTTTACTTTTTCTGTACGTATTATGTATATAGTGTATAGAGAAGGTATAGCACTCCACCCAAAAATTCGATACCGAGATTTCACCGGAAATATATGTTTTAGGGTCCCCAATATCCAAAAAAAGCATTTTCACTAAAAGGTCCGTGTGTGTGTGTGTGTGTGTGTGTGTGTGTGTGTGTGTGTGTGTGTGTGTGTCCGTGTGACTGTGGTATTTAAGTTCAGTATCTTCCAGGGATGCGACACGAAGATTTTGAGAAAAATCCCCCCACCCCCAACTACCCTTTACATGGAACTTTTTTCGAAAATTTTGATTTTCTCAAAAATGGCTCTAACGATTTTGATTAAAATTTCGTATATTAAAGGTATTTACCTGACAAATAAAATGTATATCTTGAATTTTCCGGGAATAGCCTCTGAAGAGTAGTTTATTCTGGATGAATTTTACATTTTACTGAATTTTGAATAACTGCTAATCCATAAGAGATGGACAAAAACTTACTACAAAAAAATGTAGGGCACCTTAAAACACACAATTTATGTTATGCACCTTTTTTTCGTGGAGTTCGTCGTTTTTGAAACATTCCTTATTTTTGGTTTCTGCTATGAAAAACTTATACTTTTCTCATACAGGAACTTGTCAACTCCCATCCATATAAACAAAGGAACTTCATTGACATAGCAACCAGCTTTTGACTATCACTTTAACCTATGGTTGTCCCTTATTTCGCTTCTACTTACAAGGAAGCGAGTAATAAGACTATTTCTGCTAATTTTTTCTGATTAGCATAAAGTAAATAGAAGTATAAGCTTTTTAAGAATAATTTGTTGCAGGGATATTGAGAAAGTCATGTGAATGGTACACATCAGATTTTTATAGTTTCTAGCTGCAAATTATTGTGTGTGGGTGTGGGTGTGTGTGTGTGTGTAGTACACACTTCAACAGTTTTCCTATTTTTATTTTTACTTTCTCTATAAGCACTAGGTACATAGTGAATAGAGTAAGTATTGCACTCCACCAAAAAATTCAATACCGAGATTTCACCAGAAATATAGGTTTTTGGGTCCCCTTTATCTAAAAAAAGCATTTTCACAAAAAGGTCCGTGTGTGTGTGTGTGTGTCCGTATATCTGTGAACACGATAACTCAAAAACGAAAAGTCGGTAAAATACCAAACTTGGTATTTAAATTTAGTATCTTCCAGGGATGCGACACGAAGATATTGAGAAAAATCTCCCCACCCCAAACTACCCTTTACTTGGAACTTTTTTTGAAAATTTTGATTTTTTAAAAAATGGCTTTAACGATTTTGATTAAAATATCATATATTAAAGATATTTACCTGACAAATAAAATGTATATTTTGAATTTTCTGGGAATAGCCTCTGAAGACTACTTTATTCTGGATGAATTTTGCATAACTTCTAAACCGTAAGAGATGGACAAAAACTTAACACACAAAAAAATGTAGAGCATGTTAAAACACACAATTAATGTTATATACATTTTTTTTGGTGGAGTTGATCGTTTTTGAGATATTCCTCTTTCTTGGTTTCAGCTTTGAAAAACTTATACTTTTCTCATACAGGAATTTGTCAACTCCTGTCCACACAAACAAAGGAACATCAGTCACATAGCAACCAGCTTTTGGCTTTCACTTTAACCTATGGTACTCCCTTATTTCGCTTGTATTTACAATAAAGCAAGGAATAAGACTATTTCTGCTAATTTTCCTCGATTAACATGAAATAAATAGAAGATAAGCTTACTAACAATAGTTTGTTACAGAGAGGTAGAGAAAGTCATGTAAATGGAACACACCAGATTTTCTCATGTACACAGGAGGTAGAGAAGATATTGCATTCCACCCTAAAGTTACACTAATATTTCACTGGAAATATGCATTTTGGAATCCCCCCTCCAATTTTACTTTCTCTCGAGGGTATGTACAACATACATACATACATACATCTAGAGAAGGTAGGTATTGTATCCCACCCAAAAATGTTATACAGAGATCTCACCAGAAATATGTTTTGAGGATTTTTTAGAAAAAGATGTAAGTGGGTGGGTCGACAGCATAACTCAAAAACGAAAAATTGGTTAGTTACCAAACTTGGTATTTAAGTTCAGTATCTTCCAAGGGATGCAACATGAAGCTTTCCAAGAAAATCCCTGTGACATCAATTAACCTTTACATAGAACCTTTTTTTGAAATTTGTTACTTTCTCAAAAATGGCTAACAATTTCGTTTAAAAGGCCATCTGTTTAAGATATTGTTATGACTAACAAAAGCTGTATCTTGAATTTTCTGAGAATAACCTCAGAAGACCTCTTCATTCTGAATGGCTTTTGTATAACTTTTGTGTAACTGATAAACCGTAAGAGATAGACAAAAACATACTAAACAAAAAAGTGTTGATCACATAAATACACACAATTTATATCATATACTTTTTTTTGTGGAATTAACAGTTTTTGGGATATTCCAAGTTATTGGTTTTAAAGTACTTAAAGTTTTCTCAAAAATGAGACATATCTTTTCATCTCTCTTTTGTTTACTCCCAGCAAGCAAAGAGAACTAAATTTCAGTTGTTTCACTTAGTGACCTGCTTTATAAAGATCAGACTATTGCTTTAGCCTAGTGTATTCCCTTAACTTAAAAAGAAGCAAGTAATAAGACTATAATATTCATCTTGACTAGTATAGCAAGTATAAAATAATCCTTTATAAGCAAATTTTTTAAAGAACCGCTCGAGAAAGTCATGTGGATGGAACACATCAGATTTTTAATGTGTGTATTCAATGCAACTAAGTGTATACTCTGTCATAATTGGAGTGATACTCTGTAGCATCAAATTAAATAAAAAGATCTTATAATAACACAATTTGATGTTGCTATAATCAGTTCATCTTTAAAATCATTTTAAAATTGTAAGGCAGAAAGATGGAGGGGGAAGGTATTGTAGAGCTGTTACATACTCTCTTCTATAAAAGTTTTTTAGTTTAGATAATTAACTCTACATTGCATGGTGTTGTCATTTGGCAACAAACACAATTAATCAAAGGGTTTAGTATTTTTAATGTTTTTTTTTTTTCTAATTTTTTATATTACACTAACCTTCAACAATAAAATTAGGCAATTTATAGCTGTTTTATATTGTAAGAATGTTAATATTTTTTGTAATAAAACTGTAGTGGTTTTTTTTTTTTTTTTTTTTTTATTAATAAAGTGTAAAATCCATGCGACTGCAGTCAAATGTAATCCTGTCAGCACCCAAGCGTGCCATCACACCAGTTATTTTACTTGGGCCCTACCCATCTTTTACCACAGGTACATTTGACTGCAGTCGCTGGGACTCGAACTCACGTCGTTAGGCTTTTAATGGTAGACCAGTTCACTTCGTATCTCGCTAACGATCACGGCTATTTAAGTCGCTTCAGATTGGTGCTTGTGAAAGGGATATAAAATCTGGTTTGAGAATTAAAGGAAGAGTGGCATATGTAACAAAATAATTTTTGCAATGAATGCATACAATATTGAAAAAGAATATAGTATAGTGAAAGTTGCATGTTGGTTCTGTTTTAGGCTGGCATACTTTGAAAGGCAGTATGTGTTCCTCACCCAACAGCAGCTAATTTCAGAGGCTACAATGCATTATGTGGGACAATCCTTGAAGCAGCTTTATGTTCTCGTGCTGGGTTTGGATGTTATTGGAAATCCTTACGGCCTAGTATTAGGACTGAGACAGGGAGTCGAGGATCTCTTCTACGAACCATTCCAGGCAAGTACTAATGTTCAAAAATAGCATTTCTTAATTTTTTATCATTTACATGTACTGATATTAATATTACCAGGAAACAGAGTCAATTGAGAAATTCATAGTGGCAGAGCAACCGGCTAGAGATCGGGAGATCTGTGGTTCAAATTCCGGCTATGGCATTCCATAGTCTGATTACCTATCCAGATTGTAATAGGTTTGTGAAAAAGTAAAGAGTTAGTGTTAGAGAGGAAAAGAATTTTTGTTATAATATTAAGTTCATATGCAATTAAATATTTTTATAACTCTTTTGGTAAAAATTGAGCAGTTCACAACACTTATAGAAAACAATTTTTTTAAGGAATTAATTTAGCTCTTCTTTTGAACATGTGATGCACAATTTTTTCCAAGAGAAAAATTCAATGTAAATTTTTCAATTAGGAAAAAAAAAAAAAAAGTGAGCAGAATTTTTTTTCAAAGTACGGTTTTAGATTTTGTTATCTAATACATGTTTAAAATCACTTTTTACTATGATTTCATGCCAGAGAACATGTTTTTTTTAAAACATAACATGTGGTTCATACTTTAGAATGCAGTTCAGCCAAATTATCCATCTTGTTTCACTTAACGCAATACTGCCAACCTTCTTTTTCATCAATAAATTACATTACTATGTGTATACTGTCTCTAAATTATAACTAGCATATACACTGTGTTAACTAAGCCAGGTGTAAACCTAATCACTGTGTCTTCTCAAGATCATGGAAAGCATCTGCACAACAATTTATGGTGTCACTGGCCAAAAATGTTCACAAATATGAGCATCAAATATTTTCATTGTTCGCCACCTCTGCATGGAAGCTACCGTTATTATTATTATTATTATTATTATTATTATTATTATTATTATTATTATTATTACTTCATAGCAGTAACAACCAGTCAAAAACTCTCTCGCGTATTTGTGTCTAACCAAACACTCCATTGCCTCAAATGACTGCTTGTAAAGCTGTGGATGAGCAAAAGAAAATGCCTGAGCAACAGCCTTACCCGGTCTTACTTTTGCACACAAACTGGGTAAGTTTTTCATGTCCAGCTGTAAAAAGAATAATAAATATATTAATTACTAGATCATTATTCATACCAATGATCATAAGAATAGGGACCAATTTTAAAATTATGCTACCTGCAGAAAAAAACATGCGAAATGTGCTGTCCCATCTCTTAATGGAATGCAAGATGACATTACATTCAGAACATAGCATTTGCGGTGGGCTTATATGTTAGGCGCCATATGCGGTGGCCTTATTGTTGTGGCATATTCTCCTAATCACCACGTTCTGAGCTCCCGATGCTGCGTTCTTGGCTTTGTGCCCAGATTGGTGACGCTGGCAGTGCTCTAAGACTCACTCCACTACCAATGAGTAGACCCACATACCTGTTGATGTGAATCCACTACAGGTGAGATGCCACAATAGTTTACTCTATTGGCGTTGTACAGCTAATGGGGGTAGTTCAGGGAGTGATCTTATAAATGATGAAGACGTACTTAACTTTCCTGGAGTTCATTTTAACTACGAGATGCGAGACAAGCACTTTGCTTCACAATTCTGCTAACTTAAACACTTGCTAGGAACTTTAGTACTTATACTACTTCTTTGATCTTGCTTTACACAATATAATTTAATGCACATCACTAATTTTAAATACACTTGACTTAGAGCGCTGTAAACTAGTAAGTATCGTTATGATTTACAATGTTTCACTTTGTGCGAAGAAGTGACATTCAGCTGGACAACTGACAGCATGACATTACAAGATCAGATAATAGACAGCGGCAAAACAGCCCCAATGTGCGTTCCTCTGTTCCTTATATACTAAAAATACCATCACGGCAGCTTCTTTCTGATTGGACAGAAAGGCTGCGCAATTGACGTAAATATTACCCAAAATCCACTGTTCTCAACCCAGGGTGCACCGCAACACCCACGTGACATGTGTTGTATAATGGAAAATTACTGTTTTCCGAGTTTTAAGGTTTACCCACAGCGTGAGCCGTTCATACGTGACTGGACAAAAGAAACCTTGTTAACAAAGGAGCCTCCCACACCACATTTCTAGCTCGGCGTCAGCTTTCTGCTTTTGCTTTACTCCAAGCTGAATTTATTCTGCTAAAATACATAAGCTAATAAGCATTTGTTCTCTGTAACTATACACTGCTACATAATTAATACACTAACAATAGTTTTTGTAGAGAAGCACATTCTTGATTTCAGCAGACCTGTGCATCACTGAGGTAAACCAACAAATATGTAATTAATTGGAACAGCCATTTCTAAAAGTGTTATAATCAAGGACATTCAACTTTCACTTCTCGCACTGCAACAAATTCTGCTGGATTGCATCCACATGTTTATAAAGCAATATGAATAAAACCGGAGAAAAAGCTTGGTCATGTCTTTTCTAACATGACCGGTTGTTAATCGCTTCCACACTATTTGCTGTTTAGCTGCCTGGGATTATTTGCAGAGGTTGGCTACAACTGTGGCTGCTATGCAAACCTATGGACTTAAAAAATTGCTCACCTCCTCGCATCACATGTTATAAAGAATTCCCAAACTTTGGTATACCTTGCAAATAGTGACTGTCATCCCATGGCAAACTTCGAATATCTCAATAATGAATTGACAAACAAAATGACTTTCATTGTGCATTAAAGATTCTATGCAAAAAATTTGGTTCATTAAAATAGAATGTAGCATAATTAACAGAGATAAAATTTTGTTTCTAATAGTCTCCATTTCCTTGCACTGGGATAGGTAACATTTATTATACGCTAAAATAGTTATTTCTTGGAAAGTCTTGGTAAAAGATAGAAGTTCTCAGACAGTTTTCTTCCTCTCTATTACTCCTTCCCACCCTTCCCCTCTCCCTCTCTCTGTGAATTTAACTGGTTGCTGCTTTGTTGACAACTGGTTTCCAAAGTATCTGTTGAATTAAAGTAAACTTAAAGGGGTTATGTAGTGGGATTTCTGCCTATTTCTGTTGTTAATATCATACCTATTGTGAATTTAAGTTTTTTTTTTTTAATTTTATAGGGAGCAATTCAAGGTCCAGGAGAATTTGCAGAAGGTTTGGTACTTGGTGTACGAAGTTTGTTTGGACATACTGTTGGTGGTGCAGCTGGAGCAATGTCTCGAATTACTGGTGCTATGGGTAAGTATAATTACTTTCTCTACACATACTATGTACATAGTGTATAGAGAAATTATTGCATTGTATCCAAAAATTTGATACTGAGATTTCACTGGAAATAAATGTTTTGGGACCTCCTGAGTCAAAAAAAAAACATTTTTATAAAAATATCGGGGTGTATGTGTGTTTTGTTTCTTTCTTTGATAGTGTGTAACACCCACTTTTACTACATATAGCACCACAGGCAATTACACTGATGGTACATGGAATGAAGATGGCGCACTGGTGGAAATCAATGGCAGGTGAAACTGGAGAAAACCCACCCCTCTGCTGCTTTGTCCACCACAAATCCCACATGCGGTTGCTTGGGATCAAATCAGACCGCATAGATGAAAAAAGAAAAAGGGTGAACTCTTGTCATTTTTGATTAAATGTGATATAAATGAGGAAAATTGTCAGGTCAAACGAATGCAACAGCTGGCTGATCAAAAATTAGATGATGTGACTTACAAGTGGTACAAACAATTTCGTACAAGCAGAATTAAAGTGAGAGGTGTTGAAGCTGCTGCCAAACTTCTTGCAAAATAACTTGGTACCAATAGATTTTTGGCTAGTTCGAGCTGGTTATACAGATTCTGCAAGCATCATAACATTGTAAACATAAAGATGTGTGGAAATAGCTTAAGTAGTATTGATACATCAGCTGTTGACCCATTTAGTAAAAGATTAAAATCTATCATTCAAGAAGAAAAGTTAGGCTATCACATCATGACTGATGAAGAAATTGTGGAAAGTGTAAGCAACGCAAGGTACACTAGTAGCGAATCTGAGGCTGAGGATGTGGATTTTAGAAAGTATAAAGTGAAATTAAGCGAGGTTAAACAGTATTTGAATTGTGTAATAAACAGATTTCAGATACTACCATCATATGAGGAGTCTTTGTGATCTCATTGTGAAGGAGATGTGTGATAGACCACAAAAGAAAATTGATTGTTTCTTCAAACCAAACAAATAATGTTTAATTAAAATCGGGTGGGCCTATTATATCTTACGTTGTAATAAAATTATACAGTATTCTAATTGCATTCACAATTTTTCTCTGGACTTTTGTTTATCCAGACAACATTGATCCCCAATTGGTCCAGATTAATGAGGCTTTACTGTATGTAGAACAGAATAATCTTTAAACCCTTGTTTTAATTAGTTGCCACATTTGTCACCATTTGAACAAATAGTGGGTTATGTGATATAATTGTTGCATTTTTCAGGAAAAGGTATTGCGGCACTGACCTTTGACAAAGAATATCAACGCAAACGCAGAGAACAATTGCAGCAACGACCAGCTAATGTGCAGACTGGACTTGCAAGAAGTGGCAAAGGATTGGTGATGGTTTGTATTCCCTTGTTAACATTATAAATAGATTACTGTAATTCTTTGTCAATAGCTGCAGCAAGCTTGATTCAAATTTTAACCCTTTTAGTGCCAATCATGATCTAATTGTGGTGCCATGTTCATATATTTTAACTCTCTCATGTGGGAAAGTCTACTTTCTGCATCATAGCCGTAGAGAAAAGTTTCCTAGAGCATGTCAGGACCATATCTTTACACTCTGAAGCGCTAAATTAGCTCCAAATTTAATTTCTTGAGCCAGTGTTTGTTTGTCTGTTGTAGCATAGAGTTATCTAGCCAAAGGTTATGAACCAAAGAGGAAATAAGGATTGCAGTTTGTGATGTATTAGAAGAAAGCGAGTGATTTTGAATTTTCAGATCTCGATGAAAGCGTTTCTGACATTGATGATATATATTCTAGCTTCAGCGATGAAAATGCATACAATAACAACGGCTCTCGTACACAAGCAAATAATCGGTGCACTTATCCAAATGGATTTACGGAGGTGTAACCAGACCTGCATACAGTGTGAATCAACCATTCAGCTATGCAACAATACAAATGCTAAACTGTGCAGTAATCTACATTGCATTTGTATCCTATTACTTTATGCCATTTTCATTATGTGTGTGAGTGGGTATGTGTGTTTTTTTAATTTTTAAGCCTTCAGGTTATTACGTGAATTCATTTTTTATATTTTAAAAATAAAACACCACACCAAAACAGGATGCTGTTTCTGTAAAAAATTTCATTTAACTAACTTGAACTTTCTGTATAGTAAGATTTTTATGCCTAATTATTGATTATTTTAGGATTTTTAATCTTAATTTCAAAATTTCCATTTGTTTTTAATTTTTTCAAAATACTGAAGAGACCTCTTATCCATACAATGCATATTATATAGGATTTACTAAAAATTAAAAAAGTTCAGCTCTCTATGTCATTTGGTACTCATTTTATTACTAATAATTTAAAACCCTGTATTCTCCTCTAAAATTGCTTGGCCTTTTCAGACAGCATTTTGCTATTTGGGCTGGCACTATAAGGGTTAAACATATGTTTTTTCATAAATTTAATTGGAGTACAATGTTTTTGTTGACCAGGGTGTAGTGGATGGCGTATCTGGTGTTATAATGAAGCCAATTTCTGGAGCTAAACAGGAAGGTGTTGAAGGATTTTTTAAAGGTGTAGGAAAGGGAGTCATGGGCTTGGTAACAAGACCAACAGCAGGAGTAATTGATTTTGCCAGTGGATCATTGGATGTGGTGAAAAGGTAAAAATTGATTTTAATACATAAATTATTATACCTAAGGCTTACATAATTGAAGCATCAGTTGGGACAACATTTTAACTAGCACTGAGAAAATTCACAAGTGGCAATAAAAATGCTATTTTGCCCCTAATTCCACTTTTAAACTTCTGCTGTTACTTGATACAGCTGTTTATTCCATTCAAAAATGGCAGTGAAATAAAGCATTTGCTCCATCGAAGAACATTGTGCTTGAAATATACAACATCGTTTTGTATTTATACAGGTTATTAATGAAACTGTAATATGTTTAGTAATTTGTAGTATATTTAGGATGCATTTTAAAAACGAAATTAATTTGTGTTAATTTTATTTTGGATTATAAATTTTAATAAGGCATCTGTTATTGAGAGAAAATTGCAATACCTATACTTCTCAGAGAAGAGTTTACTATTAAACAGTAGCTGTCACTGTTATGAATTTAAGGAAAACAGTAAGGCCTTGTAATGCTTTCGTTAAAGATATATAGGGTCATTAAGTAATAAAGCAACCCCTCTCTCCACTGCAAGAGAGATCCAAGAGTTGCCGGCTTACTGGAGAACTTGCCTTAATAAATACTGAAAATATTGACCATCTGCTCCGAAACAGGTAGTATAACAAGTTAAAGATGTTCTCGCTCAGCAGCAGAAATCCTTGTGTAATCTTCAGAAACTTAGTGATAACATCATGCAAGAAATCACAAGGATTCCTGGGAATAAGCTTAGACGAGTGAGCAAGAATATCTTAGCAAATTGCACTCCCATAATTTATCTTAATACATATTTTAGTGTGCCTTTGCTGGCACCACTTTCTCAGCAACTCTCGGATCTTTTGCACAGTGGAGAGAGGCAGCGACCTTATAATTTGACGACCGTATACCAGAGTACTGTAACGGATGCTACGTTAATTTAAGCAGGACACAAAGCCATTACCATAATGATTTCTGCAGATATATTCTCTCTCTCGCTCTCTCTCTCCCCCCCTCAATCTTAATTCTTGCTTTTTGCCCTTACAGAGCTACAGAGATGAGTGATGAAATCACCAGATTGCGTCCCCCACGGTTCTTGCACCAGGATGGACTTGTGCGTCCATATATCCTTCTGGAGGCTGAAGGAAATAAGCTTCTTCAGGTATGTTTTCAAAATAGCATTATTACATTCCATAAGAGGAAATTATATAACTATTTTTATACATGACATTGAAAAATAATACTGCAAGATTTATTCTTTTCACTGCTGTTTAGATTTTTTTTTTTATGCTTTTCTGGTGGTTTTCTCTCAGATTTTGTTAAAAATGTTTGATTCAATTTTAGGCCCTGGAGAAAGGTCGATATGCTTCAACGGATATGTACATCTATCACATGCCCATTGCGGAAAAGGACATCCTAATGCTTACAGATCAACGTGTTATGTATCTTGTTCACAACGATATTTTTGGAGGCTGGCAGGTATGTGAAAACTCAATATTTACAAGAGTATCAATAAGTGCCATGTTTCACAGTAAAAGGTGTTACTAAGGCAAGTTGGTGTTACCATCATGTATTATCACTTGCTGATTCATAGGTTAGTTTGGATTTGGCAGGCATTTCTGTAGTTGTTCAACATGTTTTTGATAAAGAAATTTGCCAGCAGATTGCTGTTTTGTGGACCTTTCATCATCTATGACAACAATTAGATATCAGGGCTCTTCTTTGCAACATGTGACACAGGATTTTCTTGTGTTTTCTAAGTGTTTTTTGAAAATCAGATGAGGCAAGTGTAGCAAGCTGCTGCGGATGACAGGTTCCTCTGGTTTCGAGATTTCGTCGAGGCTAGGATACAATAGCTTAGGTTAGATGTGTGTAAATGAACTGGATCGAAATAAGGGGTAAAAATGGAGTTTCTGAAAGTTGGCTCCAATGTGAAATGCACAGTTTTCTGTTCATTCTGTATGCTTTTGCATTGCCAATCCTTCAGACTTTTTCTCGCCATCTCATGTCACAGATTTGAAAGAATTCCTGATGTTGATTCAGTGCTTTAAAATGTAATCCAATATCCATTTCTCTGTTGAGATTGTGTCTTACAATTGAGCAATACTTGGAAAACAGCCTTAGACCTGCAAAAAAGCCAGCAGAGAGACACAAATCAGACCCTTAGAAGAGTCTCCTGAATCGCAATGTTTTCTTTCATGTCCGTGCTCCATTCGACCTCACCGGCCACGCCTCGGTGCACTGATTGGTTTGTACGGAACCCACGAACATCTCTATATAAGAAGACCACATCAGTTCAATTCATTCAGTAACCCTGAAGGTGGGAACAATGTATGCTCCCGAAACATTGGTGCCTCACCATAGCTGCACCTGGCTGGGAGCCTGAGAAAACTTCGAAGATCAGTCAATAGATTTTTCTTGAAAAATAATTTCAGCTTAAGAATATCTTTTCTGTGAACAAAAAGTTTGACATATAAATTTGAATGCAAGACTATGAACAGTTATACATAGAGCAAACATAGAGGAAGGTGGAAATTAAAGCTAAAGAATACTTCATGTAGTTCAAGTATAAACAATCTGAAAAATTAATAGATCTGCTCATTTTAGGCTAAAAATTGTATTGTAAATCCCACTCATTTGCCCTTTAAACAATGTTATTAGCAAACCAACAGCAAACATGTTGACTATCCAAAATCTGCTATGCATTCAGAGTAACAACTAAAGTGTGTACCACAAGTGCATTAAGATCTATGTATTTTGGATATGTTTACTCCATTTTAACCTATGGTATTCCAGTATGGGGCATGTCTAGAAATCTATATGCTATCTTTAAATTACAAAAGAAAATATTAAAAATAATAAAGCAAGTTCCTGTGAAAACACCAATCAAAACAGTATTTAAGGAATTAAATATCTTACCTCTCCCTTCATTCACAAAAACAGGTACCTCTTTAAAACAAATAAAATGTATCACGCAAACAATACTAGATCTTTGAACCATATTCATACCACATTCTGCCCTACAAATAAGAGTCACAGCAGCATTTCCCATTGTGGAACCAATCTGTACAATATATTACCTGGACATTATAAAGAACTGGTCTATAGCAAATTTAAACGTTCAATAACTAAAGCTCTCTTATAGCATATACCCTTCAACACTCCAGAATTTAAAAATATAAATTTATAAATACTGTTACTTGTACATACTACTGTAAATATATATACACTGACGATGCCATGATTTATGTTAAATCGAAAGGTGAATAAAGATTATTATTATTATTATTTTTATTATTGTTATCATTATTAATATTACTGTTGTTATTATTATTGGAGCAAATATGCATTGTGGTTTTGAGAAGTATAGAGATGTACATGTAACATTGCAAACAGAATAGCCCATATTATGTGGATCCACATGGCCTGTCAACTATACATAATATTTGAGCAATTTGTGTTTGACTTTAATGAGAGCCAGAGCTCTCAATTTTTGCATGTGTAAATATTATAATGTTGTAAATGGCATCTGAATACATTTTATGCATAACAGAAGCACTATTAATTGCGAAGTTATTTTCATTTTTAAAAGTAAGTTAAATTCAACTCTGAATACAATGTTTGTACAAAACTTTTGTTTTAGGTGGAATGGGATTACACATGGAAGTCGCTGACCAAGCCTCCTGAAGTTGTAGACAAAGGAATATTTATCACCATTGGAGAGTCTTCTAAAAAGAAGAAGAATCTTCTGGGACTCTTCGGTCATGGCGATACAGGAAAGGTGATTCTTATATTTGATGCTGAAACCAAAGAGGTATGCATATTGACTTCATTCCTAATTTAGTTGTAAAAGATTTTGTCTATCTCTTACAATTTACCAGTTATACAAAATATAGTATACATACATATATATATATATATATATATATATATATATACAAAATGTACTATATAAGTTAGTGAAGATGGTCTCCATTGAGTTCTACATACTTGTGTGACGGTGTGGTAATTTCTGCAAGCCCTCAAGGAACCCTTCTTTGGAGTCTGCTCGAGTTCCTCTAAGTCAGCGAAATGATGTGCACACAAAGGTCTCTTCATTGCCCCAAATAGGTGGTAATGAGGAGCCAAGTCAGGCAAATATGTTGGTTGTGGCAGCACCTGGAACTCCATCTCAACAATGGCAGCCATGATTTCCTGACTCATGTTCGCACGAGTGTTATCATGTTGAAGGAGCCGTGCTGTTAATGGTGGTATTTGGTTCCATCTGTGGCCATGTGTTTGCCTACTGAGGTTGCTGTTCGGAACTTCTTCAGCAGGATGCTGTCTTTATGCTTGCACTGCATTGGCTCATGGTAGTCACAAGTTTGGGCATGAAGCCTTCCTGATCCTGGTTGTGGCATTGGACAAGATCATTGCATGCTTCTTGCGCTCTTGCTTTTGTGCTGTTTTCAGGAATCTGAGTAGCCACCGGGCAGAGACCTTCCTTAACTTCAGGTGTGATGTCACTTTTCTGAAATGTACTGCCACCAGTGGATAGACCAAAGTACTATTAACTTGCAGCTGTCATGATGACCAAGAATGATGTGTTACATTCACATGACTTTCTCTACATCTCTGCAACAAATTATTGTTAAAAAGCTTATGCTTCTATTTACTTGCTTACATGCAAGCAGAAGGGAAATAAGGGAGTAGCATAGGCTGAAGTATTAGTCAAAAGCTGGTTGCTATGTCACTGAAGTTCCTTTGTTTCCATAGACAGGAGTTGACAAATTCCCATATGAAAAAAGCTGAAACCGGTTACGAGGAATATCTCAAAAACTATCAATTCCATGAAAAAAATGTATATAATATAAGTTGTGTGTTTTAACAAGCTCTACCTTTTCTGTTAATAAGTTTTTGTCTATCTATTACGGTTTGCCAGTTATTCAAAATTCCATAAAATTCATCCAGAATAATGCAGTCTCCAAAGGCTATTCCCAGAAAATTTCATTGTATGGTAAATATCCTTAATATACAATATATCGTTGGTCATTTTTGAGAAAATCAAAATTTTCGAAAAAAAAGTTCCATGTAAAGTGTAATTCGGGTTGGGGGCATTTTCTTGAAAATCTTTTTGTCGCATCCTTGGAAGATACTGAACATAAATACCAAGTTTGGTGTTTAACAGCCTTTCATTTTTGAGCTATGCTGTCCACAGACACACACATGCACACACACATGGACCTTTTTCCAATTTTTTTTTTTTATTCAGGGGGACCCAAAACATGTATTTACGGTGAAATCTTGGTATCAAATTTTTTGGTGCATTATAATTCCTTCTCTATACACTATGTACAAAGTACGTGTAGAGAAAGTAATATGAAACATCCCTCATACATTACTCTTGAGTTGCTATTTTATCTCTTAGTTCACCATACAATTTTATCACTATGGTTATCAATATGGAGTCCCCTTTTTGTGAAAACATTATGAGAACTGCATTATGATACACATCATTTAATATTGTTGTTTGGTTATTTCAGTGGTTGGCGAAGAAGATGCAACAGCTTATGAAGGCTTGAGCTACAGAAGAATCCATCAGAGAATGTGCTTTGGACTCTTAAAGATGTTGTGGCTGCTTGTTTTTGCTTAAACTGCTTGTATATTTCTTGCTTGTACTGAAAGGTACATGTTCTGCAATTAAAAAGAAAAGTGTTGGTTTCAGTGAATAAAGGCTTTTGGGTAGTACTTAAGGGAAAGCTGTACACAATGCACATTTTAAATGCTTTACATAATATAGGGAACATAACATACAGTTGTGTTAGTGCTTTCATAAATTCATCTATATGTGACTGAACTTGAGAAACTAGGTAAATCAAACCAACACTAAGTGTCGTGCTTAAAAACTGAAAACAGAAATTTTCAATTTCAAAATCAGTACATCAAATCAAAATTGCTAACTTTGCCGCCTGCATCAAGGACGTTAGAATATTTATCACTGTGTTCTAAATCTTGTAAATCATTATTTGAAATGAAAATGAAAGGAAAGAGGAAAGAAAGAAAAATGTGTATATCAGAGTTACATTTTAACAAATGTGTTATAAACTTTCTATAATAGGGCAGATTTTTCTGAGGAAAATGTAAAATAATTTGCATATAATAGGGTTAAATAGCACATCACAAGAACTGAGGGGCTTGGGCTGTACATATATTTGATAAAATATTCAGTGCCTTGAAGCTTTCCTCTTTTATTTATATATTTATTTTAATTTAATATAGTGTTAACTTTTGGGGTTAAGTTTGCATGTACTGCATCCTGCAATAGTGTTATTTGTGTACACTACTTCAAATGCTGGCAAGCACACAAGAGCAGCTGATAGTGTTGTATTTAAGTAAATAACTTACTGATTTGTTGTTATTGCTCTTCAAACTGAATTTTTTCCCCATAATTTACTGAGAATATTTTCGTATATGTAATAGTATGGAAATAGTTATATTTTGTACTTCCGTATTTGTTACACTCTTAAAATAAAATCGTACTCTGTGTGGCTGCAAAAAAAATATCAAGGAACAAATAAAAGGTCTTCCTTGCTTGTATTTGGAGGGGAGACAGTTCATGTTGAATTTGAGTGATTCTTTTATGAAATGTAAATTTTATCTTCCTGTTTGTGTACTTATTAGAGTACCTTGTTGATTAAGCTTTATTAAGGATTACAGAAGAATTTGTTGCACTGAAAGCATTAAGTAACACAAAGTACTTTTTAGTTGCATAATAGCTTAAAATAAATTGGTCACTTTTCTTCAATAATTGAATATAGTGTCCCAATACACCCCTTAACTCTTTATTGCATACTTTTTCCTTATCACCAAGCCCAAACAAATTCTAGTGAATTTTTGTGATAACATATGCTGAATCCTTGCACTTGATAGTTTGGGTGGTTTTGTGTAAGGTTGGCTATGCTGCCTTTGCGGCGTTGCCAGAGTAATTAAAAAATGTCTATCCTGTGTAATGACGAATACAAACAGAGCACATAGTAAATGGATGCCGATGAATAATGAAACTAATTCGTTATTATTGATGTTAACTGAAAATAACAGTGATACATGTAGCATACATACGTATTTACGACAATATAGAACAGATTAATGCAAAATAGCTTCTTACATTGAGAGAAAGGTATAACAAAGTGAATTTTAATGGCTCAATTCCATCCAAGTCTCTGTCGTTGTCATTCTGGAAAGGATCGTCGTCATCAACATCCCCATCATCACCAAGACATATCATTAGTGGTTCACATTCACTGATGATTCCATCTAATTCCTGTGCTTTTCGTATTATTTTCACTTTCTTGTTCCATATAGCCGTGTCCACTCTCGCCACACCTTCCTGCAAAAGCATATCCACCTCTATAATTGAGAAAGTTTTGTATCTTCCCTCACGTACAAACACTAACAACAATATAAATAACAAATAATACCCCATGTTAGGAGTTCACAAACTGAGCACGTGGTTAGAAATAGCCAGATATTGCAACGGTGCAGCAGCTAGACCAACCAGAATGCTGCTTTGTGATTGGTTCAGAAAGTCAAACGGGTGAAGCTTTTCATCTGTTTTCTGTGAATGTACCAACTTAACTCCTAACTGTGAAGTGCAAGGATTCAGCAGTAGCGGTATAATGTATCATTCCACAAAATGAATCGTAAACAGTGTTTTGAATTTTGCAAATACGCAAAACATGATTAATATTCAGTAAAAAGAATCAGAGTTTGTTTTTGTAACACAAAAAATCACTTGATAATTACTTACTGGGACCAGTTTTGGAAACACTTGTTGCCATTTTCAACCCCCGATTCCTACCGAATCTTGCTCCATTGGCATCAGCAGGGGGATGCATCACTTGTGGAGTCATCTGGTGCTGGATCTATGAACTTCCAAAGGTTGCTGTATGGTGGCAAGTCAAAATTCATAATATGTATTTTTACACAAGCCATGTGTAGGACAGGAATTGGATAAGTAGATAATTGACCATAAAAGTTGGCTATACTGTGAAGGCCGGGACATAAAGTACTTACAACATTGTAAGACGCCATTGAGGTATGTCATCTCTAAATAATTTGAGATCACCTTGTGGTTTACTGGGAAACATGCAAGTCAGTTGAGGAATTTAATGCCATGGTAGCTCAGTAGTAGAGAAACCGGCAGTAGACTGCGAGATCTGTGGTTCAAATCCTGGCTATGGCATTGAATTTTTCATTCTGACTCTGCTTACCGAACTCATATACTATACAAGTTTGTATGAAAAAACAATTAAATTAACACTAATTGACCATAGTAAGCTAAACTATAAAGCCCAGGACTTAAAGTACCTACGACATTATAAGTCGCCATAATTTGAGATCATCTTGTGGTTTACCAGAAAACATGCAAGAAATTGAGAAATTTAATATGCTATGCCAGTATGTTGCCATGGTAGCTCAGTGGTAGAGCAACTGGCTAGAGACCAGGAAATCCATGGTTCAGATCCCAGCTATGGCATTGAATTTTTCAGTCTGACTCTACATATCCATCTATTCTGTATTTATAAACACCAAAGATTGCATGTTCAAACCCGGCAGAGAACAATAGATTTTTTCTGGTGTAAAAATCCTTAGCATGGCTTCCTTTGGAGATCTTTCTCGCCCAAAACAGAATGAGATGCTGAGAACCACATTAGTTACAGAGCATCCATAAATAAATCTCCATTTTCATTTTTTGTGTTTATAAGCTAGTTTTAACAATTTTATATTGGGTATGGTTTCCATTTCCATTTTTGTGTTTATAAATGACTGGAAATACTGACCAACTGCCGATTTTTATGTTTGTATTTCAGATTCCACTTATGTTCTTTTAATCTGGTCTCCAAACTTTGTTTTGTCCTTCCTATGTAGACTAGATTACAGTCAGTGTATTCAATTTCGTAAATTGCCAGTTGTTTGTTTGCTGGAATAGTATCCTTCAATCTTGCTCCATTCACGTGACTTTCTCTATGTATCTGTAACAAATTATTGGTAATTAGTCTATTTCAAGCTAAAACATTAGCAGAAACTTATTACTCAGTTCCTTATAAGTAGAGGGAACTAAAGGTATGCACTAGGATAAACCGACAAGCAAATGTTTTAAAATGTGGTTGCTATGGGATTGAAATCCCTTTCTTTGCATGGTCAAGTAATCACAAGTTCCCATATGAGAAAAGTTTAAGTATTTTAAAACTGAAATCGATAACAAGAAATATCTTGAAAACGGCCAACTCCATAAAAAATGTGACATAAATTGTGTGTTTTAATAATTACATTTTTTATGTAGTAAGTTTTTTTCTATCTCTTACAGTGTATCAGTTATGCAAAATTCAATAGAATAAAGAGGTCTTCAGAAGTTATTGCCAGAAAATTCAATATATACATTTTATTTTTCATGTAAATATCTTTAATATGAGAGATTTTAATCAAAATCGTTAGAGCCATTTTTGAGGAAACCAAAATTTTTGAAATTTTTTCTATGTAAAGAGTAGTTGGGGTGGGGGATTATCTTGAAAATCTTTGTGTTGTATCCTTGGAAGATACTCAACTTAAGTATTAAATTTGATATTTAACAGACTTTTCAGTTTTTTGCTATGCTGCCCACAGACACACACTTGTTTCTAAAAATACTTTTTTTGTATTCAGGGGGTCCCAAAAAGTGTATTTCTGGAGAAATCTTGGTATCAAATTTTTGGATGCAATACCATACCTTCTCTATATGCTATGTACATGTAGTTAAAGTAAAAATTAAAACATCCTATTACAGCAAACAAAAATTTATGTAATTGAATGCTCAAACTGTAATCTGGTATATATAGCAAGGGTGAAAAGAAAGTTTGGAAACCAGATTAAAATATTTATATGTTCAAAACTTAAAACACAAATAAATGGAAAAATCAGCAGTTGTCCACCACTTCTGCCTGGTGATCAGGACATGAAATTACACTGAATATAAAACTGATAAAATCGGTATAAACACACAGAATTAGATGTCTGGGAGAAGATCTATATTATGAAGAAAAAGAATCACATATGAATTTTGATTTATCATTATGCAGCAAACCTTTGGAAGTTCATAGATCCAGCATCAGATGCCTCCCCACGTAATGCACCCCTGCCCTGATACCAACAAAGCAAGATTCAGTCAGAATTAAGCGTTGAAAATGGTAACAAGTGTTCCTGAAACCGGTACCAAGAAATAATTATCAAGTGGTGATTTAAATTACAAAAACCGTATCAAATTCTTTTCATTAAATAAGAAGTATCGTTTTTAAGTGACAGGAAAAATTTAGAATCACAATTATAGTTGGTCTTGGTATCCTTAGTTCATTAAAACTGAAATTCTTGAATTACCCAGACAAGATCCTGTTACAAATTTTTTATTGTTGATTGTACAAGATTGGATGAAGCAGCATCTCAACGAGTTTTCTCTGGGTCCTCCAGTTTCCCCAGCCACTCATTCCACCAATTGCTGCATCACCACCTTTCCTATCCTTCATTTTCCTTGCATTTCATATCATTCACTTCCTCACACTCATTCCTGGCTATGGATTGACCACTCATTCCAGGTTCTCCATTCTGTAGTTTCTCAAGGCAGGTTCATCTCATCAACATTCTATCACTGCTGCAGCATTTTTCGTAGTGGTTTTGGAATGGTTTTGGTTTTTGATGTGAATGGGTTTTGGATTTTCAGTACTGTAGGTCAGTACATCAAAACTGAATAAGTTTAGCTTTTTCAGAGTGTGGACTTTCTTCCAAACAAATTCTGTTAGGGATCTTGTGGATTTTACTTAATTACTTATTATCTATTCAGCCTTAAGTTGATTCCTCGCCAAAACAAAATCCAGTGACCAGTGCACCGTTATAATGTAGCCTTCCATCATTTGCACCAGAAGCTGTCATATTTTCATTACTACATGGCGCATAAACATGACATATTGTAATGTAAAACGAACAGAGCCCTTATTGAGACAACTTAAAACGCGACTAAAATATTCTGCTAAGTATATTGATGATAACATTGATAGTCATAAAGAAATGTAATAATGGACTCTAAAAAACACAAGCAAAAAAAATAAATAACATGTATGCGATAACTTACATTTATTTGCCATCTGGAACCAACCCTTACCTCCAGATCAGTCACATCTGTGCTGTTTATGCTGCTGCTTTTCACTCCAAGGTTAATAACCAGGTTATCAACAAAGGTGTTACTTAAACTACCCATCTCCGAAAACAATGCTTCTTCTTTTGTTACTTGTAGCACGAATTGCATGCTTCACAAGAATGTAGCATTCTTACATTGCATATTTCACAGCTTTCTTTTTCCCTGGCTGTAATCAAATTTTCCGTTTCAGATTTTTCTTTGTGAGCACTGTTTATACTTGTAGCCGAAACACTGGTGAACTCAGATGTTAATTTTGTCACTTCTTTTATGGTAACTGTTGGATGTTTTTCACAAAACCTACAATAAATATTCAACACTATAGTTTTTTTCATCAATAGTTAATGGTTTACCGGTCTTATGCTTTGTTACTTGGCGAAGATTCAAGAGGAAATTCACAGCAACCGTCCTCCATAATCTAAACAGCAACAACCAGCAACCGTTACTGCATAAGCAATATTGCAGAAATTAGGTGACTCATACGAATAGCATGTTAGGAATTGTAGCTTCGTTTAACGGTGCAAATCGGCCTTAATTTAATTCTTAGGTATTTGTATAGAATATTCTAGCGTTTAGAAATAAATTGATTCTGGTATAGATTGTTAACATGGAATTACATTCTTGCATACACTACTACTGTATTGTACTGCAGTACACTGGCCACATGGATCCGTTTTGGCGCAGATCAACCTAAGACTGTATAGATAGTCCTTTTTTATTCTGGAAGTTGATGACAGTGTTGTTGAGATTGAATTAAAGGTAAACATTGAGTTGATTAATGACACTAAACAACACTCACATTTAAATTTCCCCGAACATGTTTTGGCAGTTAGTTTCCTCGATTGTCAACCGGATATCGACAAATCGCTGGTGGTGATGCTGATTGATCCATTGGTGGTTCTATGAGTTTGTACAATGAGTTGCCCTGGGGGATATGGAAGTTGATAATCCTATTTTTGTTTTTCCACATGAAAATTTTTTCCCAAGTTGCCAATTCCTGCTTTCCAGTTTGTGTTTCAATAGTTTCAGCTCTGGGTTTATATCATGGTTTTCTGTCCAAAAATAGGTAGCAACTGCTGATTTCTCTAGATGTCTTTGCTTTATGCATCTGAAGTGTTCCTTGGTTTTCCCCAATGTAAACTTTGTTGCAACTGTTTGCATTCTATTTGGTAAATTCCAGATTTTTTCTTTGATGGTATGCTGTCTTTACTGATAGATCCAAGTACATTTTTTATGGTGTACTTGTTAACTAGTGCCAATTGTATGTTGTATTCTTTAAAAATCTTTTTGAATTTGTAAAATATATGTGGATGAAATGTGAATTTTTTAAACACTTTTTCTCTTCTTTTGTATGGAGCATGGTTGTTTCCTTTAACAATTTTTTCTTTTTGGCTGTATTTACTTTTTTTGTCTGCTAGTGACTTTTGGAAGCCATTTATTTCTGCAATTTCAACTTTTTTTTATATATATACAGATATATATTTATATATATCCTCCTAATGAGTAAGACCTACACCCTGTCCTCCTAGGATTTACATGCAAGTACCTAGTGTCAGAGTCTATTGAGGGGCACGAACATTGAATCACCTGAAGTGGGGGATCAGCCCATAGCCAGAAATGAGTATGAGGAAGAGTGTGATGGGAAAGGATGAAAGGAAAGGAGGTGGTGGAGCAATTAGTGGAATGAATGGCAGCAGAACCAGGATGCAGCTTTGTGCATCACAAATTCCACACGTGGGTCCCTGGGATGAAACTTAGACTGCCTTGGTGAGAAGCAAGCAATCTAATAACAGCACTGCCTGTTACAGATTTGCAAGCATTATAAATTATGTTATCTCATAGATGGTTCACGAGAAGTGGTAAACAATGGCAGATTATGCATATTTAATTAATAAATATGAGCCACGTATATTCTTATGCTTGATACAATGTTGTTACCTAAACTAAGCAGTGGCAGCTGCTATATAAGAGAACCAGAGCACCCTAACTTTTAATTCAGCATTTTGACCCCTTTACTGCAGAAATACAGAAATGGAGTTTTATTTATGGACACACTTTAACTGCTGTGGTTCTCAGTGTCCCATTCAATATTGGGCATGAAAGATGACTTAATTTTGCTCAGAGGCCTCTCTATCAGGCTTGATGTTCTTTTATGTGCCGTAAATCTACGACTCAAGACCAACGCCTTTACTTCCCTTCCGAAGGAAGCTATGCTTAGGATTTTTACGCCTGAAAAAATCCATTGTCCTCTGACAGGTTTGAATGGTGGCGTAATGTTTTCCTTTTGATATTTTGGAAAACATCCAGGTATCATTGCAGCTACGGTGAGGCATTGGTATTTAGAGTTATTGAAAGTGTGTGTATGGAAGTCTGTCTTGGAATGTACCCTGATTGAGTTTTACTTTCTCTACACGTACTGTGTACATAGTGTATAGAGAAGGTATTGTAATGCATCCAGATATTCGATACCGAGATTCACCGGAAATACATGTTTTGGATCACCTTGAATAAAAAAAAAAAGCATTTTTGGAAAAAGGTCGAAGTGTGTGTCTGTGGACAGCATAGCTCAAAAACAAAAAGACCATTAAATACCAAACTTGGCATTTAAGTTTGGTATCTTCCAAGGATGCGCCCCAAAGATTTTCAAAAAAATCCCCCCACCCCTAACTACCCTCCACCTGGAACTTTTTCCGAAAATTTTTATCTCCTCAAAAACGGCTCTAATGATTTTAATTAAAATATCGTCTATTATCGATATTTACCTGAAAAATAAAATGTACCTCTTGAATTTTTTGGGAATAGACTCTGAATGCTACTTTATTCTGGATGAATTTTAAGGAATTTTTCATAACTGCTAAACCGAAAGAGATGGACAAAAACTTACCACACCAAAAATGTAGAGTACGTTAAAACACACAATTTGTGTTATATACATTCTTTTCGTGAGTTGATCGGGTTTTTAGATAGTCCTTGTTTTTGGTTTTAGCTTTAAAAACTTACTTTTCTCATACGGGAATTTATCAACTCCTGTCCACAAAAACAAAGGAATTTCATTCACATAGCAACCAGCTTTTGCCTATCACTTTGACGTATCTTTAACGTATGGTACTCCCAGGGTCGTATTTACGACAGGGCAAACCGGCAACTGCCGAGGAAGCTGGGAAAATTACTGGAAAGCTGCAGACATGAAACGTCAAGTTCATTTAAATTTGCCGCTCGCAGAGGAATATTAATTGATGCATGTTGGCTATGCTGATTAGTTTACACGCTATGAGCAAGTAGCGGAGACAAAGTAAAACTCATTCAAATAGTGAGAATCGATTAGCATACGCAAAAAATTGTAAGATCAAGAAGTGTGTGTTGTTATTCATTAACGTTAATTTTCTATATATTGTTATCCGAGGTAATGAATATTAATTATTATTATTGTAATTATTTTGAGTTCTTTTATGTTTGATGAGCCGGCATTCCGGCATAATGAAGTAGTAGGTTATGTTTCAATCTTATAAGTTTTTCAACTGTTTATTATATTTTCTTTCGTTTTCTCAGCCTCGGTGTCAATTGTCACTGAATAAAATGACAGGAAAAAAGAGATTTAGTGGGGCTCAGTATCGTTCATTGGCGGAAGATAAAAGAAAAAGAGAAGAAGACGCATTGAGAAAAGTTCCGCGCCTTGATGTGTTTATAAAATCGACCCCAAGGTGTTCATGTGGAGAAGAAACGCCCTCGCCAAGTGAAGCCATTGAAGACTATGGGGAAACAAGTACCCCAAATAAATCTAAAGATGAAAACGCTTTTATCAAATGAAAATGCAGGCGGAATTTCCATCGTTGCTGACGAACCCTTTACAATTAGTACTGATCCTTTTCTTTGGGAAAAAAACTGATAAAACACGGGACTATATTACAACGAACGGGGTAAAACAAAATAAAGAAGGTGACTTTTCTAAGTCGAAACATCAGTTTACAGATGGTACCACAAGATGCTGTACTAGTGCATTTTATTATTATTATTATTATTATTATTATTATTATTATTATTATTATTATGAGAGAGCTGTCGGACAGTGAAATTATTAACAGAGATTATTTAGTATATTCTGAAAGTTAGGGAACATTATTTTCCTCTTTTTGGAGGAACATCAGACTTGACAGGACCTCGTGATTTATCAAACTGGAAACACCCAGAGCTAACTGCAACTCATGAAAACAGTTCAAGGCACCGACACTGTGCTCTTAGTTTAAAAAACAGAAGTTCCATTTTAACAATGATAGATGGAAAATTATTCTCACAACTGAAAAATGAAGTTCAGTACTGTCGTAATGTCTTACAAATGGTTGTTGCTGTTGTAAAGAATCTTTCCTCTCGAAAAAATAAATGGCGTGTTATTTATGGACGCTCTTTAACTACTGTGGTTCTCAGCGTCCCATTCTAAATTGGGCGTTAAAGGCCGCTTAATTTTGCTCAGAAGCCTCTCAATCAGGCTTGAGGTTCTTTTACGTGCCGTAAATCTACGACACGGGACCAACGGCTTTACTTCCCTTCTGAAGGAAGCCATGCGACCTTGGGTATATAAAGTTAGTATGGTAACCATTAAACCACGGAGAGTGACTTTCCTCTCGAGGACTGGCTTTCCGTTGGCAATGATGAAATTCTTGGAAGTGTTCATAATGGTAACTTTTTAATGTGCATGGAACTTATTGCCGAATTTGAATCATTTCTTGCTAGCCACATGCCATATATAAGGATTCTGGAAGTGGAAAAATTTCATATCTGTCTTTTGCTATATATGAGCAAATAATCAAAATCATGGGGAAGAGAGTTGTCGAAGAAATATTGGCACAAGTTACTGCGGCAAAATACTATATAATTGTTGACTCCAGCCCTGATATTGCACATAATGACCAATTAAGTTTTGTCTTGCGTTATGTTAACAAATAGGGGCTAGCTGAAGAGCGGTTTGTTGAATGTGCCAAATCTAGGACATGGTGGACAGGATCTGTCAAATGCAGTGATAAACTGTCTTGAGAGACATGAGGTAACTGCAGAGGACAGAGTTATGACAAGGCACCAAATATGTCAAATATTTAATCAGGCTTGCAAGCTAGAATCAGAGCTTTCTCTCCTTATGCTTTCTATATTCCTTATTAAGCGCACACTCTGAGTTTGGTGGGTTCAAGTGCAGCAAGATTAACCAAGCAACTTTTTACATTTTGCAAGAAATATTTAATTTTTTCAGTGCTTCTAGTCATCGATGGAATCACTTAAGCACATTTTTCAGTAAAGAGAACTTGAGTGTCAAGTCCCTCTGCATAACCCGACGGTATGCTAGAGAAGAAACTTGAACAAAGATGGCGAGGCAATCGTTAGAGCACTGTTGTCAATAATAGGGAATGAAAGTGAAAAGTCCTTGGTGAAATCTGAAGCTAAAGGTATAATGAAGAAGTTGTGTAGTCTTGAGACATCTTTTATGACTATAGTTTAGAATTCCATTCTTGAAAGGTTCAATGTTGTAAGTAAGCAGTTACAAACAGCAGACTGGATGTAGCCACTGTTTGTAATTTGTATAGTTCTTTGGTTGGTTTCTTGGAAGAAATGAAAATGGGATATGAAGTTTTCAAGAATCTAGGACAAAAGAAATTTGAATCTCTTTGTAACATTACTACAATTGATCAGGATAAGAAACGCAATAAGAAAAAGAAAAGATTCTTTGATGAATCTGATTCAGAGTCTGAAGGAAATGATGATTCAGATGGCTTACAATGTCTTTCCTTTTGATTCTGGATAAATTGATTGAAGAACTGAACAGAGTTTCTTCCTACAAGGAGTTCAATAAACCATTTAAGTTTTTGACAAATCTGAAGATGCTTAGTCCACTTGAAATTCAGGAAGCATCATCCAGACTTCAAAAAGTCTACAGTTCGGATCTTGAAGATTCAGCATTTGTACTTGAATGCTTACACTTCAAAAGCTACATAGAAAAGAATGAAAATGCGTCGCACTCTCTTACACAGCTGTGCAAGATGTTTAAAAGGTAACTGTCTAGAGTAACGGTTCCCAACCGGTGTGCCCCGGCATCCTAGGGTGCCGTGTGATTGGCTAAGGGGTGCCGCAAGATATTGAGATAAACAAAAAAAAAATAACTTCTACTGAAGCCTTAAGTCTTGTAAAATAAAATAAGTCAAATCAATTACTCTCATGCACGGCAGATGGTGATAGTGGTCGATTCATTTCAATAATTCAGTTATACTAGTATCCCACAGATGGCATTACAGCTATACCCTGCCGAACATTCCCGAGACTACTCGCTTCCTCACGAACATCCCGAGACTTCGACAGATGAATATATAAAAGTGTACGCCGCTTGGCGCTTTCAGTTGTCTTCCTCGCGTTGATTCACAGTGTTTAGCTATGGATAAGTTCATTGTTAAACGTAAACGCCAGGACAGTGAAAGTGAACAGTCGGCTCCTACTGCTTGCTTTAAGAAGTCAAATCTTACAGTTTCTCCCGGAACGTCGAATTCACCACATAAAGAAGACAAACGAAAGAAAAGAACATACCAGGACAGTTACTTAGCGTATGGATTTAAGTGGAATAACAACGAGGAAAACCCTATCCCTGTGTGTTTAGTTTGTGGCGAAACACTTAGCAACGAGGCCATGGTACCTAGCAAACTGAAGCGGCATCTTACAACAAAGCATCCTAGTGTGTCACAGAAAAGTGTAATGTATTTTTCACATATATTAGAAGGGGAGAAGAAAACAGCTGTGCGAATGGTAAAGAGAATGACCATAGGTGATACTGCTCTTGAAGCCTCATTTAAAGTAGTAGAACTGATAGCTAAAAAAAAGAAACCTCATACTCTTGGAGAGGAAATCATTGGCCCTGCATGTCAAGTTATAGTTTTAACAATACTTGGCGAAGGAGCAGCTAATCAAATTTCGAAGGTTCCTCTGTCCAACAACACAATCAGCCGCAGGATATCTGAAATGTCATGCAATATCAACGAACAAGTCACGGAGAAAATAAAAACTTACAGAACATTTGCTTTGCAAGTAGATGAGAGTCTCGATATTGGTGACAAACCGCAACTCCTTGGTTTTATCAGATATATTGATGAAAAAGATATTAGTGGACAGTTTCTGTTCTGTAGACCACTGGAGACTATAACCACAGGCCATGATATTTTCGTTTCTATTAATTCCTATCTCAATGACCATGATCTTTCATGGAAAGACTGTTGTGGTATATGTACAGATGGTGCACCATCTATGTCTGGGAAAATTAAAGGTTTTACTGCCAGAGCTCTCAATGAAAATCCATCCATTATTATAACTCACTGTTTTCTGCTAAGAGAGGCATTAGTCGTGAAAGCGTGTAATGAAGATTTTGCTGAAGTGTTTAACCAAGTTTGAAAATGGTGAACTATGTGAAGTCTCGACCTTTAAAGTGCAGAATTTTTTAACAGTTATGTCGCGCAACGGATGCAGCTCATACCTCTTTGTTACTTCACACACAAGTAAGGTGGTTGTCGCGGGGTCGTGTATTGAACCGGTTTCTCGAACTTAAAGAACAGCTCTAAAAACTTTTTTTAAGGATGAAAATCAAGACACATTTCATGAGCTCTTACTAAGTGATTCTTGGTGTTTTGAACTGTCGTATCTGGCAGATATTTTTCATAAGCTGAATGAACTGAATGTTTCGATGCAGGGTCGACATGAAACAATAATCTCCTCAACCAATAAAATGAAAGGTTTTAAAAGAAAACTTAGTTCTTGGAAGTCTGCAGTTCAAAAAGGAGATTTGTCGAACTTTCCATCTCTTCTTAATGTGGCAGGAGATAAAGATCTGGGTAAACTGAAAGACCGCATTTGTGATCACTTATCAAGGTTGCAAGATGCAATAGATACGTACTTTCCAACTATTTCCGCTATGAATCTCGGCTGGGTTGTCTCACCATTTGATTTTGTAGATAGTGCAGAGGAAATAGATTTCACTGCTTGCGAACGAGATGAATTTATTGATCTTTGCGCTGATTCCACACTCAAAGGTAAGTTCACCAAGAGTGAGGCGTCGGTGGCTAGTTTTTGGCTTCAACGGAGAAAGGAGTACCCTAACCTAATGAAGAAAGCAATTAACGCACTTTTGCCCTTTTCAACGTCCTATCTATGCGAGCAAGCCTTCTCTGCTATGGTGACAATAAAATGCAAAGCAAGAAATAGACTGAATAACCTTGAGGATGATTTGCGTGTTTCACTGTCAACTGTAAGACCCGACATCACATATCTGTGCTCTAAGCATCAATCACAAGTTTCACATTAATCATTAATCGAACAAAATTTATTGATGTATTTTTACTCAGTGATTGTAGTAAAGTTTACTGCATTATGTTATGGTGTACGTTATTACTATATAATATTTCAATAAATTAACATATTAAGCTTAATTTTCTTTTAATTCAAGGAAGGGTGCCCCTGGTGTTTAATGTTATTCCCAAGGGTGCCGTGAACTTCAAAAGGTTGGGAAACACTGGTCTAGAGAGTGTTTACCCAAACTTAAACATTGCTCTACAAATATATTTGAGCACTCCTGCTTCCAACTGCTCAACTGAGAGTTCATTTTCTGCTGTAAGATGCATAAATAATTATTTAAGAACATCACAAATGGATCGCCTTAGTTATGTTGGTGTTCCTGCAATTGAAGCGGACTTAACAGTTAAAATGGACTATGACGAACTCATAAACTTGTTTGTAAATGACAGGGCAAGGAGGAAGCCTCTTGTTATTTAAACAGTATATATTTTGGCATCTAATATGGGGTGGTGCCACTTTAGTGTAAGTTCTTTCTATTAAGATGTTTCTACTTAAATGTTAATAAAATCACTTATGGTGTTTGCCACTCATACTGAAACCATTCTCTATGTTGTGAAAATTTAAGTAATATATGTATTGCAAGTTGGGGAAGGAGGGCAGTAGATGTTTTTTGGCCATGGGGTGTCAGAAGTCCTGGGTACTCCCTTATTTCGGTTCTACTTATAAGGAAGCAAGTAGCTAATGTTTACTCGATTAACATGAAGTAAATAGATGTATAAGCTTTATAACAATAATTTGTTAGAGATGTAGAGAAAATCATGTGAATGGAGCACTTCAGATTTTTTGATAGTGTTTAACGCCCCCATTTACTACTTATGGTACTGTAGGCTATGACACAGTTGATACATGGAATGAAGATAGAGCACCGGTGGAGTGCCATGACGGGGGAAACCGGAGAACTCGGAGAAAACCCGCCTCTGCGCCGTTTTGTCCACTACAAATCTCACATGCGGTCGCTTGGGATCGAACCCGGGTCATTTAGGCCCTGATCGATGACCTCGTAATGTATACCTGCAGAAATAGTTTATTAAAGGAGACCATAACAGTAATTCTTCGATAGCCTTTCGGGTCCTTACGACTTATCTTAGCTGATATAAATGGAGCATGTCACTCCTTAAGAGTTTCATCACCCTCCAAAATGTGATAGAACATTTTACACTTATGTCTTAATAGCTTGGAACATCCTATTTCCATAACTCAATTACAATCCCTCTAGGTTCTACTTGCCTTGTCATTTTAGCTTTACCCAATAACCTGTTTTACTTCGTCCTCTAAAATACGATCTACTTATGATGCCTATGCTTATTAGCTATTTTTAAATCATCTTTTTCTTTTCTTCTATTCAGTTTCTTCTACCCAATTTGGCCAGTTTTATTTTTACCTTCAATTGCACCGAGGCAGGTGGCTCAGACGGTTTCGTCTGGGACTGGCATCCGGGAGGTACGAGTTCGCTGCCCGTCGATCGCGCACTCTAGCCCTGGGTACCCACGTAACTGCGAAAACAATATAAAGTCCCGTATTCAGTATTTTCTGAGATTCCTTAAAAATAACATGGCCCCTTATTGCTCGCATCGATTACAAAGGATACATACCTGCGCTCAGCTCTGTTAATCAACAAAAGACTTGTAGCTTGACTTACATGAAGAAAGTACTGTAAACTATGAATTATATTAATTTCAACTGAATTACGTGTGTGTCTTCACAGAAGTGGTAATTATACGTTTGTAATTAACTACTCAATCTTTATTTTACATATTTATATGATTATATTTTCTTATATATACACACATACGCACGGCATACCGCTTTTGCCACTTATTTCGATCCAGTTTATTTACATACACCTAACCTAACATAACCTCGATGAAATCTCGAAACGTGTTGTTCAGCTATCACGTAGCCATATTATGTTCGGAACCAATAGGAAAGAGCCTTAATCTAAACTGGAATCTACAATCTGAAATACCGCTTCACAATATCCTTTACGCCGAAAAAAAAAAATTCTTTGTTATAGTTTGGGCAAGGTTGCCAACATAAATTCAGTGAATCGCGTGGTCTTTTATCCTCCAAAGGTATCAGATACAACCAATTAAGAAATAAAAGTTGTGAATAATGTAAATGAAATACTGGAATCCGTATGTCAGCCACATAAATAAGATTAATTTGAAATTAGCATGGTGCTATAATAGTTTTCCCAAGCTGTCAGTTTTACTCACAAATTTTATTACTCTTCCTTCGGAGTACACACCAAAAGGATTAAAACTACAACCCACATTAACATGGTAAAGCTAGAATTTACCCCTTCTGTTACTTTATTCCTTTTGCTACACGCGTAAGCAAATTATAATTCAAAGCCATTTGGAAGGGAAAAAAAAAAAAAAAAACCAAAGGCTTTGTGTTTCTAAAATGATATGGGCAACTGGGTTTAGATTAGAAATGCGTCTCAGTTTGGTTGGTCATGTAACCAAACAGCAATTATTCACTTGTTTTCTTTGTGTTATTGAGTGCATTATCTTGTAAAAATCACTATCGCAGATATATTATTCTTTAAGGGTTTTAAACTTCCATGGGTGATTTGTAACTAAATGTGCAAAATATTCTGGAGACTTTAATGGAGCCGGTGAGTTTTCTCATTAGCTTTAAGGTCGGTTATATATTGTTACGTTATTTACTTAGCTCTAGATAAAGTTTATTATCTGCATTATTCTGAGGCTGTCTCCTACAACAGCACAAATAAAAGAATAATAAAATTGCAATTCTTTATTTGATAAAGCTATGCGATGGTTGCAGCACACTCAACGGTCTTAAGAAGTAGTTTAAGTGACTTACTGGCGATCCATACTTGAAAGGGTTGAAAACAATAAGTTGTTCAGATGTGAAAGTCGCCAGTTTGCCGAAGTTTTCACTTCTTCTTGGGATCATTGGAGTTTTAGCTTCACAGATCCCTTGGCTACGCTTTGCGGCTTAGGGCCCTAGGCGTTTTTCACAGACAAGTAACTATAAAGCGGCTCTAATGACAGAATAACAAAGTACCCGCACATTGAAGTAATGCCAAGTGGTGTAACCATCATATAGTAATAATCTTTATTTTAACATCCGGTGTAACACGCTTAATAGCTATATTTGGATATATATATATATATATATATATATATATATATATATACACTAAATAATGCGGTGTTGTTTTTGCGATAAACTATAGTTTCGGAAGTAGGTCCATTAAAAAAGGTTAAATATGTTATACTGACCCCCTTGTTCCTTGCACCTCATTTCATCTTCATATTTCCTTCTGACCTGTAGCGGGGAACCCTGGACCCTTCCTCGCAATCCCCCACACATGGGCTGCGCCGTGGCCGAGTGGATAGACCACTCGCCTCTCACCTAAACGGCCCATGTTCGGTACCAAGCGACCGCATGTGAGATTTGTGGTGGACAAAGCGGCGCAGGGCGGGTTTTCCGCCATCGCATTCTATCGGTGCTCCATTTTCATTCATGTATCATCAGTGCCACAAGTGCCTGCGGTAGCTAAAGTGGGCGTTAAACACTACCAAAAAAACCACCACATTCTCAGCCTGATGTTACACACGCACACGCACACGTACAACATTGCAATTGCATAGACATAGATCATGTCAAGAATTACATTTATTCATACTTATTAATACATTTATTTACACATAATATTTAGAATATTCATGTTTATCATATTTACAATGTTACATTATTACCAGTATTTTTTTATTGAATGAAGTAATAAGGTATCTTTTAAAACTTGTTTTTGTTCATTTGCAATTATTTTTTAGGAGAAGGGAGTGAATTAAACAAAAGTATTCCTTTGTATTAAACCCTTTCTTGGAATAACTGCAAATTATTTGTTGGTCTATGTAAGTCATGCCTATGTCTGGTCTCTTTGTCATGAATATCTGCTTTTTCTTAAACTTTTCTGGGTTATTTATTATAAATGGCAATATGCTTAGAATATCAAACATTTTGAAAAGTGGTTTGCAGTAAGTTGATCGTCTTTTCCCTGCCATTATTCTTATTGCTTTTTTTTTTTTTTCTTTTTTTTTTTTTTTTTTTTTTTTGCATAATGAACATTATTTTTAGCATTTACTAAATTTCCCAAGATATTATTCTATAGGTCATCGTAGAATGAAAATATGCATAGTAAGCTGTTTTAGTATACTTTTATTTATAAGCTGAATTAAAGATCGGATTGCAAACCATACAGAGCTAAGCATCAGCCGTCCTCGTAAAACCACTTTGGTATGTGATGCGAAGATTGTCATTGATCGGTCCTTCAGCGATCTCCATGGTTTTGTCACGTTGCGATCCCATCCTTTCAATTGCTCCTTTATATGCGCTCATCTTTGTGGTTCAAGACAATCAATAAAATATTTTTGTTGGAATTTTTAGTGCAAGTGAACTATGAAACAGCATTTAAACATACTCAAAGCAAGGGTAAAACATTACTCCCACAATAACAATAAAAATGAAAACTGTATAAGAAACTAATTAATGGATTTCCCGTGACCAAAGCATAATGATGCAATTTCGTTTTGAATAGTCCCCAATAGGAAACAATTATTATTAAGAAGAAATGCGCAATTGTGAAAAAACTGGAAACCATATAAGTGTGTATAAAAGTCTACAATTGATTTCACACGTTTTGCACATCTTAAAAACGTTTACGGTCACAAAGTTTATTACCTAGTTCTGATAGAAAGTCTCGGCCTGGTTGTCACAGAATTTTGTGGTGGTAGCCATGAGTTACAAGTGACGTAAACCTTCGTTTCACAGGGCTGAAATGCTAGTACTTTGCTGAAGTGAATTTTGCGCCCAGCCGCCATCTTGTGGCACTATACGCAACGTCTGTAAAATGAATTCTTTTTCCAACTTTTTTAAATAAGAACAAAGGAAAGTGGAAGGGTCGATATCTCTAGTTGAAGGAATATTTAATACAATCACAGAAATTATTATTGATAAATTGGTATTATTTCAGTAAACATTGCGGCGAAGACATAGCTTAATTTTGTTCTAATTTCTTGGTCTAGAACTACTGTTAATGTAACAAAAGGCTCTATCATGTATTATAGCATTGGTTTTAAGCTTTAGTAGAATGTGTGATATAGATCAAGAATTTTGGTTGAGGAATATTGCGATAATTACCATTGCATTTCTTTGCCCAAGTCTACATAACCTACAATTCTATTTCCTGAATACTCTACATGTTGTTTCATACACATGTCATCAAGAGTAAGACACACAATTGGGGTATTACCCTTATCTTTATATTTACTTCATTTTTATTGCATAGAAGCATTCTATACATAATCCTGGTTCACAGAAAATTTTATGTACTAGATAGTATGGTTCTTTTAGTTGGCAATGTATTATTGAATTTGCTTCTTACAAATTCATAATATTTAGGACAATTACTTTTAAAATTGGTTAGTTTTTTTTTTTAAATCAACTGAACTTTTTCTATTTCTGTGGATGAGTTAACCGATGTGCTTTCTGAAAAGCACTTGATTGTATATGTTACGTATGTGAACGAGCAAAATAACGCATGCTGCTGTTTCTATAATCTAGTGCCGGTGGAAAATGCTGATGTAAAGTCCTTTGAAGAAACAAAATAGCCAAGCTTGCCCAGAAGAAGGCATAAGTGTGGAAATGCTCAAAGAAAAGCTTGTAGGGTTTGGTTCAGATGGAGCGGCGGTGTTTACTGGTAAAAAAAAATATGTTGCAGCTAGAATTAGAAGAAACATATCTCCACCCCTGATTAGTGTATGGCTCGTAGGATGGTCCTTGATTCTGAACAAGTTTTTAGTGACGTTAATGCTTGCTAGGTGAACTTTAAAACATTTTCAGTAAACCACATACAGCTGCAAAACTTAAAAAAAAATATTTCGGTGGCTATAGGCACCTTGTGTTTCTGAGTTAAACAGCTGTTTCATATTTGTGTTGGATTCTAGTAAGAAAGACGCTTTGCTGGTAGTGCTCAGTGATTTTTCGTTGTATCATGCGATTCCTAAACATAGAATCTAAACGTTGTGAATTATTAAGCGAAGATCTTGTAAATTGTTAGGGTTTCATAAAAAAACTTGCACTGAGAAAAAATATTCTATTGCTGAGCTTCTTATTAGATATATCATGGATTCTGTCTCTAATTATTACAACAATGCAAAAAAAAAAAAAAAGTATTTCTTATAGTGAAATAGAAAAT
The DNA here is from genome assembly GCA_030762935.1 of Hymenopus coronatus. Lineage (NCBI taxonomy): Eukaryota > Metazoa > Arthropoda > Insecta > Mantodea > Hymenopodidae > Hymenopus > Hymenopus coronatus. The sequence goes on along the minus strand of CM060889.1, from coordinate 53,300,761 downwards.
AAGTATAATTCCGCAACCCAACTCTTAAAGAAATGCGTGTTAAGAATGACATTTATTTGAGTCTTTACAGCGAAACTTATTTTATATATTGTAAACTTCATCCTGAAGAGGAAGGTGAAAATAGAGTTTGACAAAATAAGAAAATAAATAATTCAAGGTTTAATTAATGAACTTGAAAGAAGATTTACTTCAAGTAAAATGCTAAAGCGCTTCTCGGTTTTTAAAGAAAATAAAACTAGCGGTAAAAGCAGTTTGTTAAATAATCCTGACTTATATAAAGCAGCTGAGCTGTTTGGTTTGTATAGCGACACTTCCGTGTCTCAATGGAGAGAGTACAAGTCAGGGTTTCTAACCTTTAATGCTTTGCCTATTCTGGAAAAATTAATACGAAGTGTCCGTTCAGTGCCTCTGTAAAGTGCCACGTGTGAACGAGGTTTCAGCGTTGCTCATAGCATCAAAACTGTCGAAAGAAGTCCTTTGTGGTGAAAACTCTACAGTTTCTGATGACCATGGCTAACATTTTTAGGTGCAAATTTCAGATGAAAAAAGGAAGGGAAAAGGGACTCAAAGAAAGTAAACTAGGGACAAAAAGGGGCTGGTTTATTCAACGAATTAAACAATTTCTCTTTCCTCTATTTTACAAACAAGTACATCAAATTATCACTCATTAAAAGAAGGAATAAACATGAACCTGCTGTACTTCAACACATTAAGCATCTCTACATTGTTAAAAGAAAGGCTGTTTCTATTAGGAGACAGAATGTCTTTGTAGATGCTAAAACTTCTTTCGACGTCCACAGAAACCAGTGGGACAAACTTGGTATTCACTCAAAATGGCAACTCTATAGATGTGGCGAATTCCTCAATTTATAGATTCTTCTGAAGACTAGATTCAAGTTTGTCTTTGGGAAAGTCGTCTAACTGCTCCCTCACGGAACTAAAATTTTCCATTGTTTTTCCTTTTGCAGACCTTGTTCTGTTAATCGTTTAATAACTGCAACCAGGTACTTGTAATTATGGACACAATACAGTTCTGTCTGCAAATTATGTATTTTCTCCGGTAACAGAAATTGCTGTACCTGCCTCGCCTGGATCCAAAGGCACAAACTCTCTAATTTTGTCAAAATTTTCACACTACATAGCGGCACACTCAATCCAGATCCCCAGCGAGAAATGATCGGGAAATTTGGAAGGGGTAGGCCTGCGGTTTCCCTGCGGGCAACGACACGACTCGGAGCTTTCAGTAGAATCTTCTCAGGACAGAGATGAATTGATTTGCGATGTCGTATTCGTTCCTTATGGATTCACAAACAATATGAAGGGCATCAACCAAGAATGTCATTTCCGTCAACTTAGGAAATGATGGTTTCAATAGGTTAACAGCTTAAACCCCATATGGAGCCAGAGTTATTGGCAGGAATCCATAATTGATTGCATTATAATACTGACATTAGCTTTCTGCAGCTCATAGATTTTTAACATGAGCTTAAGTTTCTTCTCTGCTAAGGGAAAAACTAAAATGTTCTGAAAATATATCGATCCATGGAGTCTATTGTTCTATCCACAATAATTACCACATCACAATTAGAACTCATTCTCCTTAATTCTTGCATGGTTTCTTGATAAACAGGCTATATGTAGTTTTTATTTTCTCCACTCGTACTATATACAATGTGCATAGGCAATATTGCACCCTATTGTATTGCACCCAAAAATTCGATACCGAGATTTCACGGGAAATACATGTATTCACTTGGTATTTGAATTTGGTATCTCCCAAGGATGCGACATGGATTTTGAACTACCCCCATACTCAGCAATAATATAAGGATTTTAGTCCGCCTCTGCCGGCGTAATTTCCCGGCGACTGCCGGCCATCTCGCGCGGTAGAGAGAGGCCACGAGTGGGAGCGAATATAATTTAACTACCCCTTAGGTCCCCATTGTTGGACATGCTGCAACTGTATGGGCACATAGACTACATCTGCGAATAGCGAAGAGAGATCTGCGCAGACTATAGAGGAAGATCCTTTTGCGATTAACAGGTGTTTATTCCGCTAGGCCTAGTAAACGCCCTTTTGATTTTGCTGGATTCGCAATGGAAGCGATACTGGCGACGCGACATGGGTCTCATCGCGACCCGCATTGATCATGGAAACTAGTGTTCACAATAAGACGGTAAAATTTGACATTACTGAGCTGTGCCGGTGCATAGCACACTTGAAGTAATGACTGCGGATTCAAAACAAGTTCTTGCTCTGTATCTTCTAAAAAGAAAAAACGACAGAAACAATCGACAAAGAAGATAGCAGAAGCTCCGTCGTTTTTGGCTTCGACCTATATTCAGGAAGCGTAGCCAATTTGGGGATTGTCATACCCTAATTCCGAATATGCTGATGACGGAGCTCAAATCATATTACAATTACATGCGAATGACACCATCACAATTTGATGATCTTTTGCACATCATTGGTCCTCATATACAGAAACAGTCAATTCGACAGCCTATATCTTCATTAGAGCGCCTTTGTGTAACTTTGAGGTTAAGCGCTTATTTATTAATCAGTCAACAGTATAGAATGATTTTAATTAGGTGGGAACATTATTCTGGAATGAAGGTATAATTTTGGTTGTCCAACACAGTTTCCATTTTCTGTAGCGTTTGTATTAGCATTATTATACAGTTAAAAAAGCATAACAGAAAAAAAAAAAGAACTTCCCTTGATGTTGACGCCATCTTTAACAACTTTAACAAGGGCCATAGAATATCAAACAACAGGAATTCTGTGGATAACGCCCATGCCGCGCGGTAAAAGTTAAATCCAATTCAACTTTCTTCGTGCGGATTTCGTCGCGTCAGTTCTGAATTCCTATTGGTCAATCGTTTTGCCATTGTGAATCCGCATTAGACTTGGAAATTTGCCATATATTGGCTAAGAAGAGATAATAACGTCCGAGCAGCACAACTCGTGGGAGCACCAGTTAGGGATGAATTAGAGATTCGGGAAATACTAATCGATGAGTAGCAATAGGAGTGGGATAGTAGTACCACTGGAAAAATGTACTATGATATGAAGAACGGCTCCGGATGAAGTAACTCCAACCGATTAGAAGACTTTCCACTACATAACGGAACATGGACCTTATGGAGTATATTTACATCGATTTGGACTTAGAAACAGGCGAATGTCGTTGTGAAGCTAGAGACACAACAGAACATGCAACATGGGAATGTCTAATACAACCAGACTGGAGAACCATCCTCCTATCTTACGTACAAAATAGGAGTATTTATTATTTATTGCGAAATATAACACTTTGGATATGGCTTGCAAAACTACAGACACAATTTCAACGAGAGCAGCATTAGAATTTAGAATAAGACGATTTTAAAAGAAAAGACTCCCAATTTAAGTAACTGTCTGAACATTTTTATGTTAGAAACTTTCCTTTGTTATAACTTTATATTATTTTCTAAATGTATATTAATTTGTAGTCTGGAGAAAACAATAAAAATGAAAATAGAGTCTGGGATGTAAAAAAGATACCAGACTAAAAGAACAGAGGGGCCTTCTGGTCTGTGGTTGCATAGACTAGAGGGTTTTTTTTTTCTTTTCTTTTTTTTTTTTATTAGTAGACAATGGATCACCTAATCAGCTTGAGCTAGATTGGTTAAATATATTATTAATGTATTAAATAAATTTTATATATTCAATTGCATATTATAAGACTTAAACGTTTACAGATATGCCAGAGGAACAAAAACCAGTAGCTCAACAGCCTCCTCCACAAAATGCTGCAAATCAGCCAGTCTATTATATTATTCAGTCACCTTATCCTCCTCCTCCAGGCGCCGTGTATGCGGGAACAACATACGCAGTAAGTATAAAGGAAGACTATGAGAACGTTTTATAGGCGCAGTGGTTCTACGGACTTCAACCAATTCTGTGGAAGGTTTAATTCGTATTTTAAGGTACTGGATAAGTAAGAGTCAGGCTGAATTATTCAGTGCCATAGCCAGAATTTGAACCACGGATCTTCAGATCCCTAGCTAGCTGCTCGACCACTGAGTTACCATTACAACACGCCGGCACAACATTGAATGTCTCAACTGACTCGCATGTTTCCCGGTAAACCCCACAAGGTGATCTCAAATTATTTTGAGTTTACATACACCAATGGCGACTTACAATGTTGTAAGTACTTTCAGTCCCGGGTTTCATTGTATAGTCAACTATTATGGCCAGTTATTGTTGATTTGGTTTTTTTTTTTTTGTTTTTTTTTTTCACACACAAGCCGTGACTAGGACTAGGAGTTGGATAAGTAAATTCATACTGAATAAGTCATTGCCATAGGCCGGATTTGAACCATGGATCTCCCGATCTCTAGCCGGTTGCTCTCCCACTGAGCAATTTAATTGAGAAATTTAATACTATACCGGCATGTTGCCATGATGGCTCAGTATTAGAACAACCGGCTAGAGACCGGGAGATCCGTGATTAAAATCCCCTATGGCATTGGATTTTTACTTTCTCTACACGTACTATAGTAGTGTTCTGGGCTCGTGAGCCCTGCAGGATGAGGTGTGGGGAGAGGGGAAAGCGATATCTAAATACCCGGTAAGCTGTTATGAAGTTGTCATTCCTGCAGATATGTGTATTAATCTAGCATAGCCTACTTAGCATAAAGGCACAGAAGTAGTTCAATGATGTAAAAAGATTTTCTGTCTTTTCACCATGTTTGAAGTTGAGAAGTGTACGGTAGTGCATTCAGAAGGGCATGAAATTATAAGTAGCGTTATAGATAAATATGATGAAGCTCTCAACAAACAGTATTTGTATCCAGTGCCACAAGCTACACAACGGGCTGCATATTATACTGGTGTGTCCATGTCAACGATAAAGAGAATTCGTAAGGAGAAGAAAGAGCTGCGGTCAACAGGGGACTGGAAAAAGAAGAAAAACTGGACCAAAACATACTGTTGCGCAAATCAATGACTTTCATGCTACCGTTATACGAAGAAAATACGATTAACTCAGTTTATATTTGTTTAAAAAAAGGTCTATGTCATAAAGTGTGTGTTTTAATGAATTCTACATGCTTTCTGTAGTTAGTTTCTGTCTTTCTCTTACTCACAAAAGTCTCCAGACTGAAGAAGTCTTTAGAGGCTATTCCCAGAAAACTCAAGGTATACAATACGTTTGCCAACAAATATCTTAAACACGTGGTATTTTAATAAACTTAAAGCTAATTTTGATAAAATAAATATTTTCGAAGAAATGTCACATTTTTCAAGGGGGGATTTTGTTGAAAATGTTTGTGGGGCATCCTTGGAAGTTTCTGAACTTAAATACCAAGTATGGTATTTAACGAGCGTTTCGTTTTTGAGCTATGCCGCCCACAGACACACACACATACACACATACACACAAATAATCTTCTTGTTAAGAAAATGCGTTCAAAAATTGAACACGGAATTGGCACTGCCACTAATCTGTTAATATAGGCTGCATGTTATTCTTCAATAGCGTTTATATCTGCGTGTGTCGCCTTATCTGTACTCATGTATGTGTTGTATACGCATTCCTTTCAGGGCCACGAGCTGAGAACACAACTATATGTACGTAGTATATAGAGAAGGTATTGTAATGCACCCAAAATACCGAGACCTTGGGTATATGAAGTTAGCATGGTAACCATTACACCACAGAGGGCGACTCCGACTTTAGACATCTGCGTCAGATCCACTGATTCTCTCGACTCTTTTGATAACCATTAAGAATACATGTTGATTAATACTGCAACAATTGATGGAATTATGCGGAGAAATTTCCTATGTGCAAAATATTTGATTGGAAAGTATATAGAAATTAATTACAAAAGGCCAGTTTAGTTTATCATATTTAGGTGTGATAACATAAGAACGAGAATAATCTGATTTTATTGTGTGTTACTAAAGTGGTAAATGATTCACTTCTTAATTTTTATCAATCAACTATGTGTTGCAGACACAAGGATCACCAGATGCTGAAATGGGAGGACAGCCATCTGAAACGTTTGGATCGTCTTTTGATGATGACGAAATAAGGCGGGCGTTCATTAGAAAAGTCTTCGCTATTCTGACAATCCAGCTTCTTTTCACCGCTTTCATTGTTTCGCTGTTTCTCTTCATGTACGTTTCTTCCACTATATACGTAATTTGTTTTAGAACCACAGATATAGAGAGAATAGATATGAAATGCCCTATCCTTATGCGTTGTGGTTAGAGAAACTCGTTTTTACCAAACCACCATATTTAGATAGCACACTTTTGAGATGAGTACGCCTTCAAAAATAAGATTTTGTGCTGTTAAATGTTCAATTAAACAGTAAATTTTGAGTGAAAGTTTTAAACCAGTATAATGGTCAATACGCGCGTAGTGTTTGGTTGTAGTTTCTCGAGTAGTATAAGCAAGTATAAGCAAGGAAACGGAAATGTGTTTCAATACATAAGTTAGTGTACTTACTGAAATGATTTTTCGTTGGTATAGTTAGTGAAATATGTTATACATTCTGTATTGTTTGTTAGATTTAGATTTCCAACTGGGAAAGATCGTTGAGAATCAGACAACACTTAAAAATAATCGAATTAGGTTATGAAACTTTGGTAAGATAAAGCTGAATGTAGTAGCAATTAATTAGTGAAATAAAAAATGAAAATTTTGCCATTTTTAGCCTACGTCCCCCCTTAAAACTTTGGTCAAGTTACGCCGCGCCCTTCGTGATAAACGCCACATCATTAATGCTGAAGATATTAAAGTTCTTCATGGCATTGCTCGCCCCCATGTTGCTACTGTTCGTCAGAAATACACCAAATTTGGATGGGAGGTTCTTCAGCATCCACCATACAGCCCGGGCTTTGCACCGTTGGACTTTCATCTGTTTGGCCCCATGATGAATTCCTGGCCGGCCAACGCTTTGCGACAGATGCGGAAGTGAGATCAGCAGTACGCAAATAACTGTACCCCAGGGTAACGGGCTTCTACGAACAGGGTATTGAAACTGGTATCACGATGGAACAATTGTGTTGAGAAAGTTAGTGATTATGTTAAAAAATGCGTAAAATGTATAGGTTCATTTGTGGTTTCTTTTAACTATTAAACCTTCTTGTAATATATATATATATATATATATATATATATATATATATATATATATATATATAGTCTGCGTTATTTTGTATCTGCCCTCGTACACTGGGCAGAGAGTTGCCTCGCTCAAGATGTATATATTTTGATAAAGATAAGAGATTAAATCAGTGATTTCAAGTTAATAATTTGAAATCTTATTTAATTATTTTAAGTATATTAATTTTAATAATATTTATAATTTATTTAAATATCTTATATTAGCAATATTTAGTAAATGTTTACTTCTTTCACGGCGCAGCTGCTTACCAAGCGGGAGACCTTGGTTCGATCCCCAGTACTGGCGTGGGATTTTTCCCCCACTGGGAGACCTGGCCCGGGGTGCACTCAGCCTCGCAAGGTCCCTGTGGGGCCAATTGAGGAGCTACTTGATGGAGAAGTAGCGGCTCCATGTCATGAAAACCGCATTAACCGGCCGGGGGGCTCGATGCGCTGACCACGTCTCACCCTCCAATTCTGCACCCCATCCATGACGTCTGTAATGGACCGAAATGGGGGACGCAGCGGCCGGGCGGTAGGCCAAGGTTCCCCGTGTACTGTCGTGCCATGGAGTTATTATTATCGTCACTCCTTTCACTAGATTTGTGTTATTTTCTTGTCTTCTAATATGGTATGGTTTATCATTTCAGGTACGGCGGCCACGTAACGCTGCTACAGTTGATATGCCTAATTTTGTTATATTTTATTTACGTTTTAACTGTCTTCCTTTATTTTATAGTACAATGCAATCGAATTGCTTTAATTACGCATGCAGAGTATACATTCTTCAAAATATTGGAAACCTTTCGTGAGAGAGGGTTTAGATATTCTTTGTTTTTATAGTGTTTAAGGCCTACATTTACTATAAAAGATGGAGCACCAGTACAACGCGATGGGGGGGACGGAGAACCCGGTGAAAACCCGCCCCTGCGACGCTTTTTTTACCACAAATCCCACATGCGATTGCTTGGGTTCGAACCTGGGTCGCCTAGGTGAGAGACGAATGGTCGAACCACTCGACCAAGACGCGGCCGACATTCTTTGTGAGTTTCCATTTTGCAAATTAAGAAAATTGAACTTTATATTATAAACTTATCATGTGGGACCCCTATTTATTGGGAAATGTGTAAATCATATTGGAACTTACGATGGTATCACATTGTGGCTCAGAAATATGCAAATAATATGGGTGGGGGCAGGTCGATATCCTTTAGTGTCTTTGAAATATGAAAATTACGGCAAGATTTTAGCTATATTTCATTGAAATTAGGGGGCGCGGCAATTTCGACATCCTTTCTGGCTATAAAATACACCTTTAAGGAAGGAGTTGAGCCATATTTGTTGCAAAGTTTGGGTTAGTTGTAGGAATTAGAGAAATGTATATGAAATTTAGGAGATCTTGTATGGTAATTGGGGGCGTGGATACCGGCATCCTTTCGTTGCTGATTATTGGTGTTACTTTGTTATACAAAGTTGCTCAGAATACTCATATATACACTACTATTGTCTCCAAGATAAGGTATTGCAGATTTAGAAAATTATAATGTTATTTATTGTTTTAGTTTTACTAAGCTTGTATACAATTTTCGACATATTATATATTTCTTTCCATTCTCCGAAGTGTAACAGTACAGCAACAGTTACAGCATTATCAATAGCAATTACGAGAAAGAATTTACTGCAACATTGTCATCATTTAACATCCAGAAACTTACACTGCAGCGTTAGTTATAAAAATCTGATGTGTTACACTCACATGGCTTTCTCTATATCTCTGTAAATTATTACTGTTAATAAGCTTATCTTTTATTTATTTCATGCTAATCGAGAAAAATTAGCAGAAATAATCTTATTTCTTGCTTTATAGTAAGTAGAACCGAAATAAGGGAGTACCAAAGGTTAAAGTGAAAGCCAAAAGCTGGTTGCTATGTGACTGATGTTCCTTTGTTTGTATGGAGAGGAGTTGACAAATTGCTGTATGAGAAAAGTGTAAGTTTTTCAAAGCTGAAACCAATAAAAAGGAATATCTCAAAAACTATCAACTCCACGAAAAAAATGTATATAACATAAATTGTGTGTTTTAACGTGCTCTACATTTTTATGGGTTAAGTTTTTGTCCATCTCTTACGGTTTAGTAGTTATGAAAAATTCAACCAGAATAAAGTAGTCTTCAGAGGCTATTCCCAGAAATGTCAGAATATACATTTTATTTGTCAGGTAAATAACTTTAATATACGATATTTTAATCAAAATCGTTAGCGCCATTTTTTAGAAAATCAAAATTTTCGAAAAAAGTTCCATGTAAAGGGTAGTTTGGGGTGGGGGGATTTTTCTCAAAATCTTCGTGTCGCATCCCTGGAAGATACTAAACTTAAATACCAAGTTTGGTATTTTACCGACTTTTCGTTTTTGAGTTATCGTGTTCACAGACACACGGACACACACACACACACACACACACACACACACACACACACACACGGACCTTTCTTTGAAAATACTTTTTTTGGATACAGGGGACCCTAAAACATATATTTCCGGTGAAATCTCGGTATCGAATTTGTTGGTGGAGTGCAATACATTCTCTATTCACTATGCACATAGTGAGTATAGAGAAAGTAAAAAACTGTAGAGAAAGCATAGCATGCATATATTATATTATGTATTTTGTGTATAATTAATTCATTAATTTAAGTCGTATATCTCTTTCTTTGAATGATCTTAAATTGCTATTTTTTTCAGCGAACCCATGAACCATTTTATCAAAAAATATTGGTGGATTATTTTCATTGCGTGGTAAGTGTGAAAATACAAAACTTTACTAACTATATTTATATAGTTTAAATAAAACATTACATTTTCAATGTAAACATAAAAAAAGTATAAATGTAGTCAAAAATATAAACAAAAATGTATTCTGATACAAAGTTATAACTTAAAAAGCACCTTTAATTATACATTATATATTATAATTTCCTTCGTAGTAGTTAAAGCTGATTTTCAGAAACATTTCTAAAATAATTATGGAATATGGTTTACAGGAGCGTTGTGTGATTTGTATAAAGGTTATGGTGTAACCGTGACAGGTCTGAATGAGCAATATATTAAACCTAAATGTTAATAGCGGAAAGGGCTATTTAATAGAATACAATGGTAATTCAAATATACATCTTTATATTCTGAAATAAAAACTAATATTTGATACAGCTGTAAAACTCTTTACTGTGTACATGAATCACACAAACATTTATTTTGCGGTGTAGTAGCCTGTATGATGCTATAGCGAAATTATTGAGTTTAAACCATGTAAACCCTATACTGTCCAGAAAATCTACATAAAATGTTAAGAGTCTTGCATGTAGGTTATTACTTTCTCTACACTTACTACTACATAGTGGGTAGAGAAGGTATTGCATTGCACCCAAAAATTCGATACCGATATTTCACCGGAAAATTGCGTATTTTGAGGTCCCCTGATTATATTATTTTACACAAAAGTGTGTGCGTGTGTGTCTGTGGACAGCATAACACAAAAATGAAAAGACAGTCAAATACCAAACTTGGTATTTAAGTTCAGTATCTTTCAAGAATGCGACAAGAAGATTTAAAAAATATCCCCCCCTCCAGCCACCCTTTACATGGAAAAAAATTCGAAAATGTTGATTTTCTCAAAAATGGCTCTAACGATTTTGATTAATATCTCTACATGCCAAATAAAAGGTATGTCTCGAATTTTCTGGGAATAGCCTCTAAAGACCTCTTTATTCTGGATGATTTTTATTGAATTTTGCATAACTGGTAAACCGTAAGAGAAAGACAAAACCTCACTGCACAGAAAATGTAGATCACGATAAAACAGACAATTTATGTAATATACATTTTTTCGTGGAGTTGATCGTTTTTAGATATTCCTTGTTATTCGTTTCAGCTTTAAAAAAGTTATATTTTTCTCATACAGGAATTTGTCAACTCCTGCCCATACAAACAAAGGAACATCAATGACATAGCAATCAGCTCTTGACTATCACTTTAACCTATAGTACTCCCTTATTTCGATTCTACTTACAAGGAAGCAAGTAATAAGACTATTTCTGCTAATACTTCTCAATTAGCATGAAGTAAATACAAGTATAAGCTTTTTAACAATAATTTGTTGCAGAGATGTAGAGAAAGTCAAGTGAATGGAACACATCAGATGTTTTAGTTATGTTTACACATTCACCGCCCTCCGTGGTGTAATGGTTACCATGCTGACTTCATATACCCAAGGTCGCGGGTTCAAACCCGGCGGACGATGGATTTTTTCGGGGGTAAAAATCCTTAGCATGGCTTCCTTCGAAAGGAAAGTAAAGCTGTGGGTCCCGTGTCAAGCCTGATAGAGGCCTCTAAGCAAAATTAAGCGGTCTTTCACGCCCAATTTAGAATAGGACGCTGAGGAGTTAAAGAGCGTCCGTAAATAACACGCCATTTCCATTTACACATACACCGCCGAGATGGATCGTTTTCTAAAAATGTTTTTTCAGTGAAATGTTGGTGTCTATTAGCTATTCAACACAGAAGCTGTGCACGCAGGGATGTAATCCCATGCTAACAATCTAAATTACAGAATTAATTTATTCCTAACTTGTATAATATTCTATATAAATACCTAACAGTTAAACAGACACCGATTTGTACCGTTAAACAGAGATACAAGTCCCAATATGCTATTTGTATGAGTCACCTGATTTCCGCAATATTGTTTACACAGTAAAGGTTGCTGGTTGTTGCTGTTTAGAATCATGGAGGACGGTCGCCGTGAATTTCCTCTTGAACTTTCGTGGAGTTATATAAAGCAAACTGCTGGTTAACAGTTCACTAGTGACGAAAAAACTTTAGTGATGAATGTTTATTGAAAGTTCTGTAAGAAATATCCAACACTTCCCGTAAAACAAGTGGTGAAATTAACATCAGGGTTCACCGGTGTTTCGGCTACAATGCTTGCAAGAAACATCTGAAACGGAAGAAAAACAAAGCATGTGAAATATGCAAGAATGTGACGATTTTGTGAGGAATGCAAATCGTGTAATAGTGCACAATTTCTTATTTACATGCGAACCGCCAGCAGTTGATAAAGTAACGAAACAAGAAGAAGAAGTGTTGTTTTGGGAGGTGGATAGTTTAAGTGACGCTGTTGTTGATAACCTGGGTATCAAGCTTGTAGTGGAAAGCAGCAGCTCAAACAGCTCAGACAACGATTCTGATCTGGAAGGAAGTCTCTTCCAGAGCGAATAATGTAAGTTATCGCTTACGTGTTTTTGTTTTTTTTTTTTTTTTCGCTAGTGTTTTTATTTCGTTATGATTATCAATATTATTACCATTATACTTAACACAATATTTTAGTCACCGTTTAGTAGTCGGAATAAGGGCTTTCTTCGTTTTTACGTTACAATACGTATGCCGCGTATACCACCACGTGGTCCTGAAAGAATATCATTTGTGGTGCAAATGGCAGACGGCTATATTATAACTATGCACTGGTCACCAGGGTTTTGTTTTGGCGAGGATCAACTTAATATTTTGTTGATATTCACCATGTAGCAGCGCCACTTAAGCTGTAAACAGCTACATCTATTTAAATATGTGCATATAGATATACAAAATAAATTCGGAGTCTACTGCCATGTAAAAAAATCAGATATGTTCCATTCACACGACTTTCTCTACTTCTCTGTAACAAATTGTTAAAACGTTTATTCTTCTATCTACTGCAAGCTAATCGAAACAAACATTAGACGTAATGTTTTCTTGTAAGTAGAAGAGAAATAATGGGATAAACTAGCCTAAAGCGATAGTCAAATTCTCTAAAAGCTGGTTGACCTGTGATCGACTTTTTTTTTTTTTTTTTGCATTGTCAGGCGTTGACAAATTTACATATGTGAAAGTTTTTAAGTACCTTAAAGCTGACACCAAAACAAGTAATATCTCAAAGATGGTCAACTCCACGAAAAAAATGTATGGACATAATTTGTGTGTTTTAACGAGATCCACATTTTTATGCTACAAGTTTTTATCTATCCCTTACAGTTTAATACTTATAGCTAAATTCATCCAAAATAAGAGCTCTTCAGAGGCTATTCCCAGAAAATTCAAGATATACATTTTATTTTGAGATGTGTATATCTTTAATATCGTTAGAGCCATTTTTGAGAAAATCAAATCTTTCTAAAATTTCTCCATGTAAGGAGTAGTTTGGACTGGGGAGATTTTTTCAAAATCTTCGTGTCGCATTCTTGGATGATACTAAACTTTTACGGACTCTTGTTTTTAAGCTGTTATGTTCACAGACACACTGATACACGATCACACGCACACACAGACCTTTTTCTAATTTTGTTTGGAATTCAATACCTTCTCTATACACTATGTATATAGTACGTGTAGAGTAAGTAAAATAATAGCAGGATTGACATTCTAGCTTTGTCACTATTTTAAGCTTTCCATTTGCAGTTATAATACATGATTTTGGAAGAAGGTTAATGATCAAACACACTGTATTATTCTAAGCAGTTTTTTTCTCGTTTTATTCTGTTTGCTAATATAGAGTTTTCTGTACAGGGGATTCACGATAGTGTTTATGTGCATGTTAATGTGCTGTGACATACGGAGAAAATTTCCTGCAAACTACATAGTTTTGACGCTATTTGTAAGTAGTTTAATTTGCTTATACTTTGATATTTAAGTGTATTTTGGAGTCTATCACTTTGGTTCTAATAGATATATTAACAATATTAGATACTCCAACCTTATATAGTCTGCTGTAAATGGGTTTGGTAAAACGCATTGGAAAGTCAAATTGCAATGTTCGATTATATACTAGCAGAATTTAACATAAATATTATATAAAATCCTTGGTTTCCAACTATTTGTCTATAGTATGAAAAACCCTAATTGGATAAATGATAACAAATGAAACAATAAAATAATAACATGGTTGGTCGGTATCTAACGTAGGGAGTTGACAATGCGCCATTCGCTTTGTTGCCCTCGGAGTTTTAATGAAAGGTTTTTACGATGATTGAAATCTGGGCAGTGAAGTGATTGGTTTATCCCAAATCTTCTTCTAAGGTTGACAGATAGAGCATATAGTTTGGAGATTCTGCAATGGCATTTCTGTGTGGAAATTTGTTGAGGCAATTGTGGCCTGTTGATAGTTCTAGTCGTGTTGTAATGTATATATTCACGTTGTTTTTCTTTTGTTTGTTTTCATATTATTATTACTTATTTGTTGTATTGTGTACTGAAAAAATTATTCATTTGATAGAGTGATAAGATAATGGAGCAGATGATTGTGGTATACTTTTATTTTCCTTGATGACCAAAAAATCAGCTACTTCATTATCTTGCATTCCATAGTGTGCACAGTGGTATCTTTTTTTTTTTTTTTTCAATCCTTGGATTGGTTTGCAGCGACTCTCCATTCGGATCTTCTCTCTGCTTTCCGTTTGAGTTCTTCATATTTACTGCATTTCATATCTTCCATAATTTGTTTTATATATTGTGATCTTGCTCTTCCTTTGCCACTTCTTCCTTCTGTCATACCTTCTATTATAATATTCGGTGTGCTCTGATGTGTTAATAAATGGCCTATTAATTTTGTTATTCTTCTTTTAATTTGGTTCCAAATTCGTTTTTCCGCTTCTGCTCTTTTCTATACTTCTTCATTTTTAATTTTGTCACTCCATTTAATTTTTAGCATTTTCCTATAGCACCATGTTTCAAATGCTTCTATTCTCTTTCTTTCTGCTTTTAAAATTGTCCAAGTTCCACATCCATATAACATAATACTCCATACATATGTTTGTAAAATAAAAAAGTAAATAAATAAATAAACTAAATGGACAACTATTAGAAGAAACCGAAATATTTCAATATCTAGGAAGCAAAATATCAGCTGATGGAAGGAGCAAAACAGTGGTATCTATTGAAATATTATTGTTACCTAAAAAAAGTGTTTAATAATGCGGGATTCTACGATATACTGACTTTGGACATTGAATCAAATGCTATCGGTGCCGGATTTAGGCCTAGGCAGTTGCCTAGAGTGGCAATTTCCAGGGAATCGGTGTTTTCTCTATTCTCCCCCTCCCCCCCTTTTTTACTGTAAAACGTATTTTTAAAAAATGTTGGCAAATCTTTTCTGAAGTAAAACCTGAGGAAGTCGAATGTTGTTGTTTTATCGCATTGTCGCGGGACGGTGGCGAGAGTAAAAGGAAACACGATACGTTGAATAACACGGTAGGTATCACCAACTGGATGCGCAGTGAACTTCCGCGCTGATGACGTTAGCGGTCACTAGCCGGCTAGTTGGTTATTCTCATAACAACGACAGTGTTTATGAAGACTTTGTTCAACTTTCCTTGAGTGTTGTATGTAATCAATAAGGAACTAAACGATGTCTTACACCTATGCAACGGCTTCCCGCCTCAGCATTGGTTGGGGAACCACGCCATCATGTTTTTTGTTACTATAAGCTTTCCAAAAATATTGAGATACGAGACAAATGCGTTCAGTTATATGGAAGAGGTGATTGTTTCTCTCCAGATAATTCCCACATTTGTTCCATATATTTTAACGAGGAAGATTCCTCAAATTTGCTCTTAAAAATATTAAAAAATATTGCTGTACCATGTTTAAATTTAAAATTGTCTAATGACTTGTATCAGAAAGTTTCGTCATTTAACACAGCACCTATAAATATAGAGGACATTAAATCTGAAGTCGAAGCACTTAGAGGTCCAAGTTTAGAATTAGAGCAGAAAAAAATACCTTTGAAAAATGAATTGCAGAAAGCACAGTCCGAAACGTATAAGTTAAGAAGTGTTGAACGTGCATTCCTGCAAATGTTCTCATTTTGCCAGCAGCAAGCTTTACTTACTGGTAAAGGTAAAAATTGGGACCCTGATGGCATTTCAAAAGCAATCACTTTCAGACGCATGTATAAGAATGCATATGATTGAGTGAGAGAATGCCTTAAATATCCTCTACCAAGTTCTGTGACCATCAAAAGACGCTTGGCCCAATTTCATTCGTCGTACCACCAGAAATCATTAAATAAAGTTTGTACATATTACAACTCGGCGGAGGACGATTGATTTTTTCGGGCGTTAAACTCCTTCGGAAAGGAAGTAAAGCCAAGAAAGTCCATAAGTGGCGATTTTCAACTTCTCTAATAGGATGCGTGATGTAGGATTTCTCTCTTATAATTCCAAGGTTAGACAGTAATTTCCTGTTTGATCCTCCCATATCACAGAAAAGGCAGAAACCGGAAACCTGTCGTTTCGACCATTTGAGCAATGTCTGTTAGCAATTCTTTTGTTATTGCCTCATCAAAATTATAGCACATATATTGGTTGTTTGCATTTTCCTGTTAAGCTGCGTAGAACCAGTAATTGTACGGACCGCGAATTGTGTCTTCTATGTTATCATAACAAAAATCGGATTTCCCTTTCATCTCATCAAAGCTCAGAGCAAGGTCCTTCACAAACTCACTAATAGAACCTGCTTTCTGTTGTAAAATAAAATGGTGTTTTATTTATGGACGCTCTTTAACTGCTGTGGTTCTCAGCGTCCCATTCTACACTGGGCGTGAAAGACCGCTTAATTTTGCTCAGAGGCCTCTCTATTAGGCTTGAGGTTCTTTTACGTGCCGTAAATCTACGACTTCGTCGGGACCAACGGCTTTATTTCCCTTCCGAAGGAAGCCATGCTAAAGATTTTTACGCCCGAAAAAATCCATCATCCTCCACCGGGTTTGAACCCGCATCTTTTGGGTATATGAAGTTAGCATGGTAACCATTACCCCACGGAGGGACTAAGCACAGCATTGTCGCAGGTTAACATCAATTGGAAAGTGGTGATTACTCGCGTTGGACGGTAATGTAGGTAATATAGTTGAGAGCGTTTTGATCAACCTTACCAAAAGTTCATCTGACAATAGAACTGACATAGTGAAATCAGGTTCCGATTAGGAAGGGATTGCTCCATTACTGTGTGCAACGTAATTGTGAGCTAAATATTCAATATACATGTGTTGCATGTTTCCAAAACGTAATTTGCATGAGCTACACGTGCCTTTTTAGTTTTCGTTTAAGTTATTATACCTATCTGTTCACTCCACGTGATACACAAGTCATATTTACGGCGGGAACAACCTCAGCCATTTAACGCGGGTGGATACATTTAGGTGTGTTTATGTGCTGGGTAAGCTTATAAAAAAAACAAGAACTAGTTTATGTGAAATATGGAATACCCTCAAGGCCCAAAGTTCAGAATCACGGTAAAGGCATCGCCTCACTCATCATAAACTTAGACAATGGACTTAAGGATTCCAAAAGATAAGTGAAGATTTGTTGCAACTATTATTTTTATATTAATAAAGTAGTCCTTACTTACTAATGAAAGTTACCGTACTTTTGGCGACAGGCTACAATATTTTAGAGTATTTTTTACACTTCAGCATACTTTGTGTATTGTGATTTAAAATAAGGTCCCATGCATGCACGAGGGTCGGAGCTTTAATAGTGGCAACTATTTATGTACATCTGATACAAAAGAGATGCTGTTATCGAGTTTTACTGTCCTTTAATGTGGTCATAGCGTCGTGTACAACCCACTGTCAGCGATGTGGAAGTCTTAGGGTATCTTTAGCAGCGCCTGTTGTGTTGATAGTTCGAATGAAGCTGTCTTCTGCTTGAGGAATCTTTGGAGCAATTCTGAAGCGATTGGCACGAAGTGGTTCCAGCATCTTCAGAATCAAGTCAAGGGCTTAACTTCAGGGTCCCGCCTTTTTTTCTCAAAGCTAGCCGTAGGTTGTATTCCAAAACTGAACGATAATACTGCGCATTGACGGTTTCATTTGGATAAACGTAATACTTTAGGATAATACCATAAAAGCCGTACACAGAAGCACTATAACTTTCATATTGCTGTGGTTTGGTCAACTTTCAATATTTCGATCTTTGAATTTCTAACTTCCTGTTCTTCGGCGACACTTTTTTGCAGAGCCTATCTATCATTGTTCAGTCGCATACAGCGCAAGCTGTGGCCGATTTGTTCGTCGATGGACCTGGGAGGTCCTGCACCATCCACATACTCCTAAGACTTAAACCCTTGTGACTTTTACTTGATGCAAGATGAAGGAACCACTTCGTGGCATTCGCTTCAGAAGTAGCAGAGATCCATCAGGCAGTAGACAGCTCCATTCGAACTGTCAACAAAACAGGCGCTGCTAAAGGTATCATACCACTTCCACATCGCTGTCATCGGGCTGTACACTATGCTGGTGACTACTTTGAGCATAGTAAAACTTTGTAACAGGTATCTCTTTTGTATTTTTCCTAAATAAATAATTACCATTATTAAAATTTCAACCCTCGTAGGTTGGAAATATAATTAAAGTATCTTATGAGAGTCTTTGTTCCCAATTTATTTACACTACTCTTATAATTTTTGTTTTCAGACCTTAGGATATGCAGTAATGCTTGCAGGTATATGCGTGTATTACAGCGTATATGCGTTACTAATGGCGTTGGGCATAACTTCTCTGATTTGCTGTGCAGTTTCTTTAGCAGCATTGCTTTGTCCAGTAAGTATGACTTTTGCAAATTACAAGTCATTTAATTGCGTAGTTTTATTATGTAATATTTATGATATGAGCAGCGATACTTCGAGAATTAAGTCAATAGATAACTCGATATGGATAAATATGTGAAATTGATGAATTATTAGCTTTGAACACCGCAATAAGATTGCTTTTATAGTTCATTATTTTGTTGCATATACGAGTATACTCAAAGTACCAGACAAAGCATATTAAAATTGTATACACACAAACAAATGACGTACAGAGAAATAGCAATAACAAATGTATACGTTCTATGTGATGTTATTCGGCACCTGAGAGATTCACATGATCCATAGGTACTCAAATAGTTCAGTCTTGTCGTGTTAAACTCCTGCGGATTAACACAAATGCCGTACATTAACTTCAGCGGAACCAAAGCTAGATGCTTCTATGGGTTTCTCACAGGACATAACCTCCAAAAGTGTTCACAAGCAAGAGTTGAAATGAGAAACTCTAGGAACGCCGAACTTGCGACATAGCTTGTGGAAGTGCTGAATGCAGTTTTCACATTCTTAACGGTAAGCAGGTAGTGTTAAAGGGGTTAGCTATCTTCTCCAGAGTTCTAGTGGTAACTGTGGTCATTTTATTAGCATCTTTTTGCAGGAAATTCAAGAAATTGTCCTCGTTAATAGTATGTATGCTTGGAATTTCATGAAAAATCATAAAAATAAAACTCTTTTTTATTTTAATTTCATAAAATAATGTAAACATTCCTGAATACAACAAAAGTATAATTGGCCTTCAGGCCCATTTTTAAATGCCTTATGTCACTGAAGCTACAGCGAAACATTATAGGTGAAAATGGACTCGGCAAGAAAGATTTAGTTCGAGATCTAATTCGCATCATACAAAGTAAAAAATCTGATGTGTACCATTCACATGACTTTCTCTATATCCCTGCAACAAATTATTCTTAAAAAGCTTATACTTCTATTTACTTTATGCTAATCAGGAAAAATTAGCAGAAATAGTCTTATTACTTGCTTCCTTGTAAGTAGAAGCGAAATAAGGGACTACCATAGGTTAAAGTGATAGTCAAAAGCTGGTTGCTATGTCAATGAAGTTCCTTTGTTTATATTGATCGGAGTTGACAAGTTCCAGTATGAAAAAAATATAAGTTTTTCATGGCACAAACCAAAAATAAGGAATGTCTAAAAAACGACGAACTCCACGAAAAAAATGTAATTAATATAAATTGTGTGTTTTAACGTGCTCTACATTTTTTGTGTAGTAAGTTTTTGTCCATCTCTTACGGTTTAGTAGTTATTCAAAATTCCGTAAAATTCATCTAGAATAAACCACTCTTCAAAGGCTATTCCTAGAAAATCCAAGCTATACATTTTATTTGTCAGGTAAATATGTTTAATTTACGAAATTTTAATCAAAATTGTTAGAGCCATTTTTGAGAAAATCAAAATTTTCGAAAAAAGTTCCATGTAAAGGGTATTTGTGGGTGGGGGAATTTTTCTCAAAATCTTCGTGTCGCATCCCTGGAAGATACTAAACGTAAATACCAAGTTTGGTATTTTACCGACTTTTCGTTTTTGAGTTATCGTGTTCAAAGACACACGGACACACACACACACACTAACCTTTTTGTGAAAATGCTTTTTTTGGATATAGGGGACCCTAAAACATGTATTTCCAGTGAAATCTCGGTATCGAATTTTTTGGTGGAGTGCAATACCTTCCCTATACACTGTGTACATAGTGCGTATAGAGAAAGTAAAAAAAACTCACAAGAAAGCAAGTATTAAGAGTGTTTTGGGTATCTAATGTTTATCTCGGTTAACATGAAGTACATAGAAGAATTAGTTTACCAACAATAATTTGTTGCAGAGATGTAGAGAAAGGAAACATCAGATTTTTATACAGGGGACCCTAAAACGTGTATTTCCCATGAAATTTCGGTTTAGAATTATTGGGTGGAGTGGAATACCTTCTCTACATAGGTAAATGTATTACGTAGAGAAAGTATAAACAAGTGCAAGCATACTCTCAAATTCTACACTTACTATATACACAGTGTATAGAGAAGGTGTTGTATTGCACCCAAAAATTCGATACCGAGATTTCACTGCAAATACATGTTTGGGGGCCTACTGAATCAAAACGAAAAGTCCATTAAATACTAAACTTGATATTTAAGTCCAGCAACTCCCAAGGATGTTACACGAAGACTTTTACGAAAATCCCCCCACTCCAACTACCCTTTACATGGAACAGTTTGATAATGGCTCTAAATTTTCATTTGGAGTAAAATATTTTATTTTTAAGATATTTACATGCAAATAAAATGTATATCTTGAATTTTCTGGGAGTAGCCTGTAAAGACCTCTTTATTCTGAACGATTATTATTATTATTTTTTTTTTTTTTTTTAGTTCTGCATAACTGGTAAACCGTAAGATCTACATTTTTTAGTAGTAAGTTTTTGTCTATCTCTTACGGTTTACAGTTAAGCAAAATTCTGCAAAATTCATCCAGAGTAAAGAGGTCTTTAGAGGTTATTCTCAGAAAATTCAAGATATACATTTTATTTGGCATGTAAAGATCTTAAATGTAAAACATTTTAATCAAAATCGTTAAAGCCATTTTTGAGAAAATAAACACACACACACACACACACACACACACACACACACACACACACACACACTATGAAACCGTTAGAGATGGACAAAAAGTTATCACACAAGAAATGTAGAGCACATTAAAACACACAATTTGTGTTATATACATTTTTATCGAGGAGTTGATTGTTTTTACGATATTCTTTGTTTTTGGTTTCAGCTTTGATAAACTTATACTTTTCTCATACAGGAATTGTTCGACTCCTGTCCATACAAACAGCGGAACTTCAGTGACATAGCAGCCAGCCTTTGACTATCACTTTAAGCTATGGTAGTCCCCTATTGCGCTTCTACTTATAAGGAAGCAAGTAATAAGACTATTTCTGCTGATGTAAATAGAAGCAAAAGCTTTTTAACAATAATTTATTGCAGAGATGTAGAGAAAGTCATGTGAATGGAACACATCAGATTCTTTTAGTATTAAGTTAAAACTTTTGTCATGTTTGAATCCTGTTTGTCATTTGATGTGAGCCTTTCTAATTTGTGTCGTGTTGTTACAGGTGGATATAACTGGTTGTGGTTGTATGCTATGTTTGGCACTAATGGCTTTTTTGATATTTTCTCTAATCGCTACTCTGGTGCAGATGTTTATTGGCTATATAACAATACTGCAAATAGTCCTTGGCGCGCTCGGAACCGCCCTATTTTCTTTGGTAAGTGATTCCAATCTTGCGTTGCTAATTGGTGCACTTAAATGTGTTCTCAAAATAGTAACATCATATGTTTTAAGTTGTTATTGCTAATACAATTTTAATACTTCGTAAAGTTGAATTCAATATAAATAATAGTCGCTATATGTCCTTCGTATCCAGAAGAGAAACTTAGCAAATGTTCATAAAAGTAAGTAAGAATCATGGTATGCGAGGACCCTTTTTACTTCCTCTACACGTACTATGTACATAGAGTATAGAAAAGATATTGTAATGCACCCAAAATTCGTTACGAAATTTCACCGGAAATTCGTATTTTGGGGCTCCCTGAATCTAATATAAAAAATCTGATATGTTACACTTACATGACTTTCTTTAGCTGTTCTACAAACTTCATACATAAGATTCTTCTTCTTTTTGCACCTTGCTAATCGTGGTACTCATTAGCACAATGTTCTTATTGTTTAGTTCCGTATAAGTAGGAAGAAAATAAGGGAATACACTAGGCTAAACCAATAGTCAAATGTTTTAAAAGCTGTCGTTATGCGATTGTCATTACAAATCGCTTCTTTTCTTGACCAGGAGTAGAACGAAAGAAAAACGGACACACCAGTCTGAGAAAAGTATAAGTACTTCACAACTGAAACTAATAACAATGAATACCTCGAAAACGGTAAGCTCCAACAGAAAAATGTATATGATATAACTTGTGTATTTTAACAAGGCCTAAATTTTTTGTACAGCAAGTTTTTTTCTATCTCTTACGGTTTACTAGTTATGCCAAATTAAGAAGAATTCATCCAGAATAAACAGGTCTTCAGAAGATATTCCCAGAAAATTCAAGATGTACATTTTATTTGTTAGGTAAATATATTTAATATATGACCTTTTAATCAAAATCGCTAGAGCCATTTTTTGGAAAATCAAAATTTTCGAAAAAAGTTCCATATAAAGGGTAGTTAGAGATCGGGGTATTTTTCTCAAAATCTTCGTGTCGCATCCCTGGAAGATACTAAACTTAAATACCAAGTTTGGTATTTTAGCTACTTTTCCTTTTTGAGTTATCGTGTTCAAAGTCACACAGACCTTTTTTCTGAAAATGCTTTTTTCGGATACAAGGGGTGCTAAAACATGTATTTCCGGTGAAACCTCTGTATCAAATTTATAGGTGGAATACAATACTTCCCTATCCCTATGTACATTGTACATACGGGGCTAGAGAAAGTAAAACTCTGATGACTTCCTCTACACTCCGCAACAAATTATTGTCAAAAAGCTTATGCTTCTATTTACTTCATACTACTCGAAAACAAATTAGAAGTAGTCTTATTACTTGCTTCCTTGTAAGTAGAACGGAAATAAGGGAGCAGCATAGGCCAAATTATTATTCAAAGCTGGTTGCTATGAGGCTGAAGTTCCATTGTTTGTATGGACAGAAGTTGACAAATTCCTGTATGAGAAAAGTATAAGTGTTTACTTTATACGAACTATGTACATAGTGTATAGAGAAGGTATTGCATTGCACCAAAAAATTTGATACCGAGATTTCACGGGAAATACATGTTTTGAGACCCCATGAATACAAAAATATTAGAAACTAGTCCGTGTGTGTGGGCAGCATAGCTCAAAAACGAAAAGACCGTTAAAGCCCAAGTTTGGTATTTTCCAAGGATGCGACACGAAGATTTTCAAGAAAATCCTCCCACCCCAAACTACCCTTTACATGGAAAAAATTTTGAAAATGTTGATTTTCTTAAAAATGGCTCTAACGATTTTAATTAAAATATCGTATATTAAAGATACTTACCTGACATATAAAATGCATATCTTTAATTTTCTGGGAATAGCCTCTGAAGATCTCTCATTCTGGATGACTTGTGTACAACAGGCAAACCGTAAGTGATATAAAAAACTTACTACACAAAAAATGCAGGTCTCCTTAAAACACACCACTCATGTCATGTACATTTCTTTTTAAAGAGTTAACTGTTTTCGAGATATTCCTGAATTATTGGTTTCAATTTTGAGTCACTTCAATTTTTCTCGAACGGACAGATATCTTTCTTCTCGTTTTTCGTATATTTATTCCTGAAAAGCAAAGAGATTGGAATTTCAATTGTTTGACATAGCGACCGTCTTTTAAAGGATGAAAATGTCGCTTTAGCCTATGCATTTTCTTACTTCCCTTCTACCTACAAGGAAGCTAGAAATAAGGCTAATTCTGCCTATGTTTATCTGGATTGGCATTATGTAGATAAGAGATTCATGTTTTGAATAAAAGCTTTGTTTACCGAACAGCTAGAGAACATCATGTGAGTGTTCCGATATAATTAGTTTAGTGCTCTTAAATGAGAAGCAATTATCTACAAAGCAAGCATTCTATTGCAGATTATATGAAGTTGAAATTAATTATCAAGGCTGTAACCACGCTGGAAGCATTTTAATGTGATAAATTTGGACGAGTACGATGGTCTTTACTTAATCTCGAGTGCCTTCTCTTAGCTGATGTCTTTGAGACATTCAGGCGCCAAACCCTGACGATCCATAAAGTTGATCCTGCACACCATTTTACATCACCTGGGCTTACATGAGAGGCCATGCTACTGGACTCTAGAATCAAGTTTAAATTGCTATTACACTACGATTAGCTTCTCATGGTAGAATCTGAGATAAAAGGTGGCTTATATCAGGTTACCCGTCGTTGCGCTGAAGCTAAAAACGTCTACACACAACACAAACAGTAATTCTTATAAACAATATGGTTGGCCGATGTAATTTGCGGTTTCTTATGGAAGATTTGATTGGGTTCCGCCTGAGGATATGAAATTATAAACACTATAAGAAGATCTTCAGGGATGCATTTTGGAGATTGATGAGTATCTTCTGAGCTCTATGATCTTGCAACGATGTGCTGTTGATACCTAGTGTATGCATGCTAAGCATCCTACTTCAAAGAAGCTAGTTCCTGGCCTTGGATCAGGCTTTCTAGCATGGACAACATTTTTGAAAAGTACATTTATGCTACCATTTCTATAATCCCGGTGGTTCAACACTAACATCGAATATAACAACAAGCTTCAACAGCAGGCAAGAAAATGCTTTGAGAAGGATCTTTACAAACTTTCTAACAATGCTATCTTTGAAAAATATATGGATAATATACGGAATCGAAACAAGAAGGCACCAGAGAAGCTGACGTCTAAGCTTACATTCATCGGCAGAAGTATATATGGACCTAATTGGCAGCTGTTCACGTGGTATTGCAACAGATAATATTAAGCAAACCTTTATACTTAGGGATTAGCGTAACATATATCTGAATATCTCTCGTGTACTCCTACCAACATGATGAATTGCTACTATATTATAGCGTTATAAATCTGAAGGTTAAGTGCATGCATATGGAATCCTTCATCCATCGAGACACAAAAGCAGATGTGCATTAGAAAAAATTAAGTTTTTTGAGCATCAAGATACAGCTGATTGCCCTGCAAGTCACATATACTATTGCACACAAAATAAAAGGGTTTTGGGAGAGTTTAAGGATAGCCTAGAGAAAAATCCTCCAGCGTTTTGTCGGGCTGAAAGTTAAGATTTGTGGTTCTTGTCGTTATGGGTGTACTTTATACTTTCTGCGTCTTAAAGTATCGTGATGCGACTCTTTCGGGGTGGGGAATAAAAGTACACTTATTTCCTGCTTCAATATCCAGATGTTTAATACTTTGATGGCATGTACCAATTAATTAACACACAAGCACCGACCTACATGCACATTACTCTCTGCTCCTAGCTTTCAATTCAATATGGACTTAACTATTACTTTCTTTGGTTAGGTGGCATTAAGTTAAGTCGAGTAACGCGGTAAGATTTTTTTTTTTTTTTTTTTTTTTTGCATGTTGTGCCACAGGTTTCTCCTCTGGCAAATCTAGTCGAACTTTTCATCGTTTGTCAAAATCTGGGGTTATATAGTCGCTTGAGTTGTCTTCTTGGATTCTCCCCATTGGTCAGTTTCCAACGTTTTGGTTGCGTCCGAGCCATGTGAGTTGAAAGTGATCATGTGATTATAGCAGATAATGAAAAATAACCTGACTATATATTAAAAGCTTATTTCCCGTCATTTGGACATAGTGTCTTACTGCACTAAAATCCCAAAAGACGCTGAGCGCACTAACAAAGGGTTCCTGCATAGCACAAAAGGTTTTCCTTTAAAAAATAGTCTACCCTCTACAAACGTTCCAAAATGTTTCTTTAACTAAATGTTACCTTGCCTATACACTTATTATTATATACATACATAACATTTATCACAATATGATAATAATGATTCATTAATGCATTTACACATGTGGAAAGAATACTTAGATGTATGCCCTCGATATTGGCAGTGGTATAATACAAAAGAGTAACCTTCTGTCAATAAGCAGTACATTCCTTTACAAAATTATGTAAATCTTCTTAAAAACAATGGAATCTCCAATCAATTGGATCATGACACAGCATATTCCATATATAGTAGTCAAATAAATCTCTCTATAGCTTCATGAAAATAAAAGAATGTTTGCTGATGTTTGAATATCTGTCTATAATTACGGAGATTACAACGTTCTGAATGCATCATGAGAGTACGCTAGACACATTTGCTATCATCGGTAGCTTGCCAGGAGAAAATGAGGCCGCGCAGTGGCCGAGTGGTTAGACCACTCGCCTCTCACCTAGACTCAATCCCAAGCGACCAAACGTGAGATTGGTAGTGGACAAAGCGGCGCAGGGGCGGGCTATCTCCGGGTTCTCCGCTTTCACCCGCAATCGCATTCCACCGGTGCTCCATCTTCATTTCATGTATCAGTGTAATCGCCTGCGGTGCGAGTAGTAAAAGCGGGCGTTAAATACTACAAAAAACAGAAAATGGCAGTTAACTCAATTATCTCTCACATCTAGCAAACGCCTACATGAAGAGAAAAATAAGAATGAGGGAAGGCGTTAACTCTGCCATTAGAATGAATTTCTTATGCTGGTCTCAAGCCCAGATAAAAGAGGAGAGGCGCCGAACCCTAACGCTGCTTAATTCCATGCTAATTAACTTTATATAAAAAGCAGGGTAGCAACAAAAACCGAAAATACTGGCAAACAAATATTTCAATACCAAAAACTAAATGTTTCAACAACAAAGGCCTGAATAATTCTTCAAATGCTCATCTAAAATCGTTATATATGATGAAAGAGTCAGCAGAAATATCAAAGTAACTAATAATAGTAGTAATAATAATAATAATAATAATAATAATAATAATAATAATAACAACAACTGTAAAGAAACACAGTGTTATGATTGGTTTAAGATAAGATACTCTCTACTTCACTATTAGACTATTGGACAACTAAATAATCTGTACATTACGAATTGCTGCTAATTAATGTATATAATTGATTCCCACAATTATTTGATGTATTTAACTCCTGTAATCACTTAATGGTGTAAAATTCTACTTTCTCTATACGCACTATGTACATAGTGTACAGAGAAGGTATTGCACTCCACCCAAAAATTCGATTTCGAGGTTTCACAGGAAATGTATGTTATGGGGTTCCCTTTATCTGAATAAAGGATTTTCGGAAAAAGGTCCGTGTGTGCCAGTGAACACGATAACTCAAAAACGAAAAGTCGGTAAAATACCAAACTTGGTATTTAAGTTTAGTATCTTTCAGGGATGCGACACGAAAATTTTGAGAAAAATCCCTTCACCCCCAACTACCCTTTACATGGAACTTTTTTCGTAAATTTTGATTTTCTCAAAAATGCCTCTAACGATGTTGATTAAAATTTCATATATTAAACATATTTACCTGACAAATAAAATGTATATCTTAAATTTTTTGGAAATAGCCTCTGAAGAGTACTTTATTCTGGATGAATTTTACGGAACTTTGAATAACTGCTAAACCGTAAGAGATGGACAAAAACTTACTCCACGAAAAATGTAGAGCACGCTAAACCACATAACTTATGTTATATACATTTTTTTCGTGGAGTTGATCGTTTTAGAGACATTCCTTGTTTTTGGGTTCTGCTTGAAAATCTTATACTTTTCTCATACAGGAATTTGTAAAATAAAGGAACTTCAGTGACATAGCAACCAGCTTTTGACTATGACTTTAACCTATGGTACTCTCTTATTTCTCTTCTACTTACAAGGAAGCAAGTAATAAGACTATATCTGCTATTTTTTTCTGATTAGCATGAAGTAAATAGAAGTATAAGCTTTTTAAGAATAATTTGTTGCAGAGATGTAGAGAAAGTCATGTGAGATTTTTAAACATTATGTGCACATAATGGATATTCTTCTAAGTTAGAGGACTAGAGCTCAGTCAGTGACAGGACATCTTAAAATAGTTTAGGCTAGGCTAGAGTTGATTAGTTTATACGTCTCAGAACGACTATCAACCATACCCTTGCATCACGTATTGGCGTTTAACCCTTTGTTGCTCTGGAGTATAGTGATGTATCCAAGTTGCTGAGATTCACTGAGATTTTTACGGTAGAGCTCCACATTCTTAACAGAAACACTTTTTCTTTGCAACTTTTGATCAACTGTCAACAAACGCGGTACCCATCTTGTACAAACCTTGTGAAAGCCCAAAACATCATTTAAAATATTACCTGCACGTTCTTTTGATATGTTTACAGCCTTCGATATCTCAAATAACTTTAATTTGCGGTCTTCCAGGACTAAAAAATGATTTATTTTTTTTCAGTGATCTCTGGAGTTGTCACTTCTACAGGGCATCCAGAGCGACGCTCATCACTAGTGCTCGTACGTCCCATTTTAAACTCTGCAGTCCACCTTTTAATCATTGAATATGAAGGAGCTGCGTCTTTCAATGTACTGTCCATTTCCTCCTTGATTTCTCTAGGCGTTAAGCCTTTCAAATGGAAGTATTTAACCACTGCTCGTTTTTCCAAATCGTCCATTTTCGTGAGAACTCTAAAGTTGTCTTCTTTAAAATGCTGTCATTGGAAAACTAAACAAGCTATTGACCTGTAACTATGCACACAAGCTAGTCTAGAGTTAAACTATACAATGCTACCGTCTATCAACCGACTCTCGTATGTACTTAATAAGTGTTTATTCTTGTTTTGCAGTTCCTGATGTATGATATCCAGTTGGTGATGGGTGGAAAAAAAGTGGAACTTTCACCAGAGGAGCATGTGGTTGCCGTTATACAGATCTACATGGACATTATACTGATTTTCCAATACGTACTTATGTTAGTTGGAATATGTGAACAAAATTAATGCCTATCGTCCGTGATACCAATAGAACATTTTTTTTTCAACTTTTAAGACTCATATATTTGTTACAAACCTTTAATAGCAGTATAGAAACTATATCTTGGATAAAAGCTGGCTATTCTTCAGTACAGACTATTGCTAAAATATTTTCAGCCACGTTCTTTTCAATTATCACAGGGCGCTGCAACAAAATATTTACTAAAAAAAACATCTGATGTGCTGCATGATTTCTTTTATTGTTAAAAAGCTTATGCTTCTATTTACTTAATACTAGTTGAGAAAAACTTAGCAGAAATAGTCTTATTACTTGCTTCCTTGTAAGTTGAAGCGAAATAAGGGAGTACCATAGGTCAAAGTGGAAGTCAAAAGCTGGTTGCTATGTGACTGAAGTTCCTTTGTATGGACAGGAGTTGACAAATTCCAGTATGAGAAAATTTTAAGTTTTTTAAAGTTGAAACCAACAACAAGGAATATCTCCAAAACGATCGACTCCACGAAAAAAAAAATGTATATGACATAAATTGTGTTATTTATCGTGATCTACATTGTTTATTTAATTAACATGTCTTGATATTTATAGGTACCGGGTGATCCAAAAAACGTCCGAACCGGCTGCGCGGTGTTTTGCCTATCCGCCACCTCGGTGCCCGTTGCCGTCTGCCGCTATCATAGAAAGGCGCGGGTGAAACCATGCTACATTTTTAAAACTACTTTTAAAGGCTTACTTAACAATGTTATTAAAGGAGATACTGAAACTGGTCACCTCCATTGTCCCTTTTTGGCACCTTATTAGGAAACTATCCATCACTCGCCGTAGTTTGCGATGAGGATTGCTGGCAATTTCCTGGCGAAAATTTTGTTTTAATTCTTCCAGGGTGTGAGGGTTTGTCTTCTACATTTTATGCTTTAAGTTACTCCAGAAATAGAAACCACAGGGAGTTAGGTCGGGGGGCCTAGGGGGCCACAAATCTCTGCTAATAATTCTGTCTTGAAACACACTTTCAATAAAATTGTTCTCGTCAGAAGATTGGCTGTATCAGCTGTTCCAGAGCCTTGTTGAAAAAAGGCAAAAGCACGCTCCCTGACTGTTAATTCTCTAAAAATAGGGCGGGGGCAAAATTGTGTTCACGTATGTATGGGCGTCAACTGTTGGCTCGAAAAAAAAACCCTTTCTCCGCTAATGGCATACCATACACGAATGCTTTCATAATGAAGGGACATTTCTTGAACAATATTAGGTTTCTCAGAGCTCCAATAACGAGTATTTTATGTACACACATATCCATTAAGGTAGAACCAAGAATTGTCCGTGAAAAATATTGAATGCAGGTCAATTTTGCCATTGTATACACTATTAGGAGTCTACATACCTACAAATCATAAATAAATACATGCTGTGGAGTAGAAAGCAAATGCTAAGTACAGGACAAAATAATAAAGCACATTGGTAATAACTCAGTAACACGATATCACCATCAGCCAAGTCAGCACCGTGACCTTGTATGCAGCAGCAGTAGTTATCATGTTTCGGTGCGTGCAGTGGAAAAACATGCAGTAGATTGGAGTATTCGGGTCACACTGTAGAAGAAGAATATTTGAATGAAAAGTTTCCTTATAGTGCTGTGGTTATGTTTTTGCATTTTATTTAAATTTTAGGCATTTAGGTAGGTACTTTAAAAATCAAGAATGTATTTCACAACTTTCTTTGGAAGTTAGGTTCTTTGGCATGGAGAATAGAATATGTAAATGTGCGTGCATAAAATGCTTTATCTTAAACACATTCAGATACTCTCACTGTGGGTAAGACGTTATTCTTTAACCTATTATTGTTTAACAGTACTATTATCCATACTTTACATCTTTTTGGGGTTATGTGAGTGCACAAACACATCTGTGTACTTGAATAAAAATGCACTTTGAATTAAATAAGGGAATAACTTTTTTGTGATGCCTTTACACTGTAAACTGAAACATTATAAGCAAGAAAGTGATGTTACACATAGTTCCTTCACATTACGTTAATTTTCACTGTGTCAGAATGTTAATCCAGAATCTTGCAAGTTTTCTTCAGTCCATTTATCAAACTTGGCCACCATTTCTGGAGTCATCTTTTCTTTATAATCTCCTGTGCGACCTGAACGCATGAAGCGGCCTTCTGCAGGGTTGAGATCAAATTTATGGTTAATTTCAATAGCATCCTCATAGTTAACTGCTGGGTTGTTGCGCATACTTTCAAAACTCAAATGTTCTGCTAGACGTTCTACCTGTTCTTCACTAAGATCCTTTCCAAGAAATTTAGCTGTTTTACGTATTTCACTAGGAAGATCCTAGAACAAAGATAAAAATTGTATAAGAATACTTTGATTTAACAAAACATTATAGCAAAGCTGAATAATGTTATTGAATGATTAAATTTGATAAAACATTGAACCTGCAATAAGATTTTATAAAAACATAAAAAGCCTTATTATTTTCATTTACTTGAGAAAATTAAGCCAATATTTAAAATTTCAAAATGTGTTTTCCATTGTTTCATTTGTATATAAACAACCCGCAACACTCACAGTTTGGAAGAATATTTTCATCTCACAATACAAAGACCAGCTCATAGATTTTGGCATACTGGCACATGAGTACAAACTTCTTCTGAGAACACCAGATGTCTCCACCATAACGGACCACAGAGCACAACTCTCAGCCAAGAGTTGGGTTCAACTGAAGAAAAGCGCAAATGCTCTTGAAACATATATTTTGTAATTTCATTTTAAGTGAGATGAGTGTCACTATTCTGACTCATGTTATCATTGATTACATTTGGCCTTCCAGATTTATTCTTTTCAACAACAGAACCAGTTTCTTCAAACTTCCTTATTTAATCCCTATAATTATAAGTGGGACATACATTTGTCCTTCCAGATTTCTTCTTATCAGTAACAGAATCAGTTTCCTCAAAGCTCCTGATTAAATCCCCATAATTATAAATGGAACATTTCATTGATTACATTTGTCCTTCCAGGTTTCTTCTATCAGTGAATGGGACATATGATTGATTACATTTGGACTTCCAGGTTTCTTCTATCAGTGAATGGGACATATGATTGATTACATTTGGACTTCCAGGTTTCTTCTATCACTGAATGGGACATATGATTGATTACATTGGGACTTCCAGATTTCTTCTTATCAACAACAGAATCAGTTTCCTTAAACTTCCTAATTAAATCCCCATAATTATGAATGGGACATACATTTGTTCTTCCAGATTTCTTCTCTTCAGCAACAGAATCAGTTTCCTCAAACTTCCTGATTAAACCCTCATAATTATAAATGGAACATTTCATTGATTACATTTGGACTTCCAGATGTATTATCACCAAAAGAACCAGCTTCCTCAAACTTCCTGATTAAATTTTCATAATTATGAATGGGATATATCATTGATTACATTTCTCCTTCCAGATTTCTTCTGATCAGCAACAAAACCAGTTTCCTCACACAACTTGATTAAATCCTCATAATTACAAATGTAACAAGGGTCTGTTCTCAAATTGTTAGAGAGTTCTAAATTTTCTCAGACCTTGAGAAAAACTCCTCATACTTACATAATAACATTGAACCGGGTGTATTCTATCATTTAGTGATACAGCCATTTACTGATAGCAGTATGAATAAAATTAGTTTTGGTTTATTCAACAAAACATTGTTATGAGAAGTGAAAAATAACAAAGAAACCAAACTGCATTGCTTGTGCATTACGTGACTTTTTTTATTTATCCTATCTCAAATATTATATTTATAACAGTTTAAAGGTTTAAATGGCTTTTGAAAAACCCTATACGTTAATGTATAACTTCATAAAAATCTACAGTTTAGCATGGCAATAATTTACCTTCTTTAAGTCTTCATACTTCAGAAATAAGATATTGGATTGGTCACGCCTCTTCCAAAAGCTGAGGATGTGACTCCAAAATGGTGCAAAGCAAACTGAAACAAAAAACAGTTTAATTTATTTGATGATTGTTCTTATAAACACCATCTGTGGGTAAGCATTAAAAGTCAATGCCTCAGCCAGGAATTGAACCAAGATATTCAGCTCTCCATACCAGATGAGAAGGTGAAAACTGCACATATGGGCAGATAAGCTTTTAAGATGGAAAGAATATCAACAAGAAGAGCTGCACATCTGTAGCTTGGTTCTGGCCATGGCACTGATTTTTATTTTCTCCAATATGTGCAATCTACATCAACCCTGCACAGGGTTTCCGCTCCCGAAGCCGGCTCGCAGTTCGCGAGCGGAGTACAGGTATTGGCAGCGCTCCTGTTTATGAGTGGACAGAGAGGAGAGGTATCGTACAGTACGTACACGAAAACAAGTGCAAGCTTTCATAAATGATTTCTCAAAATATTATTTTACTAATTTATAAACAAATTATTGCCTTCTGTAGCAGATTAAATCTGCGTACAAACTAGTTATATGTATATCTCTTTGCCAATACATCAAAACGTGATTTTATGTAATTGGCAGCTAAAAGAAAAAGTACTGACCTTAATGAAACGTCAGTCATAGATGTTCGCTACCTGTTTTTATTGATGTTTATGATAGAAAATAATTGCTCACAGGCGTATGTCGAACCAAACATTGAGACCATTTTCGCAGCTAGTGTGTGTGGTCATGGATATTTTTGTTGAGGTACAGTCTTGTAAAAATCATTCAGGTTAGTGGTATTGTTGAAACGATCTTTAGCTCTTTATTTCACTGAAGATCAATAAGTTCAAGCCGGAGACACCGTTTCAACTGATGTTGAGAAAGGAATGGCGAGAATTTGAAATCCCTTCTCAAGTGAATCAAGGTTTTGAAATCTAGAATTGAATTCATTTTTAATTTTTCAGTCTGACTTTATCTGTATGTGTTTTGTTTGCGAAATTTTACATTACTCTGAGTTGCGTGGTGTATATTTTGGTTATTAATTGCATCTAATGTGACGGTATTTTCACATTACAAGGGTGATAGGGCAACAAACCAAATAATTCATAATTACATTATTACTCTGTAACAAGCTGCCAGAGACCATATGGTTCCTTATACCAAAATGATCAGAAGGTATCCCTCAACAACCTCTGCAAGGTTGTCGATGGAGTTCTGGGTCAAAAATGTAAATGGTATGTTATTTGTGGACGCCCTTTAACTACTGTGGTTCTCAGCATCACATTCCAAATTGGGCGTGAAAGACAGCATAATTTTGCTCAGAGGCCTCTTTATTAGGCTTGGGGTTCTTTTACATGCCCAAAATCTACAACACGGGACCAACGGCTTTACTTTCCTTCCAAAGGAAGGCATGCTAAGGATTTTACACTCAAAAAAATCCATCGTCCTCCGCCGGGTGTTCTGGGTCAGCCTGGTATCAACTTTAGGTATTAGGTTTTGAATAATGAGGATGTACATGTTTTAAATCTTCAGCATTTCGTTCTATTTATTTAAATAAGAATAATTTTAGACTGTCCCCACACAAACAAATTCCCCTCCCCTGTGCTCTCTCTCTAACTCTCCCTCTCCCTCCCTCACTATGATCCTCTCTCTAACTCTCCCTCTTCCTCCCTCCCTATGTTCCTCTCTCTAACTCTCCCTCCCTATGTTCCTCTATCTAACTCTCCCTCCCTATGTTCCTCTCTCTAACTCTCCCTCTCCCTCCCTATGTTCCTCTCTAACTCTCCCTCTCCCTCCCTATGTTCCTCTCTAACTCTCCCTCTCCCTATGTTCCTCGCTCTAACTCTTCCTCTCTCCCTATGTTCCTCTCTCTAACTCTCACTCTCCCTATGTTCCTCTCTCTAAATCTCCCTCCCTATGTTCCTCTCTCTAGCTCTCCCTCTCTCCCTATGTTCCTCTCTCTAACTCTTCCTCTCCATCGCTATGTTCCTCTCTCTAACTCTCTCTACCTCTCCATCCCTCTTTCTCCCCCTCTCTGCTCTCTCTCTCTCCCTAGGCTCCTCCATCAAAATCCCTCTCTCTCTGTTCCCTCCCTCTCTCTGCTCTCTCCCTCCCTTCCTCCCCCTCTCAAAAAAATTTGTTTATGCTTACCTGCATCTCCAAGAAAAAGTTTACAGAAATCTTCAAAGTTTCCTGTGTAGCCCTCCAGGAGCTGACAGTGGTGGAAATATGATACACAAGTGTCCTTAGCATTTCTTGCCACATATATTACCTGAAACATCATTTTGCCCAATATAAACAGATAATTCATTATTTATATACTCATTCTCAATACTAATATCTACTGGTGATAACTCTTAACTTATTCTATTTCTACTCTAATATCATTTTTGCCCTAAATGTATTTTTGTACAATAAAATATAATAAACAATGAGTAACAATAAATGAACTTGATTTGTTTACATTTATTTAATTTACTGGTTGATGATTAGAACTTTCATCTAATGAATGCATGGCATAAAATGTATGGCAACCATTGATATTTCTAACTGTTTAAGTCTGCTATGTTTCGTAAATGTTCTTTCATCCCGATTTTCAAATTTCTTTTGGCTTTTCCAACATATATTTTTCAGCTATCTAAGAGATTAAGTAGATGTTGGATTTTTTTAGGTTATGTTCTTTTATCCTTTGGACATTCATTCAGTTGACATTTTAAATTGTGCTTCTTATGGGCAGAATTATGTTATGCTTAAATGTTTTCTGAACTTGTGTGATGCAATGGGAGATATGAAATTGTATTCTATTTTTTTTTATCTTGATTAACTTTAATTGGAAGCATTCTCTATGACATTTTGTCAATCAAGTAAAGTAAGTGTCACAAAATCAAGTTCAACTCAGTTTTATATCTGCTTATATTATTGTTAAAAATCTTATGTCTCTATTCACTTCATGCTAATCGAGAAAAAATTAGTAGAAATAATTGTATTACTTTCTTCCTTGTAAGTAGAAGGGAGTACGATAGGTTAAACTGATAGTCAAAAGCTGGTTGATTTGTGACTGAAGTTTGTCAGGACTGAAGTTGACAAATTCCTGTGTGAGAAAAGTATAAGTTTTTCAAAGCTGAAACCAAAAGCAAGGAATATTTAAAAAACGATCAGCTTCACGAAAAAAAATTATATAACATAAATTGTGTGTTTTAACGTGCTGTACATTTTTTGTGTGGTAACTTTTTTGTCCATCTCTTACGGTTTAGCATTTATGAAAAAATTCCGTAAAATTCATCCAGAATAAGGTAGCCTTCAGAGGCTATTCCCATAAAATTCAAGAAATACATTTTACTTGTCAGGTAAATATCTTTAATAAATGATATTTTAATCAAAATCATTAGAGCCGTTTTTGAAAAAATCAAAATTTTTGAACAAAGTTCCATGTAAAGGGTAGTTTGGCGTGGGGGGAATTTTCTTGAAAATCTTCGTGTCGCATCCTAGGAAGATACCAAACTTAAATACCAAGCTTGGTATTCAATGGTCTTTTCGTTTTTAAGCTATGCTATCCACAGACACACACACACATCAACCTTTTTCTGAAAATGCTTTTTCTGGATTCAGGGGTACCCAAAACATGTATTTCTGGTGAAATCTCGGTATCGAATTTTTTGGTGGAATATAATACCTTCTCTATACACTATGTACATAGTACGTGTAGAGAAAATAATAAGTAATTCTAAGAAAATGTCATTTAAAATGTTGAATATGAGTACGTTGTAAGCTCTCAGCATGTCAAAAATTGTTTTCTTAAATATCTGGAACAATGTTACAGTTTATGTCAAGGTTTTATTGAATGTTCAGATTTCTGACAGTAAACCTGTAACCAAAACCAACACCTTTTGTGTTATGTTGAGTTCATATTTGAGATGAGATACTTACTTTTGGTTTGCAGGCTCCACTTTGGATTTGCCTAGGAAGTAATTCCCATGGAAGATGTGTTTTTATAAAACGTGGAGAAGGTAGTTCATTGATGAACTTTAAGGAATCATAGGCAAAAGGTGGCAAAGCTTCTTCCAGTTCTGGTTTGTTAGGAATGATATCTGAGTAGTCAAATAATGAAGAGTAGCTGCAACAAACATAAATAATTATAAAGTACATTTTCAGCTGATTTTCATAAAGGCATAAAAATTATAATAATTGACTAAAGTACAAAACCTGAGATAATGACATTGTAGGTCGCCATTGGGGTACCTATGTCATCTCAAATAAGTTTGAAATCATCAGGAAGCAGAGTCAGTTGAGGAATTTAATGCCCTGTCGGTTTATTGTCATGGTAGCTCAGTGGTTCGAGGAACTAGGTACAGACTGGGAGATCTGTGGTTCAAATCCTCGTTATGACTTTGAATTTTTCAGTCTGACACTACCCCATCCAAAACTAAAAATCTGGTGTGTTCCATTCACATTACTTTCTCTACATCTCTGAAACAAATTATTGTTAAAAAGCTTATGCTTCTATTTACCTCTAGCTAATCGAGAACAAATTAACAGAACAGTCTTATTACTTGCTTCCTTGTAACTAGAAGCGAAATAAGGGAGTACCGTTAGTTAAAGTGATAGTAAAAAGCTGGTTGCTATGTAACTGTAGTTCCTTTGTTTGTATGGACAGGAGCTGACTACAAGTTTTTAAAAGCATAAACTAATAACCAGGAATACCTTAAAAACGATTAACTCCACGAAAAAATGTATATAACATAAATTGTGTGTTTTAATGTGCTCTACAGTTTCTGTGTGGCAAGTTTTTGTCCGTCTCTTACGGTTCAGCAGTGTTGCAAAATTCATCCAGAATAAAGAGGTCTTCAGAAGCTATTCCCAGAAAATTCAAGATATACATTTTATTCGGGGTACAAATAGTTTTAATATGCGTGATTTTAATCAAAATCGTTAGAGCCATTTTTAAGAAAATCAAAATTTTCGAATGTTTTCCATGTAAAGGGTAGTTTGTGGTGGGGGGATTTTCTGAAAAATCTTCGTGTCACATCTTTGGAAGATACTATACCTAAATACCAAATTTGATACTTAAAGGTCTTTTCGTTTTTGAGCTATGTTGTCCACACACACACACACACACACACACACACACACACACACACGGACCTTTCTCTAAAAATGCTTTTTTTTTTTTTTTTTTTTTGGATTCAGGGGATCCTAAAACATGTATTTCCGGCGAAATCTCGGTATCAAATTTTTGGGTGGGACACAATACTTCCTCTATACACTATGTACAAATTACGTGTAGACAAAGTAAAAGAGTTTTGAACTTCTAATGCAAGACCACCAAATACAAATTCTTGAAATTACAGACTAGGCATCTCAATTGAGCGAGTGCATAATACTCTGCGGGGAGAAGTGTGCAAGGTGTATGCCGCAAATGCTCACAGTCGACTAAAAGTGCATCCGAAACACCGTTTCAGCACAATGGCTGCCGATGTTTAATCAAAATCCACAAGAATTTTTGCACCGATTTGTGACTGGCGATAAACCCTTGACCCACCTTATACAACAGAGACAAAACAGAAGTCAAAGACTTTTGCTAGCTGGTTAGGTGATAGTCATTGTTTCTTGGGATCCCCAAGGAATAATCTTCATAGATTACTTGGAAAAAGGCAAGAACCCCACTATTTTTACTTTCTCTACACGTAGTATGTACATAGTGTATAGAGGAAGTATTGTATTCCACCCAAAAAATCCATACCGTGATTTCGCAGGAAATACATGTTTTAGGATCCCCTGAATCCAAAAAAAAAAAAAAAAATTTAGAGTGTGTGTGGACAACAAAACGAAAAGACCGTTAAATACCAAATTTGCACCCCGAATAAAATGTGTATCTTGAATTTTCTGGGAATAGCTTCTGAAGACCTCTTTATTCTGGATGAATTTTTCCGAATTTTGCATAACTGCTAAACCGTAAGAGATGGACAAA
Source organism: Hymenopus coronatus (assembly GCA_030762935.1). NCBI lineage: Eukaryota > Metazoa > Arthropoda > Insecta > Mantodea > Hymenopodidae > Hymenopus > Hymenopus coronatus. The sequence continues at coordinate 53,261,464 of CM060889.1, read as the reverse complement.
AACTTACCATACAGAAAATGTAGAGCACATTAAAATACACAATTTATGTTATATACCTTTTTTTCGTGGAGTTGATCGTTTTTGATCGTACAAAAAAATAATCAGGTTCCTGTGTCATTTGGTACTTACTCTATTACTAATCTTTAAAATTCTGCATTCTCTCTAATTTGCTTGGCATTTGTTACACAGCATTTTGTTATCCAATATAGCGGCACTAAAACGGTTAAATGCAGCTTTAAATATATGTATTTCTCAGCTAAACAAAGTAAAGGTACTCACTCTAAAAAGGGAAATCGTGCTGCAAGTACTACCTTCTTTGCAGCATCTAAATCCATATTATTGGCAATACACCACACCATTTCTTGAGTCCATGTGGTACCTGCAAAACGGTGAATAAGGAACAAATCAATTAAAATGTAGAATGTTACATTAAAATGCTTAGCTCTCCTACTATTGGTCACAGCTTTATGAAATTGCAAAATGAATGTGTGTGTGTGTGTGTGTGTGTGTGTGTGTGTGTGTGTGTGTAACAAATTATTGTTAATAAGCTTAATTTTCTATTTACTTCAAGCTAATCGAGAAAAAATTAGCAGAAATAGTCTTATTACTTGCTTCCTTGTAAGTAGAAGCGAAATATGGGAGTATAATAGGTTAAAGTGAAGTCAAAAGCTGTTTACTAGGTGATTGAAGTTCCTTTGTTTGTATGGACACTAGTTGACAAATTCCTGTAGGAGAAAAGTACAAGTTTCTCAAAGATGAAACAAAAACAAGGAATATCTCAAAAACAATCAACTCTTCCAAAAAAAAAAATATATAACATAACCTGTATATCTTAATATGCTCTACATTTTTTGTATGGTAAGTTTTTGTCCATTTCTTACAGTTTAGCAGTTATGCAAAATTCCTCCAGAATTAAGTAGTCTTCAGAGCCTAGTCCCAGAAAATTCAAGATATACATATTACTTGTCAGGTAAATATCTTTAATATACGATATTTTATTCAAAATCGTTAGAGCCATTTTTGAGAAAATCAAAATGTTCGAAAAAGGGTAGTTGGGTGTGGAGGATTTTCTTGAAAATCTTCGTGTCCCATTCTTGGACGATACCAAACTTAAATACCAAGTTTGGTATTTAACAGTCTTTTCGTTTTTGAACAACACTGTCCACACACACAGACGCACACACGGACCTTTTTCCAAAAATGCTTTTTTGGATTCAGGGGGAGACAAAACCTGTATTTCCAGTGAAATCTCAGTATCGAATTTTTGGGTGCAATACAACACCTTCTCTATACACTATGTACATAGTACGTGTATAGAAAGTAAAAACTAGATAAGAATTTTATTCAAAATTAGAATTTTCTTCAAAATTAGAATTTTCTTTGTGTAACATCTTAAGTATCACCTTCAAAGGAAGTTGATAAAGGTTCCGCAAGACGTCCAGATTGAAAATGTTGAAAATACTAACCTGAGCAATAAAAATTCACATGGAACGTGTGTCTTGTAATAAATGTGATCATTTTGAGTTCTAATGTCCCACCCACCAACCCTAATTAAGATATTTTCTTACATACAAAACTCGTCCAAAATGTAAACAAAATTTCCTTTTGGGGAAAGCTGTATCGATGAAATAGACATATTAATTGAAAACCCAAAGCCGCAGAATACTAAACACAACAGAGAAAGTGTGTGGAACCAGTTCAACGAACTCTGTAAGCAACAAGTTTATGATCTATGATATAGACATTAAGTTGGAATGACTTCGTTGCAAATATACGTCAAGACAAATGGAATATTATTCTTCGTGTCCATATAGGCTAATCATTGTTATTTTATTCACGAAATAGTCTTCTTAAATACAACTCGAGCTGCAACTTTTCTCACAAGTTGCTCGCGAATTCATCGATAAAAGTTGGAGCTCTCGTTATATTACTTTTGATAAAGTGGAAACAATTTGAAAGTTGTGTACCCTATAGCATCTATCATTATACGTGCATATAATACGAAGTACGTCCAGAAAGTGAGTTCCGTTTTGCAATAAAATTAAATTGTGTACAGATACAGAATAATTATTTATTGCACACAATTCTACACTCTTAAAGTACTTTTCCACATAAATGCCGAAATTTTGCAGGCATTTTTCATAGCGTGGCACAAGTTTTTGTATACCTTCTGCATAGAAATCTGCCGCCTGTGTCTTCAAAAAGTTGGAAACATTTTCTTTCAGCTCTTCATCATTGTTGAAGTGTTGATTGCCAAGGAAAGACTTGAGATGTAAGAACAGATGAAGGTCGCTAGGAGCGAGGTCAGGGCTGTACGGAGGATGGTCAAACACGTACCAGCCAAATCCCTGTAGGAGGTTTTTCGTCACATTTGCAGTGTGTGAGATCGTGCGTTGTCGTGAAGAAAAACAACACCTTTTGACAGCAATCCTCGGCGTTTATTCTGTATTGCGAGGCGCAATTTCCTAAGTGTCTCGCAATAAACATCTGCTTTGATTGTTTGACCACGCGGTAAGAAATCAATGAGTAAGATGCCTATCCAGTCCCAGAACACTGTCCACATCAAGGTGTCAAGATTTGTTTCGGCTTAAAGTTTGCTGGAGATGAAGTGTGCCTCCATTCCATTGATTGCCGCTTACTTTCAGGGGTGTCGTAAGAAACCCAAGTCTCATCTCCTGTGACTATCTGTGTCGGAAATTCTTCGCCGTCTTCATCATAACGGGTTAAAAACTGAAGTGCACTACTCATCCGTTTTGTTTTGTGTTGCTCAGTAAGAATCTTTGGTACCCAACGTGAGCAAAGTTTACGAAATATCAGTTTTTCGGTAACAATTTCATGAATTAGTGATCGTGAGCTTTGGGGAAATTCCATAGCGAGAGCACTAATTGTAAACTTGCTGATTTCCTGGATCTTGTCATCAATCGCGTGAACTAGTTCTTCTGTAACCAAAGATGGACGCCCACTTCGTTCTTCATCGTGCACTTCACTACGTCCTTCATTGAACTGTCGGACCCATCTTCTCACCATTGAATCACTCATCGCATTTTGTGCGTAAACTTCGCAAATTTGCCGACAAATTTCAATTGGTTTCATTTCCTAGCATTCATAAAACGAATCACAGATCTGATTTCACAAGTGGCGGGATTTTCAATCAACACCGACATTGTAAACAAGCATAACAAAGCGTATGTGGCTGACAGCGATCTCAAAATGGCGCACGTTTCTTCTCCTTGACACAGAGCGTCTACCGCGCATGTGCAGAACTGCGATCGCAGCGCTGCAGCGGAGATAAATTGAAACGGAACTTACTTTCTGGACGTACCTCGTAAATAACATTTCAGTTAAAAGGTATTTTGTTGTTATAAGTCTGGTTTTACCACGTGCCTCTCCATATAAAAAGCGAAGCACAAGTGACACATTCAATTTATAATTTCATCATTTATATGGTACGTTGTGAAAACAGTTATAGCAGAAATAATTAATTCCACCCTTTTCCTCCTGCAGATGTTCAGAGGTGCTGTGTTCATTGTAGGAACAATTACGACAGCTCTAAAGAAGCGATATGTAACTATTTTTACTTTCTCTACACGTCCTATGTTTATAGTGTATAGAGAAGGTATTGCACTCCACCCAAAAATTCGATACCGAGCTTTCACCGGATATATATGTTTTAGAGTTCCTGTACAAAAAAAAAAATCAGAAAAAGGTCCTTGTGTGTCCGTGTGTCTGTGAACACTTAAGTTCAAAAACGAAAATTCGGTAAAATACCAAAGTTGGTATTTGAGTTTAGTATCTTCCAGGGATGCGATACAAAGAGTTTGAGAAAAATCGCCCCGCCCCAAACTACCCTTTACATGGAACTTTTTTTCGAACATTTTGAGTTTCTCAAAAATGGCTCTAACGATTTTGATTAAAATTTCGTACATTAAAGATATTTACCTGACAAATAAAATGCATATGTTGAATCTTCTGGGAATAGCCTCTGAAGAACTACTTTTTTCTGGATGAATTTTACGGAATTTTGTATAACTGCTAAACCGTAAGAGATGGGCAAAAACTTTACACACAAAAAAGTTAGAGCACATTTAAACACACAATTTATCTCGATATAAATGTTTTTCGTGGAGTTGATCGTTTTTTATATATTCCTTGTTTTTGGTTTCAACTTTGAAAAACTTATACTTTTCTTATACAGGAATTTGTCGGCTCCTGTCCATACAAACAAAGGAACTTCAGTCACAGCCACGCAGACTCCTGGCTTCTCTGGTTACAGCGGGTACAGAATAGAGGACTCCTGTCCATATATTCTGTATGTCGACGTTTCCCTTTGAGGCTACTGCATGAACCTTCGGCCCTCCCATATGTGGAAGATGTTATTAGGCACCGGGCTCAAAAATTCTACGCCAGATTGGGCGACCATGAGAACGTACTTGTCAGATCGCTGGGGGAGTACGTACCCACTGAACGCCGAAAGATGCAGTTTCGGGTTCCCCGCATGGCTTGCGGGCACCCCCGGTAACAACGGCTTCAAATCAGCCAACAGCGAAATATCTGAACTAATTACTCCCCCCTCCCATTGGGAGTGATCAATCAAAATTAACCAACATAAACAATTTTGAAAACTAAACACCAGCAGAGGAAAGGATGCTGCTCCTAAAAAATGCAACTGCTCAAGGAGCCTATCTAGAACTACCTCCTTAACACTCGAAACCTTAAAAATGTAACCTCAACCTTCACCTCATTCCTGTGGTTAAACCCTTACCAGGGTAGGTACACAGCAACTACACTTAGGCTCACCACGAGCCTTCCAGATCTCGCACGCACGCTACGTTTCCCCCCCCCTTTTTTTGGTAGATTAACGTCCTTTAACCTAGTTGGTCATATCGGATGATGATTGAAATTGGTGAAACGATGCTCAAATGATCTCGAGGTCCATGGAGCTTTAAGTCACTCGACATTCGTCTTCTCAGGATAAGAGAAAACCCCGAAAAAAAATTCGAACTCACGACCTTTTGAATGTGAAGCAGACACGCTACCACCACACTACCAGGCGGGCAACCTGTACGTCTCATTTTGTTATAATTGATTTTCAGTGCATAGCATTGATTGTTAATTCGATGCACATACATTGAAATACTTTCATTAATTCTAGATCAGACATCAAATGTATCTTACAATGATTTGTCATTAAAACAGCTAGATACTACTTAACAGAGCTATAGAAAATTTAAAATACAAATTTTATTTTTATTGTAAATATGTATAATATACGTATTCTAAATCAAATTATTAAGAGCCATTTTTTAGAAAATCAATATTTTCTAACATTTTTCTATTTAAGAATAGCAAGTTTTATCATCCGGATAGTTTGTCACTCAGATAATCTTGTACAGAATAAAATGATTTTGAGCACTGCTCATTTATTTATATATTAATCCCTTCTTTCTTTCTTTTTCTGCGGTTAATACTAAACGTTTAGCCAAATAGGATGTCAGAAGGCCGTCTGTTTCACACATACGATAACCGGCTATTTTAGAAACCTTCTGTACAATGTGATAGCAAGCACAACTTCGTCATAAATAAATAGCACCTTCGGAGTATAATTACCAGGTTTCCAGAAATGTCTGATTTCGTGTTATCTGCTTGGCAGACAAGGAAATGTTTGTTATCAAGCAACTATGTCCTTGGCAATGCCTGCATGCTTGCTACTTAGGTATTGTTGCGTCGTGACCAATGGTAGGGCTCTGCTCTGGAATGTAGAAGTCACTGTAAATAGTTTACTACCAAATATAAAAATCTGATGTGTTCCATTCACTTGACTTTCTTTACATCTGTGAAACAAATTATTGTTAAAAAGCTTATGCTTCTATTTACTTCATGCTAATCCAGAAACTATTAGCAGAAATACTCTTATTACTTGTTTCCTTGTAAGTAGAAGCGAAATAAGGGAGTACCATAGGTTAAAGTGATAGTCAGAAGCTGGTTGCTATGTCACTGAAGTTCCTTTGTTTGTATGGACAAGCGATGAAAAAATTCTCTATGAGAAAAGTATGTTTTTTAAAGCTGAAACCAAAAAAAGGAGGGCGCTCTGATAGTTCATTCTGAGGAAGGTTACATTCAGTGTTCTTTAGGCGTTAAGACTGTATTCAAATCAAGAGCTGGCAGAGATACACTTCATGTACGGTAAGGCGGACGGCAATGCTGCGCTGGCTCGTCGTTTGTACCAGGAGAGGTACCCACAGCGACAATGTCCAGATCGGAAGACATTTGTACGTCTCAATTCCCGTCTGTGCGAGTATGGAACATTCACCTCTCCTGGTTTGGGAAGGGGACGACCAAGATCTACAATTCTAGAAGTGCAGGAAGAGATTCTGGAGGCTGTGGACAGGACTCCTATCAGCACACGACAGTTAGCGTTGCAAGTCAATGTTCCTCATACGACTGTCTGGAGACTGTTGAACGAGTATCAATTGTATCCTTATCATTTGCAACGTGTACAGGCCCTGTCACCAGCAGATTACCCTGCACGAGTTAGGTTCTGTCAGTGGTTCTTGCAGCAGTGTGGTGTAAATCCGAACTTTTCTGCCGTCGTATTATTTACAGATGAAGCACAGTTCACAAGAGATGGCATAACAAATTTCCACAATCAGCATGTATGGTCGCATGAAAACCCACGTGCAACTGTTGTATCTCATCACCAGGTGCGGTTCTCCCTCAACATGTGGGCCGGTATCATTGGTGATCGATTAGTTGGACCCCATGTACTTGTAAACAGACTTACAGGGCAGGCGTACACAAACTTCCTGGAAAACACCATACCTGACGTTTTCGAAGACACTCCACTGATCAACACATTCACTTCTTGCATTCACTTCAGTCTTACGGCTCGCCGGTACTTGGATCGAAGGTTTCCTGATCGATGGATAGGTAGAGGTGGCCCAATTGCTTGGCCTCCACGCTCACCTGATCTGAACCCTTTCTACTTGTGGGGCCATTTAAAATCTTTGGTTTATTCGTCTCCGGTGCCGGATTTGGAATCCCTTCGGAATCGAATTGTGGCAAGTTGTGAGGACATATGCAATACTCCTGGAGTTTGGGATCGTGTTCGCAGGTCAATGAGACATCGATGTGAGGTCTGCATTCAAGCAGGAGATGGACATTTTGAACATCTTCTGTAATGACAACAACCTGCGGAAAGAAAAACATTCCAGTGAATTTCAATGTTGTGAAGGCTATAACTCGGAAATGAAGCATTTCCGGACACATGTTATAATGAACTAATTTGATTGTCCACATGTGGGAAATACATACCTGAAATTATGCCCCGTATTTTTTAAACATCCTGTATATATACAAAAAGTTACATGATAAATTCCAGCAGAATAACAAAGAATGTAACTTCATTCTCGGAAAATATCTTCATGGTTTACTTTGAAGAAATATCAAAAACAATGAACTCTTCATGGTTGGAAGTAGAGCTATAGCGCATGCCCTGCGTAATTGGTTTCCTCGTCTCTGTGATGCCAATGTCGTGACCTACTTTGTTTTGCTTACGTAATATTACGGGTTTAGATTCGGGGAATAATTATATATCCTTGTAGGTTATTGTACGCGTAAGATGTTTCTGTACTTTTATGCAGATTAGCAGGGCAGTGCGCAAGCGTGAAAATCTATATCGAAATGAAAATCTGTATCGAAATGGTCTTCAATTCGATATAGATTTTCAACAGCAAATGAATTTCAGTATATGAGTATAAAAATACTTACACCGTACCGTTACAAGCAAAAACGGATAATTTCTGTTCTCCTGTGTCTTCTATTTTCTAAGTCACCAAATTTATCTTATGCCCTCTTCTGTAGTGTGTGGGTAGCTTGTCTGTCTCATGCTCAAGAGGTTGCGATTTCGAATCTCCCTTAGGTTGAGTTACCCGGATAAGTTTTCTTCTTCTTACTTTTTTCCCGGGGTTGTCTCTAATCCTGAGATGATGAATGATGTCTAGTAACTTTAAGTTCCATTGACCCCGGGGTCATTTGAGCATTATTTCACCGATTTCATTCATTCATCGTTCGATATGAGCAACCAGGTTAAAGGACCTTAAAAGTAAAACAAAAAAACATTTATGTGCTCCATACAATGAATTTCTCTACCTCTCTGTAACAAATAATTGTTAATAAGCTTATTCTACCATCTACTTCATGCTAATCGAGATATACATTAGTAGAAACGGTTTTATTACTTAGTTCCTTATAGGTAGAAGGAATATAAGGGGATACAGTCAAAAGCTTTAAAATGTGGTTGCTATGGTACTGCATTCCGATTCTTTGCGTGGTCAGGTGTTGACAAGTTCCCGTATGAGATTTTTTTTTTTTTTTTTATTTTTTATTTTTTAAGCTTAACGTCCTTTAACCTGGTTGGTCATACTGGACGATGAATGAAATTGGTGGCAGATGGCCATCAGCCCGCAGAAGAGCTCAGCTCTACTGCTGGCTAAAGTCCGTGGCTGGCGACCGGAGAGGTCGCTGAGGTTGCGGCGGCGGCGGATCCCCACCGCCAAATACCTTGGAGTCCTCCTCGACCGCGGCCTTACTTTCACTCCACATGTCAGGGAGAAGGTCGGTATGTTACACGCTGGCCTACGGCAGTTGTTTCCCATCTTCCGCTCCACCATGCCTACACACCTAAAACTACGGCTGTACCGCGCAGTCATCCCGCCCCTGATGCTGTACGGCTGCGAGGTCTGGGGTTCGGTGGCTCGTTCCACCATCCGCAGGCTGCAGACCGTGCAGAACAGGGCATTGAGGATGATATATGGCACAGACCGCAGATTCCCGTTCCACATTCTCCATTCTCACTCCGGAATCCCTTACATAGTGGACGTTGTGCGAGAAAGAGCTCGCACAATATACACTAAACTTGCTCCCCACCCAAATCCCCAGGTGAACACTCTCGGTCTTTACGACCACACGCTGCCTAGGAGACGCGTAAGCTACCGCCTTCCCAAGGACGCCTTGGGATGGTAGTTTTCCGGCCGCCTCTCCCTTCTTTACAGTTCTACCCGCCAAGTTAAGCAGCATCGGGCCCGGTCCCGACTCGGACGGGTGACCGTCCAGTTGTACTCCGACCAGATCTGCAACACTGGCTTCCCTCACCCCGTACCTACATCCCTTCAGTTCTCCCCGCTAGCCGGCACTGCTTTCCTTGACAGCCCGCAAGCGGCTGGCCAAGGTAAGCAGCATCGGGCCTGGTCTCTCTCTGGGTGGGTGACCACTCAGGTAGGTAAGCCAGCCCGCGCCGGCTGCACAGAGGGAAACACCCTGCCCACATTACTTCGACACAGACATAAACGCTTGCATAAGACTACATCTTTTATATCACACGGGTAAATCCGCGAGAAAAGCGGATAGGTACCGTGGTGATTTGCCCCCGCCCGAGTACACTCGGGCGACTAGTTCCTTCTCCTGGCTCCTGGTGAAATGATTCTCAAATGATCTCGGGGTCCATGGAGCTTAAAGTTGCTCGATTAAGGGAAATGAATAAGGGAAAACCCCGAAAAAACCTTATCCGGATAATTCACCCTAAGCGAGATTCGAACCCACGACCTGTTAAATATGAGGCAGACACTCTACCACACACTACCCAGGCGGGTTAAAAAAAAGTATTAGTATTGTAAAGCTGCGTCAATAACAAGGAATATCTTTAAAAAAAAGCAGCGAACTCCAGGGGAAAAATGCATATAACATAAATTGTATAGTTTAACGAGCTCTACGTTTTTGTGTCGTAAGTTTTGTCTAAGGTTTACCAGTTATGCAAAATTCCACAAAACTCATTCAGAATAAATATGCCTTCATAGGCTATTTTCAGAATATTCAAGATATACATTTTATTTGTCATGTAAATATCTTTAATATACGATATTTTAATCAAAATCCTTAGAGCTTTTTTTGAGAAAATAAAAAATTTGGAAATTTTTCCATGAAAATCTTCGTGTCGCATCTTTGGAAGGTACCAAACTTAAACGCCAAGTATACACACACACACAATGCTTTTTTGGATTCAGGGGGACCCAAAGCATGTATTTCCGGTGAAATATCGGTATCAAATTTTTGAGTGCAATACAATACCTTATCTATACACTATGTACATAGTATGTGTAGAGAGAGTAAAACTTACCAATATAGGAACATAAAAGATAATCTCTATTTGGGAGGATTATTCTTTAAACTTACCGGTTTTGGGGAAGCTGGTGACCCACACGTCGGAGTCGTGCACCTGCAAGTTCTCTATTCCTTGCTGCAGCTTGAGGAAGGATTTAGGCATCGCAATGCCATGCACTCGCACGTAACCCGGTCTAAATGCAGTTGTGAAATATTTGCTCAAGATGTCGCCCAGTTCACCAGGAATCGCTTCCGACTTCATCGCTCTTGCTGTGTATGCAAACTGCGGAAACGATGAGGTAATGTGATACTCTTAAGGAACACGCGTGCTAGAGAGGACTTTTCCTCCATGATACCGCTAGCCATGCCTAGTGGCGCCTCAACGGAGGAGTTCCGCGGAAGAAGCAAATTATAGAGAGCATACGTAAATTTTAAATCCATTTTTACGCGGTGGTAGCGTTGCTACTTACCAAGCGGGAGACCTGGGTTCGATCCCCAGTACCAGCGTGGGGATTTTTCTCCCGCTGGGAGACCTGGCCCGGGGTGCATTCAGCCTCGTAAGGTCCCTGGGGGGCCAATTGAGGAGCTACTTGATGGAGAAGTAGCGGCTCCAGGTCATGAGGACCGCATTAACCGGCCGGGTGGACTCGAGGCGCTGATCAAGTCTCACCCTCCAATACTGCACCCCATCCATGACGTCTATAGTGGACCGAGATGGGGGACGCAGCGGCCGGGCGGTAGGCCAAGGTTCCCCGTGAGCTGTCGTGCCATGGAGTTAACACGTACTATGTAATAATACAAAGAGAAGGTATTGTAATCCACCCAAAAAATTCGATTCCAGTAATGCACGTTTTAGGAATAAAAAAAGTAGCTTTAGAAAAAGATCCGTGTATGTCGTGTGCTCGTGAACACGGTAACTCAAAAACGAAATCTCGGTAAAATACCAAACTTGGTATGTAAGTTAAGTATCTTCCAGGGATGCGACACGAAGATATAGAGAAAATCCCCCCATCCCAAACTACCCTTTACATGGAAAAATGTTCGAAAATTTTGATTTTCTCAAAAATGGCTCTAACGATTTGGATTAAAATCTCTTATACCTAAGATGTTTATGTGACAAATAAAATGTATATCTTCAATTTACTGGGAATAGCCTCTGAAGAAATGTTCATTCCGGATAATTTTGCCGAATTTGGCGTAAGTGGTAAATATTTTTGAGACAGTCCTTGTCTTCGGTTTCAGCTTTAAAAAAATTATTATTTTGTCATACGGGAATTTGTCAACTCCTGTCCATACAAACAAAGGAACTTCAGTCACATAGCAACCAGCTTTTGTCTATCACTTTAACCTATGGTACTCCCTCATTTCTCTTCTACTTAAATGGAAATAATAAGACAATTTCTGCTATTTTCCTCGATTAGCATGAAGTAAATAGAAGAATAAGGTCTTCACAATAATTTGTAGCAGAGATGTAGATTTGTTTGTTTTAAGAAGATCTACATTTTTTATAGCAAGTTTTTGCCTATCTCTTACGGTTTACCAGTTATGCAAAATTCTGCAAAAATCATCCAGAATAAAGAGGTCTTCAGGGCATTCCAGAAAATTCAATTTATACATTTTGTTTGCCATGTAAACATCTTAAATGTAAGATATTTTAATTAAAATCGTTAGCTACTTTTGAGAAAACCAAAATTTTCTAATTTTTTCCATTTAAGGGTAGTAGGGGGTGTGAGGATTTTCTTAAAAATCTTCATGTTGCATCCTTAGAAGATACTGAACTTACGTACCAAATTTGGTATTTAACGTACTCTTCGTTTTTGAGCTACGCTGCCCACAGACATTTACATATACCCTAGGTCGCGGGTTCAAACCTGGCGGAGGGCAATGGAATTTTCGGGCGTAAAAGTTCTTAACATGGCTTCCTTTGGAAGGGAAGTAAAGCCGTTGGTCCCATGTCATAGATTTACGACACATAAAAGAACCTCAAGCCTGATAGAGAGGGCTCTGAGCAAATATAGGATGGGACGCTGAGAATCACAGCAGTTAACAAGCGTCCATAAATAAATACAAAAACATATGGACATTTTCTAAAAATAATTATTGTTTATTCAGGGGGTCTCAAATCATGTATTTCCGGTGAAACCTCGGTAACGAATTTTTGGGTGGAATACAATACTTTCTCTACCAACTACGTACAAAGTAGGTGTATAGAAAGTAAAAAATCGAAAGCGTACTTTGAAAAAATACTACGCTCAAGTTGGAACTTAGAAAAACTCGTATCCCACATGTTGGAAATAAGGGAAGCATTATTCTTCGTACATATTTCTTGTTTTTGTGCATTATGGTTTTAATCACATCGTGTACCTTTGCAGGAATTTCCGGCGATGTAGGTTGCCACTCATGTGTGACAGTTTTATTTTTTTCACGCTAGTTGTTGTTCGATTGAACGCACAAGAATAAGCATTGAAATGCGCTTTCAACGTTTGGTGCCTGGTAGCGCTACGAGATGTGCGCCGACGCATATGTATCGATTGTTGTATGTTTAACTTCTGATTGGTGGAAACCTACATGAAACGATATAGGGATAGATAAAGTAATAAGAATGCAGCACATTGTTTGTTTTCTTTTCATTGCCCATCGTATCTAATTACATAAACTTTGTGCTACATCATCACCCCACCTTCTTGGAAGTCCTCGCAAGCCAATTAATCTGGTTTTGCATTCTAAGAATTCATTTGCCTTCCTACACAGGAAAACAGACCTATAAAGGAAAACTTGCACATATGTTATCATTCAGAAAGAAAATATTATGCAACATATGGTTTTACGTGTCCTAACTTCTTAGAAAACTGTTTTTTTTTTTATTCGTGAGAATAAATTGGTTTATTTGGCGTGTTCACAACGCGGTTTATTTTACCATAGGCACAAAAAATTAGTTTTCTACCGAAACAAATTATACTTTTTACTTTCTCTACATATACTATGTACATAGTGTATAGAGAAAGTATTGTATTGCACCCAAAAGTCAATGTCGAGATTATGTTTTGAGGTCCCCTGAGTCCAAAAAAAAATCTTTAGAAAAAGGTCTTTGTGCGTGTGTGTGTCTATGGACAGCTTAGCTCAAAAACTAGGTTTGATATGTTCTAAGAATGCGACACGAAGATTTTAAAGAAAATTCTCCCACCCCAAAGTACCCTTTATTTAGATTTTTTTTAAATATTTCATTTTCTCAAAAATTGCTTGTTCATTCTGGATGAATCTTTCTGAATTTTGCGCAACTGGTAAATCACAAGAGATAGACAAAAAAGTACTACACAAAAATGTAGATCTCCTAAAACAACACAACTTTTGTCATATTCATTTTTGTTGTAGAATTGACCGTTTCCGAGATATTCCTTCTTATTGGTTTCAGTTTTAAACGAGGTATCTTCTCACCTTTCGTTTCATCTCTCTTTTGAATTTCTGGAAATGCAAAGCAAACCGAACATCAGCTGTTCATATACGAACGGCTCATAAAATATTTGACAATCACTTTAGCCTAGTGTATTCCCTTAGTTCCCTTTTACTTCTTACAAGGAACTAAGTAATAAGACTATTTCTGCTAATGTTTATTTCGAATAGCATGATGTAGATAAAGGTAAGAATAGCTTGTTTGCAGAACGGGTAGAGAAAGTCATGTGAATGGTACACAGTATTTTTCGAAGGAAATATCAAAAGTGGATCGCATTGCTTTTGTTCCCTAAGACGTTTTAGCATTCAAAAATTGTCTTGATAATTTAGAAAGTAATTTTGACAGCAATCAATCTATTTAAGTGTATTCATATTTACGGTTTGCTGGCCCACATTAGCTTCGAGAGTTCCAATTTTAACTATGTAGAATGCATTTATATACACATAGTATTATCTGGTGCGCCTTTTCAAAGGCAGAACATATAAATGAGTAAACGTAAAAGAGAATTTTCTTACGGTACTGAAATTATTACTTTCTTTACACTACTATGTACATAGAGTATAGAGAAGGTATCTGATGTGTACCATTTACATGACTTTCTCTATATCCCTGCAACAAATTATTCTTAAAAAGCTTATACTTCTATTTACTTTATGCTAATCAGAAAAAAATGAGCAGAAATAGTCTTATTACTTGTTTCCTTGTAAGTAGAAGCGAAATAAGGGACTACCATAGGTTAAAGTGATAGTCAAAAGCTGGTTGCTATGTCAATGAAGTTCCTTTGTTTATATGGATAGGAGTTGACAAGTTCCTATATGAGAAAAGTATGTTTTTCATAGCAGAAACCAAAAATAAGGAATATCTCAAAAACGACGAACTTACGAAATATATATATAACATAAATTGTGTGTTTTAACGTGCTCTTCATTTTTTGTGCAGTAAGTTTTTGTCCATCTCTTACGGTTTAGCTGTTATTCAAAATTTAGTAAAATTCATCCAGAATAAACTGCTCTTCATAACATATTCCCAGAAAATTCAAGATATACATTTTATTTGTCAGGTAAATATATTTAATTTACGAAATTTTAATCAAAATCGTTAGAGCCATTTTTGAGAAAATCAAAATTTTCGAAAAAAGTTCCATGTAAAGGGTAGTTGAGGGTGGGGGGATTTTTCTCAAAATCTTCGGGTCGCAGCCCTGGAAGATACTAAACTTAAATAGCAAGTTTGGTATTTTACCGACTTTTCGTTTTTGAGTTATCGTGTTCACAGACACACGGACACAAACACACACGGACCTTTTTGTGAAAATGCTTTTTTTGGATATTGGGGACCCTAAAACATATATTTCGGTGAAATCTCGGTATCGAATTTTTGGTGGAGTGCAATACCTTCTCTATACACTATTACATAGTGCGTATAGAGAAAGTAAAAAATGTATACGACATAAATTGTGTTTTTAATGAGAACTACATTTTTTGTGCAGTTAGTTTTTGTATATCTCTTAAGGTTTGCCAGTTATACAAAATTGGTCCAGATTGAAGAAGATACACATTTCATTTGTCATAAAATTATCTTAAACATAAGATATTTTAATCAAAAGCGTCAGTAAGTTTTGAGAAAATCAAACCTTTTGAATTTATTTTCCATGTAAAGTGTAGTTTGGGGCGGGAGGATTTTCCTCAAAATCTTCGTGTCTCATCTTTGGAAGATACTAAACTTAAATACCAAGTTTGGTATTTTATCGACTTTTCGTTTTAGAGTTATCGTGTTCAAAGATACATTCACGTGCGCGCGGCGTGGGTGTTTTTCTAAACGTGTTTTGTTTTGGACACAAGAGATCCTAAAACATGTATTTCCGGTGAAATTTAGACATTGAATTTTCGAGTGGAATACAATAGGTACATTCTCTACCTAAAATGCGGCATGTAATGAGAAAAGTTATAAGTGAAAAACCAAATTAGCCAAACATTGCTATTAATTAACAAACATTTACAAAGATATGACAAATATGTGAGCTTCAACTGTTTTTATGCAAGCTATGAACTCCTCACTGGCGCCACTAATCATTGCTAACTTTACGTCCAAATTGTGACTCAACCTTACGGAGCGAAGGCTGTTGGAGCTGACACTACACACGCTTGCTACTGCTTTTCACAACAGTCAATCGACAACTAGCTTTCACTGAATACGTCCGTCACAGACAAACCTGTAGCTAGCAGCTACTGTGACCTTGACCAAAATACATACACTCCTTGACTTTGGTTGCAGCGACCTTGAGAATTCCAGCATACAGACACTAAACATAATCAATGCAAAACAAATCAAATATATTACAACTTTTCTCCATTGTCCAAGCAGGGGCACCGCGAGATTTGATTGGCTGAAGTTCACGCCCTCTCTTGAGCCCTCTTTCGGAAAATGAAGTCAAGTGAATGATTATGTATTTTAAAACCCTGATGACTATTCTCACAAAATACCTATCATTCTTTTGTATGTACTAGGGTCGGTTGATAAGTCCTGGACCTCTCAATGAAAAAGTATTAAAAATTTTGCTTCATTTCTCATATTTGTGGTGCGATTTATCAAGATCCTCAAAATAGCTGTTTACCGCATCAATGGCTGTGAAATCTTCGTCCTCCAAGAAGTTTTTTGGGGGTTTGGGAACAGGTGGTAGTCACTGGGTGCTAGATCTGGCGAATAGGGTGGATATTCAAACAATTCCAACTTTAATTCACACATTTTTACTTTCTCCGTACGCACTATGCACATAGTGTATAGAGAAAGTATTGCACTCCACCAAAAATTCGATACCGAGATTTCACCGGAAATATATGTTTTAGGGTCCCCAATATCTAAATAAAGCATTTTCACAAAAAGGTCCGTGTGTGTGTGTGTGTCCCTGTGTCTGTGAACACGATAACTCAAAAACGAAAAGTCGGTAAAATACCAAACTTGGTATTTAAGTTTAGTGTCTTCCAAGGATGCGACACGAAGATTTTGAGAAAAATCCCCCCACCCCCAACTACCCTTTACATGGAACTTTTTTAGAAATTTTTTATTTTCTCAAAAATGGCTCTAACGATTTTGATTAAAATTTCGTATATTAAACATATTTACCTGACAAATAAAATGTATATCTTGAATTTTCTGGGAATAGCCTCTGAAGAGTAGTTTATTCGGGATGAATTTTACTAAATTTTGAATAATTGCTAAACCGTAAGAGATGGACAAAAACTTACTACACAAAAAAATGTAGAGCACATTAAAACACACAATTTATGTTATATACATTTTTTTCGTGGAGTTCGTCGTTTTTGTGACATTCCTTATTTTTGGTTTCTGCTATGAAAAACGTATACTTTTCTCATACTGGAACTTGTCAACTCCTATCCATATAAACAAAGGAACTTCATTGACATAGCAACCAGCTTTTGACTATCACTTTAACCTACGGTTGTCCCTTATTTCGCTCCTACTTACAAGGATGCGAGTAATAAGACTATTTCTGCTAATTTTTTCTGATTAGGATGAAGTAAATAGAAGTATAAGCTTTTCAAGAATTATTTGTTGCAGGGATATGGAGAAAGTCATGTGAATGGTTCACATCAGATTTTACTTTCTCTATACTCACTATGTACATAGTGAATAGAGAATGTATTGCACTCCACCAAAAAATTCGATACCGGGATTTCACCGGAAATATATGTTTTAGTGTCCCCTGTATCCAAAAAAAGTATTTTCAGAAAAAGGTCTCTGTATGTGTGTGAGTGTGTGTGTGTCCGTGTGTCTGTGAACACGATAACTCAAAAACGAAAAGTCGGTAAAATACCAAATTTGCTATTTAAGTTTAGTATCTTCCAGGGATGCGACACGAAGATTTTGAGAAAAATCCCCCCACCCCAAACCACCCTTTACATGGAACTTTTTTCGAAATTTTTGATTTTCTCAAAAAAGGCTCTTACGATTTTGATTAAAATATCGTATATTAAAGTTATTTACCTGACAAATAAAATGTATGTTTTGAATTTTCTGGGATTAGCCTCTGAAGACTACTTTATTCTGGATGAATTTTTCATAATTACTAAACCGTAAGAAATGGACAAAAATTTAACCCGCAAAAAATGTAGAGCACGTTAAAACACACAATTTATGCTATATACAATTTTTTCGTGGAGTTGGTCGTTTTTGAGATATTCCTTTTTCTTGGTTTCAGCTTTGAAAAACTTATAATTTTCTCATACAGGAATTTGTCAACTCCTGTCCATACAAAGGAACATCAGTCACATAGCAACCAGCTTTTGGCTTTCACTTTAACCGATGGTACTCCCTTATTTCGCTTTTACTTACAATAAAGCAAGAAATAAGACTATTTCTGCTAATTTTTATCGATTAGCATGAAATAAATAAAGTATAAGCTATGAACAATAATAATTTACAGAGATATACAGAAAGTCATGTGAATGGAACACATCAGATTTTTTCCATTGCAATGACTGAAAGATGGGCCGGAGCATTGTCTTGATGAAACAATACCTTTTTTTTTCTTCTTTTTTGTTACCAAATGAGATCTTTTTCTTTTCACCTCATCACTCAAACGTTGCAGTAAACTTGTAGTAGTCACCAGTGATACTTTTATCGTTTTCCAAGTAATCAATAAAAATTATTCCCTGTGCATCCCAGAAAACACTCGCCATAAACTTGTTAGCTGACAAAATTGACTTTGCCTTTTTTGGAGTTGGTTCACCTGGCGCAATCCACTGTTTTGACTGTGATTTACTTTCTGGAGTGTAGTGATGTATCCAAGTTTCATCATGGTAATAAGCCGTCTCAAAAATTCACTGGGAGTTTTGCGGTAGAGCTCCACATTCTTAACAGAAACAGTTTTTCTTTGTAACTTTTGATCAGGTGTCAACAAACGGCATCCATCTTGCATAGACCTTAAGAAAACCCAAAACATTACTTAAAATATTACTTACACGTTCTTTTGATATGTTTACAGCCTCTGCTATCTCAAACAGCTTTAACCTGAGGTTAGTACTACACGATGATTTTTTTCAATGATTTCTGGAGTTGTCACTTCTACAGGGCGTCCAGAGCGAGGCTCATCACTAGTGCTCGTACGTCCCATTTTAAACTTTGCAGCCCACCTTTTAATCGTTGAATATGAAGGGGCGGAGTCTGTCAATGTACTGTCCATTTTCTCTTTGATTTCTTTAGGCGTTAAGCCTTTCAAATGGAAGTATTTAATCACTGCTCGTTTTCCAAATCCTCTGAAGTTGTCTTGTTTAAAATGCTGTCATTTGAAAACTAAACAAGCTATTGACCTGTAACTATGGATACAATTGGATTACTTCCGTAAAAACTCTGGCATATTTCAATGCTTACCTTAGAAGCGACACTCACGGCTTATGCGTGAGGTGATTGGGGAAGCTCTTCAATGTCATCTAGCGGATCATCTTCGAAAACCTCCATATTTATTTCCGATCTTCTGCCGCACTCGTATTCAGATGTTGCTGAAAAATCACTTTCCGAATCCCTGCTGCTACTGTCACCATTAACAGCGAATGCCAGGTTTTCCACTTCTGTTTCTAGGAGGCCTTCAGTTGTTATATACTGCTCTTCCACTTGGTGAACATGCTGGGATACTGAACCCCATTCTGCTCCTATTTCACTAAATGCCACACGATATGTTCTTTGTTATTGGTTTCAGTTTTAAAATACAAACATTTTTACTTCAATGTACGTAGGGATAGAGAAGTGTTGCATTCCACCCAAAAATTCGATGCCGAGATTTCACCGGAAATATATGTTTTAGGACCCCCTGAATCCAAAAAAAGGATTTCCAGATAAAGGTCCATGTGTGTGTGTGTCCGTGTGTCTGTGAACACAATAACTCAAAAACGAAAAGTAGCTAAAATACCAAACTTGGTATTTAAGTTCAGTATCTTCCAGGGATGCGACACGAAGATTTTGAGAAAAATCCCCCTACCTCAAACTACCCTTTACATGAAACTTTTTTCGAAAATTTGGATTTTCTTAAAAATGGCTCTAACGATTTTGATTAAAATATCGTATATTAAAGATATTTACCTGACAAATAAAATGCATATCTTGAATTTTCTGGGAATAGCTTCTAAAGACCTGTTTATTCTGGATGAATTTTGCTTAATTTGGCATAACTAATAAACCGTAAGAGATAGACAAAAACTTACTATACAAAAAACGTAGGCCTTGTTAAAATACACAAATTACGTCATATACATTTTTTTCGTGGAGCTTACCGTTTTCGAGGTATTCATTGTTATTAGTTTCAGTTGTGAAGTACTTATACTTTTCTCAGACGGTTTGTTCTACTCCTGGCCAAGAAAAGAAGTCATTTGTAATGACAATCGCATAACGACAGCTTTTAAAACATTTGTCTATCGATTTAGTCTAGTGTATTCTCTTATTTTCTTCCTACTTATAAGGAATTAAGTAATAAGAACATTGTGCTGAATACCTCGATTAACAAGGTGTAAGAAGTTTGTAGAATGGCTAGAGAAAGTCATGTGAGTGTAACATATCAGATTTTTCTCATAGGGAACTTGTTAACTCCTGGCCACGCAGAGAAACAGATTTCAACCCCATAGCAACCACATTTTATATCGCTTTAGCCTAGTGAACTCCCTTCCACTTGCAAGTCGCGCCCTCCATGGTGTAGTGGTTACCATGCTGGCTTCAAATACCCAAGTCCGCGTGTTCCAGCGGAGAACGCTGGATTTTTTTGGGCGTAAAAATCCTTAGCATGGCTTCCTTCGGAAGGAAAGTAAAGACGTTGTCTCGAGTCGTAGATTTATGCACGTAAAAGATCAAGACTGATAAAGAGGCCTCTGAGCAAAATTAATCTGTCTTATGGGGTAATTCCGTAGATAGTAAATGCATATTCCGGATATAGAAGAAAGCTATACGAATAATCTGTAATGCTTATAGCAGACAGTCATGCAAAGAACTATTTCAAAAATTGGGCATCCTCACCTTACCTTGTGTTTATATATTATCCATTTTAAAATTCTATGCAGTTAATCGACGTAGTTTTATAACAAACATGGAAATTCATAACATTAATACTAGACAAAAGGGATTGATTCATCGTCCCAATGCCACTCTTCGTTGCTTTCAGAAAGGTGTATATTATGAAACAATCAGATATTTAATGCTCTCCCCAGTAATCTCAAAGAAAATGTTGGGAATTTCAGAGCTTTTAAGGCCTCTCTTAAGGAGTACCTTTGCAATAAATCATTTTACTCTGTAGATGAATATTTAAGTGACAAATCTGTCTGACAATACCGTTAATAATCATTGTATTTACAAATATTACAATGTATTGCATTTTGTGTATATTAGTGTGTGTGTTTTATATTAAAATTAAACTGATTTATACTTTGACTTGCACGAATGTGTCAAATGAATTTTTTTAGTATTTAGCAATTCCACAAGGTCTGTAAAGCCTGATGTTTTGATATTTTACACTCTAGTACATATTTGTAAATATGTATTGTAATTTGTTGACATTTATGAAGAGTACATAATACAATAATCATGTTTTAGTTTGTATAATTACTACTAGTAACTATTATATCGATAATTTGAAAACTATCATCTGACATAACATTAGTTTTACATATAATGAAATTATATTTATTTATTTATACATTTTAACACTATATTTTGATACTCTTTGTTTTTATGTGCATGCAAAAAAAATATTTTTGTAACCTATGTTTTTAGCACTAGAGCTTTATACATTTTTTTTTCATAGTACATAAACATATGTATACATGTATATGCCTTGACAAGTTCTATGTTCAGTGGCTTTCTGGCCTAAACGAACCTACAGAATGCTTTCTAATCTAATCTTTCACGCCCAACGGAACGCTAAGAACTACAGGAGTTAAAGTGTCCATAAATAAAACTCCATTTCCATTTTTCTTCTAACAAGGAAGCATGTAATAAGACCGTTTCTGCTAATGTTTATCTCGATTAGCTCGAAGTAGATAGAAAAATAAGTTTTTTAAGAAGTATTTTTACAGAGATGTAGAGAAAGTCATGTGAGTGGAACACATAAGATATTTTTCAAAAAAATATGTTACTATTCAGTGGTTCTCGAAACATGTATTACCGGTGAAATGCCTGATCAATTTGTTTTTTTTTTTTGTGGAATGCAATACTGAGCATACGCGAGTAGTAAGGGAAATAAAACGGCTCTAAAACGAAGAGATACGCCACTGCATTTCCTGAACGCAGATGTTAAACACCAGTTCCATAAAAAACAAGAAATTAGTTGGGACAATTAAGGATCATTGTCAGTGTAAAAAGCAGGTTATGTAAGGCAGCAGTACTTTGTACCGCGCGGTTCACTGAACTACTGAACAGCAGACACCGCAATACAAAGACTTTCTTATTACAGCGATGACATGATGACTAACAAGAGGATAAAGGTTGCACAGCTGCTACGGCTAAGCTCCTTACAGCCCTTGGACATCAACATTTAAAACCCCAAAATAAACATTTTGTAAAACTATACACAAGGTCTGTTGCACCATGACTGGCAACCGTTGAGGAGCAAAACTTGCCTCCTCCTGTCACCCCCCAACCCATTTCTCATCCTGCAAACCCCACAATCCCGTCAGAACGTGGTTAAGTTCTCTCAGAGAATCGGGACACGTCTAACACTCCTCGGGCTGCCCTCAGCCTGCCAACTGCTTGCGTCTGTCTACTGTTCCAAAGGCTCATGTGCGTGTTTTGGTTATTTAACAACTATTTACGAGGGCCTTTTTTTTTTTTTCAACCTCCGATAGACTATAAATAAAAGAAAAGTTCATAGAAAACAATTATTTGATCACTAAAAGTTTTGTACACTTATGGTTACTTTTCAACATAATCACCGAAAAGATTGAGACATTTATCGTACCTGTGGATAAGCTTTGCAATACCCGCTTCAAAAAATGTTGCCGCCAATGATTTCAAATGAGCATTGACGTTTCTGGAAATGCAAATCTAACCGAACTTCAATTGTTCACGTACGGTTAAATCGGTTATTGAATTTTTGGATGGAATACAATGCCTTCTTTAGCTGCTATGTGCATTTTATAAGAAAGTAAAAATGTGTTATAACTTACATTACCATTTACCAGACTCTTATATTTGACTGATTTATTTATAACTCAAAATCTAAAATCAAATCCCACTAGTTTAGTTTAAAGAAATAGAATAGAGGCAGGCTATAATATAAAATATTGCATAAGCCTTAATCTGTCTTGTAAATTACATCTTTCAAGAGCTGGATAATCTACTTTTTCTTAATTGTTTTGTTAACTAGATACCCTCAAGCATCAGTACCGATTTAAGAGAAAATAAGCAGTGACCGCAAGGCTACGCTTACGGACATATATTAGAGAAGAATGTGTTCAAGGTTTCGATCCAACGAGGTAAATTACAAATTACAACACATTTTTGTGGAGGTCAAAAAAAAAATCTAATGCTGCCTTCTTCAGGTAATTTCAAGTTTTACTCTAGAACTGCTTCATTATTTAACTGTTAAAATGAGCAAAGATATTCTAACTAGTGCAAATTAATTTTATTTCTTACATGGAATATAACTTAGGTTTTACTGTCGACCTGTTAAGAATTAATTTGTTACTAAGCCGGCCTGGGTGGTGTGGAGGTAGCGTGTCTGCTCACATTCAACAGATCGCGAGCTCGAATCTCGCCCTGATAAGACTTTTTCGGGGTTATCCCTTATCCTGAGAAGACGAATGTTGAATAACTAAGCTCGAGATCATTTGTCATTTCAGTAACTTCATTCATCGTCCGATATCACCAACCAGGTTAAAGGACGTTAAGCTACAAAAACAAAACCAACAAAGAAAATTTGTTACTTTCAACTCTCCTGCACTTTCAAAGCATTAAATTTATACATCCGTGAAATTTGGAATTGCACTCAAATATTCGGTACCAAGATTTCACCGAATCCAAACAAAGCATTTTCAGAAAAAGGTCCGCGCGCGTCTATCTGTGGACAGCATAGCTCAAAAACGAAAAAACCGTTAAATACCAAACTAGGTATTTCAGTTTTGTGCTTCCAAGGATAGGATTTTTAAAGAAAATCCCCCCCACACTCCAACTACCCTTTACATGGAAAATTTTTCGAGACTTTTGATTTTCTCAAATATGGCTCTAACGATTTTGATTAAAATGCCGTATATTAAAGGTACTTACATTCCAAATAAAATATATATCTTAATTTGTCTGTGAACAACCTCTGAAGATCTGTTTATTCTGGATGAATTTTGCCAAATTTTGCTTAGCTCTAAAACACAAGAGATAGATAAAAACTTACTATACGAAAAATTTAGATCTCGTCAAAGCACACAATTAATATATTTTACGTTTTTGTTGTGGAGCTGACCGTTTTCGAGATATTTCTTGTTATTGGTTGCAATTGTAAAGTACTTATACTTTTCTCAGATATGAAGTATCCATTTTTCTTTTGTTCTATTCCTGGCCAATCAAAGAAGCGATTTGCATTGACAATCGCATAACGACAGCTTAAAACATTTGACAATCAGTTTAGCATAGCGGCTTCCTTTAGTTCCCTTCTACTTGTAAGGAACTAAGTAATAAGAACATTCTGCTATTGTTTATCTCGATTAGCATTCTAAGAAGATTGCAGAGCAGCTACAGAAAGTCTTGTGAGTGTAACACATCAGATCTTTCATCGTGTGTAAATGTATTAACCTGGTTATTTAAATAATTTCTAATAAAAATGAGTCACGGTTGCATTTTTCAAAATATTCACATAAAATTAAGTTTTACAGTCAATGAGTTTACAAATAAATATTTTTACTTTCTTAAGCACGTATGGACATTGTACATAGTAGATAAAGTATTGTGATCCACCCAAAAATTCGGTACTGAGATAAAGAACATTTTTAGAAAAATGTCCGTTTGTGTCTGGAATTTAAGTTCAGTATCTTCCAAGGATGCGATACAAAGCTTTTCAAGATTCTAACTATACTCTGCTCCGACATCGATACTTTGGAGCACGGCAGGTATTACGCGTCATGTTTCTCTCTCGCACACGTTGGCTGTGACGTCATCTGGTGTATATACTCGGCCACGGCGTGCTTACTGCTGTGGCCATTGTTAACAAAGTAAAAGCTATGGTACTGTGTAAAGATACACATTCGGATTTTCCCCATCAAATCGTAAATAAAATAGATAACTTGTTCAACCCTAACCATTAGGTTTAAATTATTGAAGCTAAAGGAGCAATTGCTTAAAATATTAAATATAAAGGCGCCTATATCTCACTTGTTTAGGTATCCTGCTGGAATTCTTGCTTGATAACTGCATTCTAACAGAGTTTAAAGCTAGATTAATAAATAACTCAACACATTAGTAAGTATTGCGGAAAAATCAGTAGGTATACAATAAAATATATTACCCGATGTGGTGTTTCCTGCTTCATGTGCATATGCAATCATTTATTCAGTTGTAGCATACTTTTCTCATTTTCTTTCTCGCCAAATCAGTGCGTTTGTTTCCGGGTATTTTCCGTTTTTCTGATTTTCTCTTATTCATATTCTTCAGCCTAATAAATGACATATTACTCCATATTCCGTGCTTTGGAGCATCGCCTTATATTTTGTCGGCAGGTTGCTGGCTTTTGATTGGTGCTTAGCAGTTATCTAACCAAATGGTGCCAGCCGGAGGCCCCGCCGTGCCTGGAGAAACTCTGGCGCCTGGAAGTGTTTCCAGAATACCTCCCTAAATCGCTGTGTGATTTGGTACGATAAATGTCTCAATTTTTTCGGTAATTATGTTGAAAAGTAACAATTACAAAACTTTTAGTAATAAAATAATTGTTTTCTAGGAAATTGTCTTATATTTATAGCCTATCGGAAGACCCTCGTATATGTGTATGTATGAGGGACGGATGAGGGGAGATCCTAAGGTTCAGGTCCAGATGACGGGCGGAAGCACAGCTGATGTTCATTCGCTGGACCCTCATTACCTTTCAAGGATACTCTTAGTCTCCTGTGAAGACGGAAATGACCGTTTGTGCCCAATTAGGGTCCACATAATAGAACATATTCTCTACCGGGGTTTCCTGCACTAAGACTTGCCAGACGTTCAGTATTATAAGGGATTTCCCGTATTCGAGAGGAAAGAATCCTATCCCATATTACAGCCATACAGGACGTCAAAAAGAATCTGATGTGTCCCATTCACATGACTTTCTACACATATCTGCAAAAAATATTATTAAAAAGCTTATACTTCTATTTACTTCATGCTAATCGAGAAAAAATTAGTAGAAATAGTCTTATTTCTTGCTTCCTTGTAAGTAGAAGCGAAATAAGAGAGTACCATAGGTTAAAGTGGTAGTCAAAAGCTGGTTGCTATGTGACTGAAGCTATGTTTGTATGGACAAGAGTTGGCAAATTCCTGTATGAGAAAGGTATACGTTTTTCAAAGCTGAAACCAGTAACAAGGAATATCTAAAAAAAAAAAAAAAAAAAAAAAAAAAAAAAATCAACTCCACGGAAAAAAATGTATATTACGTAAATTTTGTGTTTTAACGTGCTCTACGTGTTTTGTGTGGTAAGTTTTTGTCCATCTTTTACGATTTAGCAGTTATGCAAAATTCCGTAAAATTCATCCAGAATAAAGTAGTCTTCACATGCTATTCCCAGAAAATTCAAGATAGACGTTTTATTTGTCAGGTAATTATCTTTAATATACGATATTTTAATCAAAATCGTTAGAGCCATTTTTAGAAAATCAATATTTTCGAAAAAGGTTCCATGTGAAGCGTAGTTGGGGGTGGGGCTATTTTCTTGAAAATCTTCTTACAAGTTCTAGTCTGAATAAGTAGAGCCAGACTGAAAAATGCAATGTTATAGCCGGGATTTGAACCACAGATCTGTCGGTCTCTAGCCGGCTGCTATAACCATTGCGTTACCATGGCAACATACCGACACGACATTAAATTCCTCAACTGCCTCGTATGTTACCCAGCAAGCCACAAGGAAATCTCAAATTATGTTTGAGATGACATACTCCAATGCAAACTTTCTATGTCATAAGAGATTAGATCATGTTAAAGTCGGGGGACCAAGTACTGGTCTATTATGGCCTACCACCCCCTGGGGGGAAGGGCTGAAAAGGGAGGAAACCACAGACCAGTACACAGGAAACACGAGCTAAGACGCACGGAAGTCCCTAATATTCACTACTTGGCAGACCTGCCGTGCCACTGAGGCTTCACAGGCCCCGGGAGGCCGTCGGAAGAATGCCTCTACAATGGCACCTAGTTCCAACCACCGCAACCAGGAGGAAGAGAGTTTTACTTGGAGCAAGCAACCGTGCCATTTGCCGACAAAGCCTCAAGCCACACTCGCCGCCGACCTGAAATGTGAAGAACGGAAATGAAGTGAAGGAATGAAAAGGAAAGGAATCGTGGTAGATATACACACCAGCATTCGCCTAAGCAGCCCCAGGAAAACCAGGGGTCAACGGGTCGGTCAATTTCGTAAGTACTTCAAGTATTTACATTACTTATTGGAATACTCTTGTCCTACACAGCCTGTGTGAAAAGGACAATTAATTATTTACGAGCTCTTACCTGTTTTGGGGTGTGAAACAACCCAGATGTCTGAATTGCGGACCTTCATGTCTTCAATGCGATCGACAAACTTGAGGTGAGCAACCGGAAGTAGCACCTTGTTTGGACCGTATCTAGCGTATCCCTTCCTGTACCCTGGCATGAAATACCGGTGAAGTAACATATCCACCTCCTCCCCGGAGTTGGGGTCTACCTCACAGTACTCCACCTTCATAGTGCGGCCCTGAAAATACAAAAAAAAAGTACCCATTACCCAAAACTATTGTTTGACCTGTGACTAGTTGACAAATAAGTTAACAGCCAAAAATGCCCCTTTCTAAAACAAAAAGATATAACTTTTCTCTACGTAGCACGTAAAATAAGCAGAGAAGATATTGCATATCACCCAAATATTCGATACCGATATTTCATTGCAAATACACTCTTCAATATTGTATAAAAAGAAACAAAAGAGAAAATAAAAAATTAAATGGCGTTTTATTTATGAGCGCTCTTTAACTGCCGTAGTTCTCAGCGTCCCATTCTATATTGGGTGTGAAAGATCGCTTAATTTTGCTCAGAGGCCTCTCTATCAGGCTTGAGGTTCCTTTACGTGCCGTAAATCTACGACACGGGACCAACGGCATTACTTCCCTTCCGAAGGAAGCCATGCTAAGGATTTTTACCCCGAAAAAGTCCATCCTCCTCCGCCGGGTTTGAACACGCGACCTTGGGTATGTGAAGTTTGCATGGTAACCATTACACCACGGAGGGCGAAATGAAATTAGAGGGGTTCCATTCACATGACTTTCTCTACATCTCTGCGACAAATTATTGTTAAAAAGCTTACTCTTCTATTTACTTCATGCTAACTGTAAGTAGAAGCGAAATAAGGGAGTAGCATAGGTTAAAGTGATAGTCAAAAGCTGGTTGCTATGTGACTGAAGTTCCTTTGTTGTATGTCCAGGAGTTGCCACATTCCCGTATGAGAAAAGTAAACGTATATTAAAACTGAAGGAATATCGAAACGAACACTAGCTGAAATTGTCTTATTACTTAGTTCTTTACAAGTAGGAGGGAAATAAGGGATTATACTAGGCTAAAGCGATAGGCAAATGTTTTAAAATATGGTTGCTGTGGGTTTGAATTCCGTTTCCTTTTCGTGGCCAGGAGTTGACAAGTTCCCATATGACATAAATTTTGTGTATTTAAGGAGTTTTTTTTTTTTTTTTCTTTTAGTAAGTTTTTGTCTATCTCTTACGGTTTTTAAACAAAATCATTCAGAATAAAGAGGACTTTAGTGGCTATTCAAGAAAATTCAACTTATACATTTTACTTGTCATGTAAATATCTTAAATATAAAAGGTTTTTAATCAATATCTTTAGAAAATCAAAATTTTTGAAAAATGTTTCATGTAAACCGTAGTTGGGAGTGGTGTGATTTTCTTGAAAGTCTTTGTGTCGCATCCTTTTCGTTTTTGAGCTATACTGTCCACACAGACACACAGGGACACGTTTCTAATATTGAATGTTTGAGTGGAATACAATACCTCTTCTATCCACTAGGTACATTGTACATACGTGCTAGAGAAAGTAAAAATTAACACGAAGTCTTGGAACTATGTACTACACAAGCTATAAATATATCTAAATTGATATTAACCACAAATCTGAAGCTAAACCTGCCTATTTTTTGCTATGCTGCTTCCATCTGTGACCTTGGTACACGTCTGCTTCCTTTCAAGCACGCACACGCGATCTATGGCATTTTAACACAGCCTTCAATAGTTACTTATGTTGCAAGCTTATGGTTTTTGATTCGAGCGGCAATATTGTGTAACGAGACGCAGTCGAGAATCAAAAAGAAACTTTATGCTCGCGTACGGTGTATAGAGAAGGCATTGCATTCCACCCAAAAATTCGATACCGAGATTTCACCGGAAATATATGCTTTAGGGTCCCCTTTATCTAAAAAAAAAAAAAAACATTTTCAGAAAAAGGTCCCTGTGTGTCCGTGTGTCTGTGAACACGATAACTCAAAAACAAAAAGTTGGGAAAATACCAAACTTGGTATTTAAGTTTAGTGTCTTCCAGGGATACGACACGAAGATTTTGAGAAAACTCCCCTCAAACCCCAACTCCCCTTTACATGGAACTTTTTTTCGAAAATTTTGATTTTCTCAAAAATTGCTATTACGAGTTTGATTAAAATGTTGTATATTAAAGATATTTACCTGACAAATAAAACATATAACTTGAATTATCCGAGAAGAGCCTCTGAAGTGTACTTTATTCTGGATGAATTTTACGGAATTTTGCATAACTGGTAAACCGTAAGAGATGGACAAAAACTTACCACACAAAACATGTAGACCACTTTAAAACACACTATTTATGTCATATACATTTTATTCGTGGAGTTGACCAATTTTTAGATATTCCTAGTTTCTGGTTTCTGCTTTGAAAAACTTATACAGGAATTTGTCAACTCCTGTCCATACAAACAAAGGAACTTCAGTCACATAGCAACCAGCTTTTGGCTTTCATTTTAACCTATGGTACTCCCTTATTTCGCTTCCACTTACAAGGAAGCAAGTAATAAGACTACTTCTGCTATTTTTTTTCTGATTAGCATGAATTAAATAGAAGCATGGGATTTTTAACAATAATTTGTTGCAGAGATGTAGAGAAAATCATGTGAATGGTACACATAAGATTTTTAGATACATGTCCTTGTGCGTGTGTGTGTTTGTGATATTGAAATGGCGTTTTATTTATGGACGCTCTTTAACTAGCTTGTGTCCATAGTTACAGGTCAATAGCTTGTTTAGTTTCCGAATGACCACATTTTAAACAAGAGAACTTTAGAGTTTTCACGAAAATGGAGGATTTGAAAAAACGAGCAGTGATTAAAAACTTCCATTTGAAAGGCTTAACGCCTAAAGAAATCAAGGAAGAAATGGACAGTACATTAAAATATTCTGCCCCTTCATATTCAATAGTTAAAAGGTGGGTTGCAGAGTTTAAAATCGGACGCACGAGCACTAGTGATGAGCCTCGCTTTGGACACCCTGTAGAAGTGATCATTGAAGAGATCATTGAAGAAATTCATCGTTAGTACTGGAAGACTGCAAATTAAAGTTGTTTGAGATATCAGAGGCTGTAAACATATCAAAAGAAGTGCAGGTAATGTCGTAAGCAATGTTTTGGGCTTTCACAAGGTCTGTGCAAGATAGGTGTCGCGTTTATTGACACCTGAACAAAAGTTGCAAAGAAAAACTGTTTCTGTTAAGAATGTGGAGCTCTACCATAAAAATCCCAGTGACTTTTTGAGACGGCTTATTACCATGGATGAAACTTGGATACAACGCTACACTCCAGAAAGTAAATCACAGTTAAAACAGTGGATTGCGCCAGGTGAACCAGCCCCAAAAAAGGCAAAGTCAATTTTGTCAGCTAACTAGGTTATGGCGAATGTTTTCTGGGGGTGCACTGGGAATTATTTTATTGATTACTTGGAAAGGAGTTAAAGTATCATTAGTGACTACTACGCAAGTTTACTGCAACGTTTGTGTGATGAGGTGAAAAGAAAAACACCTCTTTTGGCAACAACAACAAAAAATCTTGTTTCATCACGACAACGCTCCTGTTCAGTCATTGCAATGGGAAAAATGTGCGAATTAAAGATGGAATTGGTTGAACATTCACCCTATTCGCCAGATCTAGCGCCCAGTGACTACCACCTGTTCCCAAACCCCAACAAATTTCTTGGAGGACGAAGATTTCACAGCAACGGGGAGGTCATTGATGCAGTAAACAGCTATTTTGAGGACTTTGATAAATCGCACTACAGAGATGGTTTATTTAAGTTAGAACACCGATATGACAAATGTATTAGCCTTTCTGGAGATTATGTCGAGAAATAAAACAAAACAAAATTAAATGCTGTTTCCATTGAGAGACCCGGGACTTATCAGAAGACCCTAGTAGATTGTAGAGGGAAACAAAAGCATGTTCGGTATTACATCCTGTATTTTGGTAATGTATAAATCATTTTTGGAATGTCCTTGCATGCAACGTTACTGGAAAATGAGTTTAAATGCAATATTTCCTCTCTCCCATTTCCTGTTGCAGCCAGCTTGGTGGAACGTAATGGGAAGGTTATATAAGCTGCATCAAGTAGTTCCAATTAGCCCTTATACGTTCCATCACAAAAGTTCTATGTACTCGAAAGGCGCACAAAAGTTACTACATCATTTCCAAAGACCTTCTATATTTAATACGACTTTTTTACTTTCTCTAGCAGTATGCACAATGCACTAGTTAGTAAACATTCGACATGAGATTTCACCGGAAATATATGCTTTGGGATCCTTGAATAAAGGGCATTTATAGAAAAGGTCCTGTGTGTGTGTGATTTTTTTTTTGTAGTGTTTAATGCCTGTTTTTACTACTTGGGGCACCGCGGGGGATGACACTGGTGATAAATGGAATAAAGATGGAGCACCGGTGGAATGCGATAGCGGGGTAAACCGGAGAAAACCCGCCCCTGCGCCGCTTTGTCCACCACAACTCTCACATGCGGTCGCTTGGGATCGAACCCGGGCCGTCTAGGTGAGTGACGAGTGGTATAATCATTCGGCCACGTCGCAGCCACATGTGTGTGTGTGTGTGTGTGTGTGTGTGTGTGTGTGTGTGTGTGTGTGTGTGGAAAGCATAACTCAAAAACGAAGGATGCAAAACAAAGATTTTTACTTTCTCTACACCTACTATATACATAGAGTATATGATTTGATACCGAGATTTCACCGAAAATGCAAGTTTTATGGTCCCGTGTATAAAAAAAAAAACATTTTTAGGAAAAGCTCCATATGTGTGTGTGTGCGCGATAACTCAAAAACGAAAAGTTTGTTAAATACCAAACTTGGTATTGGAGCTTAGAATCTTCCAAGGATACAACACAAAGATTTTGAGGGAAATCCCCCTATTCCAAACTACCTTTTACATAAAAAAAAATTGCGAAAATTGTTATTTTTTCAAAAATGACTAACGATTTTGATTAAAATACGCATTAAATATATTACCTACATCACAGATCAAATGTAGATCTTGAATTACTATAACTGGTACATCCTAACTTACTACACAAAAATGTAGATCTCGCTAAACACACACCATTTATGTCACACACTTTTTTTCGTGGAGTTGACCAATAATTTGTTACAGAGATGTAGGAATGGAGCACATCAGATTTTTATTTTCTCTACGCGTACTTATGTACATAGTGTATAGAGAAGATATTACATTCCATCCAAAAATTCGATAATCAAATTTCACCGGAAATACACGTTTTAGGGTCTGCTGAATCCAAAAAATCATTTTTAGAAAAAGGCCTGTGTGTGTCCGTGTGTCTTTGAACACTATAACTCAAAAACGAAGAATCTATAGAATACCAAACTTGATATTTGAGTTTAGTATCTTCTAAGGATGTGACATGGAAAAAATGTCGAACATTTTCATTTTCTCAAAAATGGCTCTAACGAGTTTCATTAAAATACCGTATAAAAGAAATTTGCGTGCGAAATAAAATGTATATCTTAAATTTTCTGGGAATAACCTATGAAGACATGTTTATTCCGGATGAATTTTGCAAAATTTGTAAACCCTAAGAGTTAGACAAAACTTACCACAAAAAATGTACAGCTCGTTAAAATACACAATTTATGTGATATACATTTTTTTCGTGGAGTTAACCGTTTTTGATATCCCTTGTTGTTAGTTTCAGCTTGAAAAATAAATAAATAAACCAATTAAACAATGCTTGTACTTTTCTCACATCGGAATTTGTCAACTCCTGTCCATACTAAGGTACTTCAGTCACATAGCAACCAGCTTTTGAATATTACTTTAACCTGTGGTACTCCCTTATTTCGCTTCTACTTACAAGAAAACAAGTAATAATACTATTTCTGCCAATTTTTTTTCTCAGCATTAAGTAAATAGAAGAATAGCTTTTTAACAATAATTTATTTCAGAGATGTAGAGAAAATCATGTGAATGGAACGCATAAATTTAGTCAAGTCTATTTTCTTTGCTGCCTTTATGATGGATGTCAACTTTATGGAGGCGGTTTCTCAGCGTAGTAAGAGAACAAGATGGCTTTAGATCGAGGCGGTTAAATGGTTCATCTCTGATTGCATTTATAACCTTAGCATCGTTGTTTTTCTTGGCTTTCCCGATTTTGGAGACGTCATTAATCCATCTTCACCGCGCTCCTGGAAACGTTTAATCCAATACTGCACGACAGATCCACTCATTTGCAATTTGTTTTGCCGTGCGCCCTGCTTGCCACAATATGGCCGCGGGTCACCTCGCTCGTCACCAAGCACAATAGCAAAAATATGGACTTACAATTTATTACAACATGCAAGCTGCAACCAGCGGATATCAGAAAGACATGCTTTATAAAGCCCAGACAATCAGAAATTCGATGTCTATTACTATTTGTGCTTTGTGTACATACGTGTTAGAGAAAGTAATTAATAACCTTCCAGTGCACTTAAGTTATTCTGCAAGAACTTACCGTCAAAGCGGATGTATAGTCTAAACCAGTGCGTGTGTCCGTCTATATTCTGTTGTGGCTACTGGTAAACGTCATGTGGGAAAAAATGTGTTTTGTCAACTGGTTAATGTAATGAATGACTCATCAAATATGTGCATGCCATAGCATAGTTAAAGTCGCAATACTTAATCTAGCTAGTGATGCGGCCTTGAGGTTGGTTATATCTGAAATGCACTATCATGTAAATAACTGCATTCCCCTTCCTATTCCAGGGTGTAATATTGTGGTCTGCGATAAGATCAAAGACAATGCAAGGCGTTACTTCTTTTGCAATATCATTAAAATGAAATATTGACTACATACGTAAATAATTAGCTGATATTTTAAACCCATTTAATAGAGGCTTTCAAATTATAATAATATATATTTAAGGCATAATTTTAAATACAAAAACATCTTATTGCTCCATTCACATGACTTTCTCTACATCTCTGCAACAAATTATTGTTAAAAAGCTTATGCTTCTATTTACTTCATGCTAATCGAGAAAAAAATTAGCAAAAATATTCTTATTACTTGCTTTCTTGTAAATAGAAGCGATATAAGGGAGTATCGTGGATAGTCAAAAGCTGGTTGCTATGTGACTGAACTTCCTTTGTATGAACAAGAGTTGACAAATTCCTATATGAGAAAAGTAAAAGTTTTTCAAAGCTGAAACCAAAAACAAGGAATACCTCAAAAATATCAACTCCTCGAAAAAAGTTTATATAACATAAATTGTGTGTTTTTTTGTGCTCTACATTTTTTGTGTGGTAAGTTTTTATCAATTTCTTATGGTTTAGCAGTTATGCCAAATTTCGTAAAATTCATCCAGAATAAAGTAGTCTTCAGAGGCTACTCCCAGAAAATTCAAGATATACATTTTATTTGTGAGGTAAATATCCTTAATATACGATATATTAATCAAAATCGTTAGAGTCATTTTTGAGAAAATAAAAATTTTCGAAATTTTTTCCATGTAAAGGGTCTTTGAGGTAGGGGGATTTTCTTGAAAGTCTTCGTGTCGCATCCTTGAAAGATACTGAACTTAAATACCAAGTTTGGTATTTATGTTTTTTGATCTATGCAGTCCATACATATACACACAAAAACACACAACTTTTTCTAAAAATGCTTTTTTTAGGATTCAGGGGGTCTCAAAACATATTTCCGGTGAAAGCTCGGTATCGAATTTTTAGGCGGAATACAATATCTTCTCTATACACTATATACATAGTAAATGTAGAGAAAGTAAAAATATAGTTTCCACGAGCTTAACATTAGATTTTTTTGTACCCCAAATGTATTTCTACTTTATAAAAATTTAAAAATACAATTAAATAGTGAACATTAAAACTAGCACAATAAATACAGTACATTTATAAATTATTATAACTAGAAACGTTTCAATAAGTCGTAAATAATATATTTATTGTTGAAACAGACAATGCGTGTCTTTAAAGTTGAAAACAGATCTTTTAAAACTAAAGTAATGAATTCCATGACTTGTTCATATGATGCAATTTTTACTTTCTCTATACGTACTATGTAGTACAGAGAAGGTATTGTAATGCACCCAAAAATTCAATATCGAGACTTCACAGGAAATAGACGTTTTAGGGTCCCCTGTATCCAAAAAAACGTATTTTCAGAAAAGGTCCGAATATGTATGCGAGTGTTTTTTTTTTTTTAGTGTTTAACGCCCGCTATTACTGCTCTGGCACCGCAGGCGATGACACTGATGGTACATGAAGATGGAGTCCCGGTGGACAGAGTTGGCGGGCGAAACCGGAGAAAACCCGCCCCTGCGCCGCTTTATCCACCACAAATCTCACATACGGTCGCTTGGGATCGAACCGTAGGTGAGAGAGGCCACGGCGCGGCCACGTTTGTGTGTGTGTGAACAAGATAACTCAAAAACGAAAATTCGGTAAAATACCAAACTTGGTATTTAAGTTTAGTATAATCCAGGGATGCAACACGAAGATTTTCAAGAAAATCCCCCCACCTAGCTACTCTTTACATAGAAAATGACTAACGATTTTAATTAAAATATGTTATATTCAAGATATTTACTTGACAAATAAAATGTATATCTTCAATTTTCAGGGATTGGCCTCTGAAGACATCTTTACTCTGGATGAATTTTGCAAAAACTTACCACATACAAATGTAGAGCTCGTTAAAATACACATTCTTTTCGTGGAGTTAACCATTTCTGAGATATTCCTTGTTATTAGTTTCAGCTTTAAAATCCTTATACAGCAACCAAGATTTGACTATCGCTTTGGCGTATGGTAGTCCCATATTTCCCGTCTACTTACAAGGAAGCACTTAACATTAAGTAAATAGAAGAATAAGCTTTTTAACCATAATTTATTGCAGAGATGTAGAGAAAGTCATGTGAATGGAACTCATCAGATTTTTCTACATTATGTTTTGATTTGCCGAGTCTCTTTCCTGACGTATTTCATGCCTTGTTTGGTTGTTTTCCTGGTTCCTATTGCTCAGTAGTCTACGCTGGAAAGTATTTATGATGTTGCCTGTAGGTAGGAAGGAAGTCAGATGAGGTCCTCAAACAGCTTTTCAGTGTGCAACAATAGCTGCAGGTGAATATGTAACGGAGTCAGAATCGAGCACAGAATTCCACTTTTAAGGCACCGGTAAACACTGTGAAAGTTTAGCTATATCTTACAAAGAATTCTATTGCGATTACTGAGAATGGGCCCGTAACTGGAGTCTGTTCTAAGAGGAAGAAAATGCTTGAGGGTTTTTGATTTCATAGGTAGGTCATAAACATACATTAATTAAATATTGGATTAATTGGTTTTTTTCCCACAAGCCGTGTATAGGACAGGAGTTGGATAGGTAGAGTCAGACTGAAATATGTTTCTCATGGTTATCATCTCAAAATAATTTGAGATCACTTTGTGGTTTACCGGGAAACATGCGAGCCAGTTGAGAAATTCGATGTTTTTTTTTTTTTTTTTTTTTTCTTTTTTGGTAGTGTTTAACGCCCGCTTTAACTACTAATGGCACCGCAGGTGGTGACACTGATGATACATGAATGAATGAAGATGGAGCACCAGTGGAATGCGATGGCGGGGGAAACCGGAGAACCGGGAGAAATCCCGCCCCAGCGCCGCCCACCGCTTGGGATCGAACCCGGGCCGTCTAGGTGAGAGGCGAATGGTCTAACCACTCGGCCCATTTAATGCTATGCTGGCATGTTGCCATGGTAGCTCAGTGGCAGAGCAACCGGCTAGAGATCAGGAGACCTGCGGTTCATATTCCGGCTATGGCATTAATTAAATAATTCACAATAAACTATAAAATGGATAGCATTGGTATTTCTAGTAAAATGATTATGAGCATTACAATATATAAAGCTGAGTGTGTGTGTTTTATTCTGTTCTGTAAACAAAAGACACTCCCAAAACATTATTCTTTAATCTGCATCTAACTAATGCAGAAATTGTCTAATTACTTAGTTCCTTATAAGTGGAAAGAAAATAGCTAGACTAAAGCGGCAGTCAACTGTCTTAAAAGCTGTCGCTATGCGATTGACTTGAATTCTGATATCCTTTCATGGCCAGAAGTAAAGCAAGAGAGATATAAAAGGGACGATGAGTTCCTGTGTGAGAAAAGTATTTAAACGATTTTGATTACATTATTGTATACTAAAGATATTTACATCAAAAATAAAATTTATACCTTGGCTTATCTGGAACAGCCTCTGAAGACTTTTTTTATTGTGGATGAATTTTGCTGAATTTTAAATAACTGTTAAACTGTAAACGATAGACAAAA
Organism: Hymenopus coronatus; assembly: GCA_030762935.1. Classification (NCBI taxonomy): domain Eukaryota; kingdom Metazoa; phylum Arthropoda; class Insecta; order Mantodea; family Hymenopodidae; genus Hymenopus; species Hymenopus coronatus. Next base: position 53,223,796 of record CM060889.1, on the reverse strand, counting down.
ACTTACCGCACAAAAAATGTAAACCTCGTTTAAAACACACAAATTACGCTTTTTTCAGCATTTTCCAAATCGTAGTCATACAAAGGAACTGCAGTCACATAACAACCAGCTTTTAAAAGAATTTACTATCGTTTTAGCCTATGGCACTCTTTATTTCACTTCTGCAAGTAACAATATCTTTTCTGTTAATGTTTATCAAGCATGAAACAGATAGAAGAATAAGCTTTTCAACAATAATTTGTAACATATGTAGAGAAAGCCAGAGACTTTTTCGGTATCCTAAAGATATGTTCATGAGGAAAATTTCAATATTGTTTCTTAGGATGGCTCTTCTCCCCTATTTCAGACGTTTGGTTGTTTGCGTAATAGGTCACACGGTTGACCTTCCTCTGTCCTTTGCCCTGCCCGACAATGAGTGTGTTAAGTGATGCAAGAAATACGACCACATTGAAACTACATAACCAGACGTTTTTGTTATCATTCAACATAATCTGATTAGTATTTTATAATATTTAAAACGGTCGTCTCCTTAGCGGGGTGGTAGGGCAGCTGCTTGCCAAGCGGGAGACCTGGGTTCGATTCCCAGTACCGGCGTGGGAATTTTCTCCCGCTGGGAGACCTGGACCGGGGTGCACTCAGCCTCGTGAGGTCCCTGGGGGGCTACTTGATGGAGAGGTAGCGGCTCCAGGTCGTGAAGACCGCATTAACCAGCCGGGGGGTCGAAGCGCTGACCACGCCTCACCCTCCAATACTGTACCCCATCATGGATCGAGATGGGGGACGCAGCGGCCGGGCGGTAGACCAAGGCTCTTGCCATAGAGCGGAGTTACTTCAGTTTAAAACATTGAACACCATGACATTGTGCTTTATTTAAATTTGGTATTACAGAACGGATACATAACTCAAACCAACATGCAAAATTTTGCACTTTCGTTCTTTAAACTACAAAATCACCCGTATCGCTCTTACAAAGGTAGATTATTATACTTGAAAATCTCAATTTGGGAATTAAGAGAACACAAGACACCCTGCAGTGAACTTCGTCTTTTCGGAAGATCCTCCCTCGCGGCATTGGCGATAACCTAGGAATTAAAGGAATATTTGCTAATTCAATATATTTAAACCATATATCGTGTAAAGGAAAGGTTGCGAATGCATAGGTCCCTCGTTTCCTCACCAAGTCACATGGATGCAGGTCGGCGATGTGCGAGTTATACTAAACACATGAGATACCTACAACATTAGACCCTGAAATGTGTGCTTCATTAATGACAGTGCTCTAAAATGCGATCACACTTCGATTACGGATGCGGCGAAAACGTTACCTGCATCAACTCCCAAGGAGACTACTTCCAGAGGCACTTCCAGCAGTGACAGAAGCGCTGGGGCAAGCGTATCAACTCCCAAGGATACTACTTCCAGAGTCACTTCCAGCAGTGACAGAAGCGCTGGGACAAGTGTATCAACTCCCAGGAGACTACCTCCAGAGGCACTTCCAGCAGTGACAGAAGCGCTGGGACAAGTGTATCAACTCCCAAGGAGACTACTTCCAGAGGCACTTCCAGCAGTGACAGAAGCGCTGGGGCAAGTGTATCAACTCCCAAGGAGACTACTTCCAGAGTCACTTCCAGCAGTGACAGAAGCGCTGGGACAAGTGTATCAACTCCCAGGAGACTACTTCCAGAGGCACCTCCAGCAGTGACAGAAGCGCTGGGACAAGTGTATTAACTCCCAGGAGACTACTTCCAGAGTCATTTCCAGCAGTGACAGAAGCGCTGGGGCAAGTGTATCAACTCCCAAGGAGACTACTTCCAGAGTCACTTCCAGCAGTGACAGAAGCGCTGGGGCAAGCGTATCAACTCCCAAGGAGACTACTTCCAGAGTCACTTCCAGCAGTGACAGAAGCGCTGGGACAAGTGTATCAACTCCTAAGGAGACTACTTCCAGAGGCACTTCCAGCAGTGACAGAAGCGCTGGGACAAGTGTATCAACTCCCAAGGAGACTACTTCCAGAGGCACTTCCAGCAGTGACAGAAGCGCTGGGACAAGTGTATCAACTCCCAGGAGACTACTTCCAGAGGCACTTCCAGCAGTGACAGAAGCGCTGGGACAAGTGTATCAACTCCCAAGGAGACCACTTCCAGAGGCACTTCCAGCAGTGACAGAAGCGCTGGGACAAGTGTATCAACTCCCAAGGAGACTACTTCCAGAGGCACTTCCAGCATTGACAGAAGCGCTATGACAAGTATATCAACTCCCAAGGAGACTACTTCCAGAGGCACTTCCAGCATTGACAGAAGCGCTGGGACAAGTGTATCAACTCCCAAAGAGACTACTTCCAGAGGACTTCCAGCAGTGACAGAAGCGCTGGGACAAGTGTATCAACTCCCAAGGAGACTACTTCCAGAGGCACTTCCGGCATTGACAGAAGCGCTGGGACAAGTGTATCAACTCCCAAGGAGACTACTTCCAGAGGCACTTCCAGCAGTGACAGAAGCGCTGGGACAAGTGTATCAACTCCCAAGGAGACTACTTCCAGAGGACTTCCAGCAGTGACAGAAGCGCTGGGACAAGTGTATCAACTCCCAAGGAGACTACTTCCAGAGGCACTTCCAGCAGTGACAGAAGCGCTGGGACAAGTGTATCAACTCCCAAGGAGACTACTTCCAGAGGCACTTCCAGCAGTGACAGAAGCGCTGGGACAAGTGTATCAACTCCCGAGGAGACCACTTCCAGAGGCACTTCCAGTAGTGACAGAAGCGCTGGGACAAGTGTATCAACTCCCAGGAGACTACTTCCAGAGACACTTCCAGTAGTGACAGAAGCGCTGGGACAAGTGTATCAACTCCCAAGGAGACTACTTCCAGAGGCACTTCCAGCAGTGACAGAAGCGCTGGGACAAGTGTATCAACTCCCAAGGAGACCACTTCCAGAGGCACTTCCAGTAGTGACAGAAGCGCTGGGACAAGTGTATCAACTCCCAAGGAGACTACTTCCAGAGGCACTTCCAGCAGTGATAGAAGCGCTGGGACAAGTGTATCAACTCCCAAGGAGACTACTTCCAGAGACACTTCCAGCAGTGATAGAAGCGCTGGGACAAGTGTATCAACTCCCAAGGAGACTACTTCCAGAGACACTTCCAGCAGTGACAGAAGCGCTGGGACAAGTGTATCAACTCCCAAGGAGATTACTTCCAGAGGCACTTCCTGCAGTGACAGAAGCGCTGGGACAAGTGTATCAACTCCCAAGGAGACTACTTCCAGAGGCACTTCCAGCAGTGACAGAAGCGCTGGGACAAGTGTATCAACTCCCAAGGAGACCACTTCCAGAGGCACTTCCAGTAGTGACAGAAGCGCTGGGACAAGTGTATCAACTCCCAAGGAGACTACTTCCAGAGGCACTTCCAGTAGTGACAGAAGCGCTGGGACAAGTGTATCAACTCCCAAGGAGACTACTTCCAGAGGCACTTCCAGCAGTGACAGAAGCGCTGGGACAAGTGTATCAACTCCCAGGAGACTACTTCCAGAGGCACTTCCAGCAGTGACAGAAGCGCTGGGACAAGTGTATCAACTCCCAGGAGATTACTTCCAGAGGCACTTCCAGCAGTGACAGAAGCGCTGGGACAAGTGTATCAACTCCCAGGAGACTACTTCCAGAGGCACTTCCAGCAGTGACAGAAGCGCTGGGACAAGTGTATCAACTCCCAAGGAGACCACTTCCAGAGGCACTTCCAGCAGTGACAGAAGCGCTGGGACAAGTGTATCAACTCCCAAGGAGACCACTTCCAGAGGCACTTCCAGCAGTGACAGAAGCGCTGGGACAAGTGTATCAACTCCCAAGGAGACTACTTCCAGAGGCACTTCCAGCAGTGACAGAAGCGCTGGGACAAGTGTATCAACTCCCAAGGAGACTACTTCCAGAGGCACTTCCAGTAGTGACAGAAGCACTGGGACAAGTGTATCAACTCCCAAGGAGACTACTTCCAGAGGCACTTCCAGCAGTGACAGAAGCACTGGGACAAGTGTATCAACTCCCAAGGAGACTACTTCCAGAGACACTTCCAGTAGTGACAGAAGCACTGGGACAAGTGTATCAACTCCCAAGGAGACTACTTCCAGAGGCACTTCCAGCAGTGACAGAAGCGCTGGGACAAGTGTATCAACTCCCAAGGAGACTACTTCCAGAGGCACTTCCAGCAGTGACAGATGCGCTGGGACAAGTGTATCAACTCCCAAGGAGACTACTTCCAGAGACACTTCCAGCAGTGACAGAAGCGCTGGGACAAGTGTATCAACTCCCAAGGAGACCACTTCCAGAGTCACTTCCAGCAGTGGCAGAAGCGCTGGGACAAGTGTATCAACTCCCAAGGAGACTACTTCCAGAGACACTTCCAGCAGTGACAGATGCGCTGGGACAAGTGTATCAACTCCCAAGGAGACTACTTCCAGAGACACTTCCAGCAGTGGCAGAAGCGCTGGGACAAGTGTATCAACTCCCAAGGAGACTACTTCCAGAGACACTTCCAGCAGTGACAGATGCGCTGGGACAAGTGTATCAACTCCCAAGGAGACTACTTCCAGAGACACTTCCAGCAGTGACAGAAGCGCTGGACAAGTGTATCAACTCCCAAGGAGACTACTTCCAGAGGCACTTCCAGCAGTGACAGAAGCGCTGGGACAAGTGTATCAACTCCCAAGGAGACTACTTCCAGAGACACTTCCAGCAGTGACAGAAGCGCTGGGACAAGTGTATCAACTCCCAGGAGACTACTTCCAGGGGCACTTCCAGCAGTGACAGAAGCGCTGGGACAAGTGTATCAACTCCCAGGAGACTACTTCCAGAGGCACTTCCAGCAGTGACAGAAGCGCTGGGACAAGTGTATCAACTCCCAAGGAGACCACTTCCAGAGGCACTTCCAGCAGTGACAGAAGCGCTGGGACAAGTGTATCAACTCCCAAGGAGACCACTTCCAGAGGCACTTCCAGCAGTGACAGAAGCGCTGGGACAAGTGTATCAACTCCCAAGGAGACTACTTCCAGAGGCACTTCCAGCAGTGACAGAAGCGCTGGGACAAGTGTATCAACTCCCAAGGAGACTACTTCCAGAGGCACTTCCAGTAGTGACAGAAGCACTGGGACAAGTGTATCAACTCCCAAGGAGACTACTTCCAGAGGCACTTCCAGCAGTGACAGAAGCACTGGGACAAGTGTATCAACTCCCAAGGAGACTACTTCCAGAGACACTTCCAGTAGTGACAGAAGCACTGGGACAAGTGTATCAACTCCCAAGGAGACTACTTCCAGAGGCACTTCCAGCAGTGACAGAAGCGCTGGGACAAGTGTATCAACTCCCAAGGAGACTACTTCCAGAGGCACTTCCAGCAGTGACAGATGCGCTGGGACAAGTGTATCAACTCCCAAGGAGACTACTTCCAGAGACACTTCCAGCAGTGACAGAAGCGCTGGGACAAGTGTATCAACTCCCAAGGAGACCACTTCCAGAGTCACTTCCAGCAGTGGCAGAAGCGCTGGGACAAGTGTATCAACTCCCAAGGAGACTACTTCCAGAGACACTTCCAGCAGTGACAGATGCGCTGGGACAAGTGTATCAACTCCCAAGGAGACTACTTCCAGAGACACTTCCAGCAGTGGCAGAAGCGCTGGGACAAGTGTATCAACTCCCAAGGAGACTACTTCCAGAGACACTTCCAGCAGTGACAGATGCGCTGGGACAAGTGTATCAACTCCCAAGGAGACTACTTCCAGAGACACTTCCAGCAGTGACAGAAGCGCTGGGACAAGTGTATCAACTCCCAAGGAGACTACTTCCAGAGGCACTTCCAGCAGTGACAGAAGCGCTGGGACAAGTGTATCAACTCCCAAGGAGACTACTTCCAGAGGCACTTCCAGCAGTGACAGAAGCGCTGGGACAAGTGTATCAACTCCCAAGGAGACTACTTCCAGAGGCACTTCCAGTAGTGACAGAAGCACTGGGACAAGTGTATCAACTCCCAAGGAGACTACTTCCAGAGGCACTTCCAGCAGTGACAGAAGCGCTGGGACAAGTGTATCAACTCCCAAGGAGACTACTTCCAGAGACACTTCCAGCAGTGACAGAAGCGCTGGGACAAGTGTATCAACTCCCAGGAGACTACTTCCAGGGGCACTTCCAGCAGTGACAGAAGCGCTGGGACAAGTGTATCAACTCCCAAGGAGACTACTTCCAGAGACACTTCCAGCAGTGACAGAAGCGCTGGGACAAGTGTATCAACTCCCAGGAGACTACTTCCAGGGGCACTTCCAGCAGTGACAGAAGCGCTGGGACAAGTGTATCAACTCCCAAGGAGACTACTTCCAGAGACACTTCCAGCAGTGACAGAAGCGCTGGGACAAGTGTATCAACTCCCAAGGAGATTACTTCCAGAGGCACTTCCTGCAGTGACAGAAGCGCTGGGACAAGTGTATCAACTCCCAAGGAGACTACTTCCAGAGGCACTTCCAGCAGTGACAGAAGCGCTGGGACAAGTGTATCAACTCCCAAGGAGACCACTTCCAGAGGCACTTCCAGTAGTGACAGAAGCGCTGGGACAAGTGTATCAACTCCCAAGGAGACTACTTCCAGAGGCACTTCCAGTAGTGACAGAAGCGCTGGGACAAGTGTATCAACTCCCAAGGAGACTACTTCCAGAGGCACTTCCAGCAGTGACAGAAGCGCTGGGACAAGTGTATCAACTCCCAGGAGACTACTTCCAGAGGCACTTCCAGCAGTGACAGAAGCGCTGGGACAAGTGTATCAACTCCCAGGAGACTACTTCCAGAGGCACTTCCAGCAGTGACAGAAGCGCTGGGACAAGTGTATCAACTCCCAAGGAGACTACTTCCAGAGGCACTTCCAGCAGTGACAGAAGCGCTGGGACAAGTGTATCAACTGCCAAGGAGACTACTTCCAGAGACACTTCCAGCAGTGACAGATGCGCTGGGACAAGTTTATCAACTCCCAAGGAGACTACTTCCAGAGGCACTTCCAGCAGTGACAGAAGCGCTGGGACAAGTGTATCAACTCCCAAGGAGACTACTTCCAGAGGCACTTCCAGCAGTGACAGAAGTGCTGGGACAAGTGTATCAACTCCCAAGGAGACTACTCCCAGAGACACTTCCGGCATTGACAGAAGCGCTGGGACAAGTGTATCAACTCCCAAGGAGACTACTTCCAGAGGCACTTCCAGCAGTGACAGAAGCGCTGGGACAAGTGTATCAACTCCCAAGGAGACTACTTCCAGAGGCACTTCCAGTAGTGACAGAAGCACTGGGACAAGTGTATCAACTCCCAAGGAGACTACTTCCAGAGGCACTTCCAGCAGTGACAGAAGCGCTGGGACAAGTGTATCAACTCCCAAGGAGACTACTTCCAGAGACACTTCCAGCAGTGACAGAAGCGCTGGGACAAGTGTATCAACTCCCAGGAGACTACTTCCAGGGGCACTTCCAGCAGTGACAGAAGCGCTGGGACAAGTGTATCAACTCCCAAGGAGACTACTTCCAGAGACACTTCCAGCAGTGACAGAAGCGCTGGGACAAGTGTATCAACTCCCAGGAGACTACTTCCAGGGGCACTTCCAGCAGTGACAGAAGCGCTGGGACAAGTGTATCAACTCCCAAGGAGACTACTTCCAGAGACACTTCCAGCAGTGACAGAAGCGCTGGGACAAGTGTATCAACTCCCAGGAGACTACTTCCAGGGGCACTTCCAGCAGTGACAGAAGCGCTGGGACAAGTGTATCAACTCCCAGGAGACTACTTCCAGAGGCACTTCCAGCAGTGACAGAAGCGCTGGGACAAGTGTATCAACTCCCAAGGAGACCACTTCCAGAGGCACTTCCAGCAGTGACAGAAGCGCTGGGACAAGTGTATCAACTCCCAAGGAGACCACTTCCAGAGGCACTTCCAGCAGTGACAGAAGCGCTGGGACAAGTGTATCAACTCCCAAGGAGACTACTTCCAGAGGCACTTCCAGCAGTGACAGAAGCGCTGGGACAAGTGTATCAACTCCCAAGGAGACTACTTCCAGAGGCACTTCCAGTAGTGACAGAAGCACTGGGACAAGTGTATCAACTCCCAAGGAGACTACTTCCAGAGGCACTTCCAGCAGTGACAGAAGCACTGGGACAAGTGTATCAACTCCCAAGGAGACTACTTCCAGAGACACTTCCAGTAGTGACAGAAGCACTGGGACAAGTGTATCAACTCCCAAGGAGACTACTTCCAGAGGCACTTCCAGCAGTGACAGAAGCGCTGGGACAAGTGTATCAACTCCCAAGGAGACTACTTCCAGAGGCACTTCCAGCAGTGACAGATGCGCTGGGACAAGTGTATCAACTCCCAAGGAGACTACTTCCAGAGACACTTCCAGCAGTGACAGAAGCGCTGGGACAAGTGTATCAACTCCCAAGGAGACCACTTCCAGAGTCACTTCCAGCAGTGGCAGAAGCGCTGGGACAAGTGTATCAACTCCCAAGGAGACTACTTCCAGAGACACTTCCAGCAGTGACAGATGCGCTGGGACAAGTGTATCAACTCCCAAGGAGACTACTTCCAGAGACACTTCCAGCAGTGGCAGAAGCGCTGGGACAAGTGTATCAACTCCCAAGGAGACTACTTCCAGAGACACTTCCAGCAGTGACAGATGCGCTGGGACAAGTGTATCAACTCCCAAGGAGACTACTTCCAGAGGCACTTCCAGCAGTGACAGAAGCGCTGGGACAAGTGTATCAACTCCCAAGGAGACTACTTCCAGAGGCACTTCCAGCAGTGACAGAAGCGCTGGGACAAGTGTATCAACTCCCAAGGAGACTACTTCCAGAGACACTTCCAGCAGTGACAGAAGCGCTGGGACAAGTGTATCAACTCCCAAGGAGACCACTTCCAGAGACACTTCCAGCAGTGACAGAAGCGCTGGGACAAGTGTATCAACTCCCAAGGAGACTACTTCCAGAGACACTTCCAGCAGTGACAGAAGCGCTGGGACAAGTGTATCAACTCCCAAGGAGTCTACTTCCAGAGACACTTCCAGCAGTGACAGATGCGCTGGGACAAGTGTATCAACTCCCAAGGAGACTACTTCCAGAGGCACTTCCAGTAGTGACAGAAGCGCTGAGACAAGTGTATCAACTCCCAAGGAGACCACTTCCAGAGACACTTCCAGCAGTGACAGAAGCGCTGGGACAAGTGTATCAACTCCCAAGGAGACCACTTCCAGAGGCACCTCCAGCAGTGACAGAAGCGCTGGGACAAGTGTATCAACTCCCAAGGAGACCACTTCCAGAGACACTTCCAGCAGTGACAGAAGCGCTGGGACAAGTGTATCAACTCCCAAGGAGACCACTTCCAGAGACACTTCCAGCAGTGACAGAAGCGCTGGGACAAGTGTATCAACTCCCAAGGAGACCACTTCCAGAGACACTTCCAGCAGTGACAGAAGCGCTGAGACAAGTGTATCAACTCCCAAGGAGACCACTTCCAGAGACACTTCCAGCATTGACAGAAGCGCTGGGACAAGTGTATCAACTCCCAAGGAGACCACTTCGAGGGTGACAGTGCACATTACACAAAACAAACTGTTGTGTGGTATTTATGACGTCATTCCGGAAACTTTTGATCACACCCCGTATGCTTTTAAACAATAATTAGTTATAGCGATGAAGAGAAAGTCATGTGATTGGAACACATCAGATTTTCTTTAGATTGAAAAGTCATTATTACTTTCTCTACACCTCTATGTACATAGTGCACCCACAAATTCGATACGTACCTGGATTTCACCGGAAATACATGTTCTGAGACCCCCTGAATCCATTTAGAAAAATCTATTGTGGTCCATTCACATGACTTTCTCCACATCTCTGCGGGAGATTATTGTAAAAAAGTTTTTCTTCTATTTACCTCATGCTAATTGAGAAAAAATTAGCAGAAATCGTCTTATTACTTGCTTTATGTAAAAAAGAGTAAGGGAATAAATAGGCTAAAGTGAGAGTCAAACCCTGGTTGCTATGTAATTGAGGTTCCTTTCTTCATACGGACAGGAGTCGACAAATTCTCGTATACGGTATGAGAAAAGTATAAGTACTTTAAAGCTGAAACCAATAATAAGGAATATTATCTTAAAAATGATCAACTCTACCAAAAAAATGTATATAACATAAATAGGGTGTTTAAACGTGCTCTACATTTCCTATTAAGCAAGTTCAAGATATACATTTTATTCGCCATGCGGTATTATATACGGTATATTAATCAAAATCTTTAGAGCTGTTTTTAAGAAAATCAACATTTTCGAAATTTTTTCCATGTAAAGGGTAGTTTGGGATGGGGAGATTTTTCTCAAACTTTTTTTCAAGTTTGGTATTTTACCGACTTTTTGAGTTATCGCGTTCACGGACACACACACATACACGTACACGCACGCACGGACCTTTTTCTACAAATATTTTTTTGGTTATAGGGGACCCTAAAGCGTCTATTTCCAGTGAAATCTCAGTATCGAATTTTAGGTGCAATGCAATACCTTCTCTATACACTATGTCACGTGTAGAGAAAGAAAAAATGTCCCTGTGTGTGTGTGTCTGTGGACAGCATAGCTGAAAAACGAAATTACCGTTAAATACCAAGGATGTGACACGAAGATTTTCAAGAAAATTCCCCACCACAAACTATCCTTTCCATGGAAAAGACTTTTTTTTTAAATCTGTTTTTCTCAAGAATGGCTCTATATATATTTTGAATTTGCTGGGAACAGCCTCTAAAGACCTCTTAGTTCTGGATGAATTTTTCTGAATTTTACATATTTACATTAATAGATAAATCTTCCTACACAAACATGTAGATCTACTTAAAACACACAATTTATGTGATATATATTTTTTTCTTGGAGTTTGTCGTTTTCGAGACATTCCTTTTTATTGGTTTCAGTTTTAAAATACTTTTTCATACAGGTGAACTTGTCAACTGGATTTCAATTCCTTAGTATTCACAGTTTAAAACATTTGACTGTCAGTTTAGTCTAGTGTACTCCCTTATTTCCCTTCTACTTGTAAGGAACTAAGTAACAAGACCGTTTCTGCTAATGTTTATCTCGATTAGCATGAAGTAGATAGGAGAATAAGTTTTTAAAAGTCACGTGTTACCGAAATATAGAGAAAGTCTTGTGAATGGAACACATCAAGATTTTTTTTTTTTTTTTTTTTTGAGTAATGCTTTCCATAGACACATACATGCACAAATATTTTTCTAATCTCTTTTATTCAGGGGTCTATAAGATGAGTATTTCTGGTGAAATTTCGGTGTCGAATTATTGGGTGGAATACAATACCCTCTCTATCTACATTGTACATACGTGCTCGAGACAATAAAAATACACATTTGTCATTTATTGGTAAAAACATATGAACAATTCTCAAAAATGGGCGAAAAAATAAACCTTTGAATCATATCAAGATCATGTCAAATGTATATAACCATTTTGTTTTGTAATTGAACGATTTTCTCATTAAAACATAACCTCTTGCCTCTGATATGGGTTATACACAGAGTATTTATGGAAGGTCTACATACCGTATTAAATGACTCCAGTGAGAGCGGGTGGATGTAAACACTTGAAGCACTGTTTGACTGCTCTCGTCTGTCAACTCATTGAGGAAGGAACTTTGAACTGCACGGATGACAAACGAACGCCCTTATCCCCACCATCTCAATTTGCTTACGTACTTCCGCGCACAAGGCCCGTTTAATCAACCGCCTTCATTTTCTCCGTCTGTATTTCAATAAGAAAGCTTCTCAAACTGCGGTTGCTTTTTACCGCTGCGCATGCAACAATGTTGATGCTCATTTTACGGTCTCGAAGCGAAAACAGAAATCGTGGGAAAATAAAATAGTTGACAATCATCTTAAACAAGCTTCTTTTTTATTTTCTGGACATGGTACGTAAGTAGAGAAAGTATTGCATTCCACCCAAAAATTAGACCTATGTTTTAGGATCCCCTGTATACAAAAAGCCTGCTGTGTTACATTCACATGACTTTCTCTAGCTGTTCTACAAACTAACTTCTTACGAAAGATTATTCTTCTTTATACACCATGCTAGTCGATAACATAAGCTTTAACAGAATGGTCCTATTAGTTCCTTATAAGTAGGAGAGAACTAAGGGAATTCACCAGGCTAAAGCGATAGTCAAATGTTTTAAAACCTGTCATGCGATTGTCATTGCAAATCACTTCTTCGCTTGGCCAAGAGTAGAACAAAAGAAAAAGGGACACTTCCTGATTGAGAAAAGTATAAGTATACTTTGCAATTGAAACAATAACAAGGAATATCTTGGAAACGGTTCCCACCACAACAAAAATGTGCAGGACATAAATTGTGTGCTTTGTCGAGATTCTTTATTCTTTGTGCAATATATTTTTGTCTATCTTTTGCGGTTTAGCAAAATTCGGTAAAATTCATCCAGAAAAAAAAAAGTCTTCAGGGGGTATTCCCAGAAAATCCAAGACATACATTTTATTTGGGATGTGAATATCTTTATTATGTGGCATTTTAATCAAAATCATTAGTCATTTTATAAAAATCTACATCAAAATCATCTTCTTTGTAAACTGTAAAGGCTAGCTTGGGGTAGGGGGATTGTTTTTTCGTATCGTATTCTTGGAAAATACTGAGCTTAAATATTGAGCTTGATATTCAACTATAGTTTTCGTTTTTGACTTATGTTGTTCACAGACAGACACACATACAGAGGCGTGCGCCCGAGGACCATTTCCTAAAAATGCTTGTTTTGTGGTTTAGGAGACCTTAAAACGTGTATTTCCGGTGAAGTAGACTTTGCACATATATATCATACAATGTATTTCTTCCTCCATGGCACTACGAAACTAAACAAATATAAATATTAGAAAGGAGTTAGCATTTTCACGCACATATTCTTAATGTGGCCATCTGTGCTTCAATAAACATTGGAAATAATTGTATAAATTTGGCCTCGACAATTCTGCAGAACAATTGCGTTGCTTAGTTATTTGCTTCAATAAACATTGAATAATTTAAAACAGCAGTTACAGTTCAGCAGAAATAGATGAGTGAACCATTTCCGAGATATTCCTGGTTATTGGTTAAAATGTTCCAATACTTCTGGGAAGTCGTCATTCGTTCATTTATTACTTTCTCTACACTTACTATGTACATAGTGTATAGGGAAGGTATTGCATTCAATCAAAAATTCGATTCCAAATTTCACCGGAAATACATGTTTTGGGTCTCCCTGAATCCAAAAAAGGATTTTTGGAAAAAAGTGTGTGCGTGTGTGTCTGTGGTCAGCATAGCTCAAAAACTATAAGACCGTTAAATACCAAACTTGAAGTTTGGTATCTTTCAAGCATGCGACACGAAGATTTTCAAAAAAATCCCCCACCAACTACCCTTTACATGGAACTTTTTTCGAAAATGTTGATTTTCTCAAAAATGGCTCTAACGCTTTTAATTAAAATATCGTATATTATAGATATTTACTTGATAAATAAAATGTATATCTTGAATTTCCTGAGAATAGCATCTGAACACTACTTTATTCTGGAGGAATTTTACAGAATATTGTCTAACTGGCAAATCGTAAGAGATAGAGAAAAACTTACTTAAGAGAAAATGTAGAGCTCTTTAAACACACAATTTATGTAAAATACATTTTTTTCGTGGAGTGGCTCGTTTTTTAGATATTCCTTGTTATTGGCTTCAGCTTTAAAAAACTTAACAGTTTTCTCATACGGGAATTTGTCAACTTCTGTCCATACAAACAAAGGAATTTCAGTCACATAGCAACCAGCTTTGACTAATACTTCAGCAAGATCTACTTTTTTGTGCAGAAAGTTTTTTTTCTCTATCTCTTACGGTTTACTAATTATGTAAAATTCAGCAAAATTGATTCAAAATTAAGTGGTTTTCAGAGGCTATTTTCAGAAACTTCAAGATATACATACATTTTATTTGGCACATACTCATATTTAATATATGGTATTTTAATCAAAATCGCCAGAGCCATTTTTAAGAACATCAAAATTTTGGAACGTTTCTCCATGTAAATGGTCGGTTGGGGTGGGGGGGGGATTTATGTCACAATCTTTGTGTCGCATCCTTGAAAGATACTTAACTTAAATACCAAGTTTGGTATTTTACCAACTTTTAGTTTTTGAGGTATCGTGTCCACACACACGAGCGCGGATCTTTTTCTAAAATGCTTTCTTTTTAATACAGGGGATCCTAAACGTGTATTTCCAGAGAAATTTCGGTATCGAATTTTTGGATGGAATGCAATACCTTCTCTCTACACTAGTACCTGTGGAGAAAGTAAAAAGTATTTATTCGAATTCGGGACATATATATATTTATATTCTGTGAAATGTCAGTATGGAATTTTTACTTCCTTTGCCTACTAGAAACGAGATGCAGAAAGTAGGTTATCTTCATTGAGGCTCGCCGTTTGTGTGACTAATTTCACTATCTTACGATTAGCTGATAACGTTAGGATGACTTTGTAGTAAAGAATGCCGGTCCTCGTGGCAATAGTTGCTGCTCCGTCGCGGTCACATGTATTATCTGTCCATCCTCGATGTAAACAAATCAGAATGTATTCTTCCGCGAACGCACGTGACGCTAAGCTGGTTCGTCTGCGTACCTACGTTTGGCAGGAAAAGAAATAGCCACCTGCTATACTATTCACTGATAATGATTAAATCTATTAAATGCATAATAAATAAAATACGTCAAAACAGATAGGTGCGTCGTTATACTTTCAGTACAAAATGTAAAACTCTCCCGAATGCAGATATGTTTTTTTTTTTAACTTTGCTGAAATATTGCATCAGTCCCAACAGTTTTTTCCCTCTGATTTTTAGCATTCACATATGTAAAACCATGCACTGCATATTTCCTTAATAAACTGTTCATAATGCAGTGACTTACCCAGAAGAGCTAATCTGAGCATGGAACTGATCCCACTCCTACAAGATACGAGTCATTTTTACGTTCTCTACAAGTACTATCTACATAGTGTATAGAGAAGGTATTGTATTCCACACAAAATTCGATACCGAGATTTCACCGGAATAGTTTTAGGATCTCCTGTATAAAAAAAATCAGAAAAAGATCCGTGTGTGTGTCCGTGAATAAGATAAATCATAAACGAAAATTCGGCAAAATACCAAACTTGGTATTTAAGTTTGGTATCTTTCAAGGATGCGACACAATATTTTCAAGAAAATCCCCCCACCTCAAACTACCCTTTACAAGGAAAAACTTTCGAAAATTTTGATTTTCTCAAAAATGGCTCTAAAGATTTGGATTAAAATCTCTTATATTTAAGATATTTACATGTCAAATAAAATGTGTATGTTGAATTTTCTGGGAATAACCTCTAAAGACCTCTTTATTCTGGATGAATTTATTGAATTTTGCATAACTGGGAAACCGTAAGAGATACACAGAAATTTACTACACAAAACATGTACATCACGTTAAAACACACAAATAAAAAGTATGTCATATACTTTTTTACTTTCTCTGCACGTACTATGTACATAGTGTATAGAGAAGGTATTGTATTCCACCCAAAAATTCGATACCGAGCTTTCACCGGAAATACATGTTTTTGGTGCCCCTGAATCCAAAAAAAGCATTTTTGGAAAAAGGTCCGTGTGTGTGTGTGTCTTTGGACAACACAGCTAAAAAACGAAAAGGTCGTTAAATGCCAAGCTTGGTATTTAAGTTTGGTATCTTCCAAGGATGCGATACGAAGATTTTCAAGAAAATCCCCCCACCCTAAACTACCCTTTACAAGGAAAACATTTCGAAAATTTTGACTTTCTCAAAAATGGCTCCACCGATTTGGATTAAAATCTCTTATATTTAAGATATTTACATGACAAATAATATGTATATCTTGAATTTTCTGGGAATAGCCTCTAAAGACCTCTTAATTTTGGATGATTTTATTGAATTTTACATAACTGTTAAACCGTAAGAGATACACAGAAACTTACTACACAAAAATATGTAGATTACGTTAAAACACACAATTTGCCATACATTTTTTTCATGGATTTGGTCGTTTTCGAGGTATTTCTTGTTATTGATTCAGGTTTAAAATACTTTAACTTTTCTCATACAGGAATTTGTCGACGTTTGGACACACAAAGAAACGGATTTCAATGCCATAGTAACCACATTTTAAAACACTTGACTGTCGGTTTAGCCTAGTGTATTCCTTTATTTCCCTTCTATAAATAAGTAATAAGACCGTTTCTGCTAATGTTTATCTCGATTAGTATGCAGTAGATAGAAGAATAAGCTTATTAACAATAATTTGTTACAGAGCACATCAGATTTGTTGCAGCTGCAATCGAACTGTCTAAATCATTACAGAGATTCATAATTAGTGATCAGCGTCTGTAACTCGTTGAAAATGTCACACCTAGGCTAATTTAAAAGTTTCGCACACTTTATGCTGCTTTTGGAAACACTATTAAATCCTACCGTTAAATTGAGAATATTGTTTAATGAAAAGGTAAGGTTAGGCTTACCAACTTCTGAACTAGAATCTGAAATTTCGCCAACAGTAAAGCTAGAAACATTTATAAATCCAGAATGAATTTTTCCAGGCTTCGTTAAACGTGCACTAGTATTTCTTTTTCATTTCTACCAACTTACGACTATGACCACTGTCAAAGTGCTCGACTAAAATATCTCAAATTGATAATAATTACTGAGTTTGTCATTTCTATTTGTATATATAGCATTTATAGAATTGATGTTGACGCAACATTTGGTTTCCTTTCTCCCTTCAGACTTCAACACTGGCGGCACAAAAATAAAAACACTATTTCCTTCTAAGCGCTGCCAACCCTTGCATATAACAGATGAAATACTCGTATTTTATAAAAGTATAGTATATAAATAATAATAATAATAATAATAATAATAATAATAATAATAATAATAATAATAATAATAATAATAAGAATAAGGAGATATCACATAATTCCCGAAGATTTAATTTCAATTTTTTTTTCTTTTCAAAATACAGTTCCGGAGGCTTGCCAGTACTCCGGCGCTGTATTCCTTTTCCCTCTTTTTTCCAGTTTTCTACTTTTCCTTAGTTTATCTATTAATTTTACGTTTTCTTTTTACTTTCTCTATACATACTATGTACATAGTGTATAGAGAAGATATTGCACTCCACCAAAAATTCGATACCGAGATTTCACCGCAAATATATGTTTTAGGGTCCCCTGTATCCAAAAAAAGTATTTTCAGAAAAAGGTCCGTGTGTGTATGTCCGTGTGTCTGTGAACACGATAACTCAAAAACGAAAAGTCGGTAAAATACCAAACTTGGTATTTAAGTTTAGTATCTTCCAGGGATACGACACGAAGATTTTGATAAAAATCCCCCCACCCCAAACTACCCTTTACATAGAACTTTTTTCGAAATTTTTTATTTTCTAAAAAATGGCTCTAACGATTTGAATTTTCTGGGAATAGCCTCTGAAGACTACTTTATTCTGGGTCAATTTTACGGAATTTCGCATAACTGCTAAACCGTAAGAGATGGGCAAAGACCAACAAATGCAGAGCACCTTAAAACACACAATTTATGTTATATACATATTTTTCGTGGAGTTGATTGTTTTTGAGATATTCCCTGTTTTTGGTTTCACTGTAAAAACATATTTTTCTCATACTGCACTTTGTGAACTCCTGTCCATACAAACAAAGGAACTTCAGTCACATAGCAACCAGCTTTTGACTATCACTTTAACCTATGGTACTCCCTTATTTCACTTCTACTCACAAGGAAGCAAGTAATAAGACTATTTCTGCTATTTTTTTTTTCTCGATTAGCATGAAGTAAATATAAGCATTAGATTTTTAACGATAATTTGTTGCAGAGATATAGAGAAAGTCATGTGAATGGAACACATAAGATTTTTACATATACATACACAGACATATACACATTTACAAGCACATAAACACCCATGCCCAAGGCGGGATTCGAACCCAAGATCCCCTGCGCCACGAAGCACCAAAGCTTTAGCAAGCGCGGCCATGGGGACCGGCAATTCAATACCCTAAGTAAGGTACCTTTCACAAAACTTATTAATTATTATTATTACAATAATTTATTGCAGAGGTGTAGAGAAAGTCATGCGAATGGAGCACATCAGATTTTTCTCTAAATATTATGCTAATCTAAAGAAGAAAAACAGTGATGTGAAAATGAAGGAAGTGAAAGTGCCAAAGTAATACACATTTTTCTCTTTCTTTCTTTTTTACTCTCTGTGGCCATTATATTTTCTGCCATTGTAACCACATTTTTTTTTTCTCCATTATTCCTCTCGTTGCTTGGTCAATTTGTGAAATGAAGCGTGACAAGACAAAAAATGCAATTGCCATTTAAAAGAGCGTTCCTTTGGTCACGAGAACCTCTACTTCTAGGAAGGAACAAAATATTCCTCTGCGTTCAACCACAATTTTGAATTGTGTCTGTAAACAGCATAGAAAGATATAACATATATAGACAGCGGATATTAAGAAAATACATTTTGGAAAAACGTCCTTGTGTGTGTGTATGTGTAGGCAGCATAGCTCAAAAACGAAAAGTCCGTTAAATACCAAACTTGGTGTTTAAGTTCAATATCTTCCAAGGATGCGACACGAAGATTTTCAAGAAAATCCCCCGCCCCAACTACCTTTACACGGATTTTTTTTTTTTTTTAAATTTTGATTTTTTTTAAAATTGGCTCTTAACGATTTTGATTAAAACATCGTGTATTAAATATGACAAATAAAATGTATATCTTCAATTTTCTAGGGATAGTCTTTGAAAACTGTTTATTCTGGATGAATTTTGCATAACCTGTAAACCGTAAGAGATAGACAAAAACTTACATTACAGAAAATATAGGTCTCGTTCAAACACACAATTTATGTTATATGCACTTTTTTCGTAGAGTTGATCATTTTTGACATGTTCCTTGTTATTCCTTTCAGCTTTAAAATACATATACTTTTCTCATACGTAATTTGTCAACTCCTGTCCATACAAACAAAGGAACTTCAAATAGGAACCAGCTTTTGACTATCGCTTTAGCCTATGGTACTCCCTTATTTCTCTTCTACTTTAATGGAAGCAAGTAATAAGACTGTTTCTGCTATCTTTTTCTCATTAGCATTAGAATAAGTTTTTTAACAACAATTGTTAGCAGAGATTTAGAGAAAGTCATGTGAATGGAACACATCTTTACCATAGCTCTAAAGTGCCTATTTTCCACACTAGTTATTTTAAGCGCCTATTCGTTTAAAGTATTTTTCCTATGTTACACTTGTAGTTTTACTTTCTATAGTACACGTTACAGTGTACATAACAGATAGAGGAGTTATTGTATTGCATCCAAAAATTTGATACCGAGATTTCATCTGAAATACATGTTTTGTACATGTACTAAGGTCGGCTGAGAGGTCGCAGGCCTCACAATGAAAACAGTATTTATTTATTTTTTTGCTTTATTTCTCAACATAATCTCCAGAAAGACTAATGCATTTCTCATATCGGTGTTCTAATTTAATTAAACCATCTCTGTAGTGTGATTTATCAAGGTCCTCAAAATAGCTGTTTACCTCCTCGTTGCTGTGAAATCTTCGTCCTCCAAGAAATATTTTGAAGTTTAGGTGCTAGATCTGGCGAATAGGGTGGATGTTCAAGTAATTCAAACTTTAATTCGCACATTTTTCCCATTGCAATGACTGAACGATGGGCCAAATGAGGTCTTTTTCTTTTCACTTCATCACTGAAACGTTGCAGTA
This sequence comes from Hymenopus coronatus, assembly GCA_030762935.1. NCBI lineage: Eukaryota > Metazoa > Arthropoda > Insecta > Mantodea > Hymenopodidae > Hymenopus > Hymenopus coronatus. The sequence goes on along the minus strand of CM060889.1, from coordinate 53,203,895 downwards.
TGTTTAGTCACCAGTGATACCTGAACCTTTCCCAAGCAATCAATAAAAATAATTCCCTGTGCAACCCAGAAAACACTCCTCATAACCTTGTTAGCTGACAAAATTGACTTTGTCTTCTATGGAGTTGGTTCACCTGGCACAATCCGCTGTTTTGACTGTGATTTACTTTCTGGAGTGTAGTGATGTACCCAAGTTTCATCATGGTAATAAGCCATCTCAAAAATACATTGGGATTTTTACGGTAGAGCTCCACATTCTTAACAGAAACAGTTTTTCTTTGCAACTTTTGATCAGATGTCAACAATCGCGGCAACCATCTTGTACAGACCTTGTGAACGCCCAAAACATTACTTTAAATATTACCTGCATGTTCTTTTGTTCAATGATCTCTGGAGTTGTCACTTCTACAGGCGTCCAGAGCGAGGCTCATCACTAGCGCTCGTACGACCCAACTTACTGCACTAAAAACGTAGATCTCATAAAAACACACAATTTATGTTACATACATTTCATTTTGTAAAGTTAACTGTATTCAAGATAATCTGGATTATTCGTATACATTTTAAGGCACTTAACTTTTTCTCAAACGGGAAGACATTTTCGTTTCTGGTTTGTTTATTTCTAGAGAGCAAAGATATTAAAAGTTCAATTGTTTCACATAGGGACCAGCTTTTAAAGGACGAGACTAACGCTTTAGCCTGTGCATTTTATTTCCCTCCTACTTACAAGGAGCTAGCATTAGGACTAATTCTGGTCATTAGTATGATGTAGATAACAGATTTATGTTTTGAATAAACGGTTTGTTTGAGAAACAGCTAGAGGACATCATGTAAATGGAACACATCGGAATGTTTTGTTTCTTTTCTTTCAGAGGAATATCACATCCGGAAAAGCTTAGCTCGGACACGTGGTGACTATGCTGTGGATATTGAGATGGGATGAGTTCCATATTTATCAAGGAACCTTCACCAGGACAACAAAAGCACCACGTGGTGCACTGCATTACAAAACAGGTTTGTATTATTGACCTCCCGCTTGATTATGGAGGCTACCTCATGGTCGAACGCAATTAGGAAACAAACCATGTACCTCGGCGTGTTGCTGCCCACGTGCGCGTTATAATGAGGCATACCAAACCTCTGCTCATGTAACTACAAGAATAACATAGGAATCTCATCAAAGTTGCGTATTAAGGTTATGTATGGCTGAAATTCCTCAAAAAGATCACAAAAAATCAACTTATTTATTTTAATTCTATAAAATAATTTACACCTTCCTGAATATAAATGTGTTCTATTCACATGACTTTCTCTAGCTGTTAAACAAACAACTTTCCTTGCGAAATATTGTTTTATCTACGACGTGCTACTCAAGATAAAAATGAGCAGAAATGGTGTTATTACTTGCTTCCTTATAAGCAGAAGGGACATAAGAGAACACACTAGGCTAAATCGTTAGTCATGTCTTTTAAAAGCTGGCCTTATATGAAACAAACGAAACTGGTTCGCTTTGCATGGCCTGCATCAAAATAAGATGGATGAATTGAAACGTCACTTCCTGTTTCAAAACTGAAACCAATAAAAAGGAATATCTCAGGAACGGTAAGCTTTACATAAAAAATATATATGACATAAATTATGTATTTTAACGTGATCTACGTGTGTACTAAGTTTTTGTCTATCTCTTACGGTTTAACCGTTATTCAAAACTCATCCAAAGAAAAGGGTTTCTTAGGGGCAATTACCAGAAAATTAAAAATCTGATGTGTTCCATTCACACGACTTTCTCTACATCGCAATAAATTATTGTTAAAAAGCTTATGCTTCTATTTACTTCCCTCTAATCGAGAACAAATTAGCAGAAATAGTCTTATTACTTGCTTCCTTGTAAGTAGAAGCGAAATAAGGGAGTACCATAGGTTAAAGTGATAGTCAAAAGCTGGTTGCTATGTGACAGATGTTCCTTTGTTGACAAATTCCTCTATGAGAAAAACGTTTTTAAAGCTGAAACCAATAACAAAATACCTCAAAAACGATCAGCTCCACGAAAAACATGTATATAACATACATTGTGTGTTTTATCGTGCTCTACATTTGTTGTGCGGCAAGTTTTTGTCCATCTCTTACGGTTTAGTAGTTATGCAAAATTCCGTAAATTTCATCCAGAAAAAAGTAGTCTTCAGAGGCTATTCCCAAAAAAATTCAAGATATACATTTTATTGGTATGTAAATATTTTAAATATAAGAGATTTTGCTCAAAAACGTTACAGCCATTTTTGAGAAAATCAAAATGTTTGCAATTTTTTCCACTTAAAGGGTAAGTTGGGGTGGGGGGGATTTTCTTGAAAATCTTGGTTTCGCATCCTTGAAAGATACCAAGTTTGGTATTTAACGGACTTTTCGTTTTTGAGTTATGCTGTCTACACACTCACGCACACACGGATCTTTTTCCAAAAATGCTTTTTTTGTATTCAGGGGACCCAAAACATGTATTTCCGGTGAAATCTAGGTATCGAATTTTTGGATGGAATACAACACCTTCTCTATACACTATGTGCATAGTACGTGCAGGAAATGTAAAAAGAGACTAATAAATGCATCTCAAGCAATGAGCCTTACACGTATCCCACTCTTTTAGTTAACCATACGTCTATGAAAACTTCCAATAATTTTTATTAACTAAAATGCCATGGGAAAGGAGAGAGAGACAATATATAATTTGATCACAAGAACTCCACTTTCCTCCCTTTAAAATTATTAACCAATATTATATTGAAATAGGTAGAACAAGATTGAAAAATCTATCGTGTTCCATTCACATGACTTTCTCTACATCTCTGTAACAAATTATTGTTAATAAGCTTATTCTTCTACCTACTTCATGATAATCAAGATAAACACTACCAGAAACAGTCTTATTACTAAGTTCCTTATAAGCAGAGGTTAAATAAGTGAATATACCGGGCTAAACCGACAGTCAAATGTTTTAAAATGTGGTTGCTGTGGAATTAAAATCCGTTTCTTTGCGTGGCCAGGAGTTGACTAGTTCCTGAATGAGAAAAGTTTAAGTATTTTAAAACTGAAACTAATAACAAGGAATATCTGGAAAACGGCCAATTCCACGAAAAAATAAATGTATATAACTTTGACTGTGTGTTTTAACGACCGTGTGCTTAACATATTTACTTTCTCTACACATATTATGTATATGTATCGTATTGCACCCACAAATTCAATACCGAGATTTCACCGGAATTGCATGTTTTGAGACCCCTAGGTCCAAAAAAAGTAATTTTATAAAAAGGCCAGTGCGTGCCTGTCTGTCTCTGTGTGAGGGCCTGTGAGCAGCGTAGCTCAAAAAAGAAAAGTCGGTTAAATACCAAATTCGGATTTAAGTTGAGTGTCTTCCAAGGAACATTTTCAAGAAAATCCCCCTATCCCAACTACCCTTTACAATGAACATTTTTCGAAAATGTTGATTTTCTCAAAAATGGCTCTAACTTAATACCTTATGTTTAAGATATTTTTATAACAAACGAAATATGTATATTGAATTTTCTGGGAGTAGCTTCTGGAGACGTCTTAATTCTGAATGGCTTTTCTATAACTGGCAAACCGTAAGAGATATATAAACACTTACTACACAAACATGTAGATCTCATTAAAAAAACACAATTTATGTTACATACATTTTTTCGTAAAATTAACCGTTTTCGAGATATTCCGGTTTATTGGTTTCAATTTGATGCCACTTCGTTTTCGTTTATTTCCTCCTGGCAAACAAAGAGATTGGAATTTTAATTGTTTCACACAGCGACCGGCTTTTAATGGACGTTACTATCACTTTAGCCTGTGCATTTTCTTATTTCCCTTCTAGTAACAAGGAAACTAGTATTAAGATTAATTTTGCTTATGTTTATCGGCATGACGTAGATAACAGATTAATGTTTTGAATAAAAGGTTTGTTTGCAAACAGCTAGAGGATATCATGTGAATGGAACACATTAGATTTTTGCCCTTCTACTTACAAGGGGCCAAGTAATAAGGACATTTACTGCTAAAGTTTATCTCGATTATCACCAAGTTAGGTAGAAGAATACGCTTTTTAACAATAATTTGTTACAGAGATGTAGAGAAAGTCATGTGAATGCAACACATCAGATTTTTTTACTTACTCTAACCCGCATGCACAATGTACATAGTGGATAGAGAAGGTATTGTATTCCACCCAAAAATTCGATGTCGAGATTTCACTGGAAATATATGTTTTAGGATCTCCTATGTCGAAAAAAGCATATTTAGAAAAAGATCCGTGTCTGTGTGGACAGCATAACTCGAAAACGAAAAAACCATTAAATACCAAATTTAGTATTTTAGTTCTATACTTCTGAGGATGCGTCACAAAGTTTTTAACATTCTTCCCACCCCAAAAATCATGGAAAACTTCTCGAAAATGTTGATTTTCTCAAAAATGGCTCTAACGAATGTGATTAAAATCCGTATATTAAAGGATTTACACCCCAAATAAAATGTACATCTTGAATTGTAGATATCGTTGGAAGACACAATTTATTTTCTTTACGTTCTTGTTGTAGAGGTAACCATTTCCGAGATATTCCTTGTTATTGGTTTCAAATGTAAAGTACTTCACTTTTCTCAGACAGAAAGTGTCCGTTTTTCTTTTGTTCTACTCCTGGCCAAGCAAATAAACGATTTGCAATGACAATCGCATAACGACAGCTTTTAAAGCATTTGATTTCACTTTAGCCTAGTGAATTTCCTTATTTTCCTCCTACTTCTAAGGAAGGAAGTAATAAGAAGACTCTGCTAATGTTTAACTGGATTAGCATTTTGTAGAAGAAGAATAATCTTTTGTCAGAAGCTTGTTTGTAGAGCTGCTAGAAAAAGTCATGTGAGTGTAACACATCAGGGTTTTCTATAAACCATTCATATTTTAACGAGATTTAAACTGTTCATATAAATGTTATAGGTTTTGTGATTTCCCGAATGTAAAAAAAACTACGAGAATGAAAATGACTTTAAAGGCTTCTTTCTTTCTCTGTGTACCCTCTTATGTAGAACTTACACCCCCAGGTCAAACGCCTTTTGAGCTGAGACTGTGGATCAGAGAGAAGCCAGGATGGGTGATCAGCTCGATTTCTAGTGTGAACCTGAGGAAATGAATGACAGGAAGGATAATTATAGAGTAATTGGTGGAATAAATGACATGGAGAACTCGCCCAGACGCCGATATTTCCAATGCAAATCTCACTTGCTGTCCGCTGGAATCGAACCCGGGTCACCTAGGTGAAAGGCGAGCGGTCTAACCAGTCAGAAACCTCAAATTTACAGAAAGTTCAACATTTATAGATAAACTATATACAGATGTGCAAATGTGTCTTTTTACAACGCATTCTGCTTCTATTATTATATAATTATTATTACTTATTTATTATTATTTTATTTTGTTTTTATTTTTTAGCTTAATGTCTTTTAAACTGGTTTGGTCACATGGAACGACGAATGGAATTGGTGAAATTATGCTCAAATGGAGCTTAAAGTTACTGGGAATTCGTCTTCTCAGGAAATGGTAAAATCCCGAAACAAAAAACCCTATTCCAGAAACTCACCCTAAGCGAGATTCGAACTCGCAACCTGTTAAATGTGAGGTATTATTATTATTATTATTATCATTATTATCGAATATGATACTTGCTCTACCTTGTACATGTAAGCGGTAGTAAAAGTAATAGGGAAATCTGCTGAAATAATTGCAGCAAGTGCCGATAGATGGGACTGTATGCTCTTGGCTCGTAATTACTACCGAGTTGCTCGATGGGAAGAGCGCTAGTGGGTCACACGCTTTCCCTGTAGATGTCAGCAGTTCATGGTTGAAGTTGCCCACTGCACTTTTGACAGGCACAATGCTGTATTGCTTTTGCTGAGGAACTCAGAATTTCATCAAGTTGCTCTAAAAATACAAGTTCAGTAGATCATTTGAGTCATCTGCATTTTCAGGATGCTTCTATGAACATAGTAAGCTTCAACATATTTTACAGTTGAGAAAAGTATTTCGACAATTTAGCTCAGCTATTAAAACGCCATCTTACCGCAGCTGATGTTCATTTGTTTAAAATCTTGTCGCACCTGACGTTCGTTTGTTTAATCTCCTGTCTTAGTTATTGGTAACAAGGTGACAATCCAGTCAGCCAAATTTCACTTGTAATAACTGTCAGTTTCACAATTAATTGTACTTTCAATTAATCCAGTTACAATGTTTATTTAAAGCTTTTATCCAGTTCATAATCTATTTAGTATTATTTGTATTTCTTATTGTTGAGATGAGTGCAATAACCTCAAATAAAATAATCTTTGTTTCCATTTAATGTATTAGTTATTAAAAGCTGAAACCAAATAATTGTTCCCTATTTCTATTGTTGCTATTGATATTCGTACATTGGGTGTAGGCGTGGTAGGCCATATAATTCAGAAGGCAGTGAGGAAAGAAAGAAAAAACACATTCGGTTTTTTAAGCATAGTCGAATGCGTCATCTTCCATTTGAGAACTAATGTACTACCTGTCTGATGAATGAGTGCAGCATGCTAGCGTTAGTGGTCAGAGTATAGTGGCATATAGTGCAGAACAGTCTGACCATCAAAACATCAGCATAGCGTACTAAAAGAGGAATAACAGGTTAAACTTGCTGTTTTCTTTGTCACTAATGAATATTAATGTTCTACTTTGTGAGCGTATGACTACGCGCGGCGGTGTTTGCATTTTGACTTGATTCGTCCACTGTAATGCTGCATTCACAATGAAATGCAAGCGCAGACGCAATGTAAGCGCAAGAGATTGGATTCATATTATTTAATGTAAGCATTCACATAGAAACACGCAAGACGCAACGCAAGAGTTTGCAAACTCCAAACTTTATCCTTGCGTTGCGACTTGCATACAAAGAGGAAGAATTCAGTCACATAGCAACCAACTTTTGACCACCACTTTAACCTATGCTACTCCCTTATTTCGCTTCTACTTACAAGGAAGCAAGTAATAAGACTATTTCTGCTAATTTTTTGTCCATTAGCATGGAGTAAATAGAAGCATAAGCTTTTTAACAATAATTTGTTGCAGAGATGTAGAGAAAGTCATGTGAATGGAACACACCAGATTTTTTAGAAATACTTTTTCGGATATTAGGGGACCCTAAAACGTGTACATAGAACGTGTACAGAAAGTAAAAATCTAAGATTACTTTTCAGATCCCCTTATTACGTTAATTAACACTCCTAGTTCCGTTCCAGAAGGATGAGTGTCCTCTCTGCTCCGAGAGGATGGAACTAGCTGTTTCTTTCATATTTTTGGTTGTCATTGGCTGCATACAGATGCGCTTCGCTGTATGTAACTGTCAGTTCGATTACTCGAACCGTTACGTGGTGACGTTCACGGTATGGCACAGTGCAGTGACGTCACTAGCCAAGCAGTGCGTTGAACTTGCTCAAAATTATAAGCAGCATTTCTCTGCAGCACATATGTTTGCTAATGCATAAGGTCAAGGTTTCAAAGGCTGTTTTCCTCGAGCTGTGGACTCCACCAGTGTCGTTTCCACTTAGCACTTCTGAGAGCAACAAAAAACGGTCAAGCTGCGACATTGCAGATTCTAGTTCAGTTTTTGATTTGACTCCACCATTGGTCGATTGACCAACATGGATGCCCATGCACAAACAAACAAAACGGACGAAAGACTGTGCATTTCACATTGAAAAGCAGCACCAACTTTCAGAAAGTCCATTTTTACTCTCCACCAAAAAATTCAATACCGAGATTTCGCCGGAAATATATGCTTTAGGGTCCCCTGTATCGAAACAAAGCATTTTCAGAAAAAGGTCTGTGTGTCTGTGGACAGCATAGCTCAAAAACGAAAAGACCATTGCTACCAAACTTGGTATTTAAGTTTAGTATCTTCCAAGGATGCGACACGAAGATTTTCAAGATCATCCCTCCACCCCCAAGTACCCTTTACATGAAACTTTTTTCGAAAATTTTAATTTTCTCAAAAACTGGCTATAACGATTTTGATTAAAATATCGCATATTAAAGATATTTACTGACAATTAAACTGTACATTTTGAATTTTCTGGGAATAGCCTCTTAAGACTACTTTATTCCGGATAAATTTTATATAACTTTGAATAAGAGCTAAACAAAAAAGATAGACAAAAACTTACCACACAAACAATGTAGAGCACGTTAAAACACACATTTTATGTTGTATTCATTTTTTTCGTGGAGTTGATCGTTTTTGAGATATTCCTTGTTTTTGGTTTCAGCTTTGAAAACCTTATACTTTTCTCATACGGGAATTTGTGAACCCCTGGCCACACAAACAAAGGAGCTTCAGTCACATAGCAACCAGCCTTTGACTATCACTTTAATCTTTGGTACTCCCTTATTTCGCTTCTATTTACAAGCAAGCAAGTAATAAGATTATTTCTGATGATTTTTTCTCGATTTGCATGAAGTAAATAGAAGCATAGGCTTTTTAACAGTAATTTGTTGCAGAGATGTAGAGAAAGTCATGTGAATGGAACACATCATATTTTTTCGGGGGTTTTCCCTTATTCTGAGAAGACGAATGTCGAATAACTTTAAGCGTCATGGGCCCCGAGATCATTTGAGCATCACTTCACAAATTCATTCATCGGCCGATATGAGCAAGCAGGTTAAAGGACGTTAAGTAGAATTCATATTTCTACGCCACGCTAATCGAAATAAACATTAGCAGAATGTTCTTATTACTCAGTTCCTTATATGTAGAAGGGAACTAAAGGAATGCACTGCGCTAAAGTGATAGTCAAATGTTTTAAAAGCTGTTGCCATACGATTGTCATTGCAAATTGCTTCTTTGCATGCGACATTGAAGATTTAGATTTGACTCCATCATTGGTCGATTGATCAACATGGCTGACCATGGACAAGCAGACAAAACGAGCGGAAGACTGTGCATTTCACATTGGAAAGCAGAGCCGACTTTCAGAAAGTCCATTTTTACTTTCTCTATACGTACTATGTACATAGTGTACAGAGAAGGTATTGCACTCCACCAAAAAATTCGATACCGAGATTTCACCGGAAATATGTTTTAGAGTCCCCTGTATCCAAAAAAGTATTTTCCGTGTGTGAGTGTGACCGTGAACACGATAACTCAAAAACGAAAAGTCGGTAAAATACCAAACTTGGTATTTAAGTTTAGTATCTTCCAGGGATACGACACGAAGATTTTGAGAAAAATCCCCCCACCCCAAACTACCCCTTACATGGAACTTTTTTCGAAAATTTTGATTTTCTAAAAAATGCCTCTAACGATTTTGATTAAAATATCGTATATTAAAGATATTTATCTGACAAATAAAATGCATATTTTGAATTTTCTGGGAATAGCCTCTGAAGACTACTTTATTCTGGGTCAATTTTACGGAATTTTGCATAACTGCTAAACCGTAAGGGATGGACAAAAATTTACTACACAACAAACGTAAAGCACCTTAAAACACACAAAATATGTTATAACATTTTTTTCGTGGAGTTTATTCTTTTTTAGACATTCCTTGTTTTTGGTTTCAGTTATAAAAAACTTATACTTTTCTCAAACAGGACTTTGTGAACTCGTGTCCATACAAACAAAGAAACTTCAGTTACATAGCAACCAGCTTTTGACTATCACTTTAACCTATGGTAGTCCCTTATTTCGCTTCTACTAACAAGGAAGCAAGTAATAATACTATTTCTGCTAATTTTTTGTAGGATCTAGACGGACTTCGCTTCGAGATACCGAAGAGGAAACACCAACGCAGACCAGCAGCTTCTACAGCAGCCACCTCTTCTCCGGCATCCGCCGGTAGCAAGTGCTTGCCGGCATCTCCGCCACCTGCCGGTTTACCGGCAGTGAGCGCTGCACCTTCGCCGCGCTCACCAACATCACCATCGCCGCCGACCGCCGCTGCTTCACCGGCAGCCAACACTTCATTGCCGCCGCCCCGGTACAGTGCCGTGGTTAGGGGGGTCCCTCGGGATCTCTCCACCTGGCACCTCCTCGCCGCTGCACAATCTAGATGGCCTTCATGTTCGAGGGCCACTAGAATTATCTGTGACCGGGGCCAGACACCACTAGTTAGGGTGGAGCTACAGGACAGATCAGACCTGGAGGCTGCCTTGGCGTCAGGGTTGCCCTTATTAGGGCGACTTCTGCACGTTGAGGCAAGCAGACAGGAAAGACACCGGCCCTGCCGTCGCTGCTGTGCCTACGGGCACAGCCAAGAAGCCTGCTCTTCTACTGTGGCACCAACGCATTCACTTCCGAGTGCACTGGGCACAACCTCCGCCGCCGTCGCTGGTTCTGTATCACCTGTGCTGGCACGGTACATTTCACCGGGCAAGCCCAGTGCCCCAGCTACCCAAAGAGCAGGCACTCATCACCTAAACTAGCGCGGATACCATCATCTACACAGCCATCTCCGCAGACTGTACAACCAACACCAACCAACCTGCAGAAGGAAAGCCAAGGCCTAAGTGAGGCCATTCAGGATCTCCTCGCGGAGGTCTTGATACTCACGGCTAAGCTAACGGCCTTGAAGGACAGGCTGCAGGAGCAGGACAGCACCACTTCACACCCAGATATCCAAGCAATAGCAACGGCAGTCACCGACATCCGACTCATCTTCAAGGAGGAGATGAGAGCTCTACTGGAGAAGTCGGCACCTCAAACTTCGCGGTTCAACATCCAAAGTAGACGCCAAGGGCTTAGGCTCAAAAACGTCCCAGGATACGACGACTGGCTCAACAGAGTCAACAAGCACTAACTCCATCCTCCACCCTCAAAACTCCTTTATTCCTCTCCCCGAATACTCCGCGGTGGCAGTCTGGGCCTTGGTCAAGTCTGTCTCCCGGTCCTCATTTCACCCCTCTGACTGCACCCTGCAGTCACTTAAATTATCACCTTGAATCCGCGGGTGCAATCATGCGGTACCTTCTCTCCTTCCTTCCTTCCAAAACCGGCGGAGGGGTTTTTTAGTCGGTATGCCCACATGGGAGACCCCGACACTCCGGGCTTGCCCGGATCAGTACATAAGGTGGATTTTTCTCCTCCACTCGAAAAAAAAAATCTCAGAGCACACACTCAGCTATGGACATTAAAGGACAACTCATCAAGGCATTCAAATACACTCAGTCGCTATGTACGCGTAACCGTTAAGTTCAAGGCGCTTACTTGTTATAAGATTGTTAATATGGCTTGAGAGTAATAAGTGAACAAGTAATAAGTTTAATAAGTGAAGTTAATGTACGTCGTTAAAGAAGGAAAGCTCCCAGAAATAATTGCACTTAGATTGTAAAGCAAAGTGCTTGTCGACATGTCTTCTAGTCAGGAGTAAACGAATAGGTAAAATAAATGAGTGTGTTAACTATTTCGTAAGATCACTCCCAAGCTACCCTCATTGCTTCCACCCGAGAGAGTCAAGTCTACATGCAGACTGAGCTGAGCCAGAGGGGTAGTGGATCTTCTGCACAAGGTACGTGGAGATCTACTCTTTTGGTAGTGGAGTGAGTCTAGAGGCACCCGTCAACGTGGTGCGCTTTGTCCGCTTCATAATTGGCAACCATCACTTGGGAAAATAAAGCCGCCGCAAGATTATGTTGAGAAATAAAGCAACAACAACAAAAAATTGAAACGCTATTCCCGGGACTTATCAGCCGACCCTCGTATATTGGTATTTTGTCTACTCAGAGATTTACCGATTGTCGATCAGTAGATGATTCGATTTGTTTTCCATCAATCTGTTGGTTAATGTCATACATTCGCTGGAGTAAACCAAACATCTATCTCCTGCTCAGTTCAAAAATAAATACTGACTGAAGGAAATCGATAAAGGCACAGAACAGGATTGCGGTTCCGTTAATTGTCCGACCGTCTTCACTCTGAAGGTCACTGCAGACCTTGAACATCAGAGGCACGACCTGTTTGCGGCTGCAAGGCGAATGAGCTCGAAGCGGAAGAAGGAATTAGAACCTGCTGCTGTGGACTGACAGGTCAATGGCAGCAGGCGAGTGCCTGTTGATCGCGCCATTATCTTCATTTCGCAACCGCTTGGACAAACACGGTAATATTTGCTCAACTCTGCCGAATCTTTGCCCACAAGGTAGCTAAGCTTCCTAATTTGGAAGGGAGGCATCTCCAAACGCGTTTGATTACAGCTGAGTTAACATTCTGGCTCCTTCCTTTCAAGCATCCGTCCGGTCACAATGTCTCAAAAACGGTCGCCTCCATAAAAAGAAAAGTAAATTTTATGTGTTTAACATTTCTGTGTGGTAGATTTTTGTGTATCTCTTACGGTTTACCAGTTATGCAAACTTCAGCAAAATTCATCCAGAGTAAAGATGTCTTCAGAGGCTACTGCCAGAAAATTCCTAATGTATATTTTATTTTTTATGTAAATATGTATACTATACGGTGTTTTAAGCAAAATCGTTAGAGCCTTTTTTTTAAGAAAATCTAATTTTATATATAAATATTTTTTTTTCAAGTAAAGAGTAGTTTGGGCCGATTTTCCTCAAGATCTTCGTGTCGTATCCTTGGAAGATACTAAACTAAAATACCAAGTTTGATATTTTACTAACTTTTCGTTTTTGAGTTAACGAGTTCCAAGACATACGTACCTTTTTCTAAAAAAAAATGTTTGGATGCAGGGGAAACTAAAATGTGTAGTTCCGGGAAATCTCGGTGTAGAGTTTTTGGATGGACTTCAATATCATCTCTACCTATGTTTCATGTGCTATAGGCACTATGTACATAGTGTATAGAGAAGGTATTGGCACTCCACCCAAAAATTCGATACCGAGATTTCACCGGAAATATATGTTTTAGGGTCCCCTTTATCTAAAAAAAGAAAATTTTCACAAAAAGGTCCGTGTGTGTGTGTGTGTGTGTGTGTGTGTGTGTTTGTGTCCGTGAACACGACAACTCAGAAACGAAAAGTAGCTAAAATACCAAACTTGGTATTTAAGTTTAGTATCTTCAAGGGATGCGACACGAAGATTTTGAGAAAAATCCCCGCACCACCAACTACCCCTTACATGGAACTTTTTTCGAACATTCTGATTTTCTCAAAAATGGCTCTAACGATTTTGATTAAAATTTCGTATATTAAAGACATTTACCTGAGAAATAAAATGTATATCTTGAATTTTCTGGGAATAGCCTCTGAAGAGTAGTTTATTCTGGATTAATTTCACTAAATTTTGAATAACTGCTAAACCGTAAAAGATGGACAAAAACTTACTACATAAAAAATGTAGAGCAAGTTAAAACATACAATTTATGTTATATACATATTTTTCGTGGAGTTCGTCGTTTTTTAGACATTCCTTATTTTTGGTTTCTGCTATGAATAACTTATACATTTCTCATACAGGAATTTGTCAACTGCTGTCCATACAAACAAAGGAACTTCATTGACACAGCAACCAGCTTTTGATTATCACTTTAACCTATGGTACTCCCTTATTTCACTTCTACTTACAAGGAAGCAAGTAATAAGACTATTTCTGCTAATGTTTTACTGATCAGCATGAAGTAAATAGAAGTATAAGCTTTTTAAGAATAATTTGTTGCAGGGATATAGAGAAAGTCATGTGAATGGTACACATCAGATTTTTGGATAAAGCGGTGAGATCGCAGTTTATAGAATCGCAGTAGAATTTCACACCTCTACCTGTCTACATATGTGGTAGAGAATGTAATATATAATAAATCCACAAAGTTTCTTGCTCTGATAATGCACACAATCAATTACAGTTCTACTAATTGTATTTCTTCTCTTACTTATGACGTTTATGATCCCATTTTATCACTTTGCTATGAATGTCATAAATTTCATTTTATATCATTCTGTTTAATTATCTTTCTTGCTTGATATACACATTACAATGCCGTTACAAAGTATAGTCTCACTAAGGAATGGTATGTACGTGAAGATATGTTGAAACAATAATATTTGTACTTCCTCTACACGTACTATGTACATAGTGTATAGAGAAATTATTGTATTCCGCCAAAAATTCGATACCGAGATTTCGCCGAAAATATGACCCCTGTATTGAAAAACAGCATTCTAGAAAAAGGTCCGCGTATGCGTGTGTCCATGTGTCCGTGTGTCTGTGAACAAGATAACTCAAAAACGAAAACTCGTTAGAATACCAAACTTGGTATCTAAGTTTAGTATCTTTCAAGGATGCGACACAAAGATTTTGAGGACCCCCCACTTCAAACTACACCTTACGTGGAAATTTTTCCAATATGTCGATTTTCTTAAAAATGACCCTAACGATTTTTATTAAAATACCGTACATTAAAATAATTTACACGGCAAATAAAACGTATATCTGGATTTGGGGGGGGGGGGGAATTGCCTATGAATACCTCTTGATTCAGAACGAATTTTGCTGGATTTTGAAAAAATGTAGATCTCGTTAGAACACGCAAATTATGTCATATACATGTTTACTTTCTCTACATGCACTATGTACATAGTGTATAGAGAAGGTATTGTACTCCACCCAAAAATTCGATACCGAGTTTTCACCAGAAATATATATTTTGGGTCCCGTTGAATCCAAAAAAAAATATATTTTTGGAAAAAGGTCCAAGCGTGTATGCTTGTGTATCTGTGAACAGCATAGCTCAAAAACGAAAGGACCGTTAAATACCAAACTTAGTATTTAGGTTAAGTATCTTCCAAGGGTGCGACAGGAAGATTTTCAAGAAAATCCCCTTACCCTCAAATTTTCGAAAATGTTGATTTTCTTAAAAATGGCTCTAGAGATTTTAATATGGCATATTAAAAATATTTACCTGACAAATAAAATGTATATCTTGAATTTTCTGGGAATAGCCTCTGAAGACTAGTTTACTCTGGATAAATTTTACGGAAATTTGCATAACTGCTAAACCGTAAGAGGTGGACAAAAGCTTACCTATTCGAAAAATATAGAGCACGTTAAAACATACAATTTATGTTATATATATTTTCTTTTCGTGGAAATGATCGTCTTTGAGATATTCCTTGTTTTTGGTTTCAGGTTTGAAAAACTTATACTTTTCTCAAACAGGAATTTGCCAACTCGTGTCCATACAAACAAAGGAACTTCAGTCACATAGCAACCAGCTTTTGGCTTTCACTTTAACCTTTGCTACTGCCTTATTTCACTTCTACTTACAATAAGACTATTTCTGCTAATTTTTCTCGATTAGCATGAAATAAATAGAAGAATAATCTTATTAACAATAATTTGCTACAGAGATGTAGAGAAAGTCATGTGAATGGAACACATCAGATTTTTCTCATAAAAGACGACGTCTCAGATTTCACTCAGTTTCAGTGACTTATAAAGCAGGTGAGATATCAGAATATAATAATGAATATTAACTTAATTTCTCGCGGAAGCGTAAAGTATGCTGATACCGTCCTTGCCATAAATGACAAAACAGTACTTTCGAGTAGATAGATAAAATTTAGCTTTGTGTATTTAAGTCTATGAAATAATTAACAATGCAAAAGAAAAGGTAAAATTTGATTTATTCCATTCACATGGCTTTCTCTACATCTCTGTAATAAATTATTTCTAGTAAGGTTATCCTTCTATCTACTTCATGCTCTTCGAAATAAATACTAGCAGAGACGGTCATATTAATTAGCTTTTTCTTAAGCAGAAGGAAAACAAGGGAATACACTAGGCTGAATCGACATTCAAATGTTTTAAAATGTGGTTGCTATGGGATTGAAACCCGCTTCTTTGCACAGCCAGGAGTTGACAATTTCCTATATCAGAAAAGTTTGAACTATTTTAAAAGTGAAACCAACAACAAGGAATATCTCAGAAACGGTCAACTCCATAGAAGAAATGTATATGACATATATTGTGTGTTTTAACTAGATATATATTTTTCTGTAGTAAGATTTTATCTATGTCTTACTGTTTAATAGTTATGCAAAATTAAAAAAAAAAAAAATCATATAGAATAAAGAAGTTTTAGAGGCTATACCCAGAAAATTGAAGATATACATTTTATTAGTATTATACCTTGGGTAAAAGAGATTTTAATCAAAATCGTTAGTGCCATTTTTGAGAAAATCAACATTTTCGAGAACTTTCCATGTAAAGAATGATTGGGGTTATATCTCAGTGTTTTCGGTGATTATGTTGAAAAGTAACCATAAGTGTACAAAACTTTTAGCAATAAAATAATTGATTTCTATGAACTTGTCTTTTATTTATAGCCTATCGGAGGTTGAAAAAAAAAAAAAGACCCTCGTACATTGCCTTGCTATGAACATCTATGGTACGAAGTTAAGATATTGACCTTTATAAACACGTTATATTACAAAATTCGCGTTACAATTTGCAATTACTGCGTGTTCCGTAGTGCCATATTTCTGTATTTTCCTTGAGTGCTTTATCTGTTGCGGTCAAAGACCAGCTGTTTTCCCTCTTCTTTGAATTTGCTTTGGGGCAGCATCAAGAGAGGATGTTAACCTTGCAAATAGGTATTTAGTTGAATGTCGCCTCGGAACTCGCATAGCAAATGGCGGAACACCTGCCAACATTAAGATGGCCGAGCAGCAGAAATTATTCTCACGTTTTGTCATTAGGAACATCTGAGTGACAACAAAGAAGAAGGAAATGGCTGAAAATATGTAAGAATCATCTGCGAAATCGTTGAGTCACGCACGAATCCGGCGGAATCCAAAATACAAGTTGACCAGTTCTCTCTCTCTCTCTCTCTCTCTCTCTCTCTCTCTCTCTCTCTCTCTCTCTCTCTCTCTCTTATTATTCTTCCCGCACAAAATTTAGTGTGTTCCATTCACATGACTTTCTCTGCCTGTTCTGCAAACAAACTATTCTTGCAAAGCACTATTCTTCTACCTATATCATGCTGAACAAGAAAAACATTAACACATCCGTATAATCAGAAAGGAAATAAGGGAATACACTGGGCTAAAGCGATAGTCAAATGTTTTAAAAGCCGATGGATATGTGAACAATTGAAGTACGATTCGCTTTACATTTCCAGAAAAACAAAAGAGAGATAGAACGAAAGTTGACCCCGTTTGAAAAAGTGAAACCAATGAAAGGAATATCTCGGAAAAGGTAAACTCTGCAACAAAAATTATATGGCATAAATTATGTGTTTTAACGAGATCTACATCTTTTGTGTAGAAGTTTTTGTGTGTCTCTTACGGTTTACCAGTTACGCAAAATTCAGCAACATCCATCCGGAATCAACAGATCTTCAATAGCTATTCCCAGAAAATTCAAGCTATATATTTTATTTGTGATGTAAATAGTCTAAATATACAGTATTTTAATCAAAATCGTTAGAACCATTTTTGTGAAAAAGAACATTTTGAAAACATTTTCCATGTAAAGGGTAGTTTGGGATGGGGGTATTTTCTTGAAAATCTTCAGTCGCATCCTTGGAAGATACCAAACTTAAATACCAAGTTTGGTATTTAACGATCTTTTCATTTTTCAGCTATGCTGTCCCCAGACACACACACTCACACACACGGACCTTTTTATCAAAGTGCTTTTTTTTTTTTTTACTCAGTGGACCTCAAAACATATTTGCGATGAAATCTTGGTATCGAATTTTTGGGTGGAATGCAATACTTCCTCTAGATAGTATGTGTAGATAAAGTAAACAGATTATTTTGTCTACATTATCTAATCGAGATAAATATTTGCAAAAATTGTACTCTATAGTAACCCGATAGTCAAGTATTTTAAAAGCTGGCCGCTGTGTGAACATTTGAAGTGCGGTTATCTTTGCATGGCCAGGAGCAAAATAAAAGAGAGCAGCAACAAAGATGACTTACCATCTGAGAAAAGTTAAAGTAGTATAAAAATGAAACTACTCACAAGGAATATCTCGGAAACGGTTAACTCTGCAACATAAAATAAAATAAGTGTATGACATGGCGTGGTTTAACGAGATCTACAATTTTGATGTTGTAAGTTTTTGTCTATACTTTACGGTTTACCGAATATACAAAAATTATTCAGAAAGAAGATTGGCTTCAGAGGCTATTCCCAGGAATTTCAAGAAATACATTTTATTTGTCATGTAAATATGTTAGCCAAAATCGTTAGAGCCAAAATAAAAAAATTCGAAAATTTTAGTTTAAGGCGCAGGGATTTTCTTGAAAATATTTAAGTTGCATCCTTAGGAGATACACGCAAACACAGACCTTTTTCTAAAGACATTTTTCTTGAATTCAGGGGGTCTCAAACTATATATTTACAATAAAATCTCTGTATCGAATTTTTGGGTGGAATACAATACCTTCTTTATCTATGTACATTGTGCATATGTGCTAGAGAAAATAGAAAGAGGAATTAAAACAATGCTTTAGTTGGAGAGGCAGGTGACTACGAAGCATATTTTTACGTTCTCCACCACACATGTACAGTGTGCATAGTAGGTAGAGAAGGTATTGTATTCCGCCTACAAATTCGATACAGAAATTTAATCGAAAATACAAGTTTTGAGGACCCATGAACAAAAATGAGAATTTTTAGAAATACCTCTGTGTGTGTATGCATAGTCGGTTAAATACCTAAATTTTACTTAAGTTTAGTATCTTCCAATAATGCGACACGTAGATTTTGAGTAAAATCCCCCATCCTAAACTAAATCTTATTCGGAGCAATTTTCCAAATTTTCGATTTTTTAAAAAAATCGCTGTAACGATTTTATTAAAATCCGTATATTAATGATGTTTGCATGGCAAATAAAATGTATATCTTGAATTTCCTGGGAATAGCCGCTGTAGTCCTCCATCATTCTGAATGGCATTCGCGTAAACCGTAAGAGATACACAAAAACTGGTTGCCATGCGACTGAAGTTCCTTTCTTTGTATAGACCGGAGCTGACAAATTCCTGTATGAGAAAAATTAAGTTTTTCGAGCCTGTGGACAAAAGCAAGGAATATCTCAAAAACGATCAACTCCACGAAAAAAATGTATACAACATAAATTGTGTGTTTTAATATGCTCTACATTTTTTGTGTTGTAAGTTTTTGTCTATCTCTTACGGTTTAGCAGTTATGCAAAATTCCGTAAAATTCACTCAGAATAAAGTAGTCTTCAGAGGCTATTCCCAGAAAATTCAAAATATACATTTTATTTGTCAGGTAAATATCTGAAATATACGATATTTTAATCAAAATCGTTAGAGACATTTACAAAATCAAAATTTTCGAAAAAAGTACCACGTTTGGGGTGGGGTAATTTTCTCAAAATCTTCGTGTTGAATCCCTGGAAGATACCAAACCTAAATACCAAGTTTGGTATTTAACGGAATTTTCGTTTTTGAGCTAAGCTGCCCACAGACACACACACTCACACACACACACACACTCACACACACGCACACACTCATGCACACAGACAGACACATACACGATATTTTTCTAAAAATGCTCTTTTTGGATTCAGAGGGTCTCAAAACATATATTTCCGGTGAAATCTCGGTATCGAATTTTTGGGTGCAATACAATACCTTCTCTATACACTATGTACATAGTACGTGTAGAGAAAGTAAAAAGGGGAAAAAATATGAGATGCAGGCGGTTACGAAGTCCGCGCGCGCACGTGTGTGTCCGTGACTGTGAACACGATAACTCAAAAACGAAAAGTCGGTAAAATACCAAACGGTATTTAGTTTAGTATGTTCCAGGGATGCGACACGAAGATTTTGAGAAAATTCCCCCACCCCAAACTACCCTTTACATGGAACATTTTTAAAAAAAAATTATTTTCTTAAAAATGACCGTAACGGTTTTGATTCAATTATCATATATTAAAGATATTTACCTGACAAATAATACATATATCTTGAATTTTCTGGGAAGAGCCTCTGAAGACTACTTTATTCTGGAGGAATTTTGCATAACTCTAAACCGTAAGAAATGGACAAAAGCTTACCATACAAAAAATGTAGAGCACATTAAAACACACAATTTATGTTATATGATTTTTTTTCGAGGAGTTGATCGTTTTTGAGATTATCCTTGTTTTTAGTTTCAGCTTTGAGAAACTTATACTTTTCTCATACAGGAATTTGTCAATTCGTGTCCATACAAACAAAGGAACTTTAGGCACCTAGCAACCAGCTTTTGACTTCACTTTAACCTATGGTATTCCCTTATTTCGCTTCTACTTACAAGGAAGCAAGTAATAAGTCTATTTCTGCTATTTTTTTTTTTTTTTTTTTTTCAATTTGCATTAAGTAAATAGAACAATAAGCTTGCTAACAATAATTTGTTGCAGAGATGTAGAGAAAGTCATGTGAATGGAACACGGTATATTTTTAATTTTTACTTTAAAAGAAGGCTTGATTAGCTTTTCCTCTAGTTCCGCTAACATAACCTGAAACTGTGTCAGTGGTAATTCCAAAGACGGTGAAGTGATTCAAAGCTATGAGCAAAGATTATTCATTGGCTTCCAGGTCTTTTGAGGTCAACTGGCTGTGAACCAATTTCCATATCCGGAGATGAATAGGAAGCCTGCATCTAATGCTGGTTCAGTTTGCTGTCTTAAAGTGCATACTGCATAGAGAAAGTATTGTATTTCACCCAAAAATTGAGCACCAAGTTTTCACGAAATATGCTTTGAGTTTCCCTGAGTAAAAACTCTGGTGTGCTCCATTGATATGACTAGACTACATCTCTGTAACAAATTATTGTTAAAAAGCACATGCTTCTATTTACTTCATACTCATCGAGAAAAAATTAGCAGAAATAGTCTTATTACTTGTTTCCTTGTAAGTAGAAGCGAAATAAGTGAAAGTCAAAAGCTGGTTGCTATGTGACTGATGTTCCTTTGTTTGTATGGACACGAGTTGACAAATTCCTGTATGAGAAAAGTATAAGTTTTTTAAAGCTGAAACCAATGACAAGGAATATCTCAAAAACGACTAACTCCACGAAAAAAACTATATAACATAAATTGTGTGTTTTAATGTGCTCTACGTTTTTTGGTGGTTAGTTTTTGTCTATCTCTTACGGTTTACTAGTTATGTAAGATTCGGCAAAATTCATCCAGAATAAACAGGTCTTCAGAAGCTTCAATGCTATAACCGGGATCCGAACCACGGATCTCCCGTCTCTAGCCGGTTGCTCTTCCAGTGCAGAGTAACCATTTGTTGCCTGTCGGTACCTATAAGTTTCGTTTGTTTCAAGCGTAACTATATAAATAAGGTTGTACTCTAGGATTAATTTCATGTTATACTAACCTTCAACCATAAACGACAAGTAATCAGACTGTAAAAATACGTATATACAATTTTTGCCCTAAAATTGCAGTGATTTTTTAAATAAATAAAAGAGTAAAACCCACATAACTACAGTCAAATGTAACCTCATTAGCTTCCAAGCATCACACCGATTATTTTACTTGGGCTCTCCCCGTCCTTTACCACAATCACTGTTATTTGAACTTTGCAACATTTGGCTTTGAACGGATGGCTATTTCATTACCTATCATCTAGCACTCATGGTCATTTGAACCACTTTTTGGTAATGCGTTTGGCAGCATTATGAAAACTGGTTTAGAAGAATTTAAACATTTAATTGGGAAGAAATAGATTAATAGAGGTTCTACATATATTTTCATTTCTATTATTTTTTATATAATAATTTCATAGGTGCATTCCCATATATTTTTACCAGAACTCCAGTTTTAAACTTGAATTATAGGAAAAACGTTATATGTAGTATACGAATGCAGGCAACTAAGGGTTAATCCAATACCAATTTACCATAATAGTTGGCTGTACTATGAATTCTGGGACTTAAAATACTTACAATATTGTAAATCGCCATTGGGGTATACCATCTCAAAATAATTTGAAATCACCTTGTGGTTTACCGGGAAATACGCGAGTCAGTTGAGAAATGCAATGCTAAGCCGGCATATGTTGCCGTGGTAGAGCAACCGGCTAAAGACCGACAGATCCGTGGTTCAAATCCCGGCTATAGCATTAAATTTTCAGTCTGACTCAACCTATCCAACTTTTGTAGGAAAAGTTTGTTATATCTAAGTAGAGAAAGTCATGTGAATGTAACAAACCAGATTTTAACATCCCTCCCCTCAAAAAAAAATCCTTAGGAAACTTCCCCTTACATTACCCCTTTAGTATTTATCCCACAAACTCCATTCTAGGGCAACTAATTTCCTCCTAAATCTAGAAAGAAAATCCCCAAGTTGGCAATACTGGTTCTGCAGACGAAGTCACTGCCTACTTTAGACGTATGTATATGTAACTTAATCGCTGTGCAGATATCACCTACACGCTTAAGAACACTATTATCAACAAACATTAGAGCATTACGCAAGAAGAGAGCATTATGAAACCGTTTTCGTGACACCTCAGTGTTCTCTAATGGAATATTGAATCCGAGCAATGAGATTCAGAGCATTATTTTTCATATGACATCTGTTTTTATCACAAATAATTACCTAATTTCCTTGGGGAATTGAAATCGATTTGAGTCCAATTCCATCTCAATATGATCCGCACTTCACATATTAAATTTCAATACGAACTGAAATCGTTTTGAATACACAAGCTTCAAAATAATTTTATTCATCCATTTATGTTATGTTGGCGGACCTGTTAAATACATATAGTTATCTGTGTATTATAAGCAAGTTTTGAAGTTAAAGAGTTATATTAATTTGAGAATTCTCTGCAAACTATAGAAACCATAATAGTGGTTCTGTATCCAGAGCAATAAATAAAAATCTGGTGTGTTTCATTCACACGACTTTCTCTAAATCTCTGCTATAAATTAATTTTAAAAAGCTTATTCCTCTATTTCATACTACACGAGATAAACGTTAGAAGAAATCGTATTATTACTTAGTTCCTTATAAGTAGGCGGGAAATAAGAGGATAAACCGACAGTCAAATGTTTTAAAATGTGTTGCTATGGGATTGAAATCCGTTTCTTTGCGTGGCCAGGAGTAGACAAGTTCCTGTATGAGAAAAGTTTTAACAAGATATGTCTTGAATACGGTCAACTTCGCGAAAAAAACGTGTATGACATAAATTGTGTGTTTTGTCGAGGTCTATATTTTTTGTGTGTTACGTTTTAGTCTATCTCTTACTGTTTACCAGTTATGCAAAATTCAATAAAAACTATCCAGAATAAAAAGGTCTTCAGAGGCTTTTCTCAGAAAATTCAAAACGTACATCTAATTTGTCATTTAATGTCTTAAATATAAGATATTTTAATCAAAATCGTTAAGCCACTTTTGAGAAAACCACATTTTTCGACATTTTACTTTCTCTACACGTACTGTGTACATAGTGTTTAGAGAAGGTATTGTAATCCACCGAAAAAATCGATTTCGAGATTTCACCGGAAATACATGTTTTAGGACCCCCTGAATCCAAAAAAGAAGCATTTTTAGAAAAATATCAGTGTGTGTGTGTGTGTGTGAGCATAGCTCAAAAACGAAAAGTCCGCTAAGTACCAAACTTGGTATTTAAGTTCAGTATCTTCCAAGGATGCGACAAGAAAATTGCCCCCACTCCAAACTATCCTTTATGTGAAAAAATTTCGAAAACACTCATTTTATTTATATTAATTTTTTTCGTGGTGTTGGCCGTTTTTTGGGATATTCCTTGTTATTGGTTTCAGTTTTAAAATTCTTATACATTTCTCACACGAGAATTTGTCAACTCGTGGTCAGACAAAGGAACTTCAATCTCATAGCAACCAGATTTTAAAACAGTTGACTGTCGCTTTAACCTATGGTACTCCCATATTTCCCTTCTACTTACAAAAAAAAAAAAGCAAGTAATAAGACCATTTCTGCTAATTTTTCTTGTTAGCATGAAGTAAATAGAAGAAGAAGCTTTTTAACAATAATTTATAGCAGTAATGTAGAGAAAGTCATGTGAATGGAACAATTTTTACTTTCTCCATACACACTATGTACATAGTGTATAGAGAAAGTATTGCACTCCACCCAAAAATTCGATACCGAGATTTCACCGGAAATATATGTTTTAGGGTCCCCAATATAAAAAAAAAAGCATTTTCACAAAAAGGTCCGCGTGTGTGTGTGTGTGGACAAAAACTTACTACACAAAAAATGTAGAGCACATTAAAACACACCATTTATGTTATATACATTTTTTTCGTGGAGTTCGTCGTTTTTGAGACATTCCTTATTTTTGGTTTCTGCTATGAAAAAC
Organism: Hymenopus coronatus; assembly: GCA_030762935.1. Classification (NCBI taxonomy): domain Eukaryota; kingdom Metazoa; phylum Arthropoda; class Insecta; order Mantodea; family Hymenopodidae; genus Hymenopus; species Hymenopus coronatus. The sequence continues at coordinate 53,179,572 of CM060889.1, read as the reverse complement.
GTATACTTTTCTCATACAGGAACTTGTCAACTCCTATCCATATAGACAAAGGAACTTCATTGACATAGCAACCAGCTTTTGACTATCACTTTAACCTACAGTTGTCCCTTATTTCGGTCCTACTTACAAGGAAGCAAGTAATAAGACTATTTCTGCTATTTTTTTCTGATTAGCATAAAGTAAATAAAAGTATAAGCTTTTTAAGAATAATTTGTTGCAGGGATATGGAGAAAGTCATGTGAATGGTACACATCAGATTGTTTTTATATCAGTAAGTAATAATAAACATAAGCTGCCCAGAGCAGCTGAGGCTGGTAGGTGTATCAGGTTTGGGGTCGCTGGTCTCTAGCTCGGAATTCCTACTTGAGGAGGAACCGCTATTTTCCTCTCCCCCCTCCCCATGCCCCGACTGACACTCACCTTGCTGCAAACTCGCTCTTCACGTCAGTTCATTGTCGTCGTGGCTATAAGCGGTAACTCTCCCTGGTTTTGCTTTCGTTTTAAGTGCCACGTATTCGAAGTGTCAGTAAACGAGTAAAGACATCGTAATAATTTGATTTTATGACTCGCTAACAACATTTTGCTATTGAAACATTATATCTGAGTCATTTTCTGGTTCCTTGGTTAGGTTATGTCATCGTAATTTTGATTTTCGAGAGTCAATTTTTATGACAGTTGAATCGATATCAATCGAACACAAAATCGCCAGGATTACAGTAATAGCAAATCGATTGTTTGAAAATGAACTACAGAAAGATAAATCTGTTGATCGTGGTGGTGTTAATGGCGTCAGTGGCGGCTGAAGAGGAACCAAATCCTTTATTAGAAGCTGCCAAAGCTATTCTTCAGAGTCAGGGCAACGGTGGTGCAGGAATGGCGCTGTTGCAGACTTTTATGCAATCGGGTGGAGGGCGACAGCTCGGAGACATGCTGGCAGGGAAACCGGGAAGCGAAGGCGCTTCAGATATCCTCTCGGGCCTGGGTTCGTTGTTGGGAGGTGGGGGTGGAAAGGGCATGGATCCTCAAATGATTGGGCAGCTAGTGAACATGTTCATGAACCAAGCTGGCAGCAACGTCGATGTCAACAACAATGAGGTGGGAAAAGAGAAATCAGGAATCGATTGGGAGGCCATGATAGGCCTGGCTTCGAACTTGATGGCGGCTCAGCAAGGAGGCGGCAACAATGACGGCGGTGGTGGAATGGAGGGCTTGCTGAACGCGCTACCAGTGCTGATGCAGGCGTTTGGGGGCGCCGAAGGAAGCCATGAGAGCAACAAAGTTGAAAGCATACACAGGTATTGTTTGCATTCTCTAAGGTAATGACTAATAATGAAATTGTAAACTCACGAGTGGGCTAAATTTTATATGCATTGTTTGTTATTTCATAGTTAGATACATTAATTTATTATATAGGATTTACTACTAAATCATTCTGGGTCAGACAGAGAAATTCAATGCCATAGCCGGGATTCGAACCATGGATCTCCCGGTCTGTAGCCACTCGCTCTACCATGGTACATTCCGGCAATTCCTCAACTGACTCGTATCTTTTCCCGGTAATCTATAAGGTGTTTTTTGGGGCGGGTAGTATTTAACACCTGCCTTTATTACTTGTGGCACCGCAGGCAATTACACTGATGATACATGGAATGAATATGGAGCACCGGTGGAATGCGATGGCGGGAGAAACAGGAAAACCCGCCTCTGCACCGCTGTGTCCAGCACAAACCTCACGTGCGGTCGTTTGGGATCGAGTGTGAGGCGAGTGGTCTACAAGGTGATCCCAAATTGTAATTAATATTCATATAGTTAATCAATAGATCCAGATATTACATATTGTGCTGAAACTTGGCATAGCTTGTGTGTTCCATGCACTTAACTCTCTCTTCATCTCTGGAACAAATTATTGCTAAAACGTTTATTCTCCTATCTACTTCATGCTAATCGAGATATTACCACGTTTCCATGGTGAAGTGAAATCGTATTGAATTCTGTATGGAAACACGGATTCAAATCGTATTGCATCTTGGATCCGATCCTCTTAGAAAGCGGGATCGGAATGAGATCGGATCGCAAAATGTTAAATGGAAACACCTCTTATTCAAATGGTGTTTGTTCTTCTGCTGTACTCGTTGCACGCGGTAATCATTTGTTCATATATACAGGATGCTAATGAACTACACCGAAATAATTTGCGAGATTGTGCTCGTGACTGATATAAGTAATTTGAGATCAGCGATGCATGGTCCCCGGATAAACATAACACAACGTTAAACGTGTGGGTATCAGGTGCTGATAAGTCGGTGTTAAAGCAAAGCAGGTTGAAAAAGTGGCTTAGTGTCTTTAAAACTGCTGCCCGAGTATAGAAATATCGATTTTTAGCAGCTCGTTACTAGCGTTCTCAAGTTTTAATGTCGCAAAAAACCGTAAATTCTCGAACTAATCACTTGACAGTGTGGCACTGAGCATTCATTAACTACGTTCTTGAGTTATGAAGCCTCTCTGGAAGTATTTTCAAAACTGCTCTGATGGCTTAATGCGTGACGCGGGAAGCTGTTATCCCATAGGTCATGAGTTCGATTCCTATCATAGAATAAATGCTTTTTTATTGTTATTTTTTTCATTCCAGACGAAGTGCCGCGATACGTGAACGAGACCCGATCTCGGAAACTATCTTTCACTTGAAAGCCAGTATCATAACCACTACGCTAGAGAGGTACGCTGTAATATGTCCCTTCGTTTTTCGTGTTATGATCTCGAATGGTTGATAAATTAGCCAGTGGCTAATATATTTAATTGCTCTGTGGTAGAATATAACAGAACCATTTGTATGGTTTCTATAGTTTGCAATGCACTCTTCCTGCAAGTAATACACAGATAAATATATGTTTAACAGGTTCGCCAACGCAATTAAAAGTTAGCCAACATGAATGAATGAAATTATCCTCGAAGCTTACAATTTCAAAACGATCTCAATTCGTATTGAATTTAACATGTGAAACGCAGATCGTATTGAAATGGAATTGGACTCAAATCGGATTCAATTCCCCATGGAAACGAAGTAATAGATTGTGGGAACATCTACGTACAATGGAAATCTTCAAAGAAGAACCAGTTTGTAGGCAATTAGAGGAAGAAACAACCTCTCATATGATCTTCAAATGCAAAACTCTGGACAGGGAAAGACATGAATTACTGCACTTAATAAACCAGGAACACGATCTCCCTAAAGAAAATTTAGTTAGTTACCACATTAAAGATATAGAACTGTTTAATTAATCCTATAGAGAAAGGACATGATACAATAAACCCATAAGTTTTAGTGGTAAAGGCAAATAACCTTACTCCTTTTAATGAAGGAAGTGTTATTACTTGCTTTCTTGTAAGTAGAAGGGAATACATTAGGCTAAAGGATAGTCAAATCTTTGAAACAAAGCGGTTCGCTTTGCTTGAGAAAAGTCTATTAGTTTAAAATTGAAACCAATAACAATGAATATCTGGGAAGCGGCCAATTCTACAAGAAAAACATATATGACATAATTTATGTCTTTTAAACAGATCTACATTTTTTGTGTAGTAAGTTTTTGTTTATCTCTTTTGGTTTAACGTTATGCAAAATTCAACCAGAATAGGGGCTATTCCCAGAAATTTCAAAATATACATTTTATTAGTGATGTAAATAGTTTTAATATACGGTATTTTAATCAAAATTGCTAGAGCAATTTTTGAGAAAATTAAAATGTTCAAAAAATTATCCATGTAAAGAGTAGTTGGGGTTGGGGAGATTTTCTTGAAAATCTTCGTGTCGCATCATTGGAGAATATTGAATTTAAATACTACGTTTGTTATTTAACCGACTTTTGTTTTTGAGCTATGCAGCCCCCCCCCAAACACACACACAGACTGACCTTTTTCTAGAGGTGTTTTTCGGACTCAGAATACTTCAAAATAATGTGTGTTTCCAGTGAGATCGCGAAATATAATTTTAAGTGGAATACAATACCTTCTCTATCCACTATGTACCTACGAGCTAGAGAAAGTAAAATGCCACGTAATTGTCCTAACCGGACCTAGCCGACTAGCTACGGCGTCATTAACAGTAGCATGATTCACCTGTTGTTTCATCATCAAAAACTTTCTTCTTCCTCCTTCTCTCTCTCTCTGTCTCTGTCTTGTATACCAAGAATACTTCATTGTTGAGCCCTTTGTTAGAGGAATTATTATTCTTTGACAAGTAGGTGTAAAATTCTACACATTATTTATGGCTTTGAATTTTATTGAAGAGTCATTTTTCTTTCTCTTCACGTACTATGTATATAGTGTATGAAGGTGTTGTAATGCACCCAAAACTTCGATACCGAAATTTCACCGGAAATACATGTTTTGGGTCCTCCTGAATCCAAAAAAAAAAAGAATTTCTAAAAAAAGGTCTCTCTGCGCGCGTGTGTGGGGGGGGGGACACTGTCCAAGCCCAAAAACTAAAAGTCCGTTAAATACCAAACTTGGTAATTAAGTTCAGTATCTTCCAAGGATGCATCACGAAGATTTTCAACAAAATTCCCCCACCCCCAACTAATCTTTACATGGAGAAAATGTCGAAAGTTTTAATTTTTCTCAAAAACGGCTTCAACGACTTCAATTAAAATATCGTATATTAAAGATATTTACATGACAAATAAAATGTATATCTTGAATTTTCTGGGAATAGCCTCCGATGACATGTTTATTCTGAATGAATTTTGCGGAATTTTGCATAACTGCTAAACCGTAAGAGATACACCAAAACTTACCACACAAAAAATGTAGAGCTCATTAAAATACACAATTTATGTTATATGCATTTTTTCCTGGAGTTGACTATTTTTAAGATATTTCTTGTTAACACCTGATCATGCAAGGATTCGGACTTCTATACCATAGCAACCACATTTTAAAGCATTTTTAAAGTCTAGTTAGTGTATTCCCTTCTAGTTATAAGGAACTAAGTAATAAAACCATTTTTGCTAACGTTTTTCTCGATCAGCGTGAAGTAGATACAAGAATAGGCTTATTAACAATAATTTGTTACAGAGGTAGAGAAAGCACATCAGATTTTTCAGTTCACAATGTCTGTATTCAATTGCATATCTTTGGCCCATTGAAGCATTAATCAAAGCAAATAATCTTTCTCATTCTGCATTGTGGCTGAGGATACTAAAGAAATCGGATATGTTCCATCCACACAAGTTTCTGTCTGTTCTGCTATCAAACATTCTTACAAAAGATTATTCTTTAATCTACACTGTCATAATACAAATATTACAAGAAATGGTGTTATCACTTAGTTCCTTATGAGTAGAAGGGAAATAAGGAACTACCTAGACTAAAGCGATAGTCAAAAGCTGTGCAATGCAGTCGCGATGGATTTTTTCGGATGTAAAAATCCTTAGCATGGCTTCCTTCGGAAGGGCAGTAAAGCCGTTGGTGCCGTGTTATAGATTTACGGCACGTAAAACAACCTCAAGCCTGATAGCGAGGCCTCTCAGCAAAATTAAGCGGTCTTTCACGCCCAATTTAGAATGGGAAGTTGAGAACCACGGTAATTAAAGAGCGTCCATAAATAAAACTGCACTTCATTTCATTTCCAGCTGTGCTATGTGATTTTCATGGCCAGGAGAAAAACAAACGAGGTGTTGAAGCTTATAAGGACCTTAAAATTAAAACTAATAGCAAGAAATATCTCTGAAATGACTAGCTCTACAGTAAAACTCTGTATTATATAAACTGTATGCCTTAACAAGATTGTATTGTAAGTTTTTGACTATCTCTTAAAAGTCGTTCAGAATGATGAGGTCTTTAGACACTGTTCCCAGAAGGTTCAAGGTATACATTTCGTTTGTAATAAAAATATATTTAACTTATGGTATCTTAATCAAAATCGTTAAGAGTAATTGAGCATTTTGAGAAAAACAAAATTTTCGAAAAATGTTCCATGTAAAGGACAGTTGTGGATAGGTAGATTTTCCTGAAAAATCTTCTAGTGACATCCATGGAAGACACGTATCTTAAATACGAATTTTGATATTTAACACACACACACACACACACACACACACACACACACATAAGAACCTTTTTCTAAAAATTCTTCTTTTTGGACGCAGGGACTGAAAATATATATTTCCGGTGAAATCTTGGTGATCTTTGTTTTGCTGGAATACAATATCTTCTGCATTCTACTATGTGCATTGCGCATACGTGATAGACAAAGTAAAAAGAATTCCGTTATTTCCAGTAACTTGGAACGGGAAGTTAGAGACACAGGAAAACGTTAAGAAAGTACAGAATAATAATTTTGTAGCAAGAACATTACTGGTCAAGGAATACCGTGAAAGTGATACGATATGAAGAGAAAAGCTCGCTCGCCCGCCTGTCTTTCCGCAGAGTTGTCAACCAAAGAAAGTTTCTTTCATTGCGGGCCTCAGCCATTAGAGTAAATAGGCTATCTAATTTACCGTGAACTAACGACTATCACTTTAGCCTTGTGTATTCCTCATTTCCTTTCTAATTATAAAGAACTAAGTAAGAAGACGATTTCTGCTAATGTTTATTTATATTAGAATGGAGTATAGAAGAATAAGCTTTTTTTTTTTTTAAGAATATTTCGTTATAGAATAAGTAGAGAAAGTCATGTGAATGGAACACATCAGATTTAAACTTTCTCTACACGTGCTATGTACATAGTGTATAGAGATGGTATTGTAATGCACCCAAAAACTCGATACTGAGATTTCATCGGAAATACATGTTTTGAGATCCCCGAATAAAAAAATAGAAACATGTCCGTGTGTCTGGGCAGCATAGCTCAAAGTCGAAAAGTTAAATCACAAACTTGATATTTAAGTTCATATCTTCCAAGGATGCGACACGAAGATTTTCAAGAAAATCCCCCACCCTAACTACCCTTTACATGGCATATTTTTAAAAAATTTTAATTTTCTCAAAAATGGTTCTTGTTGATTTTGATTAAAATCTCTTATGTTTAAGATATTTATATGATAAATAAAATTAACATCTTAAATTTTCTGGGAATAGCCTAAAAAGACCCCTTTATTCTAGATGATTTTATTGAATTTTGCAGAACCAGTAAACCCTAAGAGATAGAAAAAATCTTACTATACAAAAAATTTAGATCTCATTAAAACTTGCAATTTAAGTTATGCCTATACATTTTTCCCTTGGATATTCCGAATATTACCGGAACACATTTCCGTTAAGTGGAACACACAAGATTTTGTACTTTCTCTAGCCCGTATGTACAATGTACATAATGGATAGAGCTATTGTATTCCACCCAAAAATTATATACCGATATTTCACCGGAAATATGTTTTGAGGCGCACTGAGTCCGATAAAAGCATTTTTAGAAAAAGGTCTGTGTGTATGTATTTGTCTGTGGATAGCATAGTTCAAAAGGGAAATGTCGGTTTAATACTAAACTTGGTTTTTAAGTTGAGAATCTTCCAAGGATGCAAGACGAACATTTTCAAGAAAATCCCCCCTCCCCCAGCTTCTCTTTACATTGAACATTTCTCGAAATTTTTGTTTATCTCAACAATGGCTTTAACGATTTTAATTAAAGTACCCTATACTAAAGATATTTGTATCACAAATAAAATCCATTTTTTGAATTTTCGGAAGATCTCTTTTTCTGAATGAGCTTTGCAGTACGGTTAAACCGTAAGAAACACATATACTTTTTATGTAGAGCTGAGACATTCGTTGTTATTAGTTTCAATTTTAAACTATAAAAACTTATCTCAAACTGGAAGTGACGTTTCGTTTCAGATCTGTTTTACTACAGGGCCTGGAAAGCGAAACTTCATTTTTACTTTCTCTAAACGTACTATGTGCATAGTTTATAGAGAAGGTATTGCATTCCACCCAAAAATTCGATACCGAGATTTCATGTGTGTGTGTGTATGTGTGGACAGCATATCTCAAAAACGAAAAGACCGTTAAATACCAAACTTGGTATTTAAGTTTGATTTCTTCTAAGAATGCGAAACCAAGGTTTTCAAGAAATCTCCCCTAACTACCGTTTACATTGAACTTTTTTCGAAAAATTTGATTTTCTCGAAAATGGCTCTAACGATTTTGATTAAAATATCGAATATTAAAGATATATTTATCTGACAATAAAACGTTAATCTTCAATTTTCTGGGAATACCCAAGACTACTTTATTCTGGATGAATTTTACGGAAATTTGCATAACAGTTAAACCCTAAGAGATGGACAAAAACTTACCACAGAAAATGTAGAGCACGTTAAAACACACAATTTATGTTATGTACATTTTTTTTTCGTGGATTTGATCGTTTTTGATATATTCCTTCATTTTGGTTTCAGCTTTGAAAAACTTTCTTTTCTCATATAGGAATTAGTCAACTGCTTTTCATACAAAGGAACTTCAGTCACATAGCAACCAGCTTTTAACTATCACTTTAACGTATGCTACTCCCTTATTTCGCTCCTACTTACAAGGGAGCAAGTAATAAGACTATTTCTGCTAATTTTTTCTCGATTAGCAGGAAGTAAATAGAACCATAGGCTTTTTAACAACAATTTGTTGCCGAGATGTAGAGAAAGTTATGTAAATGGAACACAGAATTTTTTATTTTCCCCTTCTAAGACCTAGATATTCTGAAACGGCTGCTATTTCGATTACCTTATTGCAGATAGCTTGGTCTGCGTTTAAAACTAAACCATTAAAACCAATGTTATCTGTTGCGTTCGTTATCGTAGCGAAGTTCGCATTACACTTTCAATGGCCCATTTTATGGGAACCTCAGTAATGCTTTAAAACGCGAGGCCAAACGTAACGCGTATCTGCCAGTATGTTTTATGGTCTACTGTAAAATTCAAAAGTGTCAGGGCGTTCCCATATGCGTGATTTTTATTGCGAAATATCTATTGGTTTGAAATGGTTTGCTTCTTAAGAATTTTGAACAATTCCAAAAAGTTGCTAATAACAAAATATCCACTCACATGACTTTCTCTATCTGCTCTACAAACAAACTTCTTACGAAAGATTGTTACTTTCTCTATACGTACTATGTACATAGTGTATAGAGAAGGTGTTGCACTCCACCCAAAAATTCGATACCGAGATTTCACCGGAAATATATGTTTTAGGGTCCCCAATATCCAAAAAAAGCATTTTCACAAAAAAGTCCGCGTGTGTGTGTGTGTGTGTGTGTCCGTGTGTCTGTGAACACCATAACTCAAAAACGAAAAGTCGGTAAAATACCAAACTTGGTATTTAAGTTTAGTATCTTCCAGGGATGCGACACGAAGATTTTGAGCAAAATCTCACAACCCTCAACTACCCTTTACATGGAACTTTTTTCGAAAATTTTGATTTTCTCAAAAATGGCTCTAACGATTTTGATTAAAATTTCGTATATTAAACATATTTACCTGACAAATAAAGTGTATATCTTGAATGTTCTGGGAATAGCCTCTGAAGAGTAGTTTATTCTGGATGAATTTTACGGAATTTTGAATAACTGCTAAACCGTAAGAGATGGACAAAAACTTACTGCACAAAAAATGTAGAGCACATTTAAACACACAATTTATGTTATATACATTTTTTTCGTGGAGTTCGTCGTTTTTGAGACATTTCTTATTTTTGGTTTCTGCCATGAAGAATTTTTCTCATACAGGAACTTGTCAACTCCGATCCACATAAACAAAGGAACTTCATTGACATAGCAACCAGCTTTTGACTATCACTTTAACCTATGGTAGGCCCACATTTCGCTTCTACTTACAAGGAAGCAAGTAATAAGACTATTTCTGCTCATTTTTTCTGATTAGCATAAAGTAAATAGAAGCATAGGCTTTTTAAGAATAATTTGTTGCAGGGATATAGAGAAAGTCATGTGAATGGTACACATCAGATTTTATTCTTTGTACTCCATGCTGTTCGACTAGGCTAAAGTGATAATCAAATGTTTAAATGCTTCGTGGGCTATTGTCATACTCAAAAGTAATACCAATAGTGAGTTGTCCTAAGAGATGAAAACACGAGTTGCGTTTGTAAGACATTTCAGCTAAATAGACTATTGATATTGGAATACTTGGTTTTTCACACAAGCCGTGTGTAGGACAGGAGTTGGATAGAAGTCAGAATGAAAAATTCAATGCCATAGCCGGGATTTGAATCACGGATCTCCCGGCTTGTGTGAAAAAAACAATTAAATCAATACCAATTGACCATAATAGTTGGCTATACTATGAATCCTGGGTCGAAAGTGCTTACAAAATTGTAAGTCGCCATTGGGGTTGTCATCTCAATATAATTTGAGATCACCTTGTGGTTTATCGGGAAACATGCGAGTCAGTTGAGAAATTCAATGCTATACCGGCATATTGCCACGGTAGCTCAGTGGTAGAGCAACAACCGGCTGGAGTTCAGGAGATCCGTGGTACAAATCCCGGCTATGGAATTTTTCAGTCTGACTCTAGACTATTAATAATGTATAATACTTATGAAGGGAGATTATATCAGGTTATGATTGTAATATTTCTCAAATGGTAGATGACGCATTCGACCATGTTTATTTACCGAATGTGTTTTTTTTTTTCTTTCTTTCTTCACTCCTCCGGAATTAAACGAACATCAGGTGCAACAAGATTTCTAAGAAATGAACATCAGCTGCGATAAGATGATTCGACAATATCGCTCCAGTTTAAATTGCCTAATCTCGGCCACTGCATTGGCGCTTTATAACTGAGCTAAATTGTCATTGAAATTCACTTCTTTGCTTGCCCAGGAGTAAAACAAAGAAACACGGACGACTTCCTATCTGAAAAAGTAAAGGCATTTTAAAATTGAAACCAATAACAAGGATTATCTCGGAAACGCTTAACTCTACATTCCTCATTACATGTTTTACCGACTATTATTAATACATTTCACATCAAATCAATACTTCTGTTTTGAAGCACCTGTTTGATATTGACACTTCAAAACATGACAAGGGCATGTCATGTTTTGGCGATATCTCCATTTTTGTGTAGTAATTTTTACTTTCTCTATACGTACTATGTACATAGCGTATAGAGAAGGTATTGCACTCCACCCAAAAATTCGATACCGAGATTTCACACGAAATACAAGTTTAGGGGTACTCCCTTATCTCGCGTCTACTTACAAGGGAGCAATAATTAAGACAATTTCTGCTAATGTTTATCTCGATTATCATAAACACTAAAAGAATATGCTTATTAACAATAATGTTACACTGATGTAGAGAAAGTCATGTAAATAGAACACATCGGATTATTTTTTTGTTTGAAAATGAATCCCTGTTCCTCTTCGCTCGTGAGTTGTGAAAAATATTCTGCCCACATTGCTGGCTGCTGTTGGTGCGTCTTTCCCCTTGATGACGGTCACTCACGATTAGTGGTGGGAAGAATTGTTCTTTTTGCGAAACAGTTTAATCTGTTTCTGCTGCAACCACGAAACAGTTTCGAAATAACAGTTGTGCAACAGAATTTCCCTAAACTGTTGCAGACATGTTGTGTACCACCAAATACAATAGAGATAATATCACAATGCGCCAAATGCAACCATAAACTGAAGAGGACACTATCAAATTTCGGAAGCATTATTGCGCGTTAACGAGAGAGAATCAGTTTGAGTACTACCTTCGAATTTCGCGGATTATAACATCAGGTCGCGCGCTTGAAGTGGCGTTGCATAGGTCTGTTGCGGGGAAGCGATACAAGAAACAACAACACAATTTCCAGAAGTGTTTTCTGAAATAATTTCAGTGGTGCAACTGTTTCAAATAGTTGCTCTGTTGATGAAACTGTTTCAAAATAACTGTTGTGTTATTTTTGTCCCATCACTCGTCAAGATATTGTTCGTACCACCTTTTACTGCAGGAGACATACAGCGCGTCCAATTTGCCGTCTAATTGCCCGGCGAACCCTTACAACGCTATGTGCGCAAACTCAAACATAACTAGCCACGATCGCCTGGTAAAGCAGACATTTTGCCCATAAAAATCTGATGTGTTTCACTCAATGGCTTTCTCTACCTCTCTGTAACAAATTATTGCTTAAAAGCTTATTCGTCTGTTTACTTCATGTTAATCTAGAAAAAAACTAGCAGAAATAGTCTTATTACTTGCTTCCTTGTAAATAGAAGTGAGATAAGCGATAGTCAAAAGTTGGTTGCTATGTGACTGAAGTTCCTTTGTTTGTATGGACACAAGTTGACAAATCCTGCATGAGAAAAGTATAAGTTTTTAAAGCTGAAACCAAAAACAAGGAATATCTAAAAAAACGATCAACTCCACGAAAATAATGTATACAACATAAATTGTATGTTTTAACGTGCTTTACATGTTTACTTTCTCTACACGTACTAGTACATAGTGTATAGAGAAGGTATTGTAATGCACTCAAATATTCGATACCGAGATTCCACCGGAAATATATTTTTTGGGTCTCCCTGAATCCTAAAAAAGCATTTCTGGAAAAAGGTCCGCGCGCGCGGGTGTGTGTGTGTGAGACTGTGGTCAACATAGCTCTAAAACGAAAAGACCGTTAAACACCAAAATTAGTATTTAAGATTGGTATCTTGCAAGGATGCGACACGAAGATTTTCAAGAAAAACCCCCTCACTCACAACTACACTTAACATGGAACTTTTTTGAAAATTTTGATTTTCTCAAAAATGGCCATAACGATTTTGATTAAAATATTGTATATTAAATATATTTACCTGACAAATAATATTTATGTCTTGAAAATTCAGGGAATAGCCTCTGAAGACTATTCTGGATGAATTTTGCGGAAATTTGCATAACTGCTAAACTGTAAGAGATGTACAAAAACTTACCACACAAAAAATGTAGAGCACGTTAAAACACTATGGCAGTAGATTGTAGAATACAACCATGCATTCTGGATTGATTGCATTGGTATTAATACACATGAAATATCTATGGAAATAACAAAAGATAATCTTATGTATGTAAATGAGATTTTATTTTACTACGGTTACCAAACAAACATTGTTTCCCGCCTGGTAGTGTGATGGTAGCGTGTCTGTCTCACATTCAAACGGTGGTGAGTTCGAATCTCGCTTAAGGTAGGTTACCCGGATAAGGTTTTTTTCGGGGTTTTCCCTTTTCCTGAGAAGACGAATGTCGAGTAACTTTAAGCTCCATGGACCCCGAGATCATTTGAGCATCATTTCACCATTTTCATTCATCGTCTGATATGACCAACTAGGTTAAAGAACATTAAACTAAAAAAAAAAAAAAATGTTTAAAAAACTTTTCCCATCTCAAAAGCATGAAAAGTTAGCGTTGTAAAATTCAAATAAACGAGTGTTGTAAACCTCGATATTCTTAAATATATTGCATACTTCGAGTAATATGTGAAAACAGAAGGTGCATGTACAGTTAAATGATGTAAGAAAAACAAAAAGTAAGTAAATGCTAATCGACGAATTTTGTAACACACGCAAAGGGGATATCATTTTAATCAAACGTGTTATATTTTGTAAATTATGTTTAGGAAGACATGTAAGTTAATACCATCAATGTGCTATATGAATTTTACGAAGATTGGCTTAATGAAGCAAGCCAATAAAAGCATTTATAGTGAACTTTGGTTCGTTACGTTCACATTTATATAATTTAAAAGAAACAAATTAAAAGATCTCAGCAGAAACTCACCCCAATCTCATTCAGCAGCTAAATCTCCTCGTATCTATTACCATGCTCAATCAAGGTACCACAAAATAAAGACAATTAATGAAATGCTAGCCGGCCAAACGTTAACAAATATAACCTACTGAACGAGCAAGAATTGTGTAGCGGCTGTTGGGGTGAACTAAAAGCTTGCCGCCAATCCAGGCACGCCAGGTAAGTCAACCCTTGGCTTAATAGCCACGACAACGGTTGCCAACCCCGAAACCGCCACAAAACACAATCTATGTAATACACATTTTTTTTTTCGTGGAGTTGATCGTTTTTAAGACATTCTTTGTTATTGGTTTCAGTTTTGAAAAACTTATACTTTTCTCATACAGGAATTTGTCAAATCCCGCCCATACAGACAAAGGAACTTCAGTTACATAGCAACCAGCTTGTGACTATCACTTTAAGCTATTTTGCAGTATTTTCAAATGATTTTTTAACAGTTTTACAGGCATTTTAGCAAATTTTGGGGACTTTGTAGTGCTTTTCCATATACACCTGGGATTCTTTGAAGGCGATTTTAGTGTCCAATAGGATATTTCGACAGCTTTTAATACCATTCCATGTTTAGGCCATTTTGAATTCTAGTAGAAGTATTTTTACATTCTCTACACGTACTATATACATAGTGTATAGAGAAGGTATTGAATTCCGCCCAAAAATTCGATGCCGAGATTTCACCGGAAATACATGTTTTGGGTCCCCCAGAATCTCAGAAAAGTATTTTTACAAATAGGTCCGTGTGTGTGTGTGTGTGTGTGTGTGTGGACAACATAGCTCCAAAACGAAAAGTCCATTTGGTATCTTCCAAGGATGCGACACGAAGATTTTCAAGAAAATCCCCCACCCTAACTACTCTTTGCATGGGACTTTTTTCGAACATTTTGATTTTCTCAAAAAATGGCTCTAACGATTTTGATTAAAGTCACTTATATTTAAGATACTTACATGCCAAATAAAATGTATATCTTGAATTTTCTGGGAATATGCCCCTGATGACTACTTGATTCTGGATGATTTTTTCAAATTTTGCATAACTGCTAAACCGTAACAAATGGACAAAAACGTACCACACAAAATACGTAGAGCACGTTAAAACACACAATTTATGTTACCTATACACTTTTTTTCGTGCACTTATCGTTTTTTTTTATTTTATTTTAGATATTCCTTGATTTTGGTTTCAGCTTTAAAAACTTATACTTTTCCCATACAGGAATTTGTCAACTCCTGTCCATACAAACAAAGGAACTTCAGTCACATAGCAACCAGCTTTTGACCATCACTTTAACCTATGGTACTCCCTTATTTCGCTTCTACTTTCAAGGAAACAAGTAGTAAGGCTATTTCTGCTCATTTTTTCTCGATTAGAATTAAGTAAATAGAAGCATAAGCTTTATAACAGTAATTTTTCGCAGAGATGTAGAGAAAGTCATGTGAATGGCTCACATAAGGTTTTTCCTAACTGAAATGTTCGTGCTCAAGCAAGATTTTATATTACAAGATATACGTATATTTGGATTTTGGTCAGTAAATGACATTGGATTCTAGATTTTTACTTTCTCTACACATACTATGTACATAGAGGTTACTGTATTCCACCCAAAAATTCGCTACCGAGATTTCACTGGAAATACTTGTTTTGAGACCACCTAAATCCATTTTTAAAAAAAGTCTGATGTGTTCCAATTACATGACTTTTTCTACATCTCAGCAACAAATTATTGTTAAAAAGCTTATGCTAATATTTACTTCATCCAATCGAGAAAAAAATAGCAGAAATAGTCTTATTACTTGCTTCCTGTAAGTAGGAGCGAAATAAGGGAGTAGGTACCATAGGTTAAAGTGACAGTCAAAAGCTGGTTGCTATGTGACTGAAGTTCCTTTGTATGGACAGTTGACAAGTTCCTGTATGAGAAAAGTATGTTTTTCAAGGCTGAAACCAAAAACAAGGAATATCTAAAAACGATCAACTGCACGAAAAAATGTGTATAACATAGATTGTGTGCTTTAATGTGCTTCACATTTTTTGTGTAGTAAGTTTTTGTCTATCTCTTAACGGTTTAGTAGTTATGCAAAATTCCTCAAGAATAAAGTAGTCTTCAGAGGCTATTCCCAGAAAATTCAAAATATACATTTTATTTGTCAGGTAAATATCTTTAATATACGATATTTTAATCAAAATCGTTATGGCCATTTTTTAGAAAATCAAAATTTTCGAAAAAAGTGCCAGGTAAAGGGTAGTCTGGAGTGGGGGATATTTCTCAAAATCTTCGTGTCGCATACCAAGTTTGGTATTTTACCGACTTTTCAAAAGCTGGTTGCTATGTGACTGAAGTTCCTTTGTTTGTATGGACAGGAGTGGACAAATTTCTATATGTGAAAAGTATAAGTTTTTTAAAGCTGAAACCAATAGCAAGGAGTATCTCAAAACGACCAACTCCACGAAAAAAAAAATGTATATGACATAAATTGTGTGTTTTATTGTGATCTACATTTTTACTCTCTCTATTGGCACTATGTTCATAGTGTATAGAGAATGCATTGCACTCCATCAAAAAATTCGCTACCGAGATTTCGCCGGAAATATGTTTTAGGGTCCCCTGTATCCCAAAAAATTATTTTCAGAAAAAGATGCGTGTGTGTGTCCGTGTGTTTGTAAACACGATAACACAAAAACGAAAAGTCGGTAAAATACCAAACTTGGTATTTATGTTAAGTATCTTCTAGGGATGCGACACGAAGGTTTTGAGAAAAATCTCCCCACCCCAAACTACCTTTTACATGGAACTTTTTTCGAAAATTTCGCTTTTCTCCAAAATGGCTCTAACGATTTTGATTAAAATATCGTATATTAAAGACATTTACGTGACAAATAAAATATATATCTTGAATTTTCTGGGAATAGCCTCTGAAGACATCTTTATTCTGGATGAATTTTACAGAATTTTGAATAACTTCTAAACCATAAGAGATGGACAAAAACTTACTATACAAAAAATGTTGAGCACGTTAAAACACACAATTTATATTATATAAATTTTTTTCGTGTAGTTGGTCGTTTTTGAGACATTCCTTGTTTTTGGTTTCTGCTATGAAAAACTTACACTTTTCTCATACAGGAATTTGTCAACTGCTGTCCATACAAACAAACGAACTTCAATGACATAGCAACCAGCTTTTGATTTTCACTTTAACCTATGGTACTCCCTTATTTCGCTTCTACTTACAAGGAAGTAAGTAAAAAGGCTTTCTACTACTTTTTTTTCTGATTAGAATTAACTAATTAGAAGTATAAGCTTTTAATAATAATTTGTTGCAGAGATGTAGAGAAAGTCATGTGAATGGTACACATAAGATTTTTGTGTAGTAAGTTTTTGTCTATCACTTACGGTTTACTAATTATACAAAATTAAGTAAAAATCATCCAGAATAAAGAGGTCTTTAGTGGCTATTCCCAGAAAATTCAAGATATACATTTTGTTTGGCATGTACATATCTTAAATACAAGAGATTTTAATCAAAATCTTTAGAGCCATTTTTGAGAAAATGAAACTTTTCGAATTTTTTGCCATGTAAAAGGGTAGTTAGGGGTGGGAGGATATTGCTAAAAATATTCGTTACGTATCCCTGGAAAGTACTAAACTTAAATACCAAGTTTGGTATTTTACCGACTTTTCGACTTTGAGTTATCGTGTTCACGGACACACACACACACACACACACACACACACACACACACACACACACACACACACACAATTTTGAATAAAATTTTGTATTTAAAGATATTTACCTGAGAAATAAAATGTGTATCTTGAATTTTGTGGGAATAGCCTCTGGAGACTACTTTATTCTGGATGAATACAATTTTACGGACTTTTGCATAACTGCTAAACCGTAAGAGATGGACAAAAATGTACCGCACCAAAAATGTAGAGCACGTTAAAACACACGATTTATGTTATATACATTTTTTTTCGTGGGGGTGACCTTTTTTTAGATATTGTTTTTTGTTTCAGCTTTAAAAAAAAGAAAAAAAACATACTTTTCCCATACAGGAATTTGTCAACTCCTGTCCATATAAACAAAGGAACATCAGTCACAGAGCAACCAACTTTTGACTATCACTTTAACCTATGGTACTCCCTTATTTCGCTTCTACTTACAAGGAAGCAAAAATTATATACATAGAATGGAACACATAAGATTTTTATGTTGTAAGTCTTCAAAGGCTTAACAATGTATCGTATTACATGTTTCTAGATTTAATTAAATACCTTGGAAAGTAATTTTCTTATCAAATTTAAACATCTCTGAAACTAATTTTCCTATCAAAATGAATAGTTACTCATCAATAATTATTATCATTAGAAATATGTATATTAGCGTTCAACTAATTAACCTATATTTTCTTATCTTGCCGGCAGTTACGACATTGCATAACATTGCAAATGAGGACTGATCATGATTTATGACTATGAGCAATATATTATGGCTGTTACAGTTCACCTAATGGATATTCCACGTGTTTTTACTTTCTACTTAGAGACGGTATTGTATTCAGCTTAAAACAAAATCTGATTTCCATTTACTGAATTTCTGTACATCGTCCTAATTACTTGCTTCCTTGAAAGTAGAAGGTAAATAAGAGAATGCATTAGACTAAAACGATAGTCAAATCTTTTAAAAGCTGGTTGCCATGTGGATGAAATCCGTTTCTAACTTTCCGAGTATTTTAAATCTGAAACAAATAACAAAGAATATCTCGGAAATGGTCAATTCAACGAAAAAAATGTATATGACAAACTGTGTGTTTTCATGTGATCTACATTTTTTGTGTAGTAAGTTTTTGTCTATCTCTTACGTTTTACCAGTAACGCAAAATTCATTCAGAATAAAGAGTTCTTTAATATCTTTAATATTTTAATCAAAATCATTGGAGCCATTTTTGAGAACAAATTTTCAAAAATTTTTTCCATGTAAAGGGTAGTTTAGGGTGGGATATCGCATTCTTGGAAGATGCCTAACTTATATACAAAGTTTGGTATGTTACCGACTTTTTGTTTTGAGTTGTGTTCAAAGTCATGTGAATGGCACACTGATTTTTACTTTCTCTATACGTACTATGGACATACTGTTTAGAGAAAGTATTGCACTCCACCCAAAAATTCGATGCCGAGGTTTCACCGGAAATATATGTTTTAGGGCCCCCTGTATCCAAAAAAAAATTTTCAGAAAAAGGTCCGTGTGTGTGTGTGTCCGTGAACACGAAACTCAACAACGAAAAGTTCGTAAAATACCAAACTTGGTATTTAGGTTCAGTATCTTCCAGGGATGCGACACGAAGATTTTGAGAAAAATCCCCCCATCCCCAACTACCCTTTACATGGGACCTTTTTCGGAAATTTTGATTTTCTGAAAAAATGGCTCTAACGATTTCTATTAAAATATCGTAAATTAAAGATTTTTACCTGAAAAATAAAATGTATATCTTGAATATTCTTGGAATAGCCTCTGAAGACTACTTTATTCTGGATGAATTTTACGGAATTTTGCATAACTGCTAAACCATAAGAGATGGACAAAAACTTACAACACGAAAATGTAGAGCACGTTAAAACACACAATTTATGTTGTATACATTTTTTTCGTGGAGTTGGTCGTTTTTGAGATATTTCTTGCTTTTGGTTTCAGCTGTGAAAAACTCTACTTTTCTCATATAGGAATTTGTCAACTCCTGTCTATACAAACAAAGGAACTTCAGTTACATAGCAACCAGCTTTTGACTATCACTTTAACCTATGCTACTCCCTTATTTCGCTCCTACTTACAAGGAAGCAAGAAATATAATTATTTCTGCTAATTTGTTCTCAATTGAAGTAATAGAAGCATAAACTTTTTAACAATAATTTGTTGCACAGATGTAGAGTAAGGCATGTGAATGGAACATATCAGTTTTTTTAACCTAAATTTCACTGAGAAGCTAAACTTAGTTTTAGTTATTTTTTTATATTATGTTTAATAATCCTTTTGCTCCTTTTAGTTTCCTTTTTGATTGCTATACTAATGAAAACTGGTGATATTTCATCATCTTTATAGAAGAGTTTCAAGTTCTTTTTGTTTTTTGTTTTGTTTGTTTAGATAATTTACAATTTGTCTGTTTTACTGTGCCCTTGTTGGCAGCCCATAAATACGGGGAGTCGTTATTGTTTTAATAAATAAAAAATAAAATCTGATGTGTTCCATTCACATGACTTTCTCTGTATCTCTGTAACAAATTATTGTTAATAAGCTTAGACTTTTATTTACTTCATGCTAATCGAGAAAAAAAATAGCAGAAATAGTCTTATAAGTATATGCGAAATAAGGTAAAAAGCATAGTTTAAAAAAGCTGGTTGCTATGTGACTGAAGTTCCTTTATTTGTATGGACAGGAGTTGACAAATTCCTGTATGAGAAATGTGCAAGTTTTTCAAAGCTAAAACCAATAACAAGGAATATCTCAAAAACCGATCAACTCCACGAAAAAAATGTGCATAAATTGTGTGTTTTAGTGTGGTAGGTTTATGCTATCTCTTACGGTTTGGCAGTTATGCAAAATTCCATAAAATTCATCCAGAATAAAGCAAGTCTTCAGAGACTATTCCCAGAAAATTCAAGGTTTACATATTATTTGTGAGGTAAATATCTTTAATATACAATATTTTAATCAAAATCGTTAGAGCCATTTTTGAGAAAATCAAAACTTTCGAAAAAAGTTCCATGTAAAGGGTAGTTGTACTAATAGTAATTATACATTTCTTGCCTGGTTCCAGAAATCACCAGCATCAGAGCAAATCATCATTGCCACCCATCATGGAGACGTTATATGACTATTGGGAGCATTTCAAAACTTCTGAACTGGGTAAGGCGATATGGCACAACTCAGGTCTTGAAGCTGTTGCTACCCTCTTCACTGACAAAGATGGACATTTTGAGATGGAACGAATCATCCAATCTCTAGAGAATGCCACCTTCAGAAGGCGCTGGATTCATAGCCTCTCAAGCTTTGTGGCAGAATGGATAGCACATGTGTCTGATCCTGCCACACAAACAAGGTAAGTTATCTCACGTTTATTTTTATGGAAGTTTGTAAACAGGTTGTTATATTCATTTATTTGATGAGCTGATTAATTACACTAAACAATACTTACCGGAACATGTTTTGAAGGGCTATTTTCTTTCATTTTCAACCGGACATTCCTTGCGGTGAAACTGGCGATGTTGTAAATGCGGTCTCCTCTGGTGGCAGTTCAATGAACTTGTTAAACACATCCTTCTGTGGAACATCGAAATTGAAAACCCCATTTCTATTTTATACAATGAAGATGTGTTTCCCACGTGGCCAGCTTTTGTTTTCCTGTTATGTGTTTTAGAAGTTTTTGTTCTGAATTTTATTGAGAAAAATCAGCAGTTGCCACCCACTTTTGGACAAAACCCCACAATATGATTTCAGAATCAAAACGTAACAGGAAAACAAGAGCTGGCAACTTGGGAACATATCTTCATTGTAAAGAATAGAAACAGGGTTTTCAGTTTCGATGTTCCATAGATGAATGTGTGTAGCAAGTTCATTGAACCACCACCAGAGGAGTCAGCACTTACATTGTCAGCTTCACCGCAAGGAATTACTCAATGTCCAGTTGAAAATGAAGGAAACTAGTTCTTCAAAACATGCTCCAACAAAAATCTCAAGTAAGTGTTGTTTAGTGTAATTAATCAACTCGTCAAATAAAAGATAAGTTATAAGAACAGATAAGCTAAGAACAATGAATATTACAATATTTTTACTTTCTCAAATTATGCTGCATAGTGTATAGAGAAGATATTGTATTCACCTAAAAATTTAATTTAACATTGAGATTTTGCAAGAAATATATGTTTTGAGGTCCCTGAGTCCCCAAAAAAAAACAGTTTTACAAAAGGTTCACATGCATGTCTGTCTTTCTTTCTCAGTATAGCCTAAAAACTAAAAGACTATTAAATACCAAACTTATTATTTAAGTTCAGTATCTTTGAAGGATGCAACAAAGATTTTCAAGAATGTTCCCCCATCCCAAACGACCCTTTACGTGGAAAATGTTTGAAAATTTTGTTTTTCTCAAAAATGGCACTAATGATACTATGTATTAAAGATATAAAATATATATCTTGAGAATATCTGGGAGTAGCTCCTGAAGACCTTTTCATTCTGGATGAATTTTACATAACTTTTTAAACTGTAAGGGATAGACAAAAACTTACTATCCAAAATATGTAGAACTTATTAAAATATACAATTTAGTCACATACATTTATTTTTTTGCGGAGTTAGCATTTCTGAGAAGTTTCTTGTTATTGGTTTCAGTTTGAAACTATGTGCAAATAGGAAGTCACCTTTCGTTTCATCTCTTTTATTTTACTGCTGGCCATGTAAAGTGCACCAAACTTCAATTGTTCACATAGCAATCAGCTTTTAAATTATTTTACGATCACTTTAACCTAGTGTAGTAGCCTATTTCCCTGTTTGAGCAATTTCTGCTACTGTTTATCTAGATTAGTATGATGTAGATTAAAATAATCTTTTGTGAGAATAATTTCTTTGCAGAACAGGTAGAGATAGTCATGTGAATAGAATACTTCAGATTTGTTTTATTATTCAAAATCTTCTCGGGCTTCTAGCCAGGTAATAACTTGGCTTGACACCAACGTTTCGAAGAAGTGCATCTTCCTCGTCTTCAGGGTGAACTGATCATCATCGGGCTAGAAGCCCGAGAAGATTTTGAATTAACACGTCGCCAGGAAAGCTATAGTTCTTATTTTGTTTTATTATGTTAATAATTTTAAATTAAACACCAACCATCTTCAACTCCCTCCAGATGAACTTATATTTACGGTGTTGAAAGGTTTCACAAAATCGATAAATATAGGTCCAGTGAACTGCTCCATTCCAGGAACTGTTCCATAATTATTCTTATGAATATCGACACAAACATTAACAGAAATGATTTTTAACTTATTTCCTTGTAAGTACAAGAGAAATAAGGGAATGACTTTGGAATTCTGTTCTCTTTGCTTGGCCAGGAGAAAAAAAGAAAATAAATGGTGACCTCTCATAGCAATAGTTGAAAACATTTTAAGTACTGGAAAATATAAACCAATAACAAGGAATATCTCAGAAATGGTTAACATCATACAAAATGTTTGACATAAATGGTGTGCTTTAACAACATCTTCACTGTTTATTGCTATATTTTATTTACATGTTACACAATTATACAAAATTTGTGTAAAATGAAGAGGGATTTAGAGGTTATGTATAAGAAATTCAAGATGTACATTTATTTTATTTTTTTTTTCTTTCTTTTTTGATAGCTTAATGTCCGTTAACCTGGTTGGTTATATCGGACTATGAATGAATGAAATTGGTTAAATGAAGCTCAAATGATCTCATGGTCCATGGAGTTGAAAGTTACTTGATATTCATCTTCTCAGATAAGGTAAAACCTCAAAAAAAAAAAAAAAAAAAATCTTATCTGGATAATTCATCCTAAGTGAGATTGAAACTTGTGACCTATTGAATGTGAGGCAGACATGCTATCCAACCCCAGTCTTACACTGGTTTCTGTGAGAGAACAATTAAATTCATCACATAATAGTTTATTGAACATAGTAAAATTATAGGAATGCTTATTTAAAATATCTTATTTTAGGTATCTAGCTACAGCGCAGTTTGTTGTGAATGGGTTCCTCAAAGCCCAAGGATATCCCAAAGCTACATTACTAGATCTCGCTCGTCCTGCTGAGACAATAAGCCAACTTGTAAATACTGTGTTCAAACGACAATTTGCACTTAAGGTGAATTCAGCTGTTTACATCAAACCTGCAGTTAATTATATTCAGGTAAGTTTCATTTCTCACACAAACTTAAACATTATTTCTTTCGTTGTCAGTTTTCCTTAATTCTTCAACTTTATAGTCTCTAGAGAAAAGTAGTACTGGTTAGAGGGAAGAGGAAGAAACTGTTTATATCTTGAATTTTTTGGGAATAGCTTCTGAAGAGCTGTTTGTTCTGGATAAATTTTTCTGAATTTTTAATAACTATAAATCGCAAGAAATAGACAAGCACTTACTACCTAAAAACTGTAGATCTCATTAAAAAACATGATTTATGTCACATGCATTTTTGCTGTAGAGTTGAACCGTTTCCAAGATATTCCTTGTTATTGATTTCAATTTTAAAATATTTATACATTTCTCAGGCATGAAGTGTCCATTTCTCTTTTGTTCTACCCCTGGTCAAGCAAAAAAATAAACTGCAATGACAATTGCATAACGACAGTTTTTAAAACATTTGACTATTTTTAGCATAGGTGCTAAGTAATAGGACCATTCTATTAAAGCTTATATTATCGATTAGCATGGTGTAGAAAGAAGAAGAATAATCCATTCTCGGGCCAGTTCTGATTTTAGATATACATTAATGACCTAGGGTGTTCTGTAAGCCCACTTTTTTTGCAGACAATACTAGCATACTACTGGTTCAAATCTATGTCCCTTGGGCAGTAATATAAAACAGACAATAAAATCAACTAACCAAATGGTTCAAGTCAAACAGATTAAAACAAAAAACAAAAAGAACGGTAGCTATTTCATTTCAAAATATACATGGAATCCAAAGTGATGGTCCTACTATAATTCAAAATTGAACATCATCAGCTACTCAGAAAACAAAAGTTTTTGGTATATGGCTGGATATAAATCTGAAATGGAATGTCCACATAAGCACAATCTCACAAAATCTTAAAAATATTTTCCTTGTAAAGGGTAGTAAGGGGTGGAGGATATTTTTCAAAATCTTCATATCACATCCTTGGAAGATAAACTTAAATACCAAGTTTGGAATTTGAGGGTCTTTTAAGTTTTTGAGCCACACACATACACATACACACAGACCTTTTTCTAAAAATGTTTTTTTTGGACTAAGGGGATCCTAAAACATGTATTTCCAGTGAAATCTCTGTATAAAATTTCTGGGTGCAATACAATACCTTCTCTATATACTCTGTACATAGTCTGTGTAGAGAAAGTGGAGAAAAAAAAAATACTGTTTATATTTGAATCACCCTTGTACATACTATAATTGTAAACTTTGAACATGAGACACACAATGCCTCTATACAAAACAGCTGAAAACTGCTATGTACTATTTAGATATAAGAATATTGTAAAAGTAGTGGACTTAAGTAAAACATAATTATAATCTTTACAGGAAATGTACAGACTGGGGCAGAGGAAAGGCTTCTCGAGACTCAACTCCCGAGATATTGAAAGCAAGCTGGCTGAAACCATTAATGGAGAACTAATAGAACCTATCTTAAGGGTATGGCGAGCTTATAAGTATGCAAGTTATAACCCACATTGCGACCAGTATGTTGTGTGTGCTGTTAACAGACGTGATTCATTTCAAGGAAGACAGGGAGCTGGACTAAGACCAGGAGTCACAAAACTTGCCAGGTATGTTTATAAAAGTTCAAAAATGCTGACCCAAACAAGCTTTTCAACATATCTTTTCTCTTACAAGTAGATTTCTTTTGTACTCTCATGTCATTTAATATTCTTGTATTAAACACAGTATCACAAAAAGAATATGATGTGTTCCGTATGTCATACATTTATGTACGTACTTTGATTTCATATATTGTATAAAACTCTAAATTAAATAATTTTTAAGCACTTGGTGCATACATATTGTTCGTTAGGTCCCATTAGCAATGAAATTAACTGTAAGAATAACATAAACTCCTTGTTGACATTCAGTTGTTTATCATGGATTCTAGAATAAATATTTATATTTAAAATTTTTAAAAGGGGTTATTTTGTAGTTTTATTTAAGTATAACAAGTTTGTAAAAACATCTGGGAAAGAGAAAAATATATAAATAACACTAGCCAGGAAAAAGAAAGGGGATAGCATGGTAAAGAGTAGGAATATGGAGGTTAAAAGGACAACAAAATGGCACCCACAAGGTGAATGTCCATTAAGTGGGAGAAAGGAAGACGTTCAACATATAATTTTTTATTATAAGAAAACTGAGAAATGGAGAAAAGAAAATATATGGTCAAAAATGAATAGGAAATATGATAGAAATAAAATTATAGATAAAAACTGTAAGACAATGGGGCAGTGGCGGCTCGTGCCTAAAACAAGTAGCGTGCTGCACGGGGGAAAAAAAATGCATGCAACTCACCTAGTTTCGAAAAATGAAGTCCATACGCCGATGTTTCTTCATGCAGAATTTGTCCATCACTCTGACGTTGAAATCCCTGATATTTGTAACGAATTGTAGCGAGTTTTTCATATGCTTCTTGCTATTTGAATGTTTTTTTATATATTCATTAACATGACCTAGATCTTTAACACCAGTCGTAGACCACGAATCTGTACTTCCAAACAAGAGGCAAGGAAAGCAAAAGAGCGCGTTTCTGATTTCACAACCACAGATCCAGTCACTGTTGTCATATATATTTGTGTTAAACTTTCTTGTGTAAATAGAATTTTTACTTCCTTTTGCTTTCTGTTCAATTTTTAGATCAGGAGTAGGTCGCCCTAAATTTTTTATCCTGATCTTTTCATCTAACGATCGCCTTGAAAAGGGAGTTTTTAACAGCTCATCAACTATATTCATTATGTATGACTAAAGTTTTCTTACCTATGAAAGTAACACAAACCTACACTGAATGATACTGAAATATAATAAAATGCGATCACAGTTGGAAATAAACTGAAAACTGACACTGAATAACATTTACACAACAGAACACTTTGTTTCAATGTGATACACGTGGGCCTGTTAGATTTCACATTTGCGGAAGTAACACATTGCGCCAATATGAACTTATGGTTACCAATGTTAACAAACAATATAACAAACAATGTTCTGTACGTTCCAATGTGAATAAGGTATGGAGATAATAGTCCTTTTATGGCTCAGTTTGTATCACAAAGATATAATTAGTTATTATAACTAAAATAAAACGTTGTAATACGCTTTAATTAATTTCACTAAATTCTGATGTTTAGTGTGGCACTTAGGTGAGTGTGGCAGGGCTGTTTCGTCTGCTGCCAAAACGATTATAAGGAAAAGAACTAACACTCGTAGCGATTTCATTGATTCCGTGCTTTAGCCAAACGCAGCACGTAGCAGTGCGAAAACGATGGGACAGCGACCGTCAGGGGGGGTAAGAGGGGAAGGTTCTACGCAAGCGCAATATTCACCTACCGTGCTTGATCGCTTTGAGCACGTGGATGCATTCCATTAGCTAAACTTGCGTGTTTACCTTGCTTCGAGAGTTCGTCATTGGCAGTGCTGCCTTTCTTATTACTACCATAATGTGTTATGTTTGTTACATGGTCCTTCAGCATGTCTGTTATGTAATTTAATTCCCCTGCAATGGGGACAATATTTAGAAAAAGTAAAAAATAAACAGAAATGGGCTGTTCACAAAGAAAAACTATAGTTCATGAGCATTTTATATATATAATGTTTTTAAAACTGGCTAGAAAGTTATGGAAATAAGTTAATTTAAAAAGAGGTAAAATTAAGTTGAAATCAATTAAAGATTAAATTAATAATTATGAGTAATGAAAGATTAGAATATATATATGCTTTTAAAGATAAATAGTAAAAAAATGTAATCAATAATTTGTTATTACATGTTGTATTTAAGATCTTTAATGTTTTAAATTGTGTAAATTAAAATAAAGAAGTATAAATTTAATAATTTAAAAGATAAAATTTTAAATGAATGAATAATAAAATATAATTGTGTTTGAAGTGATGATAAGAAGTTAATACATTTGATTTAAGAATTGTATATATGTAATTAAGGATAATTTGATTGCTTTAAGCATATTTTAATGAGTGGTATTTAGTAGTATTAGACACATTTATCTCTCAAATAATGGATGTAAGAGATGTGTTAACTGTGTAAACAAATGATAAAGATTTGGAATACATACCCCGGTTTAAGGAATTAGGCGCCAGGGTATGATATTGCAGATTTTTATTTTATTTTAATGTTTTTATGCATGGAAAGAATGTGAATTTTTAGGTTCTTGGGTTTGATCCCATCCATTGGGATGGGGATTTTAAGTCCTGTATATGGGACAATCCTCACTTAGCATCAAGAGGAAAGTGAGGAGCTGTGATAGACAGCAGTTCTGGCCAGAAAGCCAACATGATGTTGGCTACATCACCTCCCCATATCAGCTGGATGAATGTCCATTATTGCTGTGGCCATGCCATGGCCGAGGGGTAGACCACTCGCCTCTCACCAAGGTGGCTGGGGTTCAGTTCCAGGTGACCACATGTGGGATTTGTGAGAGACAAAGCAGCACAGGGGTAGGTTTTCTCTGGGTTCTCGGGTTTCCCCTGCCATTGTATTTCACCAGTGCTCCATCTACATTCCATGTATGAGAGGTGTTCAATAATTCCTTAGAAAAAGATAGAAAAACAAATTATTTTTGGTAGATTTTTTTTTTATTTTTCAACATAATCTCCTGTTAGCTTGATACACTTTTCCAAGTATTTCTCCAACTGTTTTAAGTCTTCCAAAAAGTAGGATTTTGGAAGGTCCTCAAAATAGGGATCTGTTTGGAAGATGACCTCTTTGTTAGATAGAAATTGTTTTCTGTCGAGCCACTTATTCAAGTGTGGAAATAAAAAAGTCACTAGAGGCCAAATCTGGTGAATAAGGTGGATGCTGTAGTAATAAAAAACCTTAATTCTACAATGTTTGCCATCAAAACAGCGCAGGTGTGCACTGTGCATTGTCTTGATGGAAGAGAAGCTTTTTCATTGCCAGATGAGGCATTTTTACTTTCTCTAGCCAATGTACATAGGGATAGAGAAGTATTGTATTCCACCAAAAAATTTGATATCGAGATTTCATCGGAAATACATGTTTTAGGACACCGTGTATCCAAAAAAATCATTTTGAGAAAAAGGTCCGTGTGTCCATGAACACGATAACTCAAAAACGAAAAGTAGCTAAAATACCAAACTTGGTATTTAAGTTTAGTATCTTCCAGGGATGCGACACGAAGATTTTGAGAAAAATCCCCCAACCCCAAACTACCCTTTACATGGAACTTTTTTCAAAAATTTTGATTTTCTTAAAAATGGCTCTAATGATTTTGATTAATATATTATATATTAAAGATGTTTACCTAACAAATAAAATGTATATCTTGAATTTTTTGGGAATAGGTTCTGAAGACCTGTTTATTCTGGATGAATTTTGCTTAATTTGGCATAACTAGTAAACCGTAAGAGATAGACAAAAACTTACTGTACAAAAAATTTATGTCTTTTCAAAATACACAAGTTATGTCATATACATTTTTCTTGTGGAGCTTACCGTTTTCAAGGTATTCATCGTTATTAGTTTCAGTTGTGAAGTACTTATACTTTTCTCAGACAGGAGTGTCCGTTTTTCTTTTGTTCTACTCCTGGCCAAGAAAAGAAGCGATTTGTAATGACAATCGCATAACGACAGCTTTTAAAATGTTGACTATTGGTTTAGCCTAGTATATTCCCTTATTTTCTTTCTACTTATACGGAACTAAATAATAAGAACATTGTGCTAATGAGTACCACGATTAGCAAGGTGCAGAAAGAAGAAGAATCTTATGTATGAAGTTTGTAGAACAGCTAGAGAAAGTCATGTGAGTGTAACACATCAGATTTTTTTTCTTGATTTCTCCATTCAACTGGTGCAATAACTGTACATAATACTCTGCATTTATTATTCTTCCTTTCTGTAAATAATAATCAATGTAGATGATTCCATGTGCATCACAAAAAACCAAGGCCATCAGCTTATTGCAGATTTCAACACCTTTGCCATCTTCAGGGCTGATTCATCTTTAAACAGCCAATGTTTTGACCATACTTTTGTTTCTGGAGAGTAGTAGTGTATCCACACTGCATTACCAGTTATGTATCTAAGCAGAATTGCGTTGGAAAAGTGTCAAACCAGCTTCAATCATGATTGTGTTTATTCTTCATTGAGAGCAAACACAGCATGCATCTTGCAGAGACCTTTGCCAGACCTAATTTTTGGTGCAAAATTGAGAACACTGCATCTTGTGATATGCCTGTGGCTGCTACTATTTCATGAGCTTTGATTTGTCAATCACTCAAAACTATATCCTGTATTTTGTCAATTATTTCGGAGGAAATTACTTCTACTGGATGCCCGGAACCATGTTTATCATTTGTGGATGTATGGCCACATTTAAATTCATATCCAATTGTAAATTGTTGTACATGCAGGAGCAGATTTGCCATGAACTTTATCCAACTCGGCTTCCATCTCTTTTTATGTTAAGCCTTTTAAATAGAAGTTTTTAAATGCCACACAAAACTTTTTTTTTCATCTTTCTAAAGAAGCAGAAGATTGCTGATTCAATCGCCCATGGCAATGAAACCATGTGATGGATACAGCTGAAACCTTAACTGACATCTAGTAAGAAATGATGGTTACTAAATACAAACTTTTTTCGATGCTAAGAATATAATTTCTTGTATTTTGTAAGGAGTTATTGAATGCCTCTAGTATTATCAATGTCATTGCCTGCAGTGTCTATGTAGTAAAAGCGGGCATTAAACAGTATTAAAAAAAAATCACTGCAGTGCATATGTGGATGTAAGGTTGATAATTGGGTTGACAGGCCCAGATCCCATGCGGTATAGCACCATGGAATTTATTTTATTTTAAAATGAAATAGAAAAATAAGCTTTTATAAGAAAGTTTGTGAACTCATTAATAAATGATAGAGGGTAAAGTAAGTGAGCAGTTTTTAGTAGAATTCTATAATTGCTCAAACTGTAGAACTAAAGATTTATCTTTCTATTTATTTCCAGTATTACTGCATCATGGTTTCTATCCAGCAACACAGGCACCCCATTTTGGCAGCTGTACACTGCAGCTACAGAGGATCATGATTGCCAGGTATTAATATAATGTGCTTTAGTAAAAACATTGCAGCAGGCAATTACTGTTTTAAATTATGCCAAAAACTGATGATGATTTCCTTTAACACATTGAAGCCCAATCCCGAGCATAGCTCAGGCAGGTATTTCTACGCTTTTAATGCAATTCCACGACCTTAACTCAATCTTGGGCTATGCGGCAAAGAAGTTATCGTTTAGTTGTGTGATTTGTGCTGCCATACAGCTTTAGTCAACTATTAGGAAATTTAGGAGCATTAGTAATAATAGCTGCTCTCAGGTAGTCGCGCCATTTTCCTGTTTGTTACGTTTTGTGTTATTAAATGTTAAAATGCTGCATTTTCCTCAATTTCTGTGAACTGAAGCTGAAGTTTAGGATAAAAATAATGCTCTGGAAAATTCTGAAACCCACGGAGAGATTTCCGAACTTTCAATAGAGTACAAGCAGCTTTATGCAGATGTTTTCAAACTCGTATTTGATACTTGTTATAAATTTAAAATAAAATATTAATACGGAAGTTTTGATTATTTTCTTACTTGTTGAGAAATCCTTGAACACCATACTTTTAGATTGTACCAAAACTTTTTGGCAGATTTGATTGATGTTTTGTAAATAATAACTCAAAAGTAAGCGTGAAAACCCTGTAAAGAAATGCCTGGGCTTCAATGTGTTAATTCCTAGGTGGACCATAGGGCCACAACAAATCTTTACCATCAAACTCTGTTCCTTGACAAGACTTGTATTTCCTTCCATGATCTATTCATTTCTCTCAATTCTGCCTCAACTGTTCTTCTCCAACTTACCCTCCAATTCTTTTTTCTCCCTGTAGATTCCATTCCAATATCTTTCTAGTTATATTTCTATGATCCTTTCACAGTATATATCCAATCCATGTCCTTTTATACTTCTTTATTTCTCTATTGGTAACTGTTTTGTTATTTCCCATAATATAGTGTTGCTAATGATTTTTGGCCATCAGGCAAATTACTTTTGAGGTTGAAGTTATTGACTTATCCAGTTTGAAAATCATCATTTTTATTTTCTTCAACTTGGGTTATAAGCCTGACTGATGCTTGAGAGAAAGTGGATTTCTTCTTCTTTAGGATAATTTGCATCATTAGATGATACAATGCTATATCTGACTTTTTCCACATCTTCTTTGCTTTTTACTTTCTCTACACATGCTATGTACAAAGTGTATAGACAGAGTATTGTATTTCACCTAAAAATTCAATATCGAGATTTCACCAGAAATATATGTTTTAAAGTTCCCTGAGTCTGAAAAAAGCATTTTTTGAAAAAGGTTCATGTGTGTGTGTGTGTCTGTGGACAGCATAGCTCAAAAACGAAAAGTCTGTTAAATACCAAACTTAAATAACTGGTAAACTGTAAGAGACAGACAAAAACTTACTACACAAAAAATTTACATCTTGTTAATACACACAATTTAAATCATATATAGCTTTTTTGTCAAGCAAACCATTTACAAGATATAATCTATTAGTGGTTTTAAAATGTTTATTACTAAAAACTTTTCGCAAATAGGAAGTTGTTATTTGCTCTTTAGATCCTGGTCATTCTAAGAGGAGTTTCATTGCACGATACAGCCACTGGCTTTATAAAAATTTCAGCATTACTTTAGCCTAATTTATTCCCTTATTTTCCTTCTACTTAAAAGGAACTAAGCAATAAAACAATTTCTGTTAATGTTTATCTCAATTAGCAGTAAGTAGAGAGAAGAATAAGCTTTTGAATGAATAATTTGTTACAGAATAGGTAGAGAAATTCAGTGACTGTAACACACTAGATTTTTCTTTTGTTTTACTCCTGGCCAGCAAGAGAACCAAGTTTCTATCACATAGCAATCAGCTTTTAAAAGATTTGAGTATTGCTTTAGCCTAGTATGTTCCTTTATTTATAAGGAACAAAGTAATAAGACCATTTATGCTATGTTTATCATGATTAGTATGAATTAGAAGAATAAGCTTTTGTAAGAATAGTCTGTTACAGATAGAGATAATCATATATATACTATGTACATAGTGGATAGAGAAAAATTTGATGTTGAGATTTCACCAGAAATATGTTTTGAGATCCCCTGAATTCAAAAAAAGCATTTTTGTGTATATATATAGATAGATGTATGTGTGTGTGTGTGTGTGTGTGGACAGCATAGCTTAAAAACGAAAAGACCGTTCGATACCAAACTTGTTATTTTTCTTAGTATCTTTCATGGATGTGACACGATTTTCAAGAAAATCCCCCCACCACAAGTTACCCTTTACAATGAAAAATTTTTGAAAATTTTGTTTTTCTCAAAAATAGCTTTAATAATTTTGATTAAAATACTGTATATTAAAGATATTTATATCACAAATAAAATGAATATTATGAATTTTCTGGGAATAACCCCCTAAAGACCTCTTTATTCTGGATGAGTTTTGCAAAATTTTGGTTATACCATAAGAGATAGACTAAAACTTACCACACAAAAAATGTCAATATCGTTAAAACATATTATTCACTAAATATATGTTTTTTATGTAAAGCTGACCACATCTTGAGATATTCCATTTATTGGTTACAATTTTAAACTACTCTCAAACTTTTCTCAAACTGGAAGTGACGTTTTGTTTCATTTCATCTCATCTCTCTTGTTTTACTGCAGACCATACAAAGTGAACCAAACATCAATTGTTTCACGTAGGACCAGCTTTTAAAAAATTTGGCTGTGGCTTTAGTCTAAAGTATTCCCTTATTTCCCTTCTACTTCTGAGGCATCAAGTAATGAGACAATTTCTGCTAATGTTTTAGATAAAAGAATAATCTTTGTAAGGAAAGTTGTTTGTGTAACAGCTAGAAAAAGTCATGTGAATGGAAAACACATCAGATTTTTTTAACTTCATTCTGTTTTCTCTGGCACAATTTGTACATATGGATATAGAGCTAAGATCATGACATGCAGCATTCTAAGCAAAGTTGCTTCAACATTTTGTTTTGTCCTTCTTGGACAAACTAAATGTTTCATTTAATACCTGAAATAATTCAGAATCTTTATCATAATACTGAAAATTACTGGCACACTACTGGATAAATGAATTTACGTTTATACTTGAGAACTGCATTATACCTTTTCAGCATCCAATAGCTGTCCCAAATTGCCTTTTTTGTTGTTGTTTTATCCTTCAAAACATC
The DNA here is from genome assembly GCA_030762935.1 of Hymenopus coronatus. Taxonomy (NCBI): domain Eukaryota; kingdom Metazoa; phylum Arthropoda; class Insecta; order Mantodea; family Hymenopodidae; genus Hymenopus; species Hymenopus coronatus. Next base: position 53,145,571 of record CM060889.1, on the reverse strand, counting down.
TTTTACCACCTTTCGAAGGGTAGTTAAATTATAATCAAACCCACTTACTGTGTGAGAAGGCCGGCAGTCACCGGGGAAATTACGCTGGCAGAGGTGGACTAAAATATTTACCTTATAATAGATGGTGGAAAATGTTGACCTGCTCTCAAACAGGCAGCATGTCGTGTAAGTATTCTCACTCACTCTCTAGAGCTCGGCAGCAGGAATTCCTTTGATTTCTTGCACAATGTTTTCTCTAAGTTCCTGTAGTGTGCAAGGATTGGAATGATACACTTTGTCTTTTAAAGAACTCCATAAATAAAAATCACAACTTGTTAGATCAGAGTTTGGAAACTTTTCAACAAACTTCCTGCACACACGGCACAATGATGACATAATAATTGGTGCTGATTTGTGGCCCCCTCATTCTCCTGACCTAACGAGTTCTAATTTTGATTTATGAGGTTCTTTAAAAGACAAAGTATATTGTTCCAATCCTCGCACACTTCAGGAACTTAGAGAAAAAAATTGTGCCAGAAATCACAGAAATTCCTGCTACAGAGAATGAGCTAGAATATTTACATGAGATATGCTGCCTGTTTGAGAGCAGAAGGTCAACATTTCCAGCATCTATTTACAAGGGCTGTTTTTTTTTCAACTTCCGATAGGCTATAAATAAAAGACAAGTTCATAGAAAACAATTATTTTATTATTAAAAGTTTTGTATACTTATGAATACTTTTCAACATAATCACCGAAAAAATTGAGACATTTATTGTACCTGTGTACAAGCTTTGCAATACGTGCTTCAAAAACTGTTGCTGTCAATGATTTCAAATGAGCAATGACGTCGTTTTGAAGATCTTTGTTGGTTTGAAAGTGCTGCCCTCCCAGACATGTCTTCAGTTCAGCGAAAAGGTGAAAGTCGCTAGGTGCCAGGTGAGGACTGTACGGCGGATGATCGAAAATGTCCCATTGAAATTGTTTAAGGAGCCGATGGGTTGTGCCAGCAGTGTGTGGACGAGCGTTGTCATGGATCAATACAATTCCTGAAGTCAGCATTCTTCTTTGTTTTGAATGGCTCTCCACAAATGTTGTAAAATACAAAAATCTTCAAAACAACGTCAATGCTCATTTAAAATCATTGGCGGCAACATTTTTTGAAGCGGGTATTGCAAAGCTTGTCCACAGGTACAATAAATGTCTCAATCTTTTCGGTGATTATGTTGAAAAGTAACCATAAGTGTACAAAACATTTAGTAATAAAATAATTGTTTTCTATCAACTTGTCTTTTATTTATAGCCTAACAGAGGTTGAAAAAAAAAAACAGCCCTCGCATTATAAAGTAAGGATTTTACTCTGCCTCTGCCGGCGTCATTTCCCTGGCGACTGCCAGCCATCTTGCACAGGACTGAGAGGCCGCGAGTGGGTTCGAATATAATTTAACTACCCTTTATAATATTTGGGAAGATAAATTCATTTTTTCAAATATAGCCTCAATCTTAATTAAGAAGTATCAAGCAAGGTAATGATATAAATGTTCAACAATTAAATCTTAAAAGACAAATGAATCAGTTTTTGTAATTTCAAATGACTGAAAGCTGTACTAAGAGACATGAAAGCCCACCTGGGTAGCATGTCTGCCTCACGTTCAAAAGGTCGCGAGTTCGAATCTCGCTTAGGGTGAGTTACCCGGGTAAGGTTTTTTTCGGGGTTTTCCCTTATCCTGAGAAGACGAATATCGAGTAACTTTAAGCTCCATGGACCCCGAGATCATTTGAGCATCATATCATCAATTGCATTCATTGTCCTATATGACCAAACCAGGTTAAAGGACGTTAAACTACAAAAAAAAAAAAAAAAAAAAAAAAAAAAAAAAAAAAAAAGACATGAAATTTTTATTTGTTTCATTTCTTAAAATGGTCTTTATTCATTTGTATTTATGAGAGTTGTTCCAAAATAACAATATTTTTTCATTGTTCTAGAAGCACCACAAAATACTTTTTATACATTTTATATTTTAGTTGTAACATTACTGCTAAGGTAAAATGATTTTCAGAGGTAACATAGAGCTTTTTAAGTAATATTTAACATAAATGAAAGATTAGTTTTGCATCTGAATAATTTGCTGAAAAACAACTTTGTATTCTTTTCTTAATTCTGTTGCAGAAGTATTCAAAACAGTGCAGTAGTTTTGATGAAGAAGATATAAAAGCTACAACTGAATTTGCTCATAGTGAGCTTTGAAGAGAAGAAATCTATATAAATGATCTCAACAAAGTGTGATATGTTATAAACCAGCTCTTCAACAGCGGGTTCCAAAGAGATGTGTGACAAGACTTCATAAGATGCAATAAAAGTTTTATAAAGAAAACATGTTACATTAAATACTATGGTAAAACAGTAATGGCTTTTAAATTTATTAAAACAGTTATTGCGTTAAAAATATGCAGCACAATTTAATAGGCAACACGTCAGAAACTGCACTCTAAAATTGTTACTCTCATTTGTATCAGGAACTGTATTAGTCTAAGAAATTGGAAAAATGGGCCAGTACTAATGTAACAGAAAATTGCTGGAATAATATTTGAAGACTTGTGGTGCATATATTCTGTAAATGTATGCAGGACCCATAGTTACAAACCAGCACTTCTAAAGCCTGTTATGTTTTAAAAAACAAATGATTCGTAGCAAATTTATGGGCACCAGATAAAAAAGAGACTTTTATTCCATTACACAATTAATCTTTTTCTTCTTCTGTACAAATTCAAGACAGGCACAGAAAGAGAGAGAGAGAGAGAAGCGTACTGTAGCTTTAAGTTTTCTTGAATTTTATTCCTTTCAAAGAAAATAACAGACTTGCTTACTATTTCCTTACAGTGCATGCAGATGTTACAACTTGCAGAGTATTGATTATTTGATTGTTATGCATTTCTTTTGGCAAAGAGATGTAAAAATGGTTCAGAAAGTAAAAATGTATCTGTGTGATTAGTAGCTAAAAGGAAATAAATAAAATATAACATTAAATTCAACAATAAGTATTACTGATATATGGTGGACTTTGTGACAGTGATGTGTTTTAACAATTGAAAATTGGTTGAGTCAATTTTGTAACACTACATCACTTACTTTTTATTTCAGAAAACATGTTTCAGAAGCCATGTGCTTCCATTGTCAATTCCTTTGGTCGACTGCCGGCATTGCTTGCTGTGGTGGTTTGATGAACCTATGAATCAGTAGGTCGCCTGGCGGGATTTCAAAATTGAAAATGTGGCTCTTGTTTTTCCAAATATGTTTTCCCAAACTTTTAATTCTGTCTTCCTTGTGATGTTTTTGAGTATTTTTGGGCTTCTATTTATGGTGTGTTTCTCTTTCCAAAAATGCCAAGCTACCGTGGATTTGTCTTCTTGTTTGAGTTTAATATTTCTGTGGTGTTCTTTTGCTCTTGTTTTTATATTTCTTTTTGTTTGGCCAATGTAGATTTTTTCAGTCATTACAGCTGAACTGATACATTCCTAGTTTGTTTTCTTATGGGATATCATCTTTTAATTTAGAATTTAAAATGTTTTTTATGGAGTAATTGCTTTTAGGGGCTAGAATGATGTTATGTTGTTTGAAGAAAGTTGTAGGACGGTATGTCAACTTCTTGTAGATCTTGTTTTCTTTCTGGTTTTGAGTGAGTGTACCGACTTCTTTAATTCTCTTCCTATTTTTGGCCTTATTAACTTTTTTGTACACCAGTTCTGCCCAGAATCCATTCTCTGTAGCTATGTCCAATATTATAGCAAGTTCACAATGGTATTCTTTTTTGCCCATTTGTACATTTACCAATCTGTGTGTAAGGTTGTTGAGCAAGGCATGGGATTATAACTTTTGTTTATATAACTGTTGGTGTGGAATTGACAATGGAAGCACATGGCTTCTGAAACATGTTTTCCGAAATAAACAGTAAGTGACATAGTGTTACTAAGCCGACTCAACTAATTTTTAATTTACAATAAGTGTTCTGTTGTTTCTTATCTGTTGCACTCCATGATTAAGTGGTTACCATGCTAGACTCTAAAACTCAAGATTGCAAAAACCTGGTGGAGGGTGATTGATTTGTTTGGTTGCAAAGACCTTCAGTATGGTTTCCTTCCAGTGGTACCATGTAATGTTTATTTGCACATAAAAGAACCCCATACCTTGAAAGAAGAATGTTTCTGGGCAAACTTCAACCATTTGTGCATTCATGATTTCATCCTAGTGCCATTTGTGGACAATGAGCAGATCCATTGTCACCTAGTGCAAAGCGGTGAAACCACAAACTAAAAATTCAAATCAATGAAACATTGTAACAATACTTTACTTAGGGAGTTACAGGAAATTAACTATTTCTTACCTAACACATAAGGGAAACTGAAGCACTAAATGAATTTCTATATTATTTATTGTTTATTTGTTGGTTGGTATCTAATGTTGAATAGTAGGCAGTGAAGCCATTCACTCTTTTGCATTCCAGTATTTTGATGTCATATCATGTTGACTAAAGGTTGGGCAGCGCAGTAGATGGTTTCCATCCATATCTTTAAGTGTACAGAGGAAATCTCACTATACCAATTCTGAATAAATATTTATTGAGACAGTCATGGCCTGTTAGGAGTCTAATATTTGCTACAGAGGATTTTCTGGTAATGTAGTGATTCTGGCCGTGTTATTACATACATTTTCCATGGTTTTCCTTTCGTTTGTAATATCTTCTTTTAATTTTGTTATTATATTGATATAATGATGCTTTTGATAATGATAACTTATTGGATTAGATGAATTTGATGTAATTTTACTACCTTTCTTGGCTAGAAAGTCAGCTGTTTCATTACCCTGTATTAATCTTTTATTTAAATTCATTAGTTGTTTTATGATTTTGCAGCATTCTGCAATATTTAAGTTATTAGGTGTTATGAGTATAATAGCTGCTTTAGAGTCAAATAATAGTACAACTTTTTCAAATTTATATGGTATAGAAGGTTTTGTAAGCTCTGAAGTATTGCCGAAATCTCTCCATCAAAATTTGTAGTATTTAAACTTGTAATTGTTTATTTGTACTAAGCAACAAAATGGCTATACATTAGCCCTGGCTATTATCTTGCTATATTCATACTCGTAACTTAACTCTGGTAGGACAATCAGCTTAAACATCAATGGGTCAACTAAGGAAACCTAGGAAACTGGGGAAAAAAGGAATACAGTGCTGGAGTCCTGACAAGACTCCGAAACTGTTTTTTTTTTTTTTTTTTATTTGTTGACATGATCTACATCCTAGAGTTTGGGCTTTGAGTCCAATCTCATAAAAGGATCTACACATAGCAATGTTATGTATGTATATAAGGGATCTTGGCCCACTGTCCGCTACATCCCACATCTTGGCCCAAAGGCATCCTGAATGGGGTGCAATGCTGGAGGGTGAGATATGAGTGCCTCCAGTCCCTCCCGGCCAGTTAATGAGGTCTTCTCGATCTATATTTGTACTCAAGTTTTCCTTAACCCCTTCAGTGATATGACGTCCTGTACATGATTTTTAATAACGCATTTTAGTATTGGATAACATTGGGTACCTCCATTAAATACAAACCTTGACTTCTGGCTAACCTATCAAGCCAAGAATTGCAGGATCGCATCCAGTTAAAATGTATATTTTGCATTCAAGAGAAATTGTGGTAAAGGATGGGGAGAGCTCAACTAAAGAAATTGGTGTGGTGTGGTTGGATGCTGACAGGTTTTAATTGAATGCACACACATGAGCTATCATGTGTCTGAGTGACCGAATGGTAAGTAAGGCATGGTAGGAGGTTCATGCCAGAAAAGCTAACAATAATACATAAATAAATAAATAAATAAAAAGTGCTCCTAGGTCAAGAGTCATAATTTTTTTTTTTTTATACAACCCATAAACTTAGGTATCATTTGTACCTCTTATTATGCATCAGAACCATTTTATATTTAATTTAGTCACATACTTATCTATCCTTACTAATGAGTCTAATTAAGGCTACCTTTCAGTCTAGTTTTGGCAATTTCCCATTTAAACACACTTACCTCCAAAGCTCTGTCCCCTTATATTAGAAAACTGTATGCTCCATATTTTCCTTTCCCTTGTATATTGATCTCATCACTTTTAATCCCCACAGACTTGCTCATACACAAGAAATGCTCTTTGGTTTCTTTATTTAATTTATCCACATATACTTCTCTTTCTCATGCATTTTTTAATAGTATATACAATTCTAATTATCTTTGTTCCCCTATGTTTTCTAATAATTTTTATATCTCTATTTCTTCAAATCTCCTTCGAAGTCTTTTCCAAAAACCTTTTACATTATTTGCTGACTACAAGCAGCCATTGAGCAGTACAACTGCATTGTTACATATAGAAATAATGATTAAATGATCTGTGCATTTTGTTTCTTAATCATTCATACTATATTATTAAGATAATATTGCATAGTGTAATATATTTCTGTGCTCACTCGGCAATTCAAAAGGAACTATTTAGTGATGGAGAAAAGCAGTTTACATTATTGGTGAAGTAAGGCTGGATGGATAATAGCGGCTTCACTGCTAAGATATTCTCTCCACAGATCCCCGAGTTCATGCACATGCACAGTGTTCTGTTTAATAATTCAGCTAATTCCAGGTAAATTTAATAACCTATTCACAACAATGGCCGAGTGTCTCAAAGCCTTACTTTGGTTAATAACTTTCTTTACCCTGGCCTTGGCTTTGCGCACATACCAATGCAGAATAATGCATTGAAATCATTAAGGCCCCATTAGCACATTTTAAAAGCAATAACATAATCATTTAATGTAAAAGAGCACCTATGATCATCAACCAAGTTGCAGATGATTTGGATATTTTTGACACATTTAGATTACATAAAAATTATATCGCCTTGGTGACGAAAACCCCAATTACACATGTGACAGTAATGCTAATTACCTCACTATTGAAGATCACCAGTTTTCTGTCTTCTACTAACACTTCATGAGGACATTTCAGTCCAATGCAATAGCCTAACTTTTTGTGTCATGCTTCATTCTGTTGACAATAAAAAGCTCCTTCTCCTAAGGTGCAGTCAACCAGCAACAGGGAATTACTCTATATTAAGTGGAAATCTATATACCAGGGGCATTCTATAAGTCCTTAGAAATTCCAAGAAATTACACTTGTTGCATTTAAAAAAAGTTTGCATTTAGTAACCGTTGTCTCTTACTAGATTCCAGTTAAAGTTTCAGCTATATCCATAGCCTTAGGCAATTGAATCAACAATCTTGTGCTTCTTTAGAAAGATGGAAAAAAAAAAATGAGTTTCATGAGGTGATTAAACACTTCTATTTAAAAGGCTTACACTGAAAAAGATAAAAGCAGAGTTGGATAAAGTGCATGGCACATCTGCTTCTACATTTGCAACAATTTACAATTGGATAAATGAATTTAAATGTGGCCATATATCCAAAAATGATTAACATTGTTTCGGGCATCCCGTAGAAGTGACTTCCTCTGAAATTATTAAAAAAATTCAGGATATGGTTTTGAGTGATCAATGATTCATAGTTTGCAAAATAGTACAGTGCCACAGGCATTTCACAAAGTATAGTGTTCTCAATTCTGCAAAAAAAAAAAAAAAAAAAAAAAAAAAGGTCTAATAAAGGTCTCTGCAAAATGGGTGCCACATTTACTGTCAATGGAGAATAAACATAATCATATATTGATTCAGAAGCTGGTTTGGCACCTTTCTGTAGCAATCCTGATGCGTTTCTGCGTCGATACATAACTGCTGATGAAACATTGGTTACACTACTACACTCCAGAGACAAAAGTACAGTCAAAACAGTAGGTTTTTTTGGGATGCAAGCGGAATTATCTGCATTGTAATTACTTGCAGAAAGGAAGAACAATAAATGGAGAGTATTATGCATTGTTATTGCACCGTTGAACAGAGAAATCAAGAAAAAAACGCCCTCATCTGGCAAAGAAAAAGATTCTCTTCTATCAAGACAGATGGAAAAAATTGCAGAATTAACTTTTGAACACTGTATTCACCAGATTTGGCCCCCAGTGACTTTTTTTTATTTCCAAACTTGAAAAACTGCTTGGTGGAAAATGATTCATTTATAACGAAAGGTCATCTCCCAAACAGATGCCTAGTTTGAGGTCCTTTTGAAATCTTACTTTTTGGAAGGCTTAAAGCAATTGGAGAAACGCTGGGCAAAGTGTAACAAGCTAAAAGAAGATTAAATTGAAAAATAAAAACAATCTACCAAAAATTATTTGTTTTTCTGTCTTTTTCTAAGGACTTACTAAATGCCCTTTGTACTCATATCACTTTCACATAAACACAATTACATGATCCATATATCTTTATTACAGAACAATATTTTCTTTTCTGCAAAAACAATACTAGCCTTTAAGCTGTTATCACATTAAATCATAAAATATAAGAGGTAGCACATTTATCATTATTTGAAAAATGTTCGATACATTACGTTATTTCATATTTTTCCACTTGTGTAGGAGGAAAGTTCTTCCAAAAAAAAATGAGCATGCTTATACAAAAAAGAATACAAAAATTACTGCCATGGATCAACATAAGACACATTTGCAACAAAGTTTCATGTTACTTTTCAACACTGCCATCATGACATTAATACTGAACAAGCCAAAGTTATGGTTTAAACCCAGAGGCACCATATTTTGGACGGAGACTAGGATATGAATCCTGGCTTTTCCACAGCACAGTTAAATTGAATCTGGGATTGCAGAGAGAGTACAAAATTAATTTTTCATTTTATTAACTACTCATAAAGGGCTATAATTCAAAGTGCAGCTGTCTTCATATTTGGAGGTAGCTGAAACCCTGGAATACTGTGATGCCAGCAGACTCAAGATGTGGCCTTGCATCTGCCTATCTGTTGAACTTGGATTCCTATTGATATGCTCTATGTAGCTCTTAAAGGGAGCCGATATGCCCATCTTGCCAATGTTAAAGTAGGACCCATATCTCAGCAACTGTTTAAGATATGAGCTAAATTTTTCAAGGTATATTCAGCAATATCTTTACTTTCATTGATGTAAAAATAAAAGACTTCTATTTATTAGAAGGAAAGGTATGCTTATTATAAAGCTCTTAAAATTTTATTGAAAAATAAGGATTTTTAAATTTTAAAAAAATAACTAATCCATATACATGACATTTTTGTTGTTAAAATAACTAATCCATATACATAACATTTTTGTTGTTGTTAAAATAAAGCTATTTAGGTGAAAGTGTGTGGTAACAATTTCAGCCCTTAGTGCCAATTAGTTTCTGAGATAATAAGGCATTTGTATAAAACATTTTACTTCTTCTGAAATTGCTTTCCAATAAAATTAAAAAAAATATATATAAAACCTAGCTTTCTAAACAAAACTTTGCAGTACTTCGAAACTCTCACATGGAGGAAATTTGAGTGAGATGCCAATTCTACGAATACAAAGTTGATTAATTCAAATGTTTTCAACTCAAAATTGTGAATAATTAGAGCTTTTCACATGGTCCCTTGAAATTCCTATACAAAGCTATGTTATAAAGTCTTCTGTAAATCAATATTTTTTTGATTAATTTGATATGATATTCAACGAGACTGAGTGAAAAAATTATAGGTTAGTCAAACTTGCTGTGGACAGCATAGCCCCAAAATGAAAGGACCATTCAATACCAAACTTGGTATTTAGGTTGACTATCTTCCAAGGATGCGACACAAAGGTTTTCAAAAACATCCTCCCACCACAAACTACCCTTTACATGGAAAAAATTTTGAAAATTATGATTTTCTTAAAAATGGCTCTAACGATTTTGATTAAAATCCCCTAAAATAAAACTATTTATGTCTGAAATAAAATGTATATCGAATTTTTTGGGAGTAGCCTCTGAAGACCTCTTTATTCTGGATGAATTTTGCCGAATTTTGCTTAACTGCTAAACCGTAAGATAGAAAAAAACTCACTACACAAAAAAATGTACATCACGACAAAACACATAATTTATGTCCTTTACGTCTTTGTTGTGGAGGTAACCGTTTCTGAGATATTCCTTGTTATTGGTTTCAATTGTGAAGTACTTAAACTTTTCTCAGACAGGAAATGTCCGTTTTTCTTTTGTTCTAATCCTGGCCAAGCAAAGAAGTGATTTGCATTGACAATTGCATAACGATAGCTTTTAAAACATTTGACAATCACTTTACCATAGCACATTCCCTTATTCCCTTCTACTTATAAGGAACTAAGTAATAAGAACATTCTGCTAATATTTATCTCGATTAGCATTGTGTACAAAGAAGAATAATCTTTTGTAGGAGGTTTGTAGAGCAGCTAGAAAAAGTCATGTGAGTGTAACACATCAGATTTTTTTTCTTGGTCCCTTCAATTTGAATTACTCAAGTTTGACTGTACACAAAAACAAAATCATCTCTTCTCTAAGTGATATTTACAAAGTTGTTGATGTTTCTCCAAAATGATTGTACCAAAAGTTCTAAAAAACTACTATCCAGGATTATTTTCAACAATATTTTTAAACTTTTTACAATTAGCATACCTCTATGAAAGTTATACCAAAATGAGCAGGGGACAAAATATTCATATGCAATTAAAACATGAAAATAGAAAAAAATTATGAAGATCCCATTTCGACCCCTTAATTACCAAATGAATTAAAATAATCATTTCTATGAGTACAAAGTTATAAAGCTTTCATTGATGACTACCTTCAGCAGCTGAAGGATTCTCATGAATGAATTCCTTTATTATTTTATCAATTCAAAAAATTACACTGCCAAAGATAGTGTTTTGCATCCATTTGAAAACTTTCTTATAATGTACTTACTTCTGCAATCCCAGATTCAATTAATTTGGTCAGTAATGACTAGAAAACACTTGCATGCGAGATGCTTACTACTTAAGATTCAAATAAGAGTAATAAATACAGCTTTTATAATACTTAATATCTAAAATAGCTAAAAATCCTAAGCAATATATGTTTATATAACAAAATAATTATCACTAAAATGTTTGAATTTAATTAGGAAAAATGAATTTAAATGTAACTTAGTATAAAAACTAATGGTGTTTATTAGCTGCTCTACAACTTCAAATCTCAAATGAGAGATTAAGAAACTCTTACACAAATATAATCCCAATTGGGGCTTATAAACATAATTATTTTGAAAAAACCAGGTAACCTGCTACTTTGCTGTTATTACACAATAAATGCATGTTCTTGTTATATGTTTATCAATAAATTAAATACCTTGATAGAATTTTTCAACTTAAATTTGTTTCTCAGCCATTCCAGCATGACTTCAAGGAACAAAATGAGTAATATACATTTATCCTGCTTGATTTTGTCGCCAGAAAATTATTTCATATCTTCATTTACTATTTGTGATGGCAAATATCTGTTTTCAATGATTTACTTTTTGAAGTATTGACACTTCTTTAATAAATACTAAAATTTTAAATATTATTCCTAATGTGTGATTAAAAAGGCATCTCATATTGTCATTGATTTATTTGCTAAAAAATAAATGTGCATCATCACAGTTCTCCACAAATTATAAAACATTCAAGTGAATGTATTATATCAATTATGTTTTCACACTTTTAAAGATTTTAACTTAAATAGGAAATAGCAAATCTACATATGGAGAAAATGTTTATCATAATGTAAATGCAATGTTCATTTAATTTTTTTTTTTTTGCAAATAAAAAGATCATTAACAAAGACATATATTACTCAAGACCTGCACAAAACCAAGCAGAACTTAAAATTGTTCATATTTTTAAAAGAAATTTAAGACTACAGTTTTAATTACTGCACTTAGAAAAGCGTAATACTCTTGCAATTATATTTAAAAGTACAATTTTGTAATTCATAAAATTTCTCACAAGGTATTTTTCATGTTCCATACATTCCTTTTATTTAATTTTGCTTAAAATAAAATTACAAAATATGCCCATTTTCTAAAATAACGTAATGACACATAATCAACCTCTTGAAAACCAGTTAGAGATAAAAATCAATAATATATACTGTCGATCCAATCTTAGAACCAAGCTTGCTGTAAACAAAACATTTTATATCCTTCTGCAGCGAGGAGCAAACACACACAAAAGTCATATAGACTCATATCTCATACTTATAATGTAATATTTAAATAATAATTATAATATTAATAATAATATACAAGGGCCATCCAAAAAGTGACAAACGATTTGGCATAACTAAACAATAACGAAAGTTATCAACACAAAACTTTATTTACAAAGTTACAGTACCTTACTCTATTTTTCAATGTTATCGTCATTATTATCAAGGTCTTTATTGTCATGTGGTATCGGTTTTTCAATACAGATGTTATACTGTTCTATCACTAAAGATATGAGCCAAAATGCCACCATCACTGTGAGGTTTTCATTGGTTGGAAAATCTTTTCTATCCAAAAATCCATGTACAGTGTCCAAAATGAAACACCAGTTTTTCTTAATTCTTTTATCAACATTTGCCTTCAACTCTTCCATAATGATTGATGAACTTCCATTCCAGTCTTTATCGCCAACACTGGTTCTTCCTTGATACTGTAAATTATGCGCCATTTCCTCACTGAAGGTTCGTTCATTGCATTATATGCCTACAAAATTTGATTGGCTGAACATTTTGTGCATTCAAAAAAATGAATAAGTTCTTTGCCAGTAGAAAAGTATAACATCGGCATTGAAAAAAGTACCATGTGGCAATAAATGTCTTGAAAGAACAGCTATTACATTGAGAAATTCAATAAGGTACTGTAATTTTGTAAATAAAGTTTTGTATTGGTATCTTTCGTTATCATTTAGTTATGCCAAATCGTCTGTCATCTTCTGGATGGCTCTTGTAAATTATAAGCACCAGAATAAAAGCTAAGTTGAAATTAAACACAGAATAATTAATGTTAATCAGAAACTGCATCACTATTTGGGAGAGATGTAATATCAGAGTCTTCATCACAGAATACCCTTTTGGTCAATAATTATATTAAGTTTATTTCTCTTCATAAACCTAAATACAATTTGTAATAATTATTAATAAAATGTGGATTCCTAAAACAGTATCATTGTTAACAGAATTTAAGATCAAATGCCATTATAATGAATTTCTGGAGACTGAAATTCATTTTGTTGGTTATTTAATATTTTTATCTTAAAAGGATCAAAGTTGCAACTTCTAAATCTAATGAAATACTGCGTTAATTTTTACTTTCGCTAGACCGTATGTACATACAATGTACATAGTGGCTAGAGAAGGTATTGTATTCCACCCAAAAAATTGAATTCAAGATTTCACCAGAAATATATGTTTAGGGATTCCCTGAGTCTAAAAAAAACATTTTAGAAAAAGGTCCGTGTGTGTGTGTGCTTCTGTGGACAGCATAGCTCAAAAACGAAAATACTCTTAAATACCAAACTTAGTATCTTCCAAGGATGCGACACAAAGATTTTCAAGAAAATCCCCCCCCCCCCCCCAATAAACTACCCTTTAAATGGAAAAACTTGATCTTTTGTCAGTCTAGATGACGCCAAAACCATGCCTGTGAGTGAAATGAATTAAGAACTATGAGTTGTCAAAGTTGTAGAGTCCTTTTTGAAACACGCTGCACTTATCTAATGAGCCTTGTATGTGCTATGATGTACCGTGGATCATGGACTAATTAATGGCATTACATCAGGTTTGGTTCTAAGAGTGGAGCAATAATATATAGAATATTTTTGAAAATATAAAGAGGGATTTAATATTACTATAGTTTTCATTTAATTTAAAATATGAATGAGTTGATGTACAGAGTTAAAACTTCCAGTTATGTTAAGTTGTAAAAACCTTTGAATGTCACGTCTATTATCTCTTCCTCCTCTTTCCTCAGCATAAGCATCCAACTACTGCCATCTGGTGGTGAACTTAATAAGTTGCTGGGGGATTGCAAACTTTAACAATCTATTGTAATTTTTAAAAATGAAACTAGTACGTTTGTCAAAAACTTTAATAATTTAATTTGTTTCCCAATATTGTGACCAATTGCCCAAAAATGGTATTAAACTAATGATTGGTCAATTTGTTGTTCTTTTGTGCTCTTTCGGTCATATACAAGCTCCTGTCGGATTGAAAGAGCATAAAAGAACATCAAATTTAAACAAATCCACAAATCAGCAGTAGCATACCATTTTTGGACAATCACAATTTTTGAAACCTTTGACAACCACATTATAACTTATCACATGGGTGAACGAACATCTTCATTTTTAAAAATTCTGACAGGTTTTGAAATCCCACAAGTCAGCAACATTATTAAGTTTACCACCAGATGGCAGCAGTTAGATGCCCAGGCTGAGCAAACAGATTGAATGCAAGCATTTGTTACAAAACTTGGCCACCAGGAAACAGCCCATGTGACCTTCACAGCATTTCCCTGCACGCACATCCTACATCCATTCTGTTGTCACATGTGTATCAGTTTTATTTCTGTTCTGGTCCAGCTCACACATGAATAACTTTAGGAATATAATAATTAAGAATAATTAACTGCATGGAAAAATTACTCAAGCGCCACAACATTGACACTGCCTTCAAGCCCAGCAAACAGATCTGTAATACACTCCGTTCAGCCAAAGACTCTAGAGATCCACTATCTACAAAATGGAAATGGTGTGTTATTTATGGACGCTCTTTAACTGCTATGGTTCTCAGTGTCCCATTCTAAATTGGGCATGAAAGACCGCTTAATTTTGTTCAGAGGCCTCTCTATCAGGCTTGAGGTTCTTTTACGTGCCGTAAATCTACGACACAGGACCAACGGCTTTACTTCCCTTCCGAAGGAAGCCATGCTGAGGATTTTTACACCCGAAAAAATCCATCGTCCTCCGCCGGGTTTGAACCCGCGACCTTGGATATATGAAGTTAGCATGGTAACTATTACACCGCGGAGGGCGACTCCACTATCTACAGCAGGAGTATATAGAATACCATGTTCATGCGGCAAGGTGTACATTGCAACCACACAACGAAATGTAAAAATGCACACTGATGAACACAGAAGCAATTGTCGTTTGGGTCAGACAGAAAAATCAGCAATTGCGAAGCATGCTATACTAAAAGAAGGGGAACATATCATCCAGTACAAAGACACAGATGTTCTAGCATCAACTTCCCATTACTATTCACTTTTATACTGGGAAGCCATTGAAATATAGAAGCACAGAAATAACATAAATCGCAAAGAAGCTATTGCCTTAAACTAAACAGAATATGGAAAACGGCACTACCAAAGTCAAAATCAAGAACTCCAATCCACTGACAAAAGTACAGTCCACCACCAAACCAGAGCAATCACTGCACGCTTTCCCACCAGCCACTGATTTAAATACCAAGGTCCACAGTCGTAATTGAAACGTCTAGTAGAGTACTTTGACCTCGCCACTGCCACTGAACCCACAAGCCCAGATTATACTATAGCTAGTATTGACACCAGCCGTGAAAGCCTAAGAACCTTGATGAATTAAAAATGAGTCGGAATAGTGACACTCACCTTACTTAACACATTGGAGCCCAAGCCTGAGTATAGCTCAGGCTGTGCAAAATGTTCATGAGGCCCATGCCCAAGTATAGCTCAGGCAGGTATTTCTAATGCTTTTAATGCAATTCCACGACCGTAACTCGGTCTTGCGGCACAGAACATACATCAGTTATCGTTTAGTTGTCTGATTTGTGCTGCCATCTGTCCTTGTTTTAGTCAACTATTAGGAATTTTAGGAGATTTAGTAATATTGGCTGCTCTCGGGTAGTCGCTCCATTTTACTTGAAGGTGGTGATCTGTTTGTTATGTTTGTGCTCTTAAATGTTAAAATACTGCATTTTCCTCGATTTCTGTGAACTGAAGCTGAAATTCAAGAAAATTCTGATTCCGAGGGAGAGTTTTTTGAACTTTGGATAAATGGAGCATAAGCAGCTTTACGCAGTTTTTTTCAAACTCATATTTGATACTTGTAAATTTAAAATAAAATATTAATAAGGAATTTATGACTATTCTCTTACTTGAGAAATTCTTGAATGCCATACTTTTAGACTGTCCCAATTCTTTTCGGCAGATTAAATTGATGTACTGTAAATAACCCAAAACAGGCATAAAAACCCTGGGTTTCTTTGCACTTCACTACTGAAACGACCGGGCTTCAATGTGGTAAAATGAAACATGAGTCTTGAAAATTTAATTTTAAGTGAGGTGAGTGTCATTATTCCGACTCATTTTTAACCATTATACTTGAACTACTTCACTTGTCTCAAACTTCTGAGTTACTTAACATTAGGAATGTTTAGAAGTGTTTAGTTTTGCTTGAAGTACTTTCAAAATGCAGTATACAGTACCACATAGAATGTTTATGTATGATACATAATTGCTTACTTCATCTTGAGGGATGTAATTAAATTTCCTGGGTGCGTGTTCTAAGTAGAGAAGCCGTTCATTTGGTTGTAAATAAATTCAGGGAGACGGCATCAATTTGTGATAGGAAAAGAAAGTTAAACAGACGTATGCTTACAGAGCAGAAAGGTTAGAACAGCTACCTCGAAAATCTCTAAGGCGTCTTGTACAAGAAACTGATATTTTAAAAGCTTCAGCATAGAAAGCAACAAAACTTTTAAAACTCGAGCCATATAAGGTTACTGTTGTCCAGGAATTTCCAACATCTCCTATGATAATGTTGTGTTTTATTCTGATAATTGTTAATGTGATTTGAGATTTTATTTGACGTCCAGGCATATGTGACTGCCAGTCAAGTGTATAGTAGGTGACCGGGAGATGGACTGTGCACCTGACGGTCAAGTTTTATAGCATACTTACTGTATAAATTAAATTAAAGTGAAAATAACCTTAGTTAAAATGCTTCTGTTATTAATATTTATTATAGGTATAGTTTATTAGTTAACTTCTTTTCTTCCTGCCAAGGCAAAATTTAACTTTTTGGACCAGAGAGATGTCATTAGGTATTAAATCTGATGAACCAGTGGGTGAGGAATCAATTTTGATTGTTAGCTGTTATGTAAAACATTAAATAATATTGTTACCTTTATAGCATTACTTTGAAATTTTAAAACAAATGCAGCAAGTTACTGGCAAACATGAAGATTGCTAATTTGCATCACTAATGTTTTATATAGTGTTTTAAAATATATTAATTTTGGTTGCTTTACCTAGAAATGTATTGTATCAACAAACTAGGACTATGTGTATAGCTTTACTTGGCACAGCACTATATGAAGCCCATCTTTCTCAATTTTGACATAAAAGCTATGCGCCACTATGAACGTTTTCTAGTTTTTTTATGAGTAATATAAAACATTGGTGCTAATGTGAAAATGAATAAACAAAGTCCACTTCATTTTTAGCATTACAAGCAAAAATATAGCCATTATATAAAACAAGACTAGCGATACAAATATTTGTCAGTACACATTTCAATTCCATTATAAATACTACTGACCTATACTAACATTTCATTTAACACTTAAAAGTAAATTACCGTATGTTTGTGCATTTCACAAATACACTTGCAGCAAAAGCAAAAGAAATATATCGACAAATTAAAACATTAAAAATTCTCTTAAGATCACATCTGGAACACTGTATCCTTGTCGAAATAAAATTTATAAGTTATACACTCTTATGTTCGCACAACCATAAGTAGACGCCATCAAAAAAAGTTTGTTGATAAATGCTTTTAAGCACTCCTCTTACTTCAAGCCAGAACTACTTTTTCTTTATATTCTTACACACCCATTCCAAGCCATCCTGCAAAGAAGCAAATGATGAATGAATAAACAAAATTCAAATAAAAATGCAGTTATTAATTTAACAATTTTCAACAAAATTTTACGAATAAACTCAAATCAAGAGGACCAGTTTCTCAATCCACAACTGATTGTATCTTCAGCTCAACTTCTGCTGCTAGGTGATGTACGAGGGTGGTTTATAAGTTCTTGGAATGAACGAGAAAAAAAGTACTTACAACACTGGAACGTTTTTTATTTTTCAATACAGTCTCCTTGTAGATTAATGCACTTGGTCTGGTGATGTTCCAATGCCTTGATCCCATCTCGAAAATGAGATTCCTCTAAGCCTGCAAAATAGTTGTCAACTCTGGCTATCAATTCTTCATTGGATGCGAATCTTCGTCCATCAAGGAAAATTTTCAGCTTTGGGAAGAGATGGAAGTCTGATGGAGCCATATCAGGTAAATAAGGCAGGTGTGGCAACATTCATATCTTAGTTTGTGTAATTCTGCCATGCGACAGCACATGTGTGTGAGTGCACATTGTCTTGATGGAAGATTACTTTCTTCCTTGCTAAACCTGGCCGTTTTACGCGTATATTTTGTTGAAATTGGTCCAGAAGGTTAGCATAGCACTTTCCAGTAATTGTTTGCTCACTGGGGATATAATCTACAAACAGAATTCCCTTCACTTCCCAGAAAACTGATGCCATTACCTTTCTGGCCAAAAGAATTGCCTTTGCTTTCTTTGGCGGCGGAGAATCAGCATACTTCCATTGTTTTGACTATTTTCTTGACTCTGGAGTATACTAGTGGACCCAAATTTCATCTGTGGTCACAAACCAGTGCAAAAAAATCTTGTCCGTTGCTCCTAAAATGGGCCAACCATGCACTTATGATCCAGTAGATAATTTTTACTTTCTCCATACGCACTATGTACATAGTGTATAGAGAAAGTATTGCACTTCACCAAAAATTTGATACCGAGATTTCACCGGAAATATATGTTTTAGGGTCCCCAATATCCAAAAAAAGCATTTTCACAAAAAGGTCTGTGTGTGTGTCCGTGTGTCTGTGAACACGATAACTCAAAAACGAAAAGTCAGTAAAATACCAAACTTGGTATTTAAGTTTAGTATCTTCCAGGGATGCGACACGAAGATTTTGAGAAAAATCCCCCCACCCCCAACTACCCTTTACATGAATATTTTTTCGAAAATTTTGATTTTCTCAAAAATGGCTCTAACGATTTTGATTAAAATTTCGGATATTAAACATATTTACCTGACAAATAAAATATATATCTTGAGAGCCTCTGAAGAGTAGTTTATTCTGGATGAATTTTACTGAATTTTAAATAACTGCTAAACCGTAAGAGATGGACAAAAAATGTAGAGCACGTTAAAACACACAATTTATGTTATATACATTTTTTCTGTGGAGTTTGTCGTTTTTGTGGCATTCCTTATTTTTGATTTCTGCTATGAAAAACTTATACATTTTTCATACAGGAATTTGTCAACTGCTCTCCATACAAGCAAAGGAACTTCAGTGACATAGCAAACAGCTTTTGAGTATCACTTTAACCTATGGTACTCCCTTATTTCACCTCTACTTATAAGGAAGCAAGTAATATGGCTATTTCTGCTAATGTTTTACTGATTAGCATGAAGTAAATAGAAGTATAAGCTTTTTAAGAATAATTTGTTGCAGGGATATAGAGAAAGTCATGTGAATGGTACACATCAGATTTTTTTCAATAAGACTCTGCAACAGTTCATATGTGCAATCTTTCATGAGAACAATTGAAAAGTTTGTTTCAGTACAGAATTATTATTTCTGGCCCCCTCTGTCCCTCAACTCAACCCCCTGTGATTTCTATCTCTGAAGTAAATTAAAACAAAGTCCACAAGACAAACCCACACATCTTGGAAAAATTAAAACAAAATATCACCAGAAAATTGTCAGCATTTCTCAAAGTGAACTACAGCGAGTAATGAATAGTTTCCTAAAGAGGTGCCAAAATGTATGGCAGTGGCCAGTTTCAGCATCTCCTTTAGTAAATTGGTAAGTAAGGCCTTTAAAAGTAGTTTTAAAAATGTTTTATGGTTTCATCTGCATCTATCTATGATAGCGGCAGATGGCAACAAGCGCTGAGAATGCAGACAGGCAAACCACAGGCCGGTTCATACTTTGACTCATTATATGTAAATAGGAAATTCTCCCCTTAACCCTACAGCTTCATGGAAAAGTGTAGCCTTTTCAAAACATACCACACCTGAAACAAAGACATTGTCTGCTTGTTTTTGGCTAACTATTGCAAAAGAGCAGCTCTTCATACTTTTTATGCAGACGATCCAGAATTAGAATCACAGTTTCTGACAAAATCTTGTATTTTCTACATATTCTTTTTAATGTCTTAAACAGACTACATTCCAATACCATAACCAGCACTTAATTTTGCAGCAGTTTCCCCCTTCTCAAATCTTTTAATTAATTCTAATTTTTGTTTTAATGTCAACACATTTTTACTTTCTCCAGCATGTATGTACATAGTAGCTAAAGAAGATATTGTATTCCGCCAAAAAATGTAATGTCAGATTTCACCGGAAATATATGTTTTGAGATCTCCTGAGTCCGAAAGAAGCATTTTTAGAAAAAGGTGTGTGTGTGTGCGCGCGAGCGTGTGCGCATGTGAATATATAAACAGTATAGCTCAAAAACAAAAAGACTGTTGAATTCCAAATTTGGTATTTATGTTTAGTATCTTCCAAGGATGCGACATGAAGATTTCCTCCTGCCGCAAGGAAAAAGTTTTTAAAATGTTTTTCTCAAAAATGGCTCTTACAATTTTGATTAAAATACTGTATATAAAAGATATTTACATCACTAATAAAATACATATGAATTTTCTGGGAATATCCTCTGAAAATCTCTTTATTCTGGATGAGTTTTGCAGAATTTTGCATAACAGTAAAACCGTAAGAGATAGAAAAAACTTAAAAAACACAAAAAATGTAAATATTGTTAAAACACATAATTTATGTCATATGCATTTTTCTTGTAGAAGTGACCCTTTTTTGTAGATATTCCTTGTTTTTGGTTTCAATGTTAAACTGCCTAACATTTCTCAAACCAGACCATCCAAAGCGGACCGATCCTCAATGGTTTCACATAGCGACCAGCTTATAAATTATTTGACTTTTGCTTTATCCCAATGTAATAAACCAATTCTGCTAAGCTTATTTAGATTATCATGATGTAGATAAAAGGATAATCTTTTGCATGAATAGTTTGTATACAGAACCACTAGAGAAAGTTATGCGAATGGAACACATCAATTTTTTTTTGTTTCTCTGCCAGTTCGTTTAGGAATTTCTTCTAGCTTGCTTCATTGACTTACATGCTGATTAATATTGGAATTAAGGGTTGAAAATGGGAACAAGTGTTCCTGAAACTGGTCACAGTAAGTAATTCCTAAGTATTAATATTACAATTAATTGCTTGGATTTCAAAAAGATAAGTGGAGAATTGTTACAATTATTAATTCTTATGTTAATATTTGTGCTAGCTTCCATTTTACAAGTTAATTACTAAATTTGCACGAACCAACTCAAATTCTTTTGATTTAATTTTAATCACAAGCTTCTTTGCATAGTCACAAGATTTTGAATCTAACATTGTTTAGATGCACAGATAATTCAAAAACCAGAAATATACTGTATTTGGAAACATTTAATTTTTACCCGTATTCCTTCTCCTGCGGTAGCCGAACAAGACTGTATCTGCCAAGCCCTGTCTTTGATAGTATGCAGTCCTAAAGCTTCTGCAATTTCTGATGCTCGTGCTGCATGCAGAAGGTCCTGTTTATTGGCATAGACCAGAAGTGGAACATTTGTCAACTTTTCTTCCATTAGAAGTTCTTCCAGTTCGTGACCTGATTCTTCCAACCTCTTTCTATCTGCACTGTCTATTACATAGATCTGAAATACAAAAAGAATTAAGAATGGGGTAAGGTCTTTATTCATCAGAGAGAGAGAAAAGGAGAGGGAGGAGGTAGGGAGACTACCAAATTGGCAATAATATAGCACTTTAGATAAACATTTTCAATAATCTATTGACATACCAATTTTATTGAACAATTTGTGCCGTGAAATACCATTTTTAAAGCAAACATTTATTCTGTCAAGTATTTGCTAACAACATAAGCTTCTTTGGGACTTTCACCAAGATGCCTAGCTGTTGAAGTATTTATTTCACCTACAGATGAGCACTGTGCTTGAAATGAAACATATATCATATCCCAGAAAGTTGTAAGTTATTATAATGGCAAACACTAACATTAATGTCTGGTAAAGCCAATGTACCGACTGGAATGGAATTCATTACATTAATTTACACCAGTAATGGATCTCGGTATTTGGAACACATTTTGTATCATACGTTTATGTCTCTGATCATTACCTATGGAAATAATTTAGTTTTTTAAAAAACAAGAGATAGACAAGCTAGCAATGCTGCAGATTGTGTGGGTGTTGCTTGCACTAGGTGAGTACATAAACATGCCTCACCAGGACGTTGATGTTACCAGGAAGTTGTTAGTGCGAGTATTGATCAATCAGAATGCCAGTTGCACTCATTATCCCCTACAAGCAACCGACATGTTTACATCCAGAAGCCGGTTCAGATCCCTGACCAACCTCAATGCAACATTGCCGAGTTGCTTCATGTCTGAAAAAGGTGCTTGGAATATTCCTTTAACTCTTTTAAGTGATAAATTATTTTGAAACCCTGTGATGTCCCATAATTCCTACCAAAATTAATGTCAGAAATACAGACTCTATTATTTTTACTTTCTCTAGCCCTGTATGTACAATGTACATAGGGATAAAGAAGATATTGAAATGCACCCAAAAATTTGATACCGAGATTTCACCGGAAATACATGTTTTGAGACTCCCTGAATCCAAAAAAGGCATTTTAGAAAACTGTCCGTGTGTGTGTGTGTGTGTGTGTGTGTGTGTGTGTGTGTGTGTGTGTGTGTGTGTGTGTGTGTGTGTGTGTGTGTGTGTGTGTGTGTGTGTGTGTGTGTGTGTGTGTGTGTGTGTGTGTGTGTGTGTGTGTGTGTGTGTGTGTGTGTGTGTGTGTGTGTGTGTGTGTGTGTGTGTGTGTGTGTGTGTGTGTGTGTGTGTGTGTGTGTGTGTGTGTGTGTGTGTGTGTGTGTGTGTGTGTGTGTGTGTGTGTGTGTGTGTGTGTGTGTGTGTGTGTGTGTGTGTGTGTGTGTGTGTGTGTGTGTGTGTGTGTGTGTGTGTGTGTGTGTGTGTGTGTGTGTGTGTGTGTGTGTGTGTGTGTGTGTGTGTGTGTGTGTGTGTGTGTGTGTGTGTGTGTGTGTGTGTGTGTGTGTGTGTGTGTGTGTGTGTGTGTGTGTGTGTGTGTGTGTGTGTGTGTGTGTGTGTGTGTGTGTGTGTGTGTGTGTGTGTGTGTGTGTGTGTGTGTGTGTGTGTGTGTGTGTGTGTGTGTGTGTGTGTGTGTGTGTGTGTGTGTGTGTGTGTGTGTGTGTGTGTGTGTGTGTGTGTGTGTGTGTGTGTGTGTGTGTGTGTGTGTGTGTGTGTGTGTGTGTGTGTGTGTGTGTGTGTGTGTGTGTGTGTGTGTGTGTGTGTGTGTGTGTGTGTGTGTGTGTGTGTGTGTGTGTGTGTGTGTGTGTGTGTGTGTGTGTGTGTGTGTGTGTGTGTGTGTGTGTGTGTGTGTGTGTGTGTGTGTGTGTGTGTGTGTGTGTGTGTGTGTGTGTGTGTGTGTGTGTGTGTGTGTGTGTGTGTGTGTGTGTGTGTGTGTGTGTGTGTGTGTGTGTGTGTGTGTGTGTGTGTGTGTGTGTGTGTGTGTGTGTGTGTGTGTGTGTGTGTGTGTGTGTGTGTGTGTGTGTGTGTGTGTGTGTGTGTGTGTGTGTGTGTGTGTGTGTGTGTGTGTGTGTGTGTGTGTGTGTGTGTGTGTGTGTGTGTGTGTGTGTGTGTGTGTGTGTGTGTGTGTGTGTGTGTGTGTGTGTGTGTGTGTGTGTGTGTGTGTGTGTGTGTGTGTGTGTGTGTGTGTGTGTGTGTGTGTGTGTGTGTGTGTGTGTGTGTGTGTGTGTGTGTGTGTGTGTGTGTGTGTGTGTGTGTGTGTGTGTGTGTGTGTGTGTGTGTGTGTGTGTGTGTGTGTGTGTGTGTGTGTGTGTGTGTGTGTGTGTGTGTGTGTGTGTGTGTGTGTGTGTGTGTGTGTGTGTGTGTGTGTGTGTGTGTGTGTGTGTGTGTGTGTGTGTGTGTGTGTGTGTGTGTGTGTGTGTGTGTGTGTGTGTGTGTGTGTGTGTGTGTGTGTGTGTGTGTGTGTGTGTGTGTGTGTGTGTGTGTGTGTGTGTGTGTGTGTGTGTGTGTGTGTGTGTGTGTGTGTGTGTGTGTGTGTGTGTGTGTGTGTGTGTGTGTGTGTGTGTGTGTGTGTGTGTGTGTGTGTGTGTGTGTGTGTGTGTGTGTGTGTGTGTGTGTGTGTGTGTGTGTGTGTGTGTGTGTGTGTGTGTGTGTGTGTGTGTGTGTGTGTGTGTGTGTGTGTGTGTGTGTGTGTGTGTGTGTGTGTGTGTGTGTGTGTGTGTGTGTGTGTGTGTGTGTGTGTGTGTGTGTGTGTGTGTGTGTGTGTGTGTGTGTGTGTGTGTGTGTGTGTGTGTGTGTGTGTGTGTGTGTGTGTGTGTGTGTGTGTGTGTGTGTGTGTGTGTGTGTGTGTGTGTGTGTGTGTGTGTGTGTGTGTGTGTGTGTGTGTGTGTGTGTGTGTGTGTGTGTGTGTGTGTGTGTGTGTGTGTGTGTGTGTGTGTGTGTGTGTGTGTGTGTGTGTGTGTGTGTGTGTGTGTGTGTGTGTGTGTGTGTGTGTGTGTGTGTGTGTGTGTGTGTGTGTGTGTGTGTGTGTGTGTGTGTGTGTGTGTGTGTGTGTGTGTGTGTGTGTGTGTGTGTGTGTGTGTGTGTGTGTGTGTGTGTGTGTGTCGCAAATACAAAGTACCATATGAATATTAGATGGTTAGAAAAAGTGTACAATATGGTGGTTGAGGCAAAAATGCTATATGGGATAGAAGTATGGATTAGGAAAATGGAAAGTCATAGATGAGATGCATAGGAAATTTTGTAAAGAAATGTTGGGTTACCAAATGAAACCATTAGGCAGGTAGCACAAATAGAGCTGGGTAGAGTGGCAAGTAAGGGAAAGATTATGGAAAGCGTATTGCAATTTTGGTACAGAATATTGAACTTGGAAGAAAGGAATTTGTTAAAACGGTGTTTAGTATATCAAGAGAAAAGTTTAAACAACAAGGTGTATGGGTAGACTGTCTCAGATGTGACTTGGAAAGTAGTGGGTTAGGGGAAATATGGAGAAGAAGAGAAAATAATGGAAATAATTTCTGAAAATCTGCAAGGATAAGATTTGAGGATGTAGAAATACAAAAAATATTTAGTGAGATAGCTGAAAAGAGATTTTTAGTTGTTTTTTTATACCAATAGGGAAAGGAAAGTATATAGATGTGACACATAAAGAGGAGCGAGAAGGTATTGCATGGGTGAAAGCAGGAGTATCAAGGTTAAAAGGTTGAAGGAAGGGTATTCTACAAAATCAATGTCCTATATGTGGCTGAAATGAAGACATGGAACATATAATATTTAATTGTAAAGGAACTGAAGTTTGGAGAAAAGAGTATATTAATAAGAAATGGCTTAAGATATACAGAAATGTAGCAGTAGTTGAAATGTTTCAAAAAGACAGTAAGAAGACTACACAATTCTTATATAAAGTGAAAAATAAATGGATTTGGACAGTAAATAGAGTAAAAAAGGTTGTAACAAAATAGAAGCCAAAAACTATGAGTATGATCGTGAAGATCCAGGGCTGAACACCAGTCATATTCACCTGTATGCAGCATAGCATAAATAAACGTAAACCAGCCTTAACTGCCCACTCTAATCAATAATGACACTGATTTTGTTTTCACTAAAAGTATGGGCACAAGCAGCAACTTACTACAGAAGCATTTTATATTTTTAATCATACACAGCAATCAAAATGAATGTTTATATACTTACAAGTACATCAGTATTTTCAAAGTAATTTCGCCAATAAGGGCGGATTTTTCTTTGACCACCAATGTCCCATACATTGAGCTTGAAGCCCTCAGACTGCACTGATTTAATATTAAAACCCTGAGTTGGTGTGATGTGTGAAATATCTTCAGATGCTAGCTTTTTCAATAAAGTTGTTTTTCCAGCATTGTCAAGCCCCAATAACAGCAGCCTTAATTCTTTCTCTGGATGAGACTTGAGTTTACGAAGAATTGCTAGCAATCCCTATAATAATAAAAGATTACATTTGTAAGTGGAATTTGTCAAGGGATATTTTAGCTTTATAACTATATACAATTATTTATTTTCAAATACAGTAATTTAATCTGCTCAAGAATACCATACAGCCACATAATCCTGTAGGTAATCTTATATTGTTTTTAATGTCATTATTTCTTTCATTATTATATTTGAGTGATTGTACTTAACGTTCCTTTTAATTTTGTTGTTCGGAGACAGAACAAAATCGGTGAAATAATACTCAAATGAACCTGGGTCCTCTGGACTCAGCTCAGCTGATATTATCCAGGTAAGTCAAGCCATTTGAGAGTTGAAATTTAGTCCTTCATATAAGAAGGCAGAATTTATTATCTGCTACCTCTTATTTAGTACTGATTTAGGATAGAATATTCTCTTAAAAAAGTTAATGCAAATACAAGACATATTCGGTAATTATAGAGAACTTGGGCCCCTCTAGAAATTAAACAAATTGTGGTTTGACTGTAAGTTTGGTTTATACTTGTTACGTTTTCACCAATTTTTTTTATCGGAAAAGCTCCGTAATTAAGTTAAACGCTAATTTATTATGTGCACATAACGATTCTTTTTTGTGAATATTATGCTGCTTAGAAGGAGTAGAATATAAATAAAGAAGTCTTGTAGTGCTTTTGCAATGTAAATATATAATAATACTACACACTAAAGTGCCTAAAACCTGAGTTTTATTGTCGGCGGTAGGCAAACAGTGTTGTGGTATGCAACACCGGCATATGTCGCTAGACGCTGTGCTGATGTATGACGAGTATGTTTCATGCAGATACAGCTGTTCTGTGAATTTTATTATGCAGAATTTCGGCCGCTCTAAAATTAACTGAAACTAAGTGCGATTGATTGACTTTGTATTTATGATGACAATTCCAAAGCCTGTGGATTTCAAATTTAGCGCGAGGTTAGGTTCCAATCCGTTTAGGTTAGTGTGTGTATATAAATTTATGTTTCTAATTTTATATCGTGGTAGTACCTCATTATCGATATTTCCAACAATTCCAAACAGCACAATGGATACAACATTAGTTTTTTAAACCATCTCACCACCCATAACCCCTCTCTAACCACACCGGTCCCGTTAGAGTACAAAACTGGCATAAGTCGCAGCGGAGAGAATTAGCGGCCCAACTTGTAAATAATTACCCATATTCTATAAAAAGTGTAAACTTTATTTGTGAAGCTTAAATTCTCAATAGAGATAGGCATGAGAAATTGGGGCATTACTTTCATATGTGATCTAGAGTTGTACTTTAATTATTCTGTCATTAGAGTCGGGTTATAGTTATTTACTGATCTTTTAGGGCCCTAAGCCAAACCGTAGCCCAGATTTTTTTTTATGAGCAGTTGCGGCCGAATGCAACTGCGGAGTGACGGCAGGGCGTAGCAGAAGGATCTGTGAAGCTAAACCCCAATGATCCCTAGAATGAGTAAAAATTTCGGCAATCTAGCGGATTTCAAGTTGGACATAATGTCTTACACACTCAAATCTGGATCGCCAGTGGAATTCTTTCCGAAATTAACACTGGTCAATTTCTTGAAATGTTTGGTGAGAATCTTACTAGTCTGAAGTGAAAAGATACGAACAGCAAGACACGGCAAACAATTTCCACCGATTTCTAACCTTACACTTAAGTAATATAATACAGACAAGTTAAGCAACACTGTTAAAGTCTTTAGATACTATGCTCCATACCATATTAATTAAGATTTTGTCGTAGATGTCAAACTTTAGAAGGAATTCGTTTTGTAAACACCGCAATTATTTAATGACAATATTCGAACATTAGACACACTATCACCACCATTTGTCAACAAGAAATTCTTCTTACAGAAGTGCCAACAAAAGAAGTCAACAGATACCGGCAAAAGTTACGGAGAATCAGTGTCACCAACACATTATTTTCTCCATCTGTTCGTTTGGCCCCTCTATGAGAAAGAACTCAGCAATTTGAACACGTCATAAAAACTGAACTCGCATCGTGAAAAATAGAGCAGCCATCACCAATTAATACTATTATTTCTCTCTATCTTTGTAATAAAGAAAGAAGAGGAGGGAGAATTATTATTTTTTTTAAGCCACCACAACTGCAATACTAAAACTATATAACATATTATAAATTACCATAATGTATTATCTG
Organism: Hymenopus coronatus; assembly: GCA_030762935.1. Lineage (NCBI taxonomy): Eukaryota > Metazoa > Arthropoda > Insecta > Mantodea > Hymenopodidae > Hymenopus > Hymenopus coronatus. The sequence goes on along the minus strand of CM060889.1, from coordinate 53,117,195 downwards.
CCATACATTTAATATTTACTTGCTGTAGGGATATTAGGAAATTTTTCAATAGTATATGGGAATGAATTTATAGAAAAATCTTTAAAGTTTGCTCAAATCTATGCAAATCACTTGCATGCTTGTACTGTGAACATACACAGCATGGTTTGCTGTGGAGTTATCATAATTATCTGCAAGATAGTTCAGCAGACAATATATGTAATCACCTGCAAGAGTAAGAATTTTTTGGGTTCTAAATAATGGCCTAAAAGCCTGATCAACATCCAAAAACCTGTCAAACTCTGTCAAAATTACAAACTTGCGTACTTTCTTTCAAAAATAAAAATTATGTTCGATTAAAACTCAAGGTCAGCATTTGGAAACATTGCTTTGTTACATCTGAAAAATGATCAAGTGAAATAATTGTACAGTGATTAACAATGTAAGAACAGCTTCTGCAGCTGTATGTTCATACGCGTGTTTGCTAGGCTGAAATAACAATTTTGACTGTAGTAGAAACGGGTTCAGCTGCTTTTATTTTATTTATTTATTTTATTATTTTTTTTTCTACTTTTTGATGAAGAAGTATTGCCAATGCAACTGACAAATCACGTTGAAATGGCAATATTCGCACCGCGCACGACTAGAACAACCATTCCATAGTATGGCGTTAAATGTTCGTTTGTGTAGATGTTATTTGTCACTCCACTTAAATTAATGACCACTTGTAGATATTATTCCCCTCTTTTTCCATCTTTACATAAATAGTATATGATAATTATTAATCTTATTATATTAACCATAAAATGAGCGATTGTGTGAAGAGTAACAGTAAAAATACAAGGAAAATTCGCGGTGAATTAACGCGGGAAGAAATCAATGAAAGTGTTCCAAGAAAGAAAGAAAGAAAGAAAGAAAATAAAAAGCAAGAGGAGTAGCTAAGTGATCCTACCTTTAAGGGATAATTAAAACGATTTGCACAAAATTAATTTAAATGTAGATGGGCTGCATGTAATGTCGAGATGTTGTGTTGCAAAAATGAATTGAATGAGCACATTAAAGCCAGAAACACAGTAAATTATTAAAAACGTATTGGCTGCACATTCCATAAGTGGATATGTAACTAAAGCGGAGACAAATAAAGCTGGATGTGAAAACGTCAAACAAGCGGAGATCAAATTGGCAACTTTTTTTGCGGAACACATTGTTGCATTCCAAGTAATTGACCATCTAACCCATTTCGTTAAAGAAATATTTCCCAAACTGCCTCCCCATAGGTTAAATGTATTTAGGGCCCGAATGTAACATAGTAGTTAAAGAGTTACCAAAGACAGGTGCTGATGATATCCGAAAGAGATGTTTGGAATTTTATCAAGCTTTAATAGAGGAAAAACAGAAACGTTTGCCAATCAAAGATTCAATGTATAAATAAATGAATTGTTTTCTATCCTACGGTTGCCTTAGGGAAGGATAGGAATAGACCTAGAGAACGTGCTCATTAAATTAAAGACTTCAGTAAATATATTGATGTATATGATGATTCTGTCGAGTGAAGATTGTAACCCCATTTGTTTTAGCGAAGATGGCAACGGACATAGATACTATGTGGAATTTCATAGTCAATGCTAAAGACTTTATTGGTGAACTAACATTTTCAAATTCATGCAAATTTACAAAACTGTCCTAACAATACCCCATTCAAACGCGGAAGCAGAAGAGATTTTTAAATTGTAAGTGACGTAAAAACCAAGAAGAAGAAAAACCGAGCTGACGAGGCTCTTGTGCAATCTGCTTTTTAAGCAAAAGGATTGGATTGCTGTTCATTCAATGTCATCAGCACACATCTGAGCTTTTTATTGTAGTACTGTTTTTCATAACTATAGATCCAAATCAATAATTATTGTTTTAATTTGACTTCTTAAAATTAGGAGGATATATTGTGATGAATCTCAGTTGTGTGGGAAACTTTATGCTTCTTTGAGGGAAATACATGACGGAGCATCTGGCAATACTGGTTACAATAGTTGTCTGCTAGTAAAGATATCGTAGTTAAATACATGCGAAATTGAAGGATAAAACAGTCATTCAATGTATTTTCTATAGAAACTAAACTTTATTTTGAATGATTAATGAATTAAACAAACATTTTTGCCATGTTTTGCAAGGTTGCAACTGCTGCAAGGTAGGATACACATTTATATGGTTAACTTAGAGGTTAGAGCGCGGGGAAAATATTACAAAAGTCTATCCTAAAGTATTGCAATGCTTCTCGCACCAATATTGCATTTTATAATTACGAAAATAGATGTTATTCTTGTTTGTAATGCATAGAAGCTAAATAAATTGAGGTTATGAATGAAAACAGAAATAGTGCACACTGCACATTGTGCATGTTGGATAAACTTCGATCCTTGGGAACCCTCGAGGAGATCATTCAGAAATTCTTGTTTTTCAACCAACTGTGCACAATGCTTAGAGCTATGGGATAAATATGAAGAAATGTTTCTTAAAAATCATGAATGGAACATATTAGATTTTGTTTGCTTCCAATTGCATGTATTTCTGTGACATATATTGTAGCATTCAGTTGTTCATTTTTAAAAACGTAGATTATTTTAATCTATTTAATATAAACTTTCTTTTTTTGCAGGCACTTTATAAAATACTGTAGCAGTATTATACCCAAAAGCCCTAATTATCAAGCTCTTAGGAGTTTTAACAGTAATTCAGCAGGTGTATGTAAAGTACATCGTCTTTTATATACAAGGACATATCCAACAACTTTAGTTCTACCAGATGGTGCAAGCATTATAATAAGATTTGCAGAACCAAGATCCATTCTTAAGGTATTATGTGTGCATTCCTTCACAAGTAATTTGTAATCATTAATTAGTTTATTCATTTTTCCTTTCCTTATCACATATATAGAAGGTAGAGAAGTATCCTATGCAAAAATTTGAAACTGAGATTTCACCAAAAATAAAACATTTTGAGATCCTCTGTATCCAAAGAAAGCAGTTTTAAAAAAGTGTGTGTGTATATGAGAGAGAGAGAGAACATTGATTAAATACAAAATTTGATACAGCAGAACACTGCAAATCAAAATTCCAGATAATCCGAACTCAAAATGCATGATTAAAAATAACGATGACACAGTAAAGTTGTGGCATTATTCCATTTTAAGATCCCATATATTAAAGATGTATACATTCAAAATAAAATGTATATCTCTGAAGACCTCTTTATTCTGGATGAATTTTGCCAAAATTTGCTGAACTGTTAAACCATAAGAAATAGACAAAAACTTACTGCACAAAAATTGTAGAACTTGTCAAAATAAACAATTTTTGTCCTTTGCATTTTTGTTGAGGAGGTAACTGTTTCCGAGATATTCCTTGTTATTGCTTTCAGTTGTAAAGTACTTAAGTGTTCTCAGACAGGAAGTGTCTGTTTTTCTTTTGTTCTACTCCTGGCCAAGCAAAGAAGTGAATTGCAATGACAATCGCATAATGACAGCTTTTAAAACATTTGACTTATCGCTTTAGTGTATGTACTCTCTTAGTTGCCTTCTACTTATAAGAAACTAAGTAATAAGAACATTCTGCTAATGTTTATCTCGATAGCATTGTGTAGAAAGAAGAATAATCTTTTCTAAGAAGTTTGTTGGTAGAACAGTAGAGAAAGTTATGTAAGCATAACACATAAGATTTTTTTTTTCAATGCCAACCTTGGTCTTTTTTTCAGCCAGTACAGGTTTCAAATGATCCAACAATGAAGCATAATACAATCCAGTTATGGTTCTGCCTTTTTCAGATAATCTATGAGGATTATCCCTTGGAAATCCCAAACAATCAGTGGCCGTCACCTTACCAGCTAACTAACAAAATTGTTTTTGTCTTCGTTGTTGCTTTCACTAGCATTGTTTTGATTGCCATTTTGATACTGGTGTGTAATGATGGATTCAGGTTTCATCAGTACTCGCAAATCTGCACAAAAAGTCTTGTGGATTACGATTAAACTCGCCAGACATATGTTTAAATGTTCCAGAATGCACTTTTGGTGAACTGTGAACACCTTGCACTGTGCTTCTTCAGAGCTACTTCCCCGTGCAGGTTATTATGCACTCGCTCGGTTGAGATTCCTACAGCCTCAGCAATTTCACAAATCTTTATTTGGTGTTCTTGCATTACTATATTATGAATTTTGTCAATAGTTTTTTTTTTTTTTTTTTTTTTATTATTTATTTATCTATTTTTTTTTTGTAGTGTTTAATGCCCGCTTTTACTGCTATGGCACTGCAGGTGGTGACACTGATGATACATGAATGAAGATAGAGCTCAGGAGGAATGTAATGGCGGAGGAACCTGGAGAAAACCTGCCCCTGTGCTGCTCTCACATGCAGTCGCTTGGGTTCAAACCCAGGCTGTCTAGGTGAGAGGCGGGTGGCCTGACCACTCGGCTACGATGCGACTGTTTTTCTGTACTGTGACCTCAGAATGCATTTTGTGTTCCACATTTGTCCACACATTTAAATTCATTATTCCAAAAGGAAATGGTTTTCAATGGTGGTGCAGAGTCCACATGAACTTCATCCAATTCTGATTTGATTTGTGGAGCAGTTCAACTCTTCAAATGAAAATATTTAATAACATCACAAAACTCGGTTTCCTCCATTTTCAAATGCAATCGACACATTGACCAATTCAGACAGCTGTCAACAATGAATGTTCACTGAATGATACTTTGAATAATCAAGCTTACCATTCTTTCGTGGGAATTTATCAGACTTATCAAACCACCCTCATATGTGCTGACGTTTTTGATTCTCATGTAGGGTGGAAGCCATCCAGACGAAATGAGAGCACCCCAGTGGGCCCCAAGTGGCATGAGGGGTTCTACCCCTTATGTTGTCTGAAGGACCCCTCCCGGACATGAGAATCATACTTTGATCCATTTAAAAGTTATCGTTAATGTTTCATAGTTTTTGATCATCCTATACAATAATAGAATAAAATACATCACGGTATTAAGTTGTAACATTTTATTTGTATGTGCAATACTGACAGGTGAGTCAGTGAGTGCAGGATCATTTCTGATGTATTTGTTTAAACTGCATAATTTATTTGAACTGATGCAATAGTATTATTAACTTAATTTACTATTTGTCTTTAAGCCATTATGCAATACAAGTATTTTATAGATTACAAGAAATGTTACTAATTAATTATATTATTTAGTAGTGGCATTAGTTCTAGATTTTTTTTTATGTTAAATTAATTTTAAAATTTGAATATTTGCATTAAACTCTCATTCAGGATAAATTATATAGCCAGGAAGTGTTGCCATAATGCAGTCTTGAACGTTTTACAATAAACTGGAGCTTATTTAGCCCTTAATGGATTACTTTGACCCAATTTAAGAAAATCTATTATTTTATAAAAATACACATGTATGTTTCATTTTATGTTGTGTTTAATTGACACTAGGAATTATTGCTGTCATATTACAAAGAGAAGCTCAAATTTTAGGTTAATGAAATTTCAATACCATTAATAGTAAAACAACATAATCTTAAAAATACACTGTACCCCAATTTTGAGGCCCCCCCTGTTATATGAGAGTAATAATTTATTATATTTCATATTGGATGCACAATAAAATTAAAAGTATACTTGGGAGTTACACCTTTTATTTAACATGTATCCATAATAGAATATAATAAATAATTACTCTCATATAATGGGGGGACCCAAAATTGGGGAAATCTGCTATTTTTACTTTCTCTAGCACATATACACAATGTCCATAGTAGATAGAGAAGGTATTGTATTCCACCCAAAAATTTTATTCCAAAATTTCACCAGAAATGCATGTTTTAGGGTCCTGAATCCAAGAAAAGTATTTTTAGAAAAAGATCCATAGGTGTGTCAGTGTGTGTACATAGCATAACTCAAAAATGAAAAGTTGGTTAAACCAAACTTAGTATTTAGGCTATGTATCTTCCAAGAATACAACACAAAGATTTTCAAGAAAATCCCAGCACCCCTAAACTACCCTTTACATGGAACATTTTTTGAAATTTTTTCTTAACAAATTTTATTCAAATAGCAGATGTTTAACATAATTTTGTGACAAACTAAGTGTGTATATCATGAATTTTCTGGGAATAACCTCTGAAGACTTCTTCATTATGGATGACTTTTGTGTAACTTATAATTGGTAAATTGTAAAAGGTTACTACACAAACAATTTAATCATAAATATTAATATAAAAATAATAGTTGCAACAAATCTTCACTTTTCTTTTGGAATCCTTGCCTGAAGATTTGTTGCAACTATTATTTTTATATTAATATTTGTGTTATTCTTCACTGTTACTAGCTTCTTTTTACATTTATAAATGTAGATCATGTTAAAACACACAATTTATATAATTACTTTTACTTTATGTAGAGTTAATCGTTTATGAGCGTTTTATTGGTTTCAATTTTAAGCTACTAAAACTTTTCTCAAAGAGGAAGGCATCTTTCTTTTTGTCTCTTTTTTGTTTGACCCCTGGCAAGCAAAGAGAACCAAATTTGAATTGTTTCACATAGCGACTGGCTTTTAAAAGATTTTACTATTGCTTTAGCCCTGTGCATTACATTATTTTCCTTCTACTTACAAAGAAGCAAACAAAAAGACCAATTCTGCTATTGATATCTTGATTAACATGATGTAGATAAAAGAATATTCTTTCATGTGAATGGAACACTTCTGATTTTTAAGATTACAGTGTTCATGGTGTCGAATGGTCATAATCTCAAAATTAACAGACTTCCTCAAATTTTGGCCTCCTCTATATAATACAAGAGCAATAAATCCAACTTTGATATAGGACACAACATTATATATATTTATAAAACAATATATTTTCCAAAGTTGGGTCAAAGTAAACCCATTAAGGACCAAATCAGCTCCAATTTATGGTAATAGGTTCATTTCTGTATTATGGCAACACTTTCTGGCTATAATTTATCATAAAAATCATTCTGATTGAGAATTGATTGCAATTTTCATGTTTGAAAGTTTATTTAACAAAAGCAATCTGATGTGTTCCATTTACATCATTTTCTCTACATCTCTGACACAAATGATTGTTAATAAGCCTATTTTTCTATCTAGTTCATGCTAATTGAGATAAACATTAGGAGAAACAGTCTTATTACTTAGTTTTTTTATAAGTAGAAGGAAAATAAGGGAATACACTAGGCTAAACCAACAGCCAAATGTTAAAAAATGTGGTTGCTATGGGTTTGAAATCCATTTCTTTGCATGAAAAGATGTTGACAAGCTCCCGTTTGAAAAGAAGTATTTTAAAACTGAAACCAATAACAAGGTATAGCTCAAAAATGGTCAACTCCACCCAAAAAATGTATATCACATAAATTGTGTGTTTTAAGGAGATCAACATTTCTTGTGCAGTAAGTTTTTGTCTATCTCTTATGGTTTAACGTTTTGCAAACTTGTGCAAAAAGCAACCAGAATAAAGTGCTCTGTAGAGATTGATGTTTGGGGGAATTTAGTAACAGTGACGGTTAAATTATATGTGATATTAATTTGTTGTGTTGGTTTTTTAACGCATCACTTACATTCTTTATTATGAGAATGCCTTAAAATGATGTAATGATGTAGTGTTAAAAAACCAACTCAACACGTTAATATCACATGCTCTTTGGAGGCTATTTCCAGAAAATGAAGATATACATTTTATGTTGTCATCATTGAAGCCATTTTTGGGAAAATCAAAACTTTGAAACATTTTTCTATGCAAAGGGTAGTTGGGGAGGGGGCATTTTCTGTCACATCCTTGGAAGATACCAAACTTAAATACCATGCTTCTTTTTAGATTCAGGGGATCTCAAAACACACATTTCTGGTGAAATCTCAGTTTCAAATATTTGGATGTAATACAGAGATGTTATATAGAGAAAGTAAACAGAGTTCAGAATTAATGCCTCTATTGTATTTAGTTATTTAAAATATATGTTTGTTTCAGTTACCCCTTGATCTCAGGACACTGAGCGAGAAAGAGCGGAAGATGAGATTGGAGAGAAGGAAGCCAAAACAGAAAGTTAAGATTGAAGATGACATTGATGATGAGTTTGATGCAAACAAATATGTAAATCTGATAAAGAAATGAAAAGTACAAGTGAAGCTACTTTCACCTTTGGCTGTGAATTCATTGTTAGGAGGATGGGAACTTTTCCACTATTTTGAAGAGCATGGGTGTTGGGAACCTAATAGAAAGTGTTTCAGTAGCAATGAAGGAAAAAGTTTTCTCCAGCATTGTTTACTGTGTTACATTTCTCATGTGTGATTGAATCCCAAGATGCTTTCTACTGTTAGAAAAGTCTTCGTCACCTTTTATATTAGCAGAAATTGTGTAGCCTTGCATGGGCTTTTAAGTAGTCAGTAATAAAGTAATTGCTACTACATTGTAAATGTACAGCTTTATAATGTTAAATAATATGTGGTATTATTTTCTCTACATGTACTATGAACATAGTGTACAGAGAAGGTATTGCATTCCATCCAAAAATTCTAAACCAAGATTTCACTGGAAATATATGTTTTAGAGTTCTCTATATCCAAAAAAAAAAAACAAAACATTTTTACTTTTTCTACATGTACTATGTACATAGTGTATAGAGAAGGTCTTGCATTCTACCCAAAAATTTGATACCAAGATTTCACCAGAAATACATGTTTTAGGGTCCCCTGTATCCCAAACATGTACTATTTACATAGTGTATAGAGAAGGTATTGCATTACACTCAAAAACTTTGTACTGAGATTTCACCAGAAATACATGTACACCCTGTATAAAAAAAAAAAAAACATTTTAACTTTCTCTGCATGCACTATGTACATAGTGAATAGAGAAGGTATTCAATTACACCCAAAAATTTGGTACCGAGATATCATTTGAAATACAAGTTTTAGGGTCCCCTGTATAAAAAAAAAATTTAGAAAAAGGTCTGTGTGTATATGTGTGTGTCTTTGCGTCAGAGCATCCCTTTATCTGTGAGTACAATAAATCTAAAACGAAAAATCCATAAAATACTAAACATGGTATTTAAGTTTAGTATATTCCAAGGATGCGACACAAAGATTTTGAGGAAAATCCTGCCACCCCAAACTACCCTTTACATGGAAAAAATTTTGAAAATAATGATATTGTCAAAAATGGCTCTAACAATTTTAATTAAAATAATGTATATAAAAGATATTTACATGACAAAATGTATATCTTGAATTTTCCTGGGAATAGCTTCTGAAAACCACTTAATTTTGGATGACCTATATATAACTGGTAAACTGTAAGAGATGCACAAAAACTTAGGACACAAAAATGTAGATCTTTCGGAAGTAACCGAGCTGCAATGCGTGTCATGCCCAAACAATCGTTTAAAATGCTACGCATCGATTCATCAGTCACAGAAAGTTCAGCGGCAATCTCTCTCAGACCTAAATGACGATTTTCAGACACTTTCTTCACTTTAGCGATGTTCAGTACAGTTGAAACCGTTGATGGCCGACCAGAGCGAGGCAAATCTTCCACCACATCTCGACCACTTTTGAATGCACTGTACCACTCATATGCACATGCTTTTGATAAAGTCGATTCACCGTAAGCCCTCTGTAAGATTTTCATATTTTTTTGCAGAGTTAACATTTTCTGGATTATTGGTTTCAGTAACCTACTTAAAATGTTTCTCCAATGGGAAGTCATCTTTCTTTTAGTCTTTCTTTTGTTTCCTCCTAGCAAGGAAAGATAAGCAAATTGTAATTGTGTTAGATAGCAACTGGTTTTTAAAAAATTGAACTATCACTTTAGCCTGTGATTGCCCTTTTTCCCTTCTACTAACAAAGAAGCAAGCAATAAGACAGTTCTGCTTATGTGTATCTTGATTACGATTTAGACATAAGAATAGTTTGTGAATGGAACACCTCGGATTTTGTTTCTATAACTGTTATAAGATGAACTTTATAACAGAGTTATCCTCCATGGTTTAGGAATAGTGTGCTAGTCTGTGGTTCACAAGGTTGTGGATTCAAACAAGAAATTGCTAATATTACAAACACATCTACTTCAAAATCCTGTGTATTGAGTTGCAGAAAGAATGGTGTGCATTGAGCAAGAGAACAGAAACCATCTTCCCAATGTTTTATACAAGGGGCATCCAGAATGTGACTCAGTAAAATGTCAGATCAGTTTTTATTTCTCCGGCATTTGCTCTGCCGATTCTTTTAAAGATTTGTATTGTTTTACGCCAAGCTTCATACTGCATAATAGGCGTTGTTTTGTTATTTGTAGCATTTTGGACCGCTTTTCTTTCGCTATATTATGCTCTTGACGGAGCAGCAATTTCGCTTTTACTTCGTTGGAAACCTTTACGGCATAGGTGTAGTTTGTGCAAAAACATCGTTAACGTCTGAGAACGTGCTGATTCAGCCACCGTTTCAGAAGTTACTGCTGTCCTGAGGAGGTAGAAGGGCGGCATCAGCGACCTCATTTGGTGTTTGTACAATGGCGGTCCTCTTGTAACCAATGGGAGCGTACTGCTCCAGACAGCTGCATAGAGTAACTACCTATCGTATCGAATTTACCAAGCGCTATTACCTTACGCGATACCAGGCATCAAACGAAAGCGAATGCAGGAAATGCACCAACTATACCTGCAAGATTTGCGTGCATACAAAGGTCATTCTTTGATCTAGTGCTGTGATTTGGTCGAAAACGCTTAGTTGTAACCTACTTTTTTATTTGTTATATCCAGTGAGGTAGAGTGTGCTGCAGTGGAACTTTGTCATGTTGGCTTCCTAAACAGTGAAAAATCTGGTTCTCGCATTGATGTACTACCTCTTCATTAAGAGCAGATTCAAGCTTTTGTGTAAAAGAACTTCAATTTGACTATTTTCATCTGCATTTTTGCTGTATTTTTAATGTGGTTAATGAATAGGTGGGGGTAAAATGAGTTGAATGTCTGGTTTATATGCCATTTTGACATGATAGTGTATTAAAATTGTTGTTGGTGCATAAATTGCGTGACAGATTATTCAGCATAGCTAAATAACAACGAAAGTTATCAACACAGCTTTATTTACAAAATTACGGTACTTTACTCTAATTTTTCAACGTAATCGCCATTTTTATCAACACGTGGTACCGGTTTTTCAACGCGGATGTACTTTTTCACCGCTAAATATCTGGGTCAAGATCTCACTGCCATTTTGAGGTCTTCATGGCTGGAAAAATCTTTTCCATCCAAAAAGTCATGTACGTTGGCCAAAGTGAAACACCGGTTTATCTAAATTCTTTTATCAACATTTGCTTTCAACTCCTCCATAACGATAGAACATCCACTCCGGTCTTTTTTACACACTGGTTCATCCTTGATTACTCGTAAATTATGCGCCATTTCCTCACTGAAGACTGGTTAATTCCATTATCACTATACATTTGCGTTGTTTGCCAAACATTTTGTGCATCAAAAAAAGAGCAGAAAGCGAATAAGTTCTTTGGCGGTAGAAAAGTATAACATCGGCATTAAAAAACTGGTACCACTTGACAATTTAATATCTTGACAGAATGAAGATTGTGTTGACAAATAGAGTAAGCTACTGTAACTTTGTAAAAGAAGTTTTATGTATATAACTTTCGTTATTATTTAGTTATGCCAAATCTCTCTCACTTTCTGGATGGCCCTTGTATGGATATGTTGACTTTTTCGTTAACAATTGAAAATAATAGTAATAATAATGACGATGATATGATGAAGAATAATCCTTTTCTTGCTATCTATACGCGTATGATCCATGTATTCAAAATATTAGTTTCACTAAATGATACTTAAGGCTAATTTATATATAAAAGCAATTTTTTTAAAGTATTTGATGAAAATGCTCCTCATATTTTAATAACAGTTGTGAAAAATAAAGTAGTACCAAACAATATGTCTATAGCTTATTAAAGTCATATGTTTATTGCTTGTTTTGTTTGAAGGTCGTCAGCGCAAATTTTGTCTATGGAGTTTTATAAAATGTTAAAGCGATAAGAAATGTTACCATTGGTGATAAGATTTTGCGTAAATACGGAAGCAGAGAAGAGTGACATGATTAAGGTAAAGTTAATCCTAAAGAAGTCTTATATTGAGAGCTGCGTTTTGCTATTTCTGAAATGTCAATAAAAGATCAACATGGCTTTCGGTAACGTCATTGTTACATTAGCGATGTGGCCTGATGACTTGTGGTGAAACACCTAGTCCTGTCTTGGATTTTTTTTAAACACTTTCGGAAGGCACATTTCTATGAACCAATTTGCAGTAACAGTTTTCTGATTTTCAAGCACTATATTGTCAAGTGACCACTTCTGGAGAAGAAAGAAGTATCTATTTTCTTTCCGGCTCTCTTACTCTCTTGACTTTGACGGGTGGTGAATGAAGGTCTGGGTCAAACTGACATATCCATGTTTCATCACCCATAATAATATCTGAAACAAGTCGAGACTTTCCACAGTTAAATTTCGCAGCATTTCTTGGCATCATTCCATCCTATGGAGCTTCTGTACTTAAATTATGGGATACCCGCATTGAACATTTTTTACACGAAGATGTTTTTGAAGGGCGGTGAAGTACTCTGCGAACTAATCCGCTAATGCCAGTTCAATGTGCTTTAGGCTGGTCTTGGATTCCTTAATCATTGTATCCACGGTGGTGTTTTCCTCAGTCACTACTGTTGTTTGCGTGTCACTCTTCTCTCCATCTTTAAGAGATTGCCGCTCCCTCTTGAATTCTCCAAACCAGCGGAACGTGATGGAGAATAATCCCCAAAATCCCCTCCCCTTAAAACGATCAAGTAATTGCGATTCATTTAAGCCACATTTGAAGTCGTACAAAATATTGTATGAAAATACTCTCTCAGAATCCGCATTACACTTACAAGAACGTTGGCACTTTCCAGACTTTAAACATAAAACAATGGAAAATGAATGACGCAAAAATGCTCTTCCCGCTACCATTGCTTTACTAATTAGTCAACTATTTCGACACAGCACCAATGCTTTCCCCAAGGGTGGCCAATATCCGTGTCTCCATACTTTTCTAGAGACCCTCGCAGAAGAGATGAGCTGTCTTCAGACGCCGCGAAAAATACGTCGGATTTGACAGACATTTTTACCTCCCTGGATGAAGCAAATGTAAAAATAAAAAGATTAAGCCTTGACTTTCATAAAGCAAATGATCTTGTTCTGGTTTAGACACAAATGCTGCAGGGAATGGAGTGTTTCGGGGGCTACGAAAACAGCACGTGAGCTGGACCTACCTAAACCAAGGACCCCCAAACGGATGAATTAGTATTGGCACCAGATGTTTGCCATCACACAAAACATGAATTAATTTGTTAATGCAAAAAGTAGGTACTTTGAGTGTAAAGTCTATATGTCGTGTGTGTATCACTTTAAGAGCGATCCCAGAAGGGCGAATAGCAAGTGTGTTTTTAATCATGACATAACTATGAAGTCTTACTTACCCTCACTGAGGAACATTTTGTGACTGCGCAATGTTGTGTGCAGAATTGAGCAATTTTAATTATGCAAACTTCTGAAGTATAATACCAACGAAATTGTACCTAAACTCAATAACTTTACACGAATAGTGCAGTTTTTACAGCCACAGCCGAAAGAACTTTTTCTGCTTTAGAAAGACTAAATATAGTTTTGCGTTCAACAATGTCCCAGTAGAAACCATCTGTGTTCCTGTCTGTTTTACGACAGGTTTCAGTTAAGACCGTGACGGTAAGAGATTCAAGCATATTTTCTGGTACCATTGTAGTATTTTGAGTTCTTCTATTTTTCCATAGTTTAACTTTAAACTTGCTACCGAGCATTTTTGGAGGGTTTAAAACTTTCAAAGGTGGACTGCTTGTGAATTCCCTCATGTATTTTGAAAAGTGTGCCTTCTGGTACCAATCCTTGAGGCCAGAGTTTTTCATCTTGTGTATGCTCGAGGTACTTGAAAGGTATTTCTATTTTGAAGGCTGTATTTCCTCCTTGTGTCTAGAGAGTCGTCCTCCGTGGTATAATGGACTGACTTCATATACCTAAGGTCGCGGGTTCAAACCCGGCGGAGGACGATGGATTTTTTCGGGTGTAAAAATCCTCAGCATAGCTTCCTTCGGAAGGGAAATAAAGGCGTTGGTCCCGTGTCGTAGATTTACGGCACGTAAAAGAACCTCAAGCCTGATAGAGAGGCCTCTGAGCAAAATTAAGCGGTCTTTCACGCCCAATTTAGAATGGGACGCTGAGAACCACTGCAGTTAAAGAGCGTCCATAAATAACACGCCATTTCCTTGTGTCTAGAGCTCATCACAATTGCTTTTTCTGTTATTCCATTTCTCTGATGGAAACCTGTGATGGTTTCTGCGGTTGCTGATTCATGTAAACTGTCTACGCATAGCCATGCTTTAGATTCTGCTGTTCTTATTTCGTTATTTGTTTCCTGTGTTTTGCCTATCACCACTTCTCAGTTGTATTCAGTTCTGCGTCCTGGTATATGCAAATCTTCTGGGTTTTCATCTAATACTATTATCTCCTATGAGAGCTCGGTAACGTATTAATTACGCAGTTTGGGATTCGCGTCTTCGAATATCTGTCGCTGAATTAGTCTATTCACTCGGGATGTGACCGCGATTTCTCCGGATGATGGGTAGTTGTTGGGACTCTATTCTTTAATTTTAGATTACATTCTTCCATATCTTTCCAGAGTGTCGCGAATCCTCTTCTGCAGGATTCTTTATTTGAAGTTTATTTATCTACGGGGGCATATCCGCATAAGATCACATGTGTTTAGTTTCAGTAAGTCAAATTCACATTTTGTAATTTCAGCACATTCTTTGTAGAGTCAAATTTGACATACACCTTCACATCCTACCCTGTCTTCGTCGCTGCTCATAGGCTTTGCGCATTTTCACACAATTGAATTATGTATATTCTTGTGTTATTTTGGATCTAATTATAAACATATTTACTTCTAACTGAAACGAACGACCGATGAACAAGATTGTATGCTGTTCTTTTACCTACCGTTGGACTTTAACAACGGCTGTTCTTTTCTTTTCACAGCGTTCCCTTGCATTGCTAAAACTTCCTTTTTCATTTTAGGTTATATATGCCACTCTTAGAATATGTTTAAATCCCTGAATTACTAGATATTTTCTACGTTTGTGTCTTTTTGTATAACCTTCGCTAGACTTCACACACATTTCCATTTATCTCCACAGAATAACCATAGTTTGGTCTTTATCCGGATGACTCGACCTAACCAAGATTCGAACTCGGGAACTCTTGAATGTGAGGCATGTATGCTACCCGCACTGATTTACACAAACAAGTAATACCATGAATCCATGCGAAGTATAATATATCTCCAGATCCTGGCTTTGTTGTCTTGAATTACAAGCAGGGTATATGGTGATAGGAAGGTTGTTTTTCATCCAAAAGCATGTCGCACAGCAACACTCGTGTTCGAAACACACAGATAGCAATGCATATTTATATAAATTGTTGCATAATACCTACTCGTTCTATGTGTGTTCGCGCGCGCGTTAAATACTTTAAATATTATCGGCGTGGAATGTAAAGCATATTATTATTATTTTCTTCTTCTTCTTCTTCTTCTTCTTCTTCTTCTTCTTCTTCTCGTCGTCTTCTTCAATATAGATTCCAGTAATTTCTTCGGATGCACTTCAGTCTAGGGTTTATTTTGCTGTTTGTATTGCTTGAAACCAACTCACCACACCTGCAACTCTTAAAAAGGAATGCAGTCTAAACATATTAACTTACATGAATAATTAAAGGAAATCAAAGAGGAGTTGAAAGGGAGAGTTTATATACGTAAAAACCTGAATGGATTGCTAGTTTCGTGTGATCTGAAAAATCCCAAATATATTTTCAGCCCTATTAGTTTCCTGTTTGAGAAAAATTTAAATATTTTAAAATTAAAACATAATGGAGGGAATAGTTCGGAAATGGTTAGTTCTTAAAAAAAAAAATTGTATATCACATAAATTGTGCATTTCAACGAGGTCTATATTTTATGAGTAGTAAGTTTTTGTTTATCTGTCAAGGTTTTTACCATTTATGCAAAAGTCATCCAGAACAAAGAGTACTCCAGAAAATCGAATATATACATTTTATTTGACATTTAATTGTCTTGAATATATGGTATTTTAATAAAAATCTTTAGTGTTTTTTGGAAAATCAAAACGTTTCAATTTTTTCTATGTAAAGGGTAGTTTGAGGTGGTGAGTTTTCTTAAAAGTCATCTTGTCCCCATCCTTGGCGCTCTCTCTCTCTCTCTCTCTCTCTCTCTCTCTCTCTCTCTCTCACACACACACACGTGCACGCAGGACGATTTTCTAAAAATGCTGTTTTATGTATACAACTTACTCTAAAATGCGTATTTCCAGTAAAATTTCGGTATCGTATATTTGGGTGGAATCAATACCTTCTCCAGCTATGTATTATATTTCAAAGTATAAAAAGTGGAACTACAGTTGAAATAAAATTGTGTCATCGAAACAAACATCTAAAAAACTCTACGGGAGAGTGAAAATGCTAATCTAACGGAAATAAAGTTGTTAGAAAATGGCACTAACACTGACAGTTGCAACTTGGTTCAGAGAGGTTATTTTTCACTTTACTCTTCTCGGAATTTACATATATTTTTACCAATTTTATTTAGTGCAAACATTATTTGGCGGCGCCACATCCGAGTGGCATATCCTACCAGGACTTACAAGCCAGCACTAAATATAGTTGTAAACACATTAGTAAATAGATATGTCCTTCTTTCAATTCCAGCAAAATAAGTTAGTTTAATGCAAACGTATTTGATTGCCTCCTCCCCCCGCCCTAGAAGAAATTTCTGGCTGCATTACTGTTTAAATCAGAATACGTGCAATGCATTTGTTTTATTTACAGGCAATTGTATAGAATGTGAATGTATAAAAGTAGTTAGTGACGCACTTTTAAGGAAGACTAAACTGAGTCGTTTAAACTTTCATAGTATTTATGCTTCATAGTGCTCTTATTAATTACTCAAATACTGCAATATTTTTCTATAAATGTTTTGTCAAATGCTCCACTGCGAGTGAATATAAACAAATATAAATAAAAAAGAAAAAGATTAATTAGGCGATCTCAGGGCTAAAGCTGCAGAAACTGGAAACACTTTCCATTTTTATTTTCCCCTGCAACTTTCTTATCTACCTTGCTCATCCACTGCACTGACGTCGATCTGCATACCTGAGATACACACCAGATGTCGTTGTAGTTTTAAAAATGGCTGAATGGTTTGCTGGACGGTGAAAGTAGAGATCTTGGCAGTCACTGCTGTAAGAGCGATAAAGGCTATCGTATTGCATCGTTACCAAATAACTGAATATCTGCAGTATGTATTAATGATATTCCGTGCATTAACGTACCTCATGTGTTTTGTTGTTTTCTGCTGTGGTGATATTAAATTTCAGTTTTTGACATTCAGGAGACCGTGACCAGCCCACAAAATTAGTGCCAGTTGGACAAGGTTTTGCACTGTTTATCTTCTGCAACACAAACGGACATAGAATGCAAAGAAAGACATGTAAAGGCGTGCATCATTAACAGTATCATAAAATACCTGAAAAAGTTCAAGCTCATTCTTCATGTACCTGTCAAAGTGTGTCTTCTAAAAGTCTGGTGCTGGTCATCCTCAACAAATTCATTTCGAGTTGAATGTATTCGTAGCAGAAAATAATGATTCCTTCGAAA
Source organism: Hymenopus coronatus (assembly GCA_030762935.1). Lineage (NCBI taxonomy): Eukaryota > Metazoa > Arthropoda > Insecta > Mantodea > Hymenopodidae > Hymenopus > Hymenopus coronatus. Next base: position 53,099,365 of record CM060889.1, on the reverse strand, counting down.
ACATGGCTTGTATTTAAAACTTTAAGGCCTACTTCATCTTTGCATATCATGTCAGAAATCTATCAATCAGTGACATAGGGAATATTTATTTGAATGTAAGGTTTGTTTAGTAAACATGTTAGCTAAATCAAATGGTAAAGGAAGTGATAGTGGATACTGTGAGAATCAGTGTAGTGATAGTGAAAAACACCGAATATGCAGTGGAGATCTACTTACACCAGTACCTCCTCCCCTGCAGCAGCCAATGATGGATGGTCCATCTCCTGTTGCAAAACATTATCGAATGACAGGATCCTCATGTCAGGCTCTGAGGCATGCAGTGGCTGCCCTTAACAGACTTGATGATTTTAGCTGTGAAAAGATTGGTTCGGGTTTCTTCTCAGAAGTGTTTAAGGTAAGGAGGTAGTTCAACATTAGAATCATTTTTTAGTTCCGCACAGAGATTTTGGTGTGCTTTCCTAATTGTTTATGTGTATACATAAGAGGAATGCTGGGGTATACAAATGGAATTCACATCAGCTGACAGTTGCCTTGATAAATGTACAATTTTTTCCCCATATTATATGCATCATTATAGTTTCATAATGATTTTCCTTTAGTTTCTATGTTGCAATTTATTCAATGTGTAGGATGTTAAAAGCACAAGATTTGTGTAACAGAATTCCATGAAGCTGTTGAGTTTTATTTTTAACTTTGCAATCAGATTGACAAATGAATTACCAACTTTGGATGTTTTTGATTTGTTGGCATGCTTATTACTATTAATATATATGTGGTTATAGGGAATGCGTTTAAAGTATATATATGCATTTGAATGGCTTTATTTGAAATATAAATGGTAAGTGCCCTTAAATCTTCCATATGTATATGGATAAATCTGCTATGACAAACCAATTTTCTTATTTAAAAGAAAGCTTGATCTTCTTGTGTTTGGCAAAGAATAGGTCAGACAACCATTGTGATTATTGTAGGTATTGCACAGTAATGAGAATTATAAATACAACTGGACTACATTTATATTCAGAGTAATTCTACACTTTAGTGCGCATGCAATAAGCAGATACCTATAGGTATATGAGGGCTGGATATAAATCATTTTGGCTCCCCAACAGGCTTCTGACCCCTAGGCATTGGTTTGTAAGTCCTAGGGGGTATCAGTCCTACCAATTTGGGGAAGGTAAGCTGATTACGAACCAAAACGAAAATAAATCATTAACAGCATCATGGCCTAAAGAATTCTTATTTTTGAGAATGCCCTCCTCGTCAGTGTTCTAAATGGAGCTTTTCCTATACTTGTTGCAGATTTAAATTTTAAGAAAATGAAATAATTAAATTACCTTGTATTTTGAGTTAAGAGTAGTCACCTGAAGAACCCACTCCCCCAAATAAGGCATTTTCTTTTATAGAGAAAATGATTATGCATGTGTAAATCCAAAATTGTACATTTTTTAAAATTTCAAACCACTGCACATTGAAAATGGGATGAATTAAAATTGTGAAATTTAAGATTAACACTCAGTTCATGTCAGTCTGTGAATAAGCCAAATTTCATTAAAATCTAATAGGTTAATGTAAAATTTTAATTAAAAATTGGATTTTACATGGAATGACCCTGCAAGAAGCGATGAAAACATGCCTTACTGCCTTTTGCCAACCTAATAAAGGATAACAATTTGCTAGATTGGCGAGGTGCCTCAGTTATGCCATGGATGACAGGGGTTTTAGTTGTGTAGTTACCTCTGCTATAAGCCCTGTCATCACTCTACAGTTCCTCATTAAAACATATCCTTTAAACATATTCCTTCTATAAAACATCCCAACCTACCTCGGTAGTATGTCTGCGTCACATTCAAGGGGTTACAGGTTTGAATCTTGCTTAGGATGAGTTATCTGGGTAAGGTTAATTTTTTGTGGGGGTTTTCCCCATATCCTGAGAAGACAAATGTTGAGTAACTTTAAGCTCCATTGATCACAGATTATTGGAGCATTATTTCATCAATTTCATTCCTTGTCTGATATGACCAACCAGGTTAAAGGATGTTAAGCAACAAAACAAAAGAAAGAAAAAAATCCCTCAGTTGGCAGTGTATTTGTTAGTCATATGTTGGCAGCTCAACTTAAGTAGATGTAAACAACAACTGCTGGGAAAGTGCATTCTGAAAGGGGTGACAGGTATAGGAGAATAGCTGCCACAGAAGGGAAACTATTGCTTTTAAATCACCTGTACTTTCAACAGATATTAGTAACATATAGTGTGCAATTATTTCTGACAATTACTGCTAAGGTTAGAGGAGTCATCCATTTTTTGTTTTTATTTGTTTTGGTTGCAAAAATATCAATGAAGTAATCCACAAGTCCTTCGTTTTAGTGCTCTACCAGCCTTAGAAGGGAAAACTAAACAAAAGCACACGTAAGCTCACAGCTACGTTCAGAAATAAATACAGCTGATGTGCATTTATGCTAGTCAGGAGGTTCAGGTCAGAAGCACGTGTCTTCAGAGAATGAGTATTTTTCGTCTAGGGTACATCAGTACAATTTACAGACCAGTTTTTCATTTTTTTTTCTTGTTTTGCTTTACTTCAGGTTTCTTCTAAAGCTGTAGGGATAATAGATCTTATAAAGAATAAAAGAATTTGAGTCGGTTTTTGTAACACAAACATCACTTATTTTTACTTACTAGGACCAGTTTCGGGAAACACTTGTTCCCATTTTCAACCCTTCCGATCAGGTCGGAATTAAGGGTTACAAAAACCGACTCAAATTCTTTTATTTTTTGTTTAATCACATCACTGTCACAAGCTTCTATGCATATTTGCAAGTTTTGAATAATAGATCTTACTTTCTGAAAGAGTGATATTTCAGTACTAAGAGATGTAAAATAACTGGTTCATGAGAAACCCTCATATGCATTTTTATTCCTTTTTAAAGCTAAGAATAAAATGAAGTTTAGCATGCTGTCTATAGATTTGCTCTGTGAACATCCGTATATATCTTGAAAAGGAACTTAATGCTATGTAAAATAAAATAAAATGTTCCAGTGTCTATGATTTGTTGAGAATAATCAGCATTGCAATAAAGAGGTAAAAAGAAATAAGGAATCAGAGTAAACTAAACTGGTGAGGTTTCATTACCATACATACCTGCAAGAGCATGCATTCGTAGGTTGCTACAGATGCAAATTTACAGCTTCTGTTGAGTGTTTAGTCGACTCCAATTTCTTAGTTTTTACATACATACAATTATTTTTATCGCAAAGGTTTCAACACATACATTCATTTTTAATGTGAAAAAAAATGAGTCTCTCAGCTCATTTTGAAATCCTGATGCTGAAATGTTATTTACATAGTCTCTATAACCCTTCTTCGAGTGATTATTTTGATTATACCCTCACATTCCATAGAAATTGTACTTAATTTAAGAGGTTGACAGAGAATATTTTCATTACTTTTACTTCTACAGTATGATTTTTGAAAGAAGACACATGACAGATGTTAACCAAAGGAGGAGGAAACCTTATGGTAAAACTATATGATGGTTGCAGCACACACGCACGCGCACGCACACTTATGAGTTATTTTAAGTGACTTTTATTGATTCAAATTTGAAAGTGTTAAAAACATTAAGTTGTTGTTCAGATATGAAAGTTTGCCGGATTGTCGAAGTTTTGACTTTTTCTTTTCATTATTGGGGTTTTAGCTTCACAGATCCCTCGGCTATGCTTTGTAGCTGAGGGTCCTCCACCTTGGGCTACGCTTTGCGGCTTAGGGTCCTAAACGTTTATAACAGACCAGTAAGTAACTAAAAAGCAGCTCTGACAGAATAACAAAAGTACCCACATATTGAAGTAAAGCCAAGTGGTGTAACCATTGTGTAGTAATAATGCAATTACTATGGAAACACTAACAAAGATTGCCACATTAGTGGGTGAATTATTTATTACTCATGTCAGCTAGCAATATCAAACGAGCCTGCTTAGGCATTCAGGTTAAGTAGGTTAAGCCATATGTGTAGTTATGGAGGACTTGATGAAGGCAGCGTTGAGGTAGGCTGAGTATTCATGGACAAAGACCAAGACAAAAGTTCAGCTTCCAGTCGGGTATTGAATTGCACAGTCAAGCTAGAGAGTTTGTCTTTTCTCATAGGGAATTGTATGTATGTATTTATTTCTCTGCAAGTGGGTATCACCCGGTGGCAGAGTTATATATGTATACAAGATATATAAACAATAAATCACAGCTGCCAGTTTATGGCTTTGTAAGCTAGATATAATAGTTATTTACAACAAAAATGAAAACATAGATTTTTCTCTCAATTCAGATGAATTAATTTCATAATTACAATCACCAACCAATTTAACATTTGTATTTACAACAATATAAAATAACAAGCATTTCATTTAAGGAATATTTACAAAAATTATCCAACATTAATATCAAGATTTTTCCTAAATTTCTTCAGAGACAGAGGACAACCCCGAAAGGCTGCTCCAGGCAATTCATTCTTTTATGGTTCTGTTTACAAAGGAGAACTTTCCCATGTCAGTTCTGTATCTTCTACCCTTAATTTTGAACGGATGATCGTTTCGTGCATAGTAAGTAGGGTTTTCCAGTTTGTCAGTAACGTCCTCCCATGCGTTTAAGCCAGCATAAGCTTTAAATAAAGCGCACAACCTGTGTTTCTCATGTCTAACTTTCAACGGCTCCCATTTTATCTCCTCAGTGTTTGTAGGCCCAAAATATTTACCCCTTTTTATGAATTTTATAGCCCTTTTCTGGATCTTTTCTAACAAATCAATTTGATTTACTCTATATGGGTCCCAACAAGTTACTCCAAATTCCATGACCGGCCGCACTAAGGACTTGTACGCGATTTCCCTGGACTTTGCACTCCCCTTTTTTAAAATCCTCATTAGGAAGTGCAGTGTTTTCCACGAATCGAATTCTTTGATTAGACTGAGGAGAATATGCTTCTTTACTACAAACCCATTGTTTCTTTCAACTAAGTGAGGAAAAGGACTGCACATGCTCTTAAACTAGTAAGTAATAAGGCGGAATCTGGTCTCTGGGTCTCATTCCTTCCTGATCAGAAACATCGCTTTATATACAAGGCTTGTATTGTATTTGTGCATAGTATTATACTACAAATAAAAAACATTGTTGCAAGCCAAATTCTTTCAACATTTATAAAGCTTTGAGTATTAGATATGTTTGGTTTCACTCCTATCTATGTTTTACTGGCTAATTACTTAAAATCTGGTAAATAGTATATTCAAAGTAATTCTGAACAAATAAAACAGACATTAAGTACATGATATTTGAATGTCCTATTCCCCCCACCATTTTTGGCAATTTCACTTATATAGGGCAAACTATACCCTGTCAGGTTAATGAAAAAGCTGTGCAGAATGTTGTGGATGCAACTATTGCCAATTATGTCATACTCAATTCTCCTGCATGTCCACATGACATCAGATATGCGTGCACATAGTGAGGATTTGTCAGTGGTGGGTGAGAGGGCATTGAAAGTGGCAGTGAGTGATCACAAATCATAGTATGCTGTTTATTGTAAAAGTATAATATAAACTAAGAGCTATTAACAGTAATATCGGGAGCTTCAACATCTAAGTTCTCCTCTGGTAGAGGACATGCTGCCTAGGGAAATTGTTTCCAATTTTGTCATTTACTTGCATAAACAAGTGCTTGTTCTCATCCTACATTCAGCCATGTATGGGCATATTGTAACAATGATACAGGGGTGATGGCCAACTCTCCCTCCATCCCTACCTTTCTTACCATCTTCAATGGTGGCCTACTAAAGAAGGAAGATGAAAGGCATTTGAAGCGTGAGTTCCGCAAATCAAAATATGGTAATGTTTTTAATTACCTTGATGAGCTATAGCAGCATTTTGAAGCCATTGTAGTCAAATAATCACTAATGAAAATGCTGCTAAACACCATGGTTCATTGGAGTTTGCTCTTTAAAGCTCCCGTTTCTGTGTTTTGTGGCTTAGAGCCCATCAATGTTGGCAACACTGTTAAAATCAGCTGAGGAATTAATTGCCAGAGAACACGGTTCTCCTATTCTCTGAGCAGTTACTCTAACTGTTGAGATGCTGATATGACATTTCATCCTCCAACTGATTCATGCTTTTTACCCGGAGAATCAACAGATATGTCTCATCCTTCAGAGAACACCTTAATAGCAGCTTACTTATTATACGTACTTAATATTCGGATAATAGTCGCATAGTTATGCCAACTATTGGGCAATTTTAATACTATATTGGGAATGTTATATTACCACCCTTCCAAGACTGTGTGTTTTACTGTGGTATTGAGTTTTTCAGCTGGGCTAGACAGGTTATTTCAGAAAATTGAAGATGTATAGTTTATTAACATTCGTATGTATATCTATAAATATGGTGTTTTAATTAGTTATTTGGAGAAAAAAACAGAAATATTGCATAAAGTGCTTGTTCGCCTCCTACATTCAGCCATGTATGGGCATATTGTAACAATGATACACGGGTGATGGCTAACTCTCCCTCCATCCCTACCTTTCTTACCATCTTCAAATGTTTGCCTGCTAAAGAAGGAAGATGAAAGGCATTTGAAGTGTGAGCCATGCAAACCAAAATTTGGTAATAGGTGTAGAAATTAACCCACATGCACCTTTTTCTCAAAATGCACTTTAGATTTTTAAACACATCTTATTTTCAGTGAAATCTTAATAGGTACAGCCTTTTTTAAGTGAAATACTTCTACACACTATATAGGTACATGTGGTAGAAAAGCAATATTATGAGAAGTTTAACACTTTTACACCTAATCATCATCATTCTTTTATTGTTTTCTACAAGCTATACAAAATAGAGAAATAAAGCATTTGAAAGAAAAATGTATAATGTTTTATTTTTGTTTGTTTATTTTTTGTTTTTGATGTTCTTTAACCTGGTAGGTCATATTGGACGATGAATGAAATGGATGAAATGATACTCAGATGGCCCATAGGTCTGTAAAGCTTAAAGTTATTCAACATTCATCTTCTCAGGTTTAGAGAAAACCATGGTGAATGTGTTATTCAGGTAACTTGCCCTAACTGAGATTCTAACCAGGGACTTTGTTTACCAGGCTGAACTGCACAGTCTAGGTGTTAGTTTAAAAAAAGCCTCCAAATCCTTATATACAATATTTTTCAGAACATATAACCCTGTGCCAAAGGCGGCATGGCCTTAAATTTTGGGATTTGGAAAGCAACCCTTGCTGTTGCCAAGACTTCCACTTACTAGTCTCTTAATTGAAGCACAATTCTCTACTTGCAAGCAGAGTCTACAAAGTCTCCAGGAAACAGAGATTTTACCTCATTGCCTCTTGCCCCTAGTACGGGCAGTCCTGTTTGAAGGCTATTGTATTTTGGAGGAAACTATATAGTTGTATTATTCAGAATTTCATTTTGTATTTATTTCACATTTATGTTGAATAAAATACTTAAATTCAAGGCTCAATATTTGAAAACTAATATTTATTTCAGTTTTTAACTAACTTCGTTTTGGCATTCAGGATGCTCACTCAAAATATAAGCAGTATATAGATACACATAAGTGAAAGACGAAGAAACTAAACACAGTTTAGCAAATACAATTATAGATGAGATGATTTAACACAATTGCTGCTTCGCATACTCAACATTTTGGGAACATAAGTTATTTCACAAATCATTGTATCATCAACTCATTTTTGACAACTGGCATTGAATAATTGCATTGCAATAATTTGATACCAACATTTCACTAAAATATGTTTTGAGAACCTCTGAATCCAAAAATAAAAAGGTCCATTAAATGATAAACTTGTATTTTAGGTGTTTAGTATCTTCTAAGGATGTGACATGAAGATTTAAAAAAAAAATTGCTCTGCCGCATGGAAACATTTTCGAAAATTTTGATTTTTTCAAAAATAGCTTAAACAATTTTTATTAAAATACTACACATTTACATCACAAATAAAATGTATTATCTTGAATTTCCTGGTAGTACTCTCTGAAGACCTCTTCCTTCTGAATGACTTTTTCATAAATAGTAAACCGTAAGAGATAGGCAAAAACATACCACATAAAAATATGTGTGTGTGATTAATGCACTGGAATTGACAGTGAAGTGATTCTCCTTCTAGCTTCCCAGCATTTGGCAACAATATTAGGATACATCTTCAAAGCTTGTCATGATTCTGGATGTTCCATATTTATAATTTCCTCTCTGGTACGTAGTGGGCAGTTTGGTGAGGTTGAAAGACGAATCCTGTAGAGATGGCTATTCAGACCATCACGTCCAGTTATGAGGCAAAAGTTGGCAGCAACTGATTTTGTTGGCAGTTTTGGAATTAAATTAGGTATTTTTGTAGCCACTTTTCTAAAAATTTTGTTTTAGATACCTAGGACACTAAAACGTGTATTACCAGTGAAATCGTGGTATCGAATACCTTCTCTAGTTATATATATATAGTGTGCTAATTGGAGTAAGAAAAACACATCTTTCAAGCACGCATGGTTTTAAGGATTTGTAGGAGTTTATGGCTTATTTAGCCGTTTTAGGACCTATAGCATTTGGTTGAGGGGATCCTGTGTTTATCAAGATAAGACATTTAGGGCATCATCGAGAAATACCAGTGTGTAGCTACGCGACGTAAGGCTACGTTATTCGTCAACAACGCCTTAGGGGCGTACAGTCACTGGAGACTTGCTGTGTAGCCGAGGTATAGTTTTCTCCAAAACATGGCAGCTTTCAAACGGGACCGCTCCCCGCTGCCACTGGGCAATGACCATTAGCAAACACAAGAGGCAACATAGTAAAAATCTCTTGTTTCCTGTAGACTCGAAGACTGCTTTTGAAATTCGTTATAGACTAGTAAGTGGAAGACTGGGCAACTGCGAGGGAAGGTTTCCAACTGCAAACCTCCTAAACCCAAACTTCAAAGTCACGCCGAGGGTTTTCATGTTCCTAAAACTACTGTAATTGATGTAAACAGTAAAAATCTGATGTGTTCCATTCACATGACTTTCTCTACTTCTGTGTAACAAATTATTGTTAATAACTTTATTCTTCTATTTACTTCATGCTAATCGAGAAAAAATTAGCAGAAATAGTCTTATTACTTACTTCCTTGTATGTAGAAGCGAAATATGGGAATATCATAGGTTAAAGTGAAGTCAAAAGCTGGTTACTAGGTGTCTGAAGTTCCTTTGTTTGTATGGACACGAGTTGACAAATTCCTGTATGAGAAAAGTACAAGATTTTCAAAGCTGAAACCAAAAACAAGGAATACCTCAAAAACGATCAACTCCTCGAAGAAAAATTATGTAACCTAAATTGTGTGTTTTAATGTGCTCTACATTTTTTGTCATCTCTCACGGTTTAGCAGTTATGCAAAATTTCGTAAAATTCATCCAGAATAAAGTAGTCTTCAGCCTATTCCTGAAAAATCAAAATATGCATTTTATTTGTCAGGTAAATATCTTTAATATAGATATTTTATTCAAAATCGTTAGAGCCATTTTTAAGAAAATAAACATTTTCGAAATTTTTTCCATGTAAAGGGTAGTTTGGGGTGGTGGGATTTTCTTGAAAATCTTCGTGTCGTATCCTTGGAAGATACCAAACTTAGATACCAAGTTTGGACGTTAACGGTCCTTTCGTTTTTACGCTATGCTGCCCACAGACACACACCCGCACGGACATTTTTCTAAAAATGCTTTTCTTTTATTCAGGGAGTCTCAAAACATGTATTTCCAGTGAAATCTCGGTATCGAATTTTTGGGTACAATACAATACACTGTGTACATAGTTCCTATAGAGAAAGTAAAAATGACGATATACCCTCCTCAGCCTATTACAACTCCTGATCAAATGCGGCTCCATATTATGGGCACCTTTACCGTATAGTTAACCGAAGTTAGCATTCAGAACAACTGACATAGTTCTATAGTACGAACCGCAGAGTCCCTCATTTCAAACACTTTGCTTGAAGATTTGCTGATCATAAAACGTTTTATTACACTTGTCTAAGGTCTATTATGATTAGAAAACGCTTAAAATGCTTAATTTGATATGACTCAAAAAATTGATAGAGAAGCGGTTTGTTATGGATAAAGTAAAGCAACAAATGAAAACCGTCCATGAGAAAACTTTGAAGGGCAGATATTTGAAAATGCTAAATATTAGACATCATTTCAGTGCCATCATGGAATAGCGCTTACAACGCAATATAATCTGCAACATTTTATGTTTGTCCCTATGGGAAGTGGAGACAAAGTTTTCAAACTAAAAATATTATTTAAACAACAGAAGAAGGTCTTCAAATTTGAAAGGCTTTAAGTTTGAAAATTAAGCAGACATTGAGCATGCAGACACATATTTTTATATTTCATAAATATATTTTGCGAAGCTTATTGTATATATAATATTAATTATGTCATGCCTTCAATTCTACAGAATGATTCTCAAAGATGTTTACTAATTTGGATACCGTATTATGAAAACTGTTTGTATACTTCTATGATGGCTAGCCTTGCTGCAGTTAGCTCCTGCTCTTCTATAGTCGCGGTGTGCACATATTGTATGCCAAATCCTGAAAGTCCTAATCCTTGCCCATATTACCAACTCCCACGTGAGTAATTGCTCCTTTCCAGTTGGTATCGTTAACCTGCGACAATGCTGTACTAAGCAGCGCCCTAACTTCTAGCAATTTGAACGTGTGTTGCCATGAAGCAGTTTTCGCGAACTCATCACGTCACTCAATTAACTTATCACGCTTTCCGAGCACTGGTTTTCCTTCTTTTCCTCTTCTTGCCATTATATACGATTTGCTCATAGAATACACAGTTTCACCCTCTGTGAATAAAAGCGACCGTGATACATTGAAGCTTCAACTCAGCTAGGCCAGTGAAGATGCGGTAACGAGGCAAGTGCTGCTGTTTTAAACACTCCAGTGTAAAAATAGTGATAACACGGGGTAGCATCTTGGGGACCGTTAGCCGGACAGAATCAAAGTTAGGACAGCATGGTATACAGTACAGATGTTCTGACAATGCAGCGTATGTGTAGTGGTACTAATAGGAGTAAAATGGAGCAGTGGTTTCGCGGTAGACTAATATTTTCAGTAGCAGTGGAAGGCGATTGAGGTTGGGTGGGTGGTAAATATAAACGCCATTAATTTACGGGAACTAACAATTTTATTATTTACATACATTCAATTGTTGCGCAACAAGTCTTCAGCACCATTATCCGTTTCATTTTCTCGCAGGATATATAGATCACAGCACAGTACACATACATTCGTAACGTCTCAAATGTGAATCGTCTCCGATTGACACGTAAACAGACTGTGAAAAACTTCGCTCCACATCTCAAGATGTAATTGCAGCAAGCCGGAAATAGGACACACATAATCTACTATTGCTTAAGATACTCCATCAGCAATTATTTACATAACAACACCTCGTAACATATTTCATATTTCACGCATTTTTTAAAATCCGACGGTCTAAAACAGGTGTCACGGTCTCTGGTTAATTGCTTGCACAAGCTCATCGACAGCTTTCAGGACTCGAAGCATTTCAATGTCCGATATTTCCAAATATGTGTTATTGTCGTAGATATGTCTGCAAAGTTTTCTTCGGTATGAATTGCAAATCTTAATAGATAATGCAACCTTAAATCGATTCTTTACATTTCATTTTGTTCTTCCCAATCCATTAGTCGTCCTCTGTGGTGTAATGGTTACCATGCTAACTTCATATACCTAAGGTCGCGGGTTCAAACCCAGCGGAGGACGATGGATTTTTTTCGGGCGTAAAAATCCTTAACATAATTAAGCGGTCTTTCACGCCCAATATAGAATGGGACGCCGAGAACCGCAGCAGTTAAAGAGCGTCCATGAATAAAACTCCATTTCATTTTACTGTCATCAAGGCATTAATTACCTGTAAAACAGTATTGTAGGCTGTTCAATAAAGAATGATCATCATTTTATTACGGTCATAATTTTTCATACTAAAATTCCATCTTATCATATTCTGTTAGCTTAATGTGAAACATACACGCCGTAGTAGTTTCATTGTTGGTATTCCTGGTTCCCGCCTGTAAGAACCAGACAAGGTTAGACATGTTCAGTATCGCCTACTGCTACAATGAAGGTAACACGCGAGGAACAATATGCAGCCTTGAAATTCTGCTTTCGTCTCAACAAATCTTCAGTTGAGGCTTATACAATGTTAGAGGAGGCCTATGGAGAGTCTGTTCTTCCCTACAGCACAGCTCAAAGGTGGTTTAAAGAGGGGAGACAATCAATTTCAAAGGAAGGTGGACCCGGTGCTCCAGTTACTGCTCTTACGGAAGAAAACATCAACACTGCTGCTGCCATTGTGAGAGAGGATCGACGAATTAACTTAAGATCACTTTCTGAAATACTGAACATTTCATTGGGTGCCACCCACATGTTGGTGACAGAAACATTAAACATGAGATGTGTTTATGCGCGATGGGTTCCAAGACTATTGATTCCCGAACAAAAGGGCATTCGCATGGGTCCAGCCATGTTCCGAACGCGTTACTACAGGTTGTTTACATGCGGCGCGTGCAGTCGCCAATGCAACTGGTTCTGAGTGTGTCCCTCTATCGGTCTCCAAGATGCTAATCCTAGTGATAACGTTCTTTCATGTCTTACGATAATAATCTGCGTCATCGCTTGAAAGAAAAGAAATTTGTTGGAAATACTCTGAATGCAAGAATAAATTGTTATAATAAGGGAACTAGTTACTATGGCGGTAATGCAGTTATAAGTCCAGCAGACAATAAGAGAGGACTTAGTACGGCTAGTAAGGTAAGGAAAACCAGACTTTGTTACGGAGAGGTGATAGCTGCCTGTCCTGGACATGTCATGAATGATTAAGGTAGTGCATCAGGAAATTTGGAAAATCCACGGTATGCAATATATCTTATTGACATTTATACTAGTTATTATACTAATAACAGTGATAATTTTTCAGTGTATTAACATTTTAGCTTACATGATTATTTAAATAATAATTTAAATCGATTGTTCTAATAAGAAAAATTCCACGTGCTGCATTTTTAAAAATATTCACATACAAACATCAACTTTTACCGCAAATGAGTGTCTAAATGGGTCTGTCATATTATATTTTTACTTTCTCTACACCTACATAATGTATAGAGAAGGTTTTGCTCTCCGCCCAAAAATTCGATACCGAGATTTCACCGGAAATATTTGTTTTAGGGTCCCCTGTATCCAAAGCATTTTCACAAAAAGGTCCGTGTGTCTGTGAACATGATAACTCAAAAACGAAAAGTCGGTAAAATGCCAAACTTGGTATTTAAGTAGCACCTTCCAGGGATGCGACACGAAGATTTTCAAGAAAACCCCCCCACCCATAACTACCCTTTACATGGAAAAAATTGCGAAGATTTTGATTTTATCAGAAATGGCTCCAACGATTTTGATTAAAATCATATTTAAGATATTTACATGTCAAATAAAATGTATATCTTGAATTTTCTGGGAATAGCTTCTAAAGAGCTCTTTATTCTGGACGATTTTTATTGAATTTTGCATAACTGGTAAACCGTAAGAGATAGACAAAAACTTATTACGCAAAAAATGTAGATCACGATAAAACACACAATTTGTGTTATATATATGTTTTTCGTGGAATTTATCGTTTAAAGATATTCCTTGTTATTGGTTTCAGCTTTAAAAACATCTTTTCATACAGGACTTTGTCAACTCCTGTCCATACAAACAAAGGAACTTCAGTCACATAGCAACCAGCTTTGAATAATAATTTAGCCTATGCTACTCCTTTATTTCGCTTCTACCTTATTACTTTTCGTACTTTCCTATACTCATGATTTTTCTCAATTTGTTAGTATATTTATTAAAATTGGAGCATTATTTCGAAAAAGTAAAATAACCACTTTCTTCAATGTGCTTTTGAGAGGCAGTATAACATTTTGAAACATCACGAACATTGTGTGTATGGAAAAGTGTTGGAGAAAGTGTACGGGTAAATAAGGTTTAAAGTTGGGAGTGTATTAATAAGCCTGTGTCTACTCATATATAGCTTCAGTTAATTTGTAGTTATAGTGTACAAGTGAGAAACAAGATGTATTTTCTTAAAGTTTAGAATTCATATTAGTTTATTATAAAACAAAGCATTTTTTTAATTTTTGGTTTCACAGATGCATAATCTTAGGGAACAAAATTTACTGATTGTTTAATCATTATTTCTTTATTTAACAATGCATATCCGTTATGCAGTTCAATGTTGCTTCTAGACAGCAAGTAAAGGCAGAAACATGTAAATTCAGTGTGGTGAAACATAAGCGAGAAAAGAATTATTCCTAATGTATACAAAAGTTTTGTGAAACAATGTCTTAGCTTAACGGTAGAATTTACTGATGTTTCCGAAAGCACCATAAAGTGTACGAAACTTTTCAATTAGCCGAGGGGCGACATCTTATGCAAGCAGCTTTTCAACAAGTGACAGCCGAAAATGCAGTGAATGTGTGTCATAAATTGTTCGGGAAGAGTAAACAAAGTAACATTTGGAGGGAATGGTGGACGTGTCTTTGGCCCACTATCAATCTTTGTGATGATTCAGCAGTTCAGTTGCAGCTGCAACAAATGTATCTTGAAGGAGTGGGACCAGTTCCATCTTCAGATTAGCTCTTCTGGTACCTAAGTCACTGCATTATTTAGTTGTTTATTTATCCTGGTTGGAGTTAAGGCCATAAGGCCTCCTCTTCCACTCTACCAGACAATAACATTCAATTCAACACAACAATGATACACCGAATAAAAGAATAAAGAACAAAAATATAATTCTATACAACTTAATAAAAACATATATAAAATGATGCAACAAATATACTGAAATGAAAAGAAGAAAAAAAAAAAACTGTAAACAAAATTATTTTAAGTGAAATATTCATGTAGGTAGAAGAACATTAGTGATATTTACAATTGAAATGCATATTACTTGCCAGCACATAAAATATTAATAACAATAAATGATAGTAGTAATGTCTTTATTATATTAATACAGCAGCAGATTAGGTTTGATTACAAATGTGTGCCCTAATTTTCTGCTTGAACAGTATAACATTCCGGCAGTCCCTTACGTCTTCAGGGAGGGAATTCCAAAGACAAGCTAAATCTATTGTAAATGATAGTGAATGGAAGGTTGTATGATGAGCAGGTATAGCAAGAAGGAAAGAGTGTTGTGAGCGAGTTTCTCGATTATGGCAGTTAGAGAGATATTTGAAGCGAACATTTAAATAGTTTGGAATGCGAGAATGTTGTGCATATGTGAATGCTAAAGTTCGCAAAATACCGTTGGGGTGATGTAGCTACTATATCAGCAAACTTTCAAAACAGCCTGTCTGCATTTTATAATTTTACATTTCGTACTAAATATATAACGACTCACCTACCTGTTTTATTGTGTTTTATTATACGCACTAGCGTTAACCATTATCTGTGAACAGTGAAAGTAGGTAGCTATTTGGTATTGGTTTAATCACACAAGCCGTGTGTAGGACAGGAGTTGGATAGGTTGAGTCAGACTGAAAAGTTCAATGCCATAGCCGGGCTTTAACCCACGTATCTCCCGGTCTCTAGCCGGCTGCTCTTCCACTGAGCTACCATGACATTGAATTTTACGGTCTGACTCTACCTATCCAACTCCTGTCCTACACATGGTTTGTGTGAAAAAACAAACTAATACCAATTAACCATAATAGTTGGCTATACTATAAATCCTGGGACTTAAGTACTTCCAACATTACAAGTCTCAAAATAATTTGAGAACATGGTTTTAAAATTTAAAAATTTCGGGCTGTTTTGCCGTGGTCTGTAGGTTAAAATATGTTCAGTTAAAATATTTCTACCTAACGTTTCGTCCCTGTCTGTGGGGGACATCTTCAGAGGCACTGCACTCACGTCGCTAACTCGGAAAGAATTCCGAATTTTAACCTACAGACCACGGCAAAACAGCCCGAAAATTTTAAATTTTAAAACCATGGACACCGGCCATGAAAGCTTACGCATATATTTAATTTGAGAACACCTTGTGGTTTACCGGGAAGCATGCAAGTCAGTTGAGAAATTCAATGCTATGCCGGCATGTTGTCATGGTAGCTCAGTGGAAGAGCAACCAACTAGAGACTGGGAGATCCGTGGTTCAAATCCCGGCTATGGCAATGGATTTTTCAATCTGACTCCACCTATCCAACTAGGTAGCTATTTCAAACGTAGGAATGTAGTTTAACACTTGTAAGGCAGACGAACTAGTTTACGCGCGCGTTCGCGGAAGAATACATTCTGATTTGTTTACATATGCGGTAAAGTAAGGATGGACAGATAAAACGAATACGCCATAGATTAGTTTTGCCAATCGCGACATTTTGCACTTTAATGTTGTCCTGTCTGCCAGAGAAAAATGTCCTAATTCTTAAGGGGAGTCGAAATGGAATTTTCGTAATTTTTTCCATGTTCATGCTTTAATTGCATGATTGCGTGCAACTTTAATAGAAGTATGCTAATTGTGAAGTGGTCGTCTCCTTAGCACGGTGGTAGCGTTGCTGCTTACCAAGCGGAAGACCTGGGTTCGATCCCCAGTACCGGCGTGGGGATTTTTCCTCCGCTGGGAGACCTGGCCCGGGGTGCACTCAGCCTCGTAAGGTCCCTGGAGGGCCGATTGAGGAGCTACTTGATGGAGAAGTAGCGGCTCCAGGTCATGAGGACCGCATTAACCGGCCGGGAGGGACTCGAGGCGCTGACCACGTCTCACCCTCCAATACTGCACCCCATCCATGGCGTCTGTAGGGGACCGAGATGGGGGACGCAGCGGCCGGGCGGTAGGCCAAGGTTCCCCGTGAGCTGTCGTGCCATGGAGTTAATTGTGAATAGTTTAAAAATATTGTTGAAAATAGTCCTGCGTTGTAGCTTTTTAGAACATTTTGGTACACTCACTTGGTAAAACAATAACTCTATCAATAACGTATTGGTGTTAGGGAGGAGATTTTGATTTTATTTTGATCTGAAAGTTTTACTTTAGCTATTGGCATACTTCTCGTATTGCCTTCATGTGGGAGTTTCGAAATGCTGCAAAGTTGTGTTTGGAAAGTTAGGTTACATTATTTACTTTCTCTACACGCACTATGTACATAGTGTATGGAGAAGGTATTGTATTGCACCCAAAAATTCGATACCGAGATTTCACCGGTAACACATGTTTTAGGTCCCCCTGAATCCAAAAAGAAGCATTTTTAGAAAAAGGTCTTTGTGTGCATGTGTGTGTTTGTGGACAGCATAGCTCAAAAGCGAAAAGACCGTTAAATATCAAACTTGGGATTTAACTTTGATACCTTCCAAGGATGAGACACGAAGATTTTCAAGAAAATCCCCCCCCCCCAATTCGAAATTTTTTATTTTCTCAAAAATGTCTCTAACGATTTTGATTAAAATCTCTTATAATTTATTGAGGATATTCTACATGCCAAATTAAATGCATATCTAGAATTTTCTGAAATTAGTTTTTAAAACCTCCTTATTCTGGATGTTTAAAAAACTACTACACAAAAAATGTAGATCACGATAAAACACACTATTTATGTCATATACATTTTTTTTTCGTGGAGTTGTTCGTTTTCGACTTATTTCTTATTATTGTTTTCAGTTTTAAAATACTTAAACTTTTCTCATACGGGAATTTGTCAACGCTTGGCCACGCAAAGAAATGAATTTCAATTCCATAGCAACCACATTATAAAACATATTTGGCTGTCGGTTTAGCCTAGTGTATTCCTTATTTAGCTTCTATTTATAAAGGAACTGCTAGTGTTTTAGCATTAAATAGATAGATGAATAAGCTTATTAAGAATAATTAGTTACAGAGATGTACAGAAAATCATGTGAATGGAGTACATCAGATTTTTTTTTTAAATGTTATCTTTGAAAGCAGTTTCTGAAGAGTAAAATTTTCTATACAAATGCTCCATTTCCCAGAAACTAATTGACACAAAGGGCTGAAATTTTTAGCACATATTTGCACCTAAACAGGCGTTATTTTAACGAAAAAGTTATGTATATGGATTAGCAATCTTTTTAAATTTAAAAATCTGATGTGTTCCATTCACATGACTTTCTCTATATCACTGCGACAAATTATTGTATTTACTTCATCTAATGGAGCAAACATTAGCAGAAATAGTCTTATTACTTGCTTCCTTGTTAGTAGAAGCGAAATAAGAGAGTACCATAGGTTAAAGTGACAGTCAAAAGCTGGTTGCTCTGCGACTGAAGTTCCTTTGTTTGTATGGACACGAGTTCACAAAGTCCTGTATGAGAAAAGTGTAAGTTTTTATAGCTTAAACCAAAAACAAGGAATATCTCAAAAACGATCAACACCACGAAAAAAATGTATATAACAGAAATTGTGTGTTTTAAAGTGCTTTTCATTTGTTGGGTGGTAAGTTTTTGTCCATCTCTTACGGTTTAGCAGTTATGCAAAATTCCGTAAAATTGACCGAGAATAAATTAGTCTTCAGAGGCTATTCCCAGAAAATTCAAAATATACATTTTATTTGTCACGTAAATATCTTTAATATACAATATTTTAATCAAAATCGTTAGAGCCATTTTTTAGAAAATCAAAATTTTCTAAAAAAGTTCCATGTAAAGAGTAGTTGGGGGTGGGGGGAGTTTTCTCAAAATCTTCGTGTCGCATCCCTGGAAGATACTAAACTTAAATACCAAGTTTGGTATTTTACCGAATTTTCGTTTTTGAGTTATCGTGTTCACAGACACGTGGACACACACACACACACACACACACACACACACAAACAGAGCTTTTTATGAAAATGCTTTTTTTGGATATTGGGGACCCTAAAACACATATTTGCGGTGAAATCTCGGTATCGAATTTTTGGGTGGAGTGCAATACCTTCTCTATACACTATGTACATAGTACGTATAGAGAAAGTAAAGATCATCTATTTTTAAAACAATTTGTACACCTTTATTAAAAAATGTATACCTTTCCTTCTAAAGAAGAAGTATTCTATTCTTTATCAATCAACTACAGAGGTATTGCTGAGTATATCTTGAACATTTAGCTGATTATCTTAAATAGTCGCTGAGATAATGAGTTAAACTTTAACATTGGCAAGATAAAGAATTTCGACTCTCCTTTATCGAACAATCTTATTCCTGAGGGACAATCATATCATTAACAATTGGCTCAATGGGGCTGTTACCCCATCAAATCAACCGATCTAAACCCTATTGAGAACACTTTGAAGAATTAAATTAACTCTTCGAAATTTCTCTCACATTTAATTATTTTAGCTTGATAACAAAACATGTTTGACTGCCTCTGTGGTCAGCGTTTTGACCTTTCAACCCGGATGTCCCGGTTCGATTCCCGGTGGGAAAATTTTTAACCAGAAGCTTTCACCACCTGCTGGAAAAGAAAGAAATCTGATGCGTTCCATTCACACGGCTTTCACAACCAACTCTGCAATGAACTATTCTTACAAAGGTCTCTTACAAGATTTAACAGGAATTGCTCTATCGCTTACTTCCATGTAGGTAGAGCGAACATAAGAGCCAGCAGTAAGAAAGAGTAAAGCGAATGACAACTTCCCATTTGAAAAAAAAAAAAGCGTAGACACTGGAACATTAAAAATAAAGGAATATTTCGGAAATGATTAGCTCCATAAAAATGTATCTGGCATAAATTGTGTTAACGATATCTACATTTTTAGTAAGGTGTCTTGTGCAAAAAGCCATCAAGGATGATGACTCTAGAGTCTATTACCACCAGAAAATTAAAGATACGTTTTATTTATCATTTAGACATCTTTCTTAGTAAGAAGTTTTAATCAAAATCGTCAGGGCCATTTTTGAGAAAATTGAGCATCTTGAAAAAGTTAAACGTGAATTAAATTTTTTATTATTATTATTACTATTATTATTTTTTATTCAGCTTAACGTCCTTTAACCTGGTTAGTCATATCAGACGATGAATGAAATTGATGAAGTGATCCCGGAATCCATGGAGCTTAAAGTTACTCGACATTTATCTGCTCAGGATAAGGGAAAACGCCAAAAACCCTTATCCGGGTTATTCACCCTAAGTGAGATTCGAACTCGCGACCACTTGAATGTGAAGCAGACATGCCACCACCACACTACCCAGAAAATTCTCATGTCACATCCTTCGCGGATATTAAACTTAAATACCAAGTTTGGTACTTAATCGTTTCCTTTTTACTTTCTCCATACGCACTATGTACATAGTGTATAGAGAAAGTATTGCACTCCACCAAAAAATTCGATACCGAGATTTCACCGGAAATATATGTTTTAGGGTCCTCTGTATCCATAAAAAGTATTTTCAGAAAAAGGTCCGTGTGTCAGTGTGTCCGTGTGTCTGTGAACACGATAACTCAAAAACGAAAAGTCGGTAAAGTACCAAACTTGGTATTTAAGTTTACTCTCTTCCAGGAATGCGACACGAAGATTTTGAGAAAACTCCCCCCACCCCCAACTACCCTTTACATGGAACTTTTTTCGAAAATTTTGATTTTCTCAAAAATGTCTCTAACGATTTTGATTAAAATTTCGTATATTAAACATATTTACCTGACTAATAAAAATGTATATCTTGAATTTTCTGGGAATAGCCTCTGAAGAGTAGTTTATTCTGAATGAATTTTACTAAATTTTGAATAACTGCTAAACCGTAAAAGATGGACAAAAACTTACTACACAAAAAATGTAGAGCACATTAAAACACAATTTATGTTATATACATTTTTTTCGTGGAGTTCGTCGTTTTTGTGACATTCCTTATTTTTGGTTTCTGCTATGAAAAACGTATACCTTTCTCATATTTTAACTTGTCAACTCCTATCCATATAGACAAAGGAACTTCATTGACATAGAAACCAGCTTTTGACTACCACTTTAACCTACGGTTGTCCCTTATTTCGCTCCTACTTACAAGGAAGCGAGTAATAAGACTATTTCTGTTAATTTTTTCTGATTAGCATAAAGCAAATAGCAGTATAAGCTTTTTAAGAATTATTTGTTGCAGGGATATGGAGAAAGTCATGTGAGTGGTACACATCAGATTTTTACTTTCTCTATACGCTCTATGTGCATAGTGTATAGAGAATGTATTGCACTCCACCAAAAAATTCGATACGAGATTTCACCGGAAATATATGTTTTAGGGTCCTCTGTATCCATAAAAAGTATTTTCAGAAAAAGGTCCGTGTGTCAGTGTGTCCGTGTGTCTGTGAACACGATAAGTCGGTAAAGTACCAAACTTGGAATTTAAGTTTAGTATCTTCCAGGGATGCGACACGAAGATTTTGAGAAAAATCCTCCCACCCCAAACTACCCTTTACATGGAACACTTTTCGAAAATGTTGATTTTCTAAAAAATGGCTCTAACGATTTTGATTAAAATATCGTATATTAATGTTATTTACCTGACAAATAAAATGTATATTTTGAATTTTCTGGGAATAGCCTCTGAAGACTACTTTATTCTGGATGAATTTTTCATAACTACTAAACCTTAAGAGATGGACAAAATCTTAAAAAAGAAAAAAAAAAAAAAAAAAAAAAAAAAAAAAAATGTAGATCACGTTAAAACACACAATTTATGTTATATACATTTTTTTCGTTGAGTTGATCGTTTTTGAGATATTCCTTTTTCTTGGTTTCAGCTTTGAAAAACTTAATCTTTTCTAATACAGGAATTTGTCAACTTCTGTCTATACAAAGGAACATCAGTCACATAGCAACCAGCTTTTGGCTTTCACTTTAACCTATGGTACCCCCTTATTTCGCTTCTACTTAGAATAAAACAAGAAATAAGACTATTTCTTCTATTTTTTCTCGATTAGCATGAAATAAATAAAGCATTAGCTTATTAACAATAATCATTTACAGAGATATAGAGAAAGTCATGTGAATGAAACACATCAGATTTTTGAGTTATGGATTTCACCGACGCGCGGGCGCCACACACACACACCCCCCCCCCCCCACACACACACACACACACACACACACACACACACACACATGCTCATCTACGTTAATTTTTTTTCTTTCTCTACACTGCTATGCACATATTGCATGCATATGTACATTGTATTATGCACTATACACATTATATTCCACCCAAAAATTCGATGTCGGATTTCTACGGAAATGTATATTTTGAGATCCCTTGAATAAAAAAGCAATTTTTAGAAAAAAGGTCAGTGTGTATGTCTGGACAGCATTCCTCATGAACGAAAAGACTGTTAAATACTAAACTTGCGACAACAGGAAATTTTTCAAGAAAATCCCGCAATCCCAAACTACCGTTTACATAAAAAAAATTGATATTTTTTTCAAAATGGGATCTACGATTTTGATTAAAACTAATATATTGAACATATTTACATCACAAATTAAATATTAAATTTTCTGGGAATTTGGGAACATCCATAATGAAGAGTTTTTCATAGAAAAACCTTACTATCGAAGAAATTTATATCTCGTTAAAACACACAATTTTTTTATCTGTTGTAAAATTGACCGTTTCCGCAATATTGCTATTGGGTTCAATTTTAAATTACTAAACTATTTTCAAACGGAATTCACCTTTCTTTCATCTCTATTTTGTTTTACTCCTGGCCGTGCAAAACGAACCAGACTCCAGTTGCCCATATAACGACCAACGTTTAAAATATGATTATCGCTTTAGCATAGTGTATTCTTCTATTTCCCTTCTACTTACAAGGAAGCAAGTAATGAGATAATATCTGATAATGCTAATCTCAATTAGCATTATGTAGGTAAAAGAATAAGATTTTGAAGGAATAATTTGTAGAACAGATTCAAAAAGTCATGTGAATGGAACACAACAGTTTTTTTTAAACATTTCTGTATTAATTTTAATAGCTTAACGTCCTTTAACCTCGTTGTGGTCATATTGGACGATGAGTGAGATCTGTAAAATGTTGCTCAAATGGTCTCGGGTACCATGAAGCTTAAAGTTACTGGACATTCGCCTTCTCAAGATAAGGGAAAACGCCAAAAACCCTTATCCGGGTTA
This sequence comes from Hymenopus coronatus, assembly GCA_030762935.1. Classification (NCBI taxonomy): domain Eukaryota; kingdom Metazoa; phylum Arthropoda; class Insecta; order Mantodea; family Hymenopodidae; genus Hymenopus; species Hymenopus coronatus. The sequence goes on along the minus strand of CM060889.1, from coordinate 53,076,163 downwards.
TTCACCCTAAGTGAGATTCGAACTCGTGACCTCTTGAGTGTGAGGTACACATGCTACCCCCATGTACCTCGATTAGAATGAAGTAGATAGAAGAATAAGCTTTTGTAAGAATCGTTTCTACAGAGATGTAGAGCAAGTCATGTGAATCGCTTTTTACTTTCTCTACACGTACCAAAAATTCGAAACTGAGATTTCTCCAAAAACACGTGTTTTGGAACCCCCAAATCCAAAAAGAGCATTTTTAGAAAAAGGTCCATTTTCAAGAAAATTCTCCCACCCCCACCCTTTACATGAAAAACATTTCGAAAATTTTGATTTTCTCAAAAATGGCTCTAACGGTTTTTATTAAAATTTCTTATATTTAAAATATTTACATGTCAAATAAAATGTATATTTTGAGTTTTCTTGGAATAGCCTCTAAAGACCTCTTTATTTTAGATGATTTTTATTGAATTTTGCAAAACTGGTAAACCGTAAGAGACGGGCAAAAACTTACTGCACAAAAATGTAGATCTCGATAAAACGCACAATATATGCCATATACATTTTTTTCGTGGAGTTAACCGTTTTAGAGATATTCTTTATTATCTGTTTCAGATTTAAACTTTTCTCACACGGAAAGTTGTAAACGCCTGGCCACTCAAAGAGTCGGATTTCAATCCCATAGCAACCACATTTTAAAACATTTGACTGTCGGTTTAGCCTAGTGTATTCCCTTCTACTTATAAGGAACTAAGTAATAAGACCGTTTCTTCTAATGTTTTAGCATGAAATCGATAGAAGAGTAGGCTTATTACCAATAATTTGTAACAGAAATGCAGAGAAAGCCATCTGAATGGAGAACATAATTTTTACTTTCTCTATAAGCACTATGTACATAGTGTATAGAGAAGCTATTGTAGTGCACCCAAAAATTCGATACCGAGATTTCACAGGAAATACATGTTTTGGGTCTCCCTGAAACCAAAAAAAGCATTTCTGGAAAAACGTCCGTGTGTGCGTGCGTGGACAGCATAGCTCAAAAACGAAAAGACCGTTAAATACCAAACTTGGTATTTAAGTTTGGTATCTTCCAAGGATCCGACACGAAGACTTTCAAGATAATTGCTCAAAACTGGCTCTAACGATTTTGATTAAAATCTCACATATTTAATATATTTACATGACAAAAAAAATGTATATTTTGAATTTTCTGAGAATAGCTCTTTATTCTGGTTGAGTTCTGCAGAATTTTGTATTTTGGTTAAAAACCGTAAGCGACAAAAACTAACTGCACAATTAAAATTCTTAAAACTTTTCACACTCCTGGCTATGTATAGAAGTTGATTTCATCCACATGGCAACCAGGTTTCAAAAGATTTGACTATCGTTATAGCCTAGTGTATTTGTTTCTGTTTACAAGGAAGCATTTCTGCTAACGTTTATTGTCAATTACCATGAAGTAAATAGAAGCATAATCTTTTTAACAATAATTTGTTACAGAGATGTAGAGAAAGTTCATGTGAATGGAACACAGATTTTTATATTATGCCTTCTTCCTAAATATTTAAAGCAATTCACTTGTTTAGTTATTTCTGTTCCAAATACAATTTTTGTTCTCTTATGAAGGTCCAAGAAAAGCCATTAGCTTTTATTTTCTGGTTTGATAGTACCTTAAAACACACAATTTATGTTATATGCATTTTTTTCGTGGAGTTCGTCGTTTTTGAGACATTCCTTATTTTTGGTTTCTGCTATGCAAAACGTATACTTTTCTCATACAGGAACTTGTCAACTCCTATCCACATAAACAAAGGAATTTCATTGACACTTTAACCTATGGTAGTCCCTTATTTCGCTTCTACTTACAAGGAAGCAAGTAATAAGACTATTTCTGATAATTTTTTCTGATTAGCATAAAGTAAATAGAAGTATAAGCTTTTTAAGAATAATTTGTTGTAGGGATATAGAGAAAGTCATGTGAATGGTACACATCAGATTTTTTACTTTCTCTATACGCACTATGTACATAGTGTATAGATAAGGTATTGAAATCCACCCAAAAATTCGATACCGAGATTTCACCGGAAATATATGTTTTAGGGTCCCCTTTATCTAAAAAAAATCATTTTCACAAAAAGGTGTGTATGTGTGTGTGTGTCCGTGTGTCTGTGAACACGATAACTCAAAAACGAAAAGCCGGTAAAATATCAAACTTGATATTTAAGTTTAGTATCTTCCAGGGATGCGAGATAAAGATTTTGAGAAAAATCCCCCACCCCAAACTACCCTTTACATAGAATTTTTTTTTGAACATTTCAATTGTCTCAAAAATGGCTCTAACGATTTTGATTAAAATTTCGTATATTAAAGATATTTACCTGGCAAACAAAATGTATATCTTGAATTTTCTGGGAATAACCTCTGAAGAGTAGTTAATCTGGATGAATTTTACTGAATTTTGAATAACTGCTAAACCGTAAGGGATGGACAAAAACTTACCATACAAAACATGTAGAACACGTTAAAACACACAATTTATGTTATATACGTTTTTTTCGTGGAGTTTGTTGTTTTTGAGACATTCCTTATTTTTGGTTTCTGCTATGAAAAACTTATACTTTTCTCATACAGGAATGAGGAGGTCAGTGCAACAGTGGTCTAACCCATCTTTTTAAAAAATGGAGCATAACTCAGTTAAACTCACCTGGTTTTTTGAGAACAATGAAAACCCAATTTTAATCGAACTGATTGTTCACTGACACTTTTCTAGGTTATTACACAACAATACACTGAGTACTGTTAACATAATGTTGAGATATACCTAACAGTTTTTATTAGTGTGATGCAGATATTTTTCTGGGTTAGACCACTGTTGCGCTGACCCCCTCAATTTGTCAACTGCGGCCCATGCAAACAAGGGAACTTCAGTGACATAGCAACCAGCTTTTTATTATCACTTTAACCTATGGTACTCCCTTATTTCACTTCTACTTACAAGGAAGAAAGTAAAATGGCTATTTCTGCTATTTTTTTTTTTTTTTTTTACTGATTAGCATGAAGTAAATAGAAGTATAAGCTTTTAAGAATAATTTATTGCAGAGATGTAGAGAAAGTCATGTGAATGGTACACATCAGATTTTTAGATATTCCTTGTTATTGGTTTCAGCTTCAAAAAACGTACTTTTATCATACAGGAATTTGTCAACTCCTGTCCATACAAATAAAGGAAGTTCGGTCACTTAGCAACCCTTATTTCTCTTCTACTTACAAGGAAGCAAGTAATAAGAACATTTCTACTAATTTTTTCTCGATTAGCGTTTTTAAGAAGCATAAGATTTAACAATAATTTGTTGCAGAGATCTAGAGAAAGTCATGTGAGTGGAACACATCAGGTTTTTACATTATGCCAACTTCGTTGATTCATATCATGTTTTCTAAATATTTAAAGCAGCTTACTTAAATTATTTCTGTTATTATAATTTCTCTCTTTCTGTTCTTCTTATAAGGTCCAAGAAAAGTCATAGATTTTGTTTTCTGACGATATTTTTAGACTGTATTATTTTATTGTAATGCATATTACAACTTGATTATAAAGATAATTGGAATTGGTGTGATGTGTGTCTCCTACCTCTTGCATATTTCTCCATTAGAAAGTTAGCTTGGGAAAGTCTACGTCACCTCCACGTCGGATATCCGCTGGGTCACAAGCCGTGCCAACACCATTGCCAATTAAGCAACATTCATAAGAAGAGGGAATTCGCCTTTTAACCATTCTTTTGTCATTGAATGAAATGAAGCAAAAGGTCAGGGTGGGTGTTGCGATCCCTGTCCCTTGTGAACCGTCGGTATACGAACGTGGTTAATTTTAACTCGAGTAGGAGGAACTTTCCAGAAATAGAAGGAATTTCAGTGCCACTTAGATGTCATGCTTTGAGTAGGAAAGCCAAAATCCAACACGAGGCGGAGCTAGATAATGCGTTCTTTCTTTACGTAATACACAGGAAACCAGCAACTATCATTTGTCATGTGACGTGTCGGTGGAACAATTTTGATGACCGATCGTTTCCCTTTACATCATATATTGCGGATGATGTAACCATAGTCACAATTTGATTTTAACCCTATAAAGTGGATGTTTTTACTTTCTCTACACGTACTATGTACATAGTGTATAGAGAAGGTATTGCACTCCAGCAAAAAATTCGATACCGAGATTTCACCGGAAATGTATGTTTTACGGTCCCCTGTATCCAGAAAAAACATTTTCAGAAAAAGATCCGTGTGTCTGTGAACACGATAACTCAAAATCGAAAAGTATTTAAGTTTAGTATCTTCCAGGGATACAACACGAAGGTTTTGAGTACAATCCCCCCACCCCAAACTACTCTTTATATGGAACTTTTTGCGAAACTTTTTATTTTCTCAAAAATGGCTCTAACGATTTTGATTAAAATATCATATATTAAAGATATTTACCTGACAAATAAAATGTATATCTTGAATTTTCTGGAAATAGCCTCTGAAAATTACTTTATTCTGGATGAATTTTACGGAATTTTGCATAACTGCTAAGCTGTAAGAGATGGGGAGAAACTTGACTCAAAAATGTAGAGCACATTCAAACACACAATTTATGATATATACCTTTTTACTTTCTCTACACGTACTATGTGCATAGTTATAGAGAAAGTATTGCATTCCTCCAAAAAATTCGATACCGAGGTTTCACCGGGAATGTATGTTTTAGGGTCCCCTGTATCTAAAAAATGTATTTTCAGAAAAAAGTCCGTGTTTGTGTGTGTGTCCGTGTGTGAACACGATAGCTCAAAAACGAAACATCAGGTAAATACTAAAGTTGGTATTTAAGTTCAGCATCTTCCAGGAATGGACACGAAGATTTTGAGAATAATCCCCACCCTAAACTACCCTTTACATGGAACTTTTTTCAAAAAATGTTATTTTCTCAAAAATGGCTCTAACGATTTTGATTAAAATATCGTATATTAAAGATATTTACCTGACAAATAAAATGTATAACTTGAATTTTCTGGGGATAGCCTCTGAAAACTACTTTATTCTGGATGAATTTTACGGAATTTTGCACAACGGCTAAACTGTAAGATATGGAGAAAAACTTAACTAAAAAAATTCAGAGCACGTTCAAACACACAACTTATGTTATATACATTTTAACATGGAGCTGATCGTTTTGTAGTTATTCCTTGATTTTGGTTTCCCCTTTAAAAACTTTCTCATACAGGAATTTGTAAACTCCTGTCAATACAAACAAAGGAACTTCAGTCACGTAGCAACCAACTTTTGGCTATTACTTTAATCTATGGTACTCCTTTAGAGATGGATAAAAGCTTACAACACAGAAAATGTAGAGCACGTTAAAACACACAACTTATGTTATATACATTTTTTTTTCATGGAGTTGGATCGTTTTTTAGATATTCCTTGTTTTATGTTTCAGTTTTGAAAAAGTTATACTTTTCTCATACAGGAATTTATCAACTCTTGACCATACAAATAAAGGAACTTTAGTCACATAGCAACCAACTTTTGACTATCACTTTAACCTATGGTACTCCCTTATTTCATTTCTACTTGCCTTTAAGCAAGTAATAGCATGAAGTAAATAGAACAATAATTTGTTGCAGAGATGTAGAGAAAGTTATGTGAATGGAATACATCAGAACAATTTCAACAGTTAAGGAACCTGTTTTAAGCACCTAGTGCCCAAACTTCCGCTCTGTATTCAGAATGTAGAAGATCTAACATTGGTGGGATAGGACCTCTAAGATAAACGGGTAGAGATAATGGACGGAAATGTGGTTATTTAACTTTGGTTAATTATAATGGTGTAAATGACATTGGCAGCTCCTTGGAGTGAGTTTGTGGGCTGATCTGCCAGATACTCCTGTACTTGTCTGTGTTTGCAGGTCTCCGGTTTCCTCAAGGACGATCCCACGCTTCGATATACACACTGCGGTTCTCAGTAACCTGCATTTGTATATCGGAACATCAAAAGCCAATTTTTGTGCTTTAAACAAAGCAATCGAACTCAAATTCTCGGCGGAGGCGGGGCATTTTTACTTTCTCTAGCCCGCATGTACTATGTACACAGTGGTTAAAGAGGATATTGTATTCTGCCCAAAAATTCGATACCCTGTGTGTTGTTAGAACTTCGAGGTCTGCAAAATAGCCATCAACTGCAGACTCCACCTCTTCATTATTGGAAAATTTTCTACCACCAAGCCATTTCTCCATGTTTGGAAACAGAAAATAATCAGAGGGGTCTAAATCTGGCGAATAGGGTGCATGAGGAAGCAATTCGAACTTGAACTCAATGATTTTGGCCATGGCGATAATGGACGTGTGAACTGGTGCATTGTCTTGAAACAAAACTTTTTTTCTGCTAAATACGACCGTTTTTGCTTGATTTAATCACTCAAACGCTGTAACAAGTTAGCACAATATTCGCCATTGATTACTTTTCCTTTTTTGAGATAATGAAATTATTATCCCGCGTGCGTCTCAGAAAACTGATGTCATGACCTTGCCTCCAGATGGAGCTGTGTTCGCCTTCTTTGAAGCCGATTCTGCCCTTCGAATCCACGGTTTTGATTGTTCCTTCGTCTCAGGTGTGAAGTGGTAACAATTCATCTTTTGTTATGAATCGACTCAGCTTTATTGCAGCGAAACCTTGACAAACCCTCGACTGAGACATCCTCACGACGCTGTTTTTGTCCTATTGTGAGCAAACGCGGCACCCACCTTGCACACAACTTTCTCATATCAAAATTTTCAGTCAGTATGCGGTTTCAGAACTTTTCGAAATTTCTGCAATGTCTGCTAGCCGTACTTTCAGTTGACGGTCATCCAAAAGCATTTTGTGGATTTTCTTTACAATTTCTGGACTGATAACCTCATTTGGTCGAACACTGCGATGTTCGTCTTGGCAGCTCGTATGGCCGCGCTTAAACTCTGCCATCCAATATTTCACTATTGTAAACGAAGGAACAGAGCCCCCCAAAGTAGAATCTAGCTCAGTTTTAATATTAGTTGGAGTAAGACCTTTCAAATGAAAGTATTGTATCGTATAACAATGAACAGTTTTATCCATGCTTGCAAATTAACTGAGAGCATTCACTAATGATGGCTGAAAAACAAATGCTAAACAATGTAATTTCGTCAAACTTCAAGCTTAAGCTTTCTAAGGTTGGAACTTTTTCCATTGTTGTGGTTTGAAACAACAACCGCTATCTATACGTCAGGTCGGGTACTTCTGGGACAGCCCTCGTAAAATAAAGAATAGAGGAGAAAACAGATCTGATGTGTTCCATTCACATGACTTTCTCTACATCTCTGTAACAAATTATTGTTAAAAGCTTATGCTTCTATTTACTTCATGCTAATCGAGAAAAAATTAGCAGAAATAGTCTTATTACTTGCTTCCTTGTAAGTAGAAGCGAAATAAGGAAGTACCGAGGTTAAAGTGATAGTCAAAAGCTGGTTGCTATGCGACTGAAGTTCCTTTGTTTGTATGGACAGTAATTTGAGAAAAACACAAGCTTTTCAAAGCTGAAATAAAAAACAAGGAATATCTAAAAAACGATCAACTCCGCGAAAAAAAAATGTATATAACATAAATTGTGTTTTAATGTGCTCTACGTTTTTTGTGTGGTAAGTTTTTGTCCATCCCTTACGGTTTAGCAGTTATGCAAAAGTCCGTAAAATTCATCCAGAATAAAGCAGTCTTCAGACGCTATTCCCAGAAAATTCAAAATATACATTTTATTTGTCAGGTAAATATCCTTAATATACGATATTTTAATCAAAATCGTTAAGAGCCATTTTTAAGAAAATAAAAATTTTCGAAAAACGTTCCGGTAGTTGGGGGTGGGAGATTTTGTTGAAAATCTTCGTGTTGCATCCTTGGAAGATACGAAACTTAAATACCAAGTTTGGTATTCAACGGTCTTTTCGTTTTTGAGCTATGATGTCCACACACACACATACGCACACACGGACCTTTTTCCAAAAATGCTTTTTTTGGATTCAGGGGGACCCAAAACATGTATTTCCGGTGAAATCTCGGTATCGAATTTTTGGGTGCAATACAATACCTTCTCTATACACTATGTACATAGTACGTGTAGAGAAAGTAAAAAAGGATCGTTACCCTCCTACAATTAAGTCGTCTTGTAATTAGCTGTTCACATCTTCCATTGATGACCAGAATACCTTACTGAATGAAATTCCCCAGCAAATGCCAAAACCACCATCACGTAGAGTGAAGAGAAAGCGACACAGCTCATCTCCATACATAAAACATTCTTTTGTGCGCCTTACTGCATTAATGCTGGATTCCTTAACGCTTTCAGGAAAATCACTGAATAAAATGTTTGTGTTTTATTGCCACAACTGTAAAATACCGTTTAAGAAATCTGATGTGTTCCATTCACCTGATTTTCTCTTCCCGTTCTGCAAACTATTCTTACAACATATTATTTTATATAAATCATGCTAATCGAGATAAAAATTAGCAGAAATAGTTAATACTTGCTTTCTTGTAAGTAGAAGGGAAATAAGAGAATGTGTACGTTAAGCTAAAGCGATAGTCAACTCTTTTAAAAGCAAACAATTTAAATTCAAATAGAGAAGGTATTGTAATGCACCCAAAAATTCGATACCGATACCGAGAAATACATGATTTGGGATCCTCTGAATCCAAAAAAAAGGGAATTTTTAGAAAAGGTCCTATGTGTGCCTGTGTGCAGCATAGCTCAAGAACGAAAAGTCCATTAAATACCAAACTTGATATTTAAGTTGAGTATCTCCCAAGGGCACAACGCGAATATTTTCAAGAAAATCCCCCCCCCCCCAAACCGAACTACCCTTTACATGGAAAAAATTTAGAAAATTTTGATTTTTTCAAAAGTGGCTCTTAACGATTCTGATTAAAATCTCTTATATTTAAGATATTTACCTGACAAATAAAATGTATATCTTGACTTTTCTTGGAATAACCTCTGAAGACTACTTTATTATGGATGAATTTTGCATAACTGCTAAAGCGTAAGAAATGGACAAAAACTTACCACACAGAAAATGTAGAGCACGTTAAAACACACAATTTATGTTCTATACATTTTTTTTACGTGTAGTTGATCGTTTTTGACATATTCCTTGTTATTGATTTCAGCTTTGAAAAACTTGTAATTTTCTCATACAGGAATTTGTGAACTGTGTCCATACAACAAAGGAACTTTGCAACCAGCTTTTGACTATCACTTTAACCTATGGTACTCCGTTATTTCGTTTCTACTTACAAGGAAGCAAGTAATAAAACTATTCCTGCTAATTTTTTCTCAATTAGCATGAAGTAAATAGAAGCATAAACTTTTTAATAATATTTTTTGCAGAGATATAGAGAAAGTCATGTGAATGGAACACATCAGATTTTTTTATGGCAATGACCCTAAATGCACAAGTTGGGAAGAAAAGCATTACTTGAAATAACTTAAGGCATTCGTTGCCAGACAATGATCGATTCCTCAAGGAATTTAGGAACCACATTAAATTATCCCGCACGGAATTCTAGTGACGCGCCTGCTGCAAGGAATTCACGAGTCCACTGACCTTACCCTCTTTCTGGCACCATGCTGCAAAATACTATCGAGTGATGTTGATGTGTGTTTTCCGTGCAAATATTTGTGAATAATGTGATCGTGTGTGTGTCTGTGTGGACAGCATAACTTAAAATTCTGATGTGTTCCAATCACATGATTTTCTCTATATCTCTGTAACAAACTATTGTTAATAAGCTTATCTTTTATTTATTTCATGCTAATCGAGAAAAATTAGCAGAAAGTCTTATTTCTTTCTTTATTGTAAGTAGAAGCGAAATAAGGGAGTACCATAAGTTAAAGGGAAAGCCAAAAGCTGGTTGCTATGTGACTGATGTTCCTTTGTATGTATGGACAGGAGTTGACAAATTCCATGTTTGAGAAAAGTAAAGTTTTTCAAAGCTGAAACCAAGAAAAAGGAATATCTCAAAAACGACCAACTCCACGAAAAAAATGTATATAACATAAATTGTGTGTTTTAACGTGATCTACATTTTTTGTGTGTTAAATTTTTGTCCATCTCTTACGGTTTAGTAGTTATGCAAAATTCATCCAGAATAAAGTAGTCTCCAGAGGCTATTCCCAGAAAATTCAAGATATACATTTTATTTGTCAGGTAAATATCTTTAATATACGAAATTTTAATCAAAATCGTTAGAGCCATTTTTGAGAAAATAAAAATTTTCACATCCCTGGAAGATACTAAACTTAAATACCAAGTTTGGTATTTTACCGACTTTTCGTTTTTGAGTTATCGTGTTCACAGACACACGGACACACACACGGACCTTTTTCTGAAAATACTTTTTTGGGATACAGGGGACCCTAAAACATATATTTCCGGTGACATCTCGGTATCGAAATTTTTGGTGGGGTGCAATACATTCTCTATACACTATGTAAAAAGCTTATTCCTCTATTTACTTCATGCTAATCGAAAAAAAAAAATGTCTTATTACTTGCTTCCGTGTAAGTAGAAGCGAAATAGGCCATCGCTATAAAGCGAGAGTCAAAAGCAGATTGCTATGTGATTGAAGAAATTCCTTTGTATGAACAGAAATATTTTAAAGCTTAAACCAATAACAAGGAATATCTCAAAGGCGATCAACTCCACGAAAAAACTGTGTATAACATAAATTCTGTGCTTTAAAGAGCTCTACATTTTCTGTTAAGTAAGTTTTTGTCTATCTCTTACTGCTTATTGGTTATGTAAAATTCATGCTGAATAAAGGTGAATAAAGAAGCTATTTCCAGAAAATTTAAGATATACATTTTATTTTTCATGTAAATATCTGTAATATACTATATTTTAATCAAAATCGTTAAAGCAGTTTTTGAGAAAATTAAAACTTTCGAAAATTTTCCCGTGAAAATGGTTGTTGGTGGGGGGATTTTCTTGAAAATCTTCATATCGCATACTTGGAAGATACTAAGTTTAGTATTTTACGAATTCTTCGTTTGTGAGTTATCGTGTTCACAGACACACAGGACCTTTTTCTAAAAAGGTTTTTTTTTTATCTCGAGGTTTCAAAACATATATTTCCTGTAAAATTTTGGGTAGAATGCAATACCTTCTCTATACACTATGTGCATAGTACGTTTAGAAAAAAAAATGGATGCAGGGGAGCCTATATCCGGTGAAATCTCGGTATCGAATTTTAGAGTGCATTGCAATACCTTCTGTATACATTATGTACATAGTACATGTTGAGATGCATAGAACATTTTGATAAAAAACGCTATATAATGACACAGAGTGCTAGGATTCAGGTTATTATAGGATCTTAAATGTTTGTATATCCCGAAAATAAAATAAATGTCGTGTTATTGATGGACGCTCTTTAACTGCTGTGTTTCTCAGCGTCCCATTCTATATTGGCTGTGAAAGACCGCTTAATTTTGCTCAGAGGCCTCTCTATCAGGTTTGAGGTTCTTTTACGTGCCGTAAGTCTGCGACACGGGACCAACGGCTTTACTTCCCTTCCAAAGGAAGCCATGCTAAGGATTTTTACGCCCGAAAAGAGACTTGGTAGATCCCGAAACAAGGGGAGGACTGTCAAATGTTGATTTTTTTATAGATCACCTAAGCTTTCAACAACAATTTGCAACAAAAAAGCAATTTTCTATTTTTTGAGAAAATGTATGTATGTATTTATTTCTCTGAAAGTGGGTATCACTCGGTGGCAGAGTTATATATGTATGCAAGATGTATAAACAATAAATCACAGCTGCCAGTATATGGCTTTGTAAGTTAGATATATTTACACAAACATGAAAACATTAATTTTTCTCTCAATTCAGATTAATTAATTTCATAATTAGAAACACAAACCAATTTAACATTTTTATTTTCAACAATATAAAATCATAAGCATTTCATTTAAGGAATATTTACAAAAATTATCCAACATTAATATCAAGATTTTTCTAAATTTCTTCAGAGACGGGACAACCCCGAAAGGCTGCTCCAGGCAATTCATTCCAGTCTTTTATGGTTCTATTTACAAAGGAGAACTTTCCCACGTCAGTTCTGTATCTTCTATCCTTAATTTTGAACGGATGATTGCTTCGTGCATAGTAAGTTGTGTTTTCCAGTTTGTCAGTAACGTCCTCCCATGCGTTTAAGCCAGCGTAAGCTTTAAATAAAGCGCACAACCTCTGTTTCTCACGCCTAACTTTCAACGGTTCCCATTTTATCTCCTCAGCGTTTGTAGGCCCAACATATTTACCCCTTTTTATGAATTTTATAGCCCTTTTCTAACGAATCAATTTGATTTACTCTATACGGGTCCCAACAAGTTACTCCAAATTCCATGACCGGCCGCACTAAGGACTTGTACGCGATTTCCCTGGACTTTGCACTCCCCTTTTTTAAAATCCTCATTAAGAAGTGCAGTGTTTTCCACGCTTTCTTCGATACAGAATTTACCTCCTCGTCCCATCATTTACCTGCTCGTCCCACTGCCATTGTGCCTTAAACAGGTTTCGAATAACAACAAAATTCGGAGGCAGATAAGGATAAATGCCACTGCAATCTCGTTAAACGGAGGTACACTTTCAGAAATAAATAAAACCACCTGCCGGATATTTGCATGTACTGTTTTTGTGTTACATTAACCATTCTGTGGGAAGACTGCCTGAATTAAGGAGGTCATCCGCTCTTTTCGTACAAGAATGTTGTCAAAGCAGTTGCCTGGTTGCAAGTGCCGTTCTACTAACCATACTCAATGGCAAGAGGTTCTCAAGCAACAGTGAAAGGCAGTGAGCAAAACGCAGCCAACCAGGTTTTCCCTTTTTACATTCTGTTGGTCGTCTGCCTTGCCGGCAATTCTCCATTGCAAGGACTTTACGGGTACTGTGTACCTACATAGTGTATAGAGAAGGTATTGTATTGCACCCAAAAATTTGATTCCCAGACTTCACCGGAAATAAATGCTTTGGGTCCTCCTGAATACAAAAAAAAAAAAAACATTTTTTTTAGAAAAAGCTCCGTGTGTATCTGTGGACAGCATAACTCAAAAAATCTGTGTTCCATTCACATGACTTTCTCTACATTTCTGCAACAAATTATTGTTAAAAAGCTTTTATTTACTTCAAGCTAATCGAGAAAAAATTAGAAGTAGTCTTATTACTTGCTTCCTTGTAAGTAGAAGCGAAATAAGGGAGTACCATAGGTTAAAGTGACAGTCAAAAGCTGGTTGCTATGCGACTGTATGGACGGGAGTTGACAATTTCCTGTATGAGAAAAGTATGTTTTTCAAAGCGGAAACTAATAAGGAATATCTTAAAACGATCAACTGCACGAAAAAAATGTATATAACATAAATTGTGTGTTTTAATGTGCGCTACATTTTCTGTGTAGTAAGTTTTTGTCCATCTATTACGGTTTAGCAGTTATGCAAAATTCGGCAAAATTCATTCAGAATAAAGAGGTCTACAAAAGCAATTCCCAGAAAATTCAAGATATACATTTTATTCGGGGTACAAATAGCTTTAATATACGTGATTTTAATCAAAATCGTTAGAGCCATTTTTAAGAAAATCAAAATTTTCGAAAATTTTTCCATGTAAAGGGTAGTTTGTGGTGGGGTTTTTTTTTTTTTTAAATATTCGTGTCATATCCTTAGAAGATACCATATCTAAATACCAAATTTGGTATTTAACGGTCTTTTCGTTTTTGAGCTATGTTGTCCACAGACCCGCGCGCGCGGACCTTTCTCTAAAAATCCTTTTTTTTTTGATTCAGGGGATCCTAAAACATGTATTTCCGGCGAAATCTCGGTATCAAATTTTTGGGTGGAATACAATACTTCCTCTATACACTATGTACATAGGACGTGTAGAGAAAGTAACAAACTGATTTTTTCGAGCTTAGGGTCCTTTTGTTAAGCAGGATCACAGGAATAGGATCTTTCAAAAGTCACTACAAACTTTAAACCACTATAAATTGAATAATATTCGGCATAGGACAAAACCAAAAGTCACATGCTGGCAACCTATGAGGTTTGGTTTTCTTTCTTTCTTTTTCCTTTCTTTCCTGTTTAATTCACCGTTGAATAAAACATCAGCAGTTTTATTCATACTGCTATAAGAATTTGTAAGTTAAAAAGTATAATTCTATCATTCTGTTTCATCTCTTTCTTGTTTTACTCCTGAACATGGAAACAGAACCAACTTTCAATGACATTCCCATAGCAGCAGTTTTTAAAATATTTGACTGCAGCTTTAGGCTGATGTATTCCTTCATTTCCCTTCTATTCATAACGTAATAGATCATTTTTGGTAATTTTTATCTCGATTAGCATAATGTGGATAAAAGAATAATCTTTTGTAAGGTAGTTTGTTTGCAGAACAGATAGAGAAAGTCATGTGAATGGAACACACCCCATTTGTTTTTTATATAAGAGTTTGTAGTAATAGAACAATAGATACGGATCCATTTCTGTGCCTGAGACCCATACTATCGCAAGTCCAAAAAATCTTATGTGTTCCATTCACATGACTTTCTCTATATCTCTGTAAGAAATTATTGTTAGAAGGCTTTATGCTTCTATTTACTTCATGATAGTCGAGAAAAAATTAGCAGAAATAGTCTTATTACTTGCCTCCTTGTAAGTAGAAGCGAAATAAGGGAGTACCATAGGTTAAAGTGATTGTCAAAAGCTGGTTGCTAAGTGACTGAAGTTCCTTTGTTTGTATGGACCGGAGTTGACATTTTTAAAGCTAAAACCAAAAGAACAAGGAATATTTAAAAAACGATCAACTCCATGAGTAAAATGTATATAACATAAAGTGTGTGTTTTAACGTGCTCTATATTTTTTGTGTATCAAGTTTTTATCTATCTCTTACGGTTTAGTAGTTATGCAAAATTCCTCAAATTTCATCCAGAATAAAGTAAGCTTCAGAGACTATTCCCTGAAAATTGAAGATATACATTTTGTTTGTGAAGTAAACATGTTTAATATACGATATTTTAATCAAAATCGTTAGAGCCATTTTTGAGAAAATCAAAATTTTCGAAAAAAGTTCCATGTAAAGGGTAGTTTGGGGTGGGGGGATTTTTCTGAAAATCTTCGTGTCGCATCCCTGGAAGATACTAAACTTAAATACCAAGGTTGGTATTTAACGGTCTTTTCGTTTTTGAGCTATGCTGTCCACACACCCACACACACGGACCTTTTTCCAAAAATACTTCTTTTCGGATTCAGGGGGACCCAAAACATGTATTTCCGGTGAAATCTTGGTATCGAATTTTTGGGTGCAATACAATACCTTCTGTATACACTATGTATATAGTACGTGTAGAGAAAGTAAAAATGGAAAATCGAGATTTAGGCACATTTATCGATAAAAACAATTCTCTTTAGAGTCATATATTTTGGATTTTTTTTATTGAAGGCGAGATATTGAGGACCATATGATTGTAAGTCCCTTCACTCTTTAATGCCAAAGTATCTGAAAAGGACTAAAGATATTGCTGGCTCTAACATGAGTACCTATAGTCATTGAACCTTGGCAAGAATGACGTGCTTTTCTTCATTTGTTGAACGAAATCAACAATACCAATCGTGTGGTTACATTATATAATAGTGTGACATGGTAAGTAGAGAAGGAAGTTTGTTGAATTTGCTCTATTAAAGGTAAGGACATTATTATTTATACGGTTTCACTAAGACTCCAATGTTTATCGAAATCTCTTTACCACTTCCCTTTCGTAGCTGTTCCACATTCTTTAATTAGTTGTCGAACCAAAAGAGAAACTAACAATACACATGCATAAATAGTTCGCTAAAATTAATAATGTGGCGGGGTATTATTGCTTATCGTGTGACATGAAATCAAATTCAAAAAGGAGTGATATGGATCTCATGATTGAGAACACACTCGCCTGAAGAGTGACTATCACAAAATCTGCTACTCAGTAACTCCAATTATTCCTATCACTAACTACACTTTACTCTGACAATAACACTTTTCATCACTATGCGGTTGTTTATCCATATTTCATAGTTAAAAGGAACCCTTAAATGTTATTATTAATTATGTATATATATATATATATATATATATATATATATATATATATATATATATATATATTCTAACATTCTCAGAGATCTGTAAAGATCATTAATAAAAAAAAAAAAAAAAACAACAGCAAAAAAACATGTGTCCATTCACATGACTTTCTCTACTTCTCTGCAACAAATTATTGTTAAAAAGCTTATGCTTCTATTTGCTTCATGCTAATCGAGAAAACATTAGCAGAAATAGTCTTATTGCTTGATTCCTTGTAAGTAGAAGCGAAATACGGGAGTACCGTAGGTGAAATTGATAGTCAAAAGCTGGTTGCTCTGTGACTGAAGTTCCTATGTTTGTATGGAGAGAAGCTGACAAATTCCTGTATGAGAAAAATATAAGTTTTTTTTTTAAAGTTGAAACCAAAAACAAGGAATAACTAAAAAAACGATCAAGTCTACGAAAAAAGTGTGTAACATAAATTGTGTGTTTTACATTTTTGTGTGGTAAGTTTTTGCCCATTTCTTACAGTTTACCAGTTATGCAAAATTCAATAAAAATCATTCAGAATAAACATGTCTTCAGAGGCTATTCCTAGAAAATTGAAGATATAAATTTTGTCACGTAAATATCTTAAATATGAGAGATTTTAATCAAAATCGTTGGAGCCATTTTCTAGAAAATAAAACTTTTCGAAAAATGTTCCATGTAAGGGTAGTTGGGCGTGGGAGATTTTCTTGAAAATCTTCGTGTCGCATCCCTGGAAGATACTAAACTTAAATACCAAGTTTGGTATTTTACCGACTTTTGAGTTATCGTGTTCACAGGCACTCGGACACACTTGACACACACGGATCTTTTTCTGGAAATGCTTTTTTTGATACAGGGGACCCTAAAACATAATATATTTCCGGTGAAATTTCGGTATCGAATTTTTGGGTGGAGTGCAATACGTTGACTATACACTTATGTACATAGGTCGTGTAGAGAAAGTAAAAATGAGTGGATACTACCTCTACTCCCCCCCGCGCCAAATGCCCACGTGAAGTATGCGAAAATGAACACAACGTTCTGCGAGAGTCAGAGCTCCATCGTTTACGAGGAACATAATTGATAGCAAACGGAATAAGACAATTTGTATTGTTAACTCGAGACTCCCTCTGTTGAATCTGTTTTGTTACTAGCACTAACAGCGGTTTTCAGCTTTTAGATGACTAATACCGTTTTGTAACTCTTGGAAAATTTCCAGATTCTATGCCATGAAATGTCGAAAAGCAATTCACGTTGTAACCCAGTTTTAGGAGCATCACAATTAAAATTTCATAATGTGGCAACAATGAGGGGGATATGTTTTATTTTAACGAGTAATATTATAGTACTAATCATAATTTTGCCCCCGCACCATCACCTTCTGGTAAACAAGGGATTTTATTTACACATGGCATGGCCATCGGTCTTGATCTGGTGTAGCGTGACCTCAAATAGTGGAAAGGCGCAATTTGTGAACTGGCCTTCATGACCCAGAAGCACAGTAAGCTCAAAAATGTGAAAAATTAAACGATCTAACTTTTGTCATTGAATTTCTGTAAGAGCTTGTTTCACAGATGACCGAAAGGTCAAATTTCACCAACAATCCCTCAAGTTCTGCAATAAATATGGGCGAATAGACCTGTGAACTAGTCATCTCCCATAGACCTGTCGTTTGGAAATTCATTTTTAGATAGTTCAAAATTCTGTCACTCGTGTTATGAAATTATAACACTCCGATGTAGCCAACTTTGGTTTATGCGCCCACGGCCTCATTCAAGAAGGGTATACCTTTGAAAGCTTACATCAATCCATAACATGGCGGATGATTTGAATGTCATGAACATGGAATCTGCTGAACCAGACGAAATTATCAAGCAGCAGACAGAGCAAAATTACAACTGCTACACTGACTCCGTTGTATAGAACGTTTTCGTTCTGTAAGTCGTCATGTTGTCAGCATTGATGCTAGGCAAGGCAACAACTGAATATCACAGACCATTACGTATGAATTCCGTGAAAGATAAAACAATTTATTTATAATTGTAATATGCCTATTTCGTAGAATTATGTACTCGTAAGCTTCCTACATTATTTTTATTTTCTGTACACGTACTATGTACATAGTGTATAGAGAAAATATTGCATTTCCCCAAAAAATTCGATACCGAGATTTCACCGGAAATATATGTTTAGGATCCCCTGTATCCAAAAAAAGTATTTTCAGAAAAAGGTCCATATCTCTGTGTCCGTGAACACGATAACTCAAAAACGAAAAGTCGGTAAAATACCAAACTTGGTATTTAAGTTTAGTAACTTCCAGGGATGCGACACGAAGATTTTGAGAAAAATCCCCCTACCCTAAACTTCTCTGTACATGGAACTTTTTTCGAAAATGTTGATTTTCTCAAAAATGGCTGTAACGATTTTGATTAAAATATCGTATATTAAAAATATTTACCTGACAAATAAAATGTATATTTTAATCTTCTGGGAATAGCCTCTGAAGACTTACTTTATTCTGGATAAATTTTAAGGAATTTTGCATAACTGCTAAACCGTAAGAGATGACACAATCGTACTACACAAAAAATGTTGAGCACATTAAAACACACACTTTGTTAAATACATTTTTTTTCGTGGAGCTGGTCGTTTTTGAGATATTCCTTGTGTTTGGTTTCAGCTTTAAAAAAAACGTATATTTTTCTCATACAGGAATTTGTCAACTCCTGTCCATACAAACAAAGAAACATCAGTCACATAGCAACCAGCTTTTGACTATCCCTTTAACCTATGGTACTCTCTTATTTCGCTTCTACTTACAAGGAAGCTATTTATAAGATTATTTCTGCTAATGTTTTCTCGATTAGCATGAAGTAAATAGAAGCATACGCTTTTTAACAATAATTTGTTGTAGAGATGTAGAGAATGTCATGTGATTTTTTCCACTTGTATCATAAATATTTACGAAGGGGGCAGGTTGAGGGTTTAGTTGTAGTAATGGACTCAACATAGCTATTTTGAAAATCTGCAAGATCAGGAACACTAGGACCTAATTGAATTTTCAGAGCCAGCGTATAATTTTCCACTAATGAATCATTTTTATTTTCTCTAATTAGTACAAAGTATACATAGGCCAAGAAGCTATTGCATTTTACTAAAAAATCGATACAGCAATTTCACAGGACATATACATTTTAGGGTCCCATGAGAGAGAGAGAGAGAGAGAGAGAGAGAGAGAGAGAGAGGGGTGGGAGATACTTTTAGAACAGGTCCGTGTGTCTGTGATATGTGTGAAGTATGTAACTCAAAAATGAAAAGTTGGTTAAATACAAACTTTATAACAAACTTCATTGGAAGGATGCGACGTGAGGATTTTTAAGAAAATCCCCAGCCTCCCACCCCAAACTACTCCATAGTGTCCCATTGCTCGCTGTAGAGTTAAGGCGAATTACTGAGAAAACGTTGAAGATGCTTGGGATTCCAAGACGTTCATGCATCCAATGAAAGCAACAAATATGCAGCATTATGTGGGTGTGAGAAATGAGGACCACTTTCTCTTGTTTCGTTAGCTTGAGAGTATGCGCTGTAAAGCGAAATCCAGAGGAAATGCTACATGGTATACTATTAGAGAGAACAAGAAATAAAGTTATGACACTCGTTCCAAATAGTACGATAGCTTGAAAATATAGGGTCTTTCAAAAGTCATTTCAAACTTTAACAGTTGTAAGTAATGTTTGAAATAGGAACACATCTCTGCTACAAATTATTGCTAAAAACTTTTGCTTCTATTTACTACATGCTAATCAAGAAAAAATTAGCAGAAATAGACTTATTACTTGCTTCCTTGTAAGTAGAAGCGAAATAAGGGAGTACCCTAGGTAAAGTGATAGTCAAAGGCTGGTTTCTATATGACTAAAGTTCCTTTGTTTGTATGGACAGGAATTAATAAATTCCTGTATGAGAAATGTATACGTTTTTAAACCTGAAACTAAAAACAAGAAATATCTCAAAAACGATCAACTCATCGAAAAAATGTATATAACATAAATTGTATGTTTTAGCATGATCTACATTTTTTGTGTGGTAAGTTTTTGTCCATCTCACGGTTTAGCAGTTGTGCAAAATTCCGAAAAATTCATCCATAATAAAGTAGTCTTCAGAGGCTATTCCCAAAAAATTCAAATTGTACATTTCATTTGTCAGGTAAATATATTTAATATACGATATTTTAAACAGAATCGTTAGAGCTATTTTTAGAAAAATAACATTTTCGAAAAAAGTTCCATGTAAAGGGTAGTTGAGAATCTTCGTGTCGTATATCCTTGGAAGATATCAAGCTTAAATACCAAGTTTAGTATTTTAACGGTCTACTCGTTTTTGAGCTATGCTGTCCACACACACACACGCACATATGGACCTTTTTCCAAAAAATGCTTTTTCTGGATTCAGGGGAACCCAAAACCTATATTTCCGTTGAAATATCGGTATCGAATTTTTTGGTGCATTACAATACGTTTTCTATACAGTATGTATATAGTAAGTGTAGAGAAAGTAACAAAAACAAAACAAAACTACAAGAAATCACCCAGGGTAAACAATGGGGTTTTATAAAATATTGGGAAGTTGTATTCCAATCTCTTGTTGAACTTTCTCCAACTCCATGCACATCATATTGCAGATGATATTTTGGAATATTAGAAATGTCTTTCGTGATATATTTTTACTTTCTTATGTTTTGGGCCCCCCTGAATCCAAAGAAGAAAAAAAAAACATTTTTTTAGAAAAAGGTCCGTGTGTTTGTCTGTGGGCAGCATAGCTCTAAGACGAAAACTTGGTATCTTCCAAGGATGCGACAAGAAAATCCCCCCATCCCCAACTACGCTTTACATGGAAAAAATTTCGAAAGTTTTGAATTTTTGAAAATTGGCTCTAACGATTTTGATTAAAATATCATACATATATTAAAGACGATTTCGTTAAAGCACACAATTTATGTTGAGATAGTCGTTGATATTATACTTTTCTCATACGGGAATTTGTCAACTCCTGTCCATATAACGGAACTTCATCACATAGCATTCATATTTTTGAAAAATTGGCCTATATCTAACAATAATTTATTGCAGAGGTGTAGAGAAAGTCATGTGAATGGAAGCCATCAGAATTTTATAATTGACACGTAATTTACTCTGTTGCAAATAAATTACATTTTTTATAGCGAGTATGGATTTTGTTAGACACAGTCGCTCAGTTTACAACCTCAGTTAAAGGAGGTCAACATCAATCAGGTCTCTTGGGAACACAAAAAAAATATTAGATACATACAAAAAAAACAGAGCTTTTAGAATTAGAAGTGAATTAATCTTCCTCAAACGATGCATTCGGTCACACCAGATGGTCGAGTGGGCGATTTCAAATCCCAGCGGTTGGATGGATTGCCTGCCGAGAAAAAAGAACGCTGTTCCGGAGAAGTTTATGAAAGAAGTTCTGGGCCTGAGTTTGAATTAATTGAATTGAGGACACCAAGTTCCCTATATACACTCTTAAATGAATAGCTGGCCGGTCGTGGCCGAATGGTTAGACAACTCGCCTTTCACCAAGGCGGCCAAGGTTCTATCCCAGGGGACCCATGTGTGATTTGTGGTGGATAAAGCCACAAACCCACCCACAAGGTTCTACGGCTTCTCCGGCCATTGCATTTCACCGGAACTCCATCTTCATTCCATGTATAGCCTTCGGTGTCTATGTAGTAAACACTAATAAGATATGTTTTATTCCCATACTTTCTGTCATTAAGCTTATTCTATCTGCTTCGTGCTAATCGTTAGCAGAAACCATCTTATTACTTAATTCCTTATAAGTGGAAGGGGAATAACGAAACTCACTAGGCTAAAACGATAGTCAAATCTTTTAAAAGCTGGTTGCCGTGTGCTTGAAACCCGTTTCAGTATGTGAAAAGTTTAAGTAATTTAAAACTGAAACCAATAACAAGAAATATTTCGAAAACGGCCAACTCCACGAAAAAACGTATATGGCATAAATTACATGTTTCGAGTAGCAAGTTTTTGCGTATCCTTACGGTTTACCAGCTGTGCAAAATTCAGAAAAATTCATCCTGAATAAACAGGTCAGAGGCTATTCCCCGAAACAACAAGATATACATTTTTCATATAAATATCTTAAATATAAGAGATTATATTTTTGAAAAAAACAAAATTTTCGAAATGTTATCCATGTAAAGGGTAGTTGGGGGGATATTCTTGAAAAACGTCTCGCATCCTTGAAGGATACTGAACTTAAATATCAAGTTTGGTATTTAACGGACCTCTCGTTTTGCATAAAGGCGCACAAACACAGACATTTTTCTAAAAATTGAGTTTCTTTCTTTTTGTACTTTCTCTACACGTACTATGTACAAAGTGTGTAGAGAAGTTATTGCACTACACCCAAAAATTTGACTCTGAGATTTCACCGGAAATATAGATATGTTTTAGGGTCCCCGTATCCAAAAATAGTATTTTCAGAAAAATGTGCGCGCGCGCGCGCTTGTGTGTGTGTGTCTGTGCGTGAACACGATAACTCTTGAGAAAAATCCCTCCATCCCAAACTTTCGAAGATTTTGATTTTCTCTAAAATGGCTCTAACGATTTGGATTAAAATATCATATATCAAAGATATTTACCTAACAAATAAAATGTGTATCTTGAATTTTCTGGGTATTGCCTCTGAAGATTACTTTATTCTGGATGAATTTTACGGAATTTTGCATAACTGCTAAATCGTAAGAGATGGACAGAAACTTACTGCACAAAAAATGTAGAGCACGTTAAATACACAATTTATATTATATATATTTTTTTCGTGGAGTTGGTCGTTTTAAAGATATTCCTTGTTATTGGTTTCAACTTTGAAAAACTAAAACTTTTCTCATACAGGAATTTGTCAACTCCTGTCCATACAAACAAAGGAACTTCAGTCACATAGCAGCTTTTGACTATCACTTTAACCTATGGTACTCCCTTATTTCGCTTCTACTTAACAAGCAAGCAAGTAATAATACTATTTCTTCTCAATTACCATGAAGTAAATAGAAGCATAAGCTTTTTAACAATGATTTGTTGCAGAGATGTAGAGAAAGTCATGTGAATGGAACACATGAGATTTTTTACTGGTGAAGCTTCGTGACTGCATATATTTGACTAGAAACCTTGTTTCCTATGCCACAATTTCTTAATTTCTCTTTCGCAAGATAACATCATTTTCTTCATGCCAGTGCACCGCCATGCTAGGCTCCTTCAAGTGCAAGAAAACTTGGGCAAGCTCAGCCAATTCCATTGTTTGTAAACAGAGGTCGCCCGAGATTCCCGTATTAGGTAATGCAATGACAATGTTTTAACCGTACACTTCATAAACTGAAAGCAGAAGTTTAGGCACTAAATATCTGATGCGTTACATTCACATGACTTTCTCTACAACTCTGCAACAGATTAGTGTTAAAAACGTATGCTTCTATTTGCTTCATGCTAATCAGAAAAAAAGTAGCAGAATAGTCTTATTACTTGCTTCCCTGTAAGTAGAAACGAAATAAGGGAGTACCATAGATTGAAGTGATAGTCAAAACCTGGTTGCTATGTAACTGAAGTTCCTTTGTTTGTATGGACAGCAGTTGACAAATTTCTGTATGAGAAAAGTATAAGTTTTTTAAAGGTGAAACTAAAAACAAGGAAATCTCAAAAACGACAAATCCCACGAAAGAAATGTATAAGACATAAATTGTGTGACTTAACATGCTCTACGTTTTGAATTTTTGTCCATTTTCCCTGAAAATCTCCGTGTCGCATCCCTGGAAGATACTAAACTTAAATACCAAGTTTGGTATTTTGCCGATTTTTTCGTTTTTGAGTTATCCTATTCACGGACACACACACACACACACACACACACGCACGCACACGCACACACACGCACACACACGGACCTTTTGGAAGGTAAGCAAAGCTGTTGGTCCCGTGTCGTAGATTTATGGCACTTAAAAGAACCTCAAGCCTGATAGAGAGGCCTCTGAGCAAAATTAAGCGGTCTTTCACACCCAATTTAGAATGTGACGCTGAGAACCATAGTAGTTAAAGAGCGTCTATAAATAACAGGCCATTTACACGGACCTTTTTCTGAATGTTTTTTTTTTTTTTCGTTACAGGGGACTCTAAAACATATATTTTCGGTCATATTTCGGTATCGAATTTTTGGTTGGAGTGCAATACCTTCTCTATACACTATGTACATAGTGCGTATAGAGAAAGTAAAAAGTAAATTGTTGTATTAGACCTTATAAAATTAAAAATATGAAGTATTATATTCACATAACTATATATCTCTGTAACAAATTATATTTAATAAGCTTATTCTTCATCCACTTCATGCTATCGAGACAAATACTAGCAGAAACGCTGTTAATACTAAGTACCTTATAAGTGGAAGGGAATAATCTAAGATAAACCAACAATCAAATGTTTTAATGTGGTAGCTATGGGATTGAAATCCGTTTCTTTGAGTGGTCAGGAATTGACAAGTTCCCGTGTGAGAAAACTTGAAGTATATTCAAACCGAAACCAATAACAAAGAATATCTCGAAAACGCTGAACTCCAGGAAAAATATATATAAGTTATGTAAATTTCTTAAACATTTTAATCTAAATCGTTAAAGCCATTTTTTGAGAAAATCACAATTTTCTAAAAATGTTTCCATGTAAAGGGTAGTTTGGGGTGAGGGGATTTTTCTCAAAATCTTCGTGTCGCATCCCTGGAAGTTACTAAATTCTGGAATTTTACCGACGTATCTTTTTTAAGTCATCGTGTTCACAGATACAAGGACACGCAGGCTCACATGGACCTTTTTCTAAAAATTAGCA
The DNA here is from genome assembly GCA_030762935.1 of Hymenopus coronatus. NCBI lineage: Eukaryota > Metazoa > Arthropoda > Insecta > Mantodea > Hymenopodidae > Hymenopus > Hymenopus coronatus. The sequence continues at coordinate 53,051,087 of CM060889.1, read as the reverse complement.
ACCAGCTTTTGACTATCAGTTGAACCTATGGTACTGCATTATTTCACTTCTATTCACAAGGAAGCAAGTAATAAGACTATTTCTGCTATTTTTTTCTGAAGAGCATGAAGTAAATAGAACTATGAGCTTTTTAAAAATACGAGGTACGTCCAGAAAGTAAGTTCCGTTACAATTTATCTCCGCTGGAGCGCTGCGATCGCAGTTCCGCACATGCGCGGTAGACGCTCTGTATCAAGGAGAAGAAACGTGTACCATTTTGAGATCCCTGTCAGCCACATACGCTTTGTTGTGCCTGTTTACAATGTCGGTGTTGATTGCAAATCCCGCCGCTTGTGAAATCAGATCTGTGATTCGTTTTCTGAATGCTAGGAAAGTGAAACCAATTGAAATTTATCGGCAAATTTGCTGTCAAAAGGTGTTGTTTTTCTTCACGACAACGCACGACCACACGCTGCAAATGTGACGAAAAACCTCCTACAGGGATTTGGCTGGGACGTGTTTGACCATCCTCCGTACAGCCCTGACCTCGCTCCTAGCGACTTTCGTCTGTTCTTACTCCTCAAGTCTTTCCTTGGCGGTTAATACTTCAACAATGACGAAGAGCTGAAAGAAAATGTTTCCAACTTTTTGAAGACACAGGCGGCAAACTTCTATGAAGAAGGTATACAAAAACTTGTGCCACGCTATGGCAAATGCCTGCAAAATTTCGGCAGTTGTGTGGAAAAGTAGTTTAAGAGTTGCAGAATTTTGTGCAATAAATAATTATTCTGTATCTGTACACAATTTAATTTTATTACCAAACGGAACTTACTTTCTGGACGTACCTCGTAATAGATGTAGAGAAAGTCATGTGAATGGTACACATCAGATTTTGTCGTACATAACTATTAAGTAAATATCTGGTCTAGCACCAAAAAACTAAAACCTAAAGGAGCTGTTAGAATCCGGTTGCTACAGACCATTGATGATTTTTGTTGTCAGCAGTGGCACTTGGATAACGCTCTGACAAGTGCATGTGTGTGTCGCTTATTCAGAACGTACACACATGCGCGGACGACCTTGCCTTTAGCCTGTGGATCACGACTTACTTACCTACTTTATTAATAACTCCTTACCAGAGGGAAAGTCAGACGAGGCGATACGACTACATTGTACACTTTCTTTTCTTCCATTTTCCCTTCATTCATTACACTACCAGTTGGCATTACACCATATTTTATATTTTTTGTGACAGCTCTGCGTGTCCTTTATATATAGGTATGTGAATTATTATTAATTACTTTCTATATACGTGCTGTATAGAGAGGTATTGCATTCTACCCAAAAATTCGATACCGAGATTTCACCGGAAATACCCCGAAACAAAACAAAAAAAAAAATTACAAAAAAGGTCAGTGGGTATCTGTGCGTCTGTGGACAGCATAGCTCAAAAACGAAAAGACCATTGAATACCAAACCTGGTATTTAAGTTTGTTTTCTTCCAAGGATGCGAGACGAAGATTTTCAAGAAAATCCCCCACACACAACTATCCATTACATGGAACTTTTTTTCGAAAATTTTTATTTTCTCACAAATGGCTCTTAACGATTTTGATTAAAAATATCGTATATTAAAGATATTTGCTTGATAAATAAAATGTATATTATGACTTGTTTGGGAATAGCCTCTGAAAATTACTTTATTCTGGATGAATTTTACGAAATTTTGCATAACTGCTAAACCGTAAGAGATGGACAAAAACTTATCACACAGAAAATGTAGAGCACATTATAACACACAATTTATGTTATATATATTTTTTTTTTTCGTGGAGTTGATCGTTTTTGAGACATTCCTTGTTTTTGGTTTCTGCTTTGAAAAACGTATACTTTTCTCATACAGGAATTTATCAACTCTTATCCATACAAAGGAAGGAACTTCTGTCACATAGCAACCAGCTTTTGACTATCACTTTAACCTATGGTAGTCCCTTATTTCGCTTCTACTTACAAGGAAGCAAATAATAAGACTATTTATGCTAATTTTTCTGATTAGCATAAAGTAAATAGAAGCATAAGCTTTTTAAGAATAATTTGTTGCAGGGATATAGAAAAAGTCATGTGAATGGTACACATAAGATTTTTTTTATCTTCTATACAGTTTCAAGATACTGTTTTGTTATTGGTTTCATTTTTAAGTCACCAACTTTTCTCAAATAGCATGCAAAGCGAAGCGAATCTCAACTGTTTCACATAGCGACCAGCTTTTAAAAGATTTGACTATCGCTTTAACCTAATGTTTTCCCTTGTTTCTTTTCTACTTACAAGGAAGCAAGTGATAAGATCAATTGTGCTAATTAAGTAGATAAAAGAAAATCTTTTGTAAGAAACGTTTGTATTAGAGAAGTTATGTGAATGAAATACACCAAAACTTTTTTTTAGGCCCCTATCTTAAAAATGTGAGTTTAATTAGTCTTTGTATAAGAATGCCGCTAGTGATCTGTGACTTCAGCATGCGATGGTTTGGTAATTAATCTGTTTTATCATGTTCGAATCTTATCATTAAGATAAGATTAATTTTAATTGAGTCACGAAGTCAATTTACATTGTTTCGCTAGACAAACGAAAACCTTGACAAGAGTTTTAGGGACTTCTTAGTGACAGTACAAAATTCTGCGCTGAGCCTCAATGAAATATACATTAAGGTTTCCTGAAAATTAATGACATTTTGTAACTTATAAAACAACTTCTAATTCAGAAACCATAGTAAAATCATAACTTAATTTAATAATTACTAACTTATTGATATTTCAAGAAATAAGACTATTTGCAAAAATTTTCACATACTCCTCTTCTTTAGGATCATTTCTCTTATCTAACACTTCAGACTTTGTAGTCACTTTAAAATATGTTATTTGGCATAGCTGGTGAAACATTGACATTTTAAGTAAAAATAGCAATTTTAAAAATATAAAAGTATGTAACTTTTTTCTTATTTTATAGAAAACAAAACCGGGCTTGTAGGCCGTGGTCCACTGGGATTTTCCCCTTGTTCCCCAGACGTTTCGCCTGCGTCTGCGGCAGGCATCATCAATGGCGTGTACATCTCCGTGGTCTCTCAGTAGCGACTCAAGGGGAGAAGCCCAGTGGACCACGGCCTACAGGCCCGGTTTTGTTTTCTATAAGTGATTCTAACACCATTCGTGAAAGCCTTCCAATTTTAATGTTCTTATTTTGTTACTTTTTTTTTTTTTTAGGTATATTTAACTTTTTAGGAATTTCTTACGCGGGTAACACAAAAGCTTTCTCCGGCTGTTTAGAGAAATACACGTTGCATGTATATAAAATATCTGATGTGTCCCATTCACATGACTTTCTCTACATCGCTATAACAAATCATTGTTTATCCACTTTATGATAATCGAGATAAATATTAGCAGAAGTTGTCTTAAATACATGCTTTCTTGTAAGTAGAAGGAAAATAAGGGAATACTCTAGACTAAAGCGATAGTCATATCTTTTAAAAATTGGTTGCCATGTAGTTGAAATCCGTTTCTATTCAGGCTCGAGTTTGCAGCTTTCCGTGTGAGAAAAGTTTAAGTATTGACTGCCTCCGTGGCCGAGTGGTCTGCGAGCTAACTTTTCACCCGGAGGTCCCTGTTCGATTGCCGGCTGGGGTGGGGAATTTTTCTTTAACCAGAATTATTCCCTATTCCCCACATAGTTTGGAGGTATGAATGTGAGAGTGAATGTGTGTGTTTAGTAATATAACAATGATTATCCTAAGGTTCTAAACCTACAGTAGATAATACGAGTTTCACAAACCACAGCACCCGATATGACCATTGAGGTTAAAGGCGGCTTTACAAATGAAACAAAAAATTTTTAAGTAATTTAAATCTAAAACAAACAACAAGGAATATCTCAGAAATAGTTAATTCCACGAAGAAGAAAAAAAAAAACGTGTATGACATACATTGTGCGTTTTAATGCGATCTACGTTTTTATGCAGTAAGTTTCTATCTCTTACGGTTTGTCAGTTATGCAAAATTCATTCAGAATAAAGAGGTCTTAGGAGGCTATTCCCAGAAAATTCAAGATATACATTTTATTTGTCAGGTAAATATCTTTAATATGCTATATTTTTATCAAAATCGTTAGAGCCATTTTTGAGAAAATCAAAATTTTCGAAAATTTGTTCATGTAAAGGGTAGTTGGGGGTGGGGGGATTTTCTTGAAAATCTTCGTGTCGTATTCTTGGAAGATACCAAACCCAAATACCAAGTTAGGTATTTAACGGTCTTTTCGTTTTTGAGGTATGCTGCCGGTGAAATCTCGGTATCGAATTTTTGGGTGCAATACATACCTTCTCTATACATTATGTACATAGTACGTATAGAGAAAGTAAAAACACCCGGAAGTGTGTAGTTTTACTACACTGAATAAAGATTCGTACTTCTACTTCAGTGCTTCATGAAAGAAAACAGAACCCACTCTTCGTTTCCCACTTATGGCGGGTCGGCCATATTCCGGGTTTCTGCTGGCTAATACCGATTACTTTGCAAACTCAATCATTCTCGTCAGCGAAAACACCAACTGCAGCTGTAAACATTCTTCGTATAAGGATTTAAGAAACAACTGCAAAAACGATTATCCTTCCTGGGTAGGTGGACTGTAAAACAAGCAACTCAGTAACATTGGTGGTCTTTTTGCAAAATTAACTCGTATGGTTCGTACCCCTACTTATACACACTGACAATATATAGAGAAGGTATTGTATCCCACCCTAAAGTTGGATATCGATATTTCACCGGAAATATATGTTTTGAGGTCCCTGATTCCAAATAAAACATTTTTAGAAAAAAGGTCCGTGTGTGTCTGTGTACAGTATAACTCAAAGTACAGTTTACAACCAAACTTGATGTTTTAGTTTAGTATCTTCCAAGGATGTGACATGAAAATTAATATATATATATATATACATACACACACACCCCCCACCCTAAACTACTTATATATATATACACCCCACCCTAAACTACTTGTAGATATTTAAAGCAAATATATCTTGCTTTGTTTGAACGTGTTTTTAGCTATGGACTGTTAGCATATGGGAACTGTTCTAAATTGAATGATATTCTACTTCTACAAAAGAAAGCCATGAGAATTTTATGTCATACTTCTTACAATGCTCCATGTAGACCACTTTTTAAGCAACAGAAAATGTTAACTGTGTACAATTGCTATATATTACAATTATTATCATATGTGCAAGTCAACTTAAACTGAACAGACATGTACACACATTAAATACCAGAAATATTGATAAATTGCATGTTCCATACACTAGACTAACGAAAGTTATTTGATAACCAGCATTATAGCCTATAATAAGCTTCCGGACCACATGAGAGATCTGAATGTAATACAGTTTAAGCCTAAAGTAAAAAAATGGTTGATGGACAATGTATTTTACAATTTGGATGAATTTTTTAACACTAGAATTGTTATGTGACTGACTCTTACTTGTATATATTATTTTGACCATGTCTATTGTACCAATGTACCTAATGACTAAACAAATAAATTCTAAATACTCTTTACGTGGAAAATTTTTTGAAGTTTTTGTTTCTCAAAAAGGGCTCTAACGCTTTTTGATTAAAATCTCTTATTTTTAAGATATTTACGTGACAAATAAAATGTATATCTTCCATTTTCTGGGAATAACCTCCTGAAGACTAGTTTATTCTGGATGAATTTTACGGAATTTTGCATAACTGGTAAACCGTAAGAGCAAAAACTTTGTTAACAAATAATGTATATCTCGTTAAAACGCACTTTTTATGTTATATACATTTTTTTTCGCGGAGTTGACAGGTTGGTTTTTTTTAAATAGATATTCCTTGGTATTGGTTTCAGCTTTAAAATACTTACTTTTGTCATATGGGAATTTGTCAACTCCTGTGCTTACAAAGGTACTTCAATCACATAGCAACCAGCTTTTAAAAGATTTGGCTCGCTTTAACCTGCCGGTCCCCATGGCCGCGCTCGCCAAGGCGTCCCGCTTTGGTGCTTCGTAGCGCTGGGGATCGTGGGTTCGAGTCCCGCCTTGGGCATGGGTGTTATATGTTTGTGTTTATGTGTGTGTTGTAAAAGTAAGAAAACAGCAATCCAGTAATAATACAGAAAAACAAGGTAAAAAAAAAGGTAAATAAAAGTAGGGTATACAGTGCCGGAGTCCCGATCAGACTCCGGTACCGTATTTAAAAAAAAAAAAAAAAACCTATGGTATTCCCTTATTTCCCTTCTGCTTACAAGGAAGCAAGTAATAAGACTTTCTGCTAATTTTTTCTCGATTAGCATTAAAGAAATAGAAAAATAAGCTTTTAACAATAATTTTTGTAGAGATGTGGAGAAAGTCATGTGAATGGAATACATCAGATTTTTAGAAGAAAGATCCTTGTGTGTGCGTGCTTGAGCGTGCGCTTGTGCGTGTGCGTGGACAGCGTAGCTCAAAGACGAAAAGACATTAACTACCAAACTTTGTGTTTTAGTTTATCTTCCAAGGACTTGACATGAAGATTTAAAAAAAATATCCTCCCATCCAAGCTACCCTTTACATGGTACAATTTTTGAAAATTTCCAAAAATGGCTGTAATGATTTTGGTTAAAATAAAATACCGTATATTAAATTTATTCCCAACAGAAATAAAATGTATATTTTGAATTTTCTGGCAATAACTTCTGAAGACTGTCTATTCTGACGACTTTTGCCTTTGTTTGTATGGCAAGAGTTCAAAAATTCCCGTAACAGAAATATGTAAGTATTTTAAAACTGAAGCCAATAAAAAAGAATATCTCAAAAAAGGCCAGCTCCACGAAAAGAATGTATGTGACATAATTTACATGTTTTAACGATCTGTACATTTTTTGTCTATGTCTTACGGTTTACCCGTTATGCAAAATTCATCCAGAATAAAGATATTTTCAGAAGCTATTCCCTAAAAGTTCAAGGTATACATTTTATTTGTTATGTAGATATCGTTAACATACAATATTTTAGTCAAGATCGTTAGATCCATTTTGGAGAATATCAACATTTTCGAAGGTTTTTCCACGTGAAGGGTAGTTTTGGGGGGAGGAATTTTTTTTTGAAAATCTTCGTGTCACCTCCTTGGAATATACTGAACTTAAATACAGAGTTTGGTATTTAGCGAACACGGACATTTTTTGAAAAATGTTTTTGTTTCAGTAGGTCTCAAAATACATATCTCGGTATCGAATTTATGGGTGCAATACAATACCTTCTCTATACATTATGTACTTAGTACGTGTAGAGAAAGTAAGTAGTATATAAATAGCATGAAATAACATGAACGTTATAGTGAAAGACTATGAAACAGTGTAATAACACAATTTAAAAAGCTGACTTTCTCTGTATGTGTACATAGTAGGTGCAAAGGAAGTAATAGTGCCTTTAAACATCCATTTCATATCTGCAAAAAGTTGGTGTCGTCGCAAAAGTATCTGATCAAGCATAATAAGTTATATATATATATATATATATATATATATATAAATTTATATAAGTCGTAAAGTTTGTATAGGTTATGTAAAATTCCTGGGTCTTGATATCACATGAATTGGAAACACCGTATTGATTATATCTTACCCAACCTGAGCTCTGCATGTTTTGCAGTCAGAACATTAATTCAGCTTATAAATAAGAGCATTCTAAAAACAACTTTTTAGACAGTTGGTGCTAAAAGTAGGTCTTTTACCAGATGTCAGTAACGTTAAAAGTAGAACATTGTCACTTAGTGCTAGAAAATTATAACACTCCAACTTTGGTTTATGTGTCCACGGCCTCATTCAAGTAGGCTCGTATCGATCCATAAAAATGCGGATGATTTGATGTCATGAACATGGGATCTGCTGAACCAGACGAAATTATGCAGGCAGCGTAGAGAGAAAAATTACAACTGCTACACTGCTACACTGCTTGCGTAGAATGATTTCGTTCAATACTGGTAAGTCATCATGTTGTCAGCACTGATGCTAAGCACGGCAACAACTGAATATCGCAGACCATTAAGCATGAACTCCGGGAAAAGAAAAACAATATTTATAATTATACTATGTCTATAAAGATTGTGAACTGTCTAAAAAGTAGTGTATGGCACACGAGTTAAATTGTTTTATATTGAGCGTAGGATTACTGTGCTCGGCCTACGACCTCGTTTCGCAAGCTTTCTACTCAATACATAAAACACCAATTTTACCACTCGTATCATAAATAACTAATTATGCTTATTTTCATCCATTGATGACCTATGGAACAATATTCTGGGGCAATTCAATAGATGCCAAAAAAAAGTGTTTATTATACCCCCCAAAAAAGAGAGAAAAAAAAAAGATCATAAGAATAATGACAGGGGTAAGACTGTAAAATAAAATAAACCATATAAGTTTACAAACAATGCAGATATACATAACAAAAAGACTAGATAAAGCAAGACAAACATACACCAACAAATAATTTGCAAATATTCCAAAAAGGGAATTACTACAATGATATAGTTATATTTGACTCACCTCTATCTTCTATAAAGGAATTGCATATGAAAAAAAAAAAAGTTTAGGTCAGAATTGAAAAGATAACTTATTACTCATACATTCCATTCAATAAAACAATTCTAGTAATAACTAATGCAGCGTTGTAAATATAATATAATAAATAACTCCATGGCACGACACTCACAAGGAACCTTGGCCTACCGCCCGGCCGCTGCGTCCCCCATCTCGGTCCATGACAGATGTCATGGATGGGGTGCAATATTGGAGGCTGTAAATTATGCAAAATTGACACCTCTGAAAAATTCAACATCAGAGTTAATCTTTGTAAAAGGATTAATAATTATCAAGAGTAATCTGACTTGATCTTAATCTCCATCTAAGTCCCATGCTTGTATTTTATATCTAAGTATGTGACAGTTATGCGTGATTTAATTTTATTTTGATGGCACCGCTTATAAAATTGACACTATTTTACTCATGAAAGACCCAACTTTTAGAAAACCAAATCTGCATAATGGTTTTACATCTCCTAGTCCGCACAAAATGGGAGCTACACACGTCTTCTTGAAGTCCGAGACAAGTTGGTCTATAGAGTTGATTCGCTGAAAATTAGATGTGGACGATTTGGATTATTGCATCGCACCGAAAACTATATCGGGACGTCTCATTGGCTGCCGTGGTGGAATAGGCGAGTATCCTTACATCACAGATATATAGAAATTAGATCGAAATGCCTATCCTTTTTGCATTGTGGTTGGTTTTTGCCAAGCCACCATATTTAGACACCACACTTTTGAGATGAGAACACCTTATGTGAGTTAAATGTTCAGTTAAGCAGTAATTTAGACTGCAAAATTTAAACCAGTGTAATGGCCAATACGTGTGTGGTGTTTGGTTGTAGTTTCTCGAATAGCAGAAGCAAAAACAAGGAAAGGGAAATGCATTTCAATACTTAGGTTAACGTATTATTTAAGTGATTTTTCGGAGTTATACTTGGTGAAATATGTTATGCATTATCAACAGAACGATTCTGTATTGTATGTTAGATTTTATATTTGCAACTCGGAAAGACCGTTGAGAAGCAGACAAAATTGGCAACCTACTCCGGTTTATAAGGAACCTCTTGCTAATTCGCCCATTTAGCAGCTATCGTGAGAAATAATCACTATCAAATTATGTGCTTATGATACCAGAACCTTGAGAATAGGGGGCTTGTTCCTCGGACTCGGAATGCAATACATTCAGTTCACAGTGAAAGTCATAATCTCTGATACTTGTCACCCTTTTTTTGGTGTGCACTTAAAAATGATTCCAAGCCTTTCCCAAATGTGTGTGAGTGTGTGTGTTTACGTACTGCGTCCCATATATGACGGCCTTCATACATATATTCAGGATCGTTTATTTAGTGCGCTCACTAGAAGAATTAGAGTAGACTAACTTTATATGTTAATGTAGGCAAGAGAGAGAAACAGTAGGTTTGGTCAAAATCTGATATTTTGCCCTCCTTCAGTTTTAGACAAAAAATTAGAACGAAATGAAGTTATGACCTTCCCGTGATGTTTACTGCAATAATAACTTCTGACATGCCGAAAAATGTGATTGTATTAAATATTCCTTCAACTAGAGATCTCCCTTTCCACTGTCCTTTGTCTTTAACTTCAAAAGCTTGGAAACAATATTTGACATGTGTATGTATATGGTAGCGTGTAGTGCCACAAGCTGGCGGCCGGACACAAAACTTGCTTCAGCAAAACGCCCTGTGCCTTACATTTAGGAATCTCATCTTTAGTAATGAGATGTTTAATTCTTGAATAGCCAATGGCATCCTTGCTGCTATAATTGTATCTTGTCATTTCATAGCATTATAAGGAAAAGGTTCAATTTCATTATTCCTGGATGGACGAAGTTTGCTGCTTGGAGAAGTAATCCAGTGCAATTTTTACTTTCTCTATACGTACTATGTACATAGTGTATAGAGAAAGTATTGCACTCCACCCAAAAATTCGATACCGAGATTTCACCGGAAATATATGTTATAGGGTCCCCTGTGTTCAAAAAAAGTATTTTCAAAAAAAGGTCCGTGTGTGTGTGTGTCCGTGTGTCTGTGAACACGATAACTCAAAAACGAAAAGTCGGTAAAATACCAAACTTAGTATTTAAGTTTAGTATCTTCCAGGGATGCGACACGAAGATTTTGAGAAAAATCCCCCCACCCCAAACTACCCTTTACATGGAACTTTTTTCGAAAATTTTGATTTTCTAAAAAATGGCTCTAACGATTTTGATTAAAATATCATATATTAAAGATATTTACCTGAAAAATAAAATGTATATTTTGAATTTTCTGGGAATAGCCTCTTAAGACTACTTTATTATGGATGAATTTTGCATAACTTTTCTACTTACAATAAAGCAAGAAATAAGACTATTTCTGCTAATTTTTCTCCATTAGCATGAAATAAATAAGAGTTAACCTTATTAACAATAATTTGTTAGAGATATAGAGAAAGTCATGTGAATGGAACACATCAGATTTTTAATTTTTATAATTAATTCTGGTGTGGATTTTAAATGGAGAAGTCAAGAGTTTTAAAGAACAGCTCTTTTAGACATGAAATCTGCTGTTTCATTACCGATTATGGAATGCAGACAAGGACTTGATGGTAGTAGGAGAATATGGAAAATTTGTCAGACTCGATGAGAAGCAATCAGGCGGTGTCTGTGGCACTGCATATTAAGACAGTATCTATGTGTGTGTCACGGGATTAAAAGGTGTCTAAAAGGAGATATAAATTCTATATAGAAGGGACAATATACATTGGAAATGGCCAGGGAAGAAAGTAAAACACGTCGAAGTGTGCAGGTACAACGTTACCATTAGCTGGCACACGACCCAGGTAGGAGAGTACCCTTAAGGGCAGAACAATGGACCGAAGGGGTTGGAAGTTCCACTGCCTGAAGGTGGACATAGCAAAGTACAAAATAGAAACGGTGCTCTTGTTGGTCGAGCGACGCGACTTCGCTTGCTATGGAAGACTCGTTGGATTAAGACGTGATTGTTTATTTAATACACCAGAAGACGGCCAAAAGATGATAGACGCAGTCGCACAAAGCATAACTGGAAAGGGGAAAATTTAGAAGGAATGCGTGTGTGTTCGACGGTAGAAAAGGTCGAAGAAAATAAATAAATGAGTTGAACAATAATCCTGAATTCAAAAGCAACCACATTTGAGAAAGATTCCATGCCAACATATCCTAACTAGGGCAGCCACACCTGTCCATAAATATCGTAAACCTTCACACGGGATCAGGTTTGAGCCATTTGTGTAAAAGTGCTTGCATTTTAAGCCTGCATCTCGGATGAGAATGTATATGCTATCATGACAGAGTCTTAAGTGTTTAGGCCATTTTATCGCCTGCATTCAAAGGCGTACTTAAGCAATCAGGGAAAAGGTTTCTGTATCAACGGGGCAGCTCATAAGATACGTGACTGTGATCTTTTTCCACAGAGGCCTTGTCTGACATAATCACCGGGTGACCTTAATTTAGTGGACGCAAGCTATTGGAATTCATCAAAAGCCAACTGTGACATATTAGGGTCCTCTCTGGTTACTTTTTGTTCAGTCGACATCAATACCAGCAACTGCACGATGGCTTCCCAGGGCGGCAGCTAGTGTCAGTTGGTACAGAACTCACCTGTTGAGTTTAAAGCAAATAAACCTTGAGGCCGTGCGTTGTTATTGTAATGCTTTACAACACAAATTTGATGTTCAGAGAAGTGTTGTTTCAAAACAAGATTTGATTTACTGAGTTGAAATTTATTAAAGCAGTTATTTAGTGTAAAGTCGCTACTTTTAAATTTTTGGGACTTACTATTAAATTATTTGGTAACTATTTACAAGTTGGGTCGCTAACTCTCTCCGCTGCGACTTATACCAGTTTTGCACTCTAACGGGACCGGAGTGGTTAGAGGGGGATTAGGGGTGGGGAGATGGTTTAAAAAACTAATGTTGCTACCTGTTTATATACACACACTAACCCAAACGGACTGGAACCTAACCACGCGCTAAATTTGAAATCCACAGGCTTTGAAATTGTCATCATAAATACAAAGTCAATCACTCGCACTTAGTTTCATTCGATTTTAGAGTGGCCGAAGTTCTGCATAATAAAATTCACTGAACAGCTGTATCTGCGTGAAACATACTCGTCATACATCAGCGACATATGCCGGTGTTGCATTCCACAACACTGTTCGCCTGCCGTCGACAATGAAACTCAGGTTTTAGGCACTTTAGTGTGTAGTATTATTATATATTTACATTGCAAAAGTACTACAAGACTTCTTTATTTATATTCTACTCCTTCTAGGCAGCATACTTCATAAATATTCACAAAAAAGGATCGCTACGCGCACGTAATAAATTAGCGTTTAACTTAATTACGGAGCTTTTCCGATAAAAAAAAAATTGGTGAAAACGTAACAAGTATAAACCAAACTTACAGTCAAACCACAATTTGTTTAAGTTCTAGAGGAGCCCAAGTTCTCTATAATTACCAATTATTTGTCCCTACCCACAATTGGCAATATTAATAGTGTGAATTAATTTTAACATTTAGAACATTTTTAACAGTATACGAATATTTGTTTATACCTTCTCTATATGTACTATATACATAGAAGATAAGAGTATATTCCACCCAAAAAATCGATTTATTGATTTCACAGGAAACGCAAGTTTTGAGGTTCCATTAGTACAACTTTATGCTTTCTCTAGCAATTGTGTACATATTTTGGGGACCCTTGATTCAAAAAAAAATTAGAAGGACGTGTGTGTGTACGTATAACTCAAAAACCAAAAATCCTCTAAATACCGAATTTGGCATTTAAGTTAGTATCTTCCAAAAGTTGGACACGAAGACTTTCAGAAACCTCCACACTCCAAAGTACTTTTTACATGGAACATTTTTCGAATTTTTTAAAAAAATAACCAATGCTTTTGATTAAATTTTCCTATATTATAGATGTTTACGTGGAAAATGAAATGTATATCCTAAATTTCTTGGGAATAGACCCAGAAGTCCTCTTTATTCTGGATGATTTTTGCATAATTAGTAAACCATAAGAGATAAACATAAACTTACTACATAGAACGTGAAGATCTCTTAAAACACACTATTTATGTAATTCACAGTTTTTTGGTAGAGCTAACCATTTCTGAGATATTCCATGTTATTGATTTCAATTTTAAAATACACTTTTCTCAAACAAGAAGTCGCCGTGTTTCTTTTATTTTACGCGTAGTATTGCAAAGAAGTGAATCAATGGCAATAGCACAGCGGCAGCTTTTAAAACATTTGACTATTGATTTAGCATAGTGTATTCCCTTTGTTCTCTTGTACTTATAAAGAACTAAGTAATAAGACCATTCTGCTAAAATTTATCTCGATTAACATGAAGTAGAAAAAGAATTATCTTGTTTTAAGGAGTTTGTTTGCAGAGCGAGGAGAGAAAGTCATGTGAATGGAACACAGAGGTGCACTCGTGAGCGTTCGTCTGTGTACACGATAATTCTAAAGCGAAAGGTCGGTTATAGGCTGAAACTTATATTTAAGTTCAGTATCTTCTAAAGATGCAACACGGAGTTTCAGGAAAATTCCTCCACCAAATAACTACCCTTTGTTTGGAACGTTTTTCGAAAATTTTGATTTTATAAAAAATGGCTCTAAAGTATTTGATTAAAATACCGTATTATATTAAAGATATTTCATGAGAAATAAAATGTATATATTGAATTTCAGGGATGAATTTCGCATAACTGGTAAGAATCAAAAACTTACTACACAAAAAATAAAGTTCTCGTTAAAACGCAATTTGTCATATATATATTTTTGCAGAGTTATTTGTTTCAATTTTAGATCAATTAAACTTTTTTTCAAACGGTGGTCATCTTTCGTTTCGTCTCGCTTTTGTTTTACTTCTGGTTAGGCAAAGCGAAGCGAATTTCAAATGTTTCACATAGCGACCATTTTTTAAATAAATTGGCAATCTCCTTAAGCATAGTGTATTGCTTTATTTCCCTTCTGCTTAGGAGCTAATGCAACCGTTTCTGCTGATGATTATCTTGATTACCACAATGTAGATAATGGAATAATCTTTTGTAAAAATAGCTTGAAGAGAAAGTCGTGTGAATGGAACACATGCGATTTTGAGCGTCCGTTAATCTGGTAGGTTATACCGGACGATAAATGAAATTAGTGAAATGATGCTCTTATGACCTCGGCGTCCATGGAGCTTCAAGTTACTCAACATTCGTCTTTATAGGTAAGGGAAAACTTCGAGGAAACAACTTATCCGGGTTACACCCTAACCGAGATTCGAGCACGGGACCTCTTTAATGTGAGGCAGACACGCTACCCTCACAACTCTATCTCAGTTTGATGAAGCGTTAAATCGTGGCCATCCATGTGCATTCATTGCAATAAAATGTAAACGGCATTTTGTTTTTACTTTCTTTACACGCAATCTGCACTTAGAGAAGGTAGTGCATTGCACCTAAAATTTGATACCGAGATTTTACCGAAATATATGTTTTGGGACCCCTGAGTAAAAAAAAATATTTTTTGAAATACCAAACTTGGTATTTAAGTTCAGCATCTTCCAAGGATGCGACACGAGGATTTTCAAGAGTCTTTACATGCAAACATTTTCGAAAATTTTGGTTTTCTAAAAAATGACTTAAAGCTTTTGATTAAAATCTCTTACATTTAAGATATTTACATGACAAATTAAATATACATCTTGAATTTACTGTGAATAGCCTCTGAAGACCTGTTTATTTTGGATGGATTTTTCTGAATTTTGTATAACTGGTAAACCGTAAGAGATGGGCAAAACACTTACTGCACAAAATAGGTACATCTTCCTAAAACACACAATTTATGTCATATACATTTTTTCGTGGAGTTGACAAGGAATATCTCATTTCGCGCTATTTAATTGGTTTCAAACTTTTCCCATACGGGAACTTGTTAACTCCTGGCCACGCAAAGAAACGGACTTCTTCAATTCCTTAGCAAGCAGCTTCTAAAAAATTTGGCTGTCGATTTAGTCTATTATATTTCCTGATTTCCCCTCTACTTACAAGGAAGCAAGTAATAAGACAATTTCTGCTAATGTTTATCTCAATTAGCATGAAGTAGATAGAAGATAGGCTTATTAACAATAATTTGTTATAGAGATGTAGAAAGTCATGTGAAAAGAATATATCACATTTTTACTTTCTGTACACGTACTATTACATAGTGTATAGAGAAGGTATTGCATTCCATCCAAAAATTCCATACCGAGATTTCACCGGAAATGCGTGTTTTGGGTCCCCCTGAATCCAAAAAATGTATTTTTACAAACAGATCCGTGTGTGTCTGTCTGTCTCTCTGTGGACAGCATAGCTCAAAAACGAAAAGAGCGTTAAATACCAAACTTGATATTTAAGTTTGGTATCTTCCAAGGATGTGACTCGTAGATTTTAAAGAAAAACCCCTTACACCCTACTACATAGAACTTCTTTTAGAAAATTTTGATTTTCTCAAAAATGGCTAACGATTTTGATTAAAATGTCATATATTAAAGAGATATACCTAACAAATAAAATGTATATCTTGAATTTCCTGGGGATAGCCTCTGAAGACTATTTTATTCTTGATGAATTTCGCGGAATTTTGCATAATTGCTAAACCGTAAGAGATTGGCAAAAACTTCAGCTATGAAAAACTTATGCTTTTCTCATACAGGAATTTGTCAACTCCTGTCCATACAAACAAAGGAACATCAGTCACATAGTAACCAGCTTTTGATTATCAGTTTAGCCTATGGTACTCCCTTATTTCCCTTCTGCTTACAAGGAAGCAAGTAATAAGACTATTTCTGATATTTTTTTCTCGATTAAAATGAAGTAAATAGAAGCATAAGCTTTTTAACAATAATTTGTTGCAGAGATGTAGAGAAAGTCATGTGAATGGAACACATCAGATCTTTATATTCTGTGGAGCACAACTATTTTCTACACCATGGCATTCCCAACTAAAAATGTAGGCTATCTTTCCAAACATGTTCTTTTATAACTCCCATAATATCATATTCAGGTTCAAGGGCTATGTAAATCCTTTTTAATCTTCAGATAATTTATTAAATGAAATTATAAAGTGTTTTATAGATCGGTGTCGGTTAGAACGATTTGGGTTTTTCAATAGTAAAAGCATTATTGAAACCAATAGAATGGTTTTTGAGATTACGTATGTACGCTCCTACCCACTCACAAATGTTCCCTCTACAATATTATTAAAATAGATGTATGGCAAAACACTACAATTGCTGTTTAATAGATGTAATAGTACTCTGTTAAAATTTCATTGAACTGTCTTCTTGATATGAAATACTGTTAGCTAGTCTTGTGGTTATGTGGCACGTAAATAAACCCAGATATATGCTCCCAAATCTCATCTAAAAAGAATGTTTGCAAAAGGAAGCAGCAGTTTTTACATGTGTGTATGTGTGTGTATTTGTGTCCGTGCGGCATCACTCAAAAACGAAAAATTGGTAAAATATCAAATTTGGTATCTTCCAAGGATGCGACACGAAGCTTTTGAGGAAAATCTCCCCGCTCCAAGCTACACTTTAAATGGAAAAAATTTGGAATATTTTAATTTTTTTGTCAAAAATGGCTGTAAAGCTTTTGATTAAAAACTGGCATTAAAGATATTTACATTGCAAATAAAATGTATATTTTTAATTTAATTAGGCTATGAAGACCTCTTCATTCTGGATGACTTTTGAATTACTGGTAAACCGTAAGAAAAAGTTTGGTATTTTACCGACACTTCGTTTTTGAGTTATCGTGTTCACACGCACGGACACACACAACTCACCGACCTTTTTCTGAAAATGCTTTTTTTGTTTTGTTTTGTTTGATGCAGGGAACCCTAAAACATATATTTTCGGTGAAATAAATTGCGGTTTATTTAGTACGCTCTTTAACTACTGTGGTTCTCAGCGTCCCATTCTAAATTGGGCGTGAAAAACCGCTTAATTTTGCACAGAGGACTCTCTATCAAGCTTGAGGTTATTTTATGTGCCGTAAATCTACGACACGGGACCAACGGCTTTACTTCCCTTCCGAAGGAAGAAATGCTAAGGATTTTTACACCCGAAAACATTCATCGTCCTCCGCCGGGTTTGAACCCGCGAACTTGGGTACATGGAGTTAGCATGGTAACCATTACACCACGGAGGGCGACATCCTCCTGACTTCAAATACCCAAGGTCGCGGGTTCAAACCCGGCGGAGGACGATGGATTTTTTCGGGTGTAAAAATCCTTAGCATGGCTTCCTTCGGAAGGGAAGTAAAGCCGTTGGTCCCGTGTCGTAGATTTACGCCACGTAAAAGAACCTCAAGCCTGATAAGAGAGGCCTCTGAGCAAAATTAAGCGGTCTTTCACGCCCAATTTAGAATAGGACGCTGAGAACCACAGTAGTTAAAGAGCGTCCATAAATAACACGCCATTTCCATTTCCACCACGGAGAACATTACGGTATCGAATTTTTGGGTGGAGTGCAATACCTTCTCTATTCACTATGTACATAGTACGTGTAGAGAAAGTAAAAATATAATTCCGAAATGTACATTTCATTTTATTGTGCAACTAATATGAAATATAATACATTATTACTCTCACAAAATTGGGGAGATGGGTAGTATTATGATTATGGGTTTATAGTGTTGCTTATGGTATTGAAATGTCAGAATCCCAAAATTTGATCTCTGTAATATGAGAGCATTAATTCCGAATTTCACATTGAGTACAACATAAAATCAAATATATCTGTGTAGATTTAAAAATAATATATTTTCCAATGTTGGGTCATAGTAAGTCATTAAGGGCCAAATTAACTGCAGTTTATGGTAAAAGGTTCAATACTGTGTTATGGAAACACTTCTGAGCTATAATTGATCAGGTGAGAATAATCAGGAACGAGAATTGAATGCAATATTCGAATTTGAAAGTTAATTTTACAAAAGTAATTAAATAAAGTATCCAGAATGAATGCCACCACTGTAATATGCTTGTTCATTTGTATCGATGTTGGGAAGCCCAGCACTGAAAGTGCGGATAATTACCATAGAGTAACTGAGGCTACCATAGTAGACACTTCAAGCCGTAGCTTACCTCGAAGTTTCAAATTAACTCATACAAAGGTCACATGCAAAAAAGCTAGCAGCCGGTTTTAAATGCAAGGTTCCGAAATTTAGCAGCAAATTAGAAATTACTTGTTTAAAAACAGGGAAATAACATTTACTTCTTACTAATGACTACTGGACGACCCTGAATGTCTTTTTTTACTTTCTCTACACGTACTATGTACATATTGAATAGAGAAGGTATTTTATTGCAACCAAAAATTCGATACTGAGATTTCACCGGAAATAGACGTTTTAGGGTCTCCTGTATCCAAATCATTTTTCCTCCCCCCCCCCCCCACCCCAAACTATCCTTTACATGGAACAATTTTTTAAATTTATTATTTTCTCAAAAATGGCTCTCTACGATTTTGATTAAAATACCGTATATTAAAGATATATACAGGACAAATAAAATGTATGTCTTGAATTTTCAGGGAATAGTCTGTGAAAACCTCTTTATTCTGAATGAATTTTGCTGGATTTTGCATAACTAGTAAACCCTAAGAGATAGACAAAAACTTACTTAAAAAATCTGATGTTTCATTCACATGACTTTCTCTACATCTCTGAAACAAATTATTCTTAAGAAGCTTATGCTAATTGAGAAAACATTAGCAGAAATAGCTTGCTTCCTTATAAGTAGAAGGGAGTACCATAGGTTAAAGTGACAGTCAACAGCTGGTTGCTATGTGACTGATGTTCCTTTGTTTGTATGGACAGGAGTTGAAAAATTCCTGCATGAGAAAAGTGTGCGTTTTTCAAAGCTGAAACCAAAAATAAGGAATATCCTAAAAACGACCAACACAATAGTGTCTTTTAATGTGCTCTACATTTTCTGTGTGGTAAGTTTTTGTCCATCTCTTACGGTTTAGCAGTTATGCAAAATTCCGTAAAATTCATCCAGAAAAAACTACTCTTCAGAGGCTATTCCTAGAAAATTCAAGATATGCATTTTATTTGTCGTCTAATATCTTTAATATTTGACATTTTAGTCAGTATCGTTAGAGCCATTTTTGAGAAAATCAACATTTTCGAAAAAAGTTCCATGTAAAGGGTAGTTGGAGGTAGGGGGATTTTCTTGAAAATCTTCGTGTCGCATCCTTGGAAGATATCAAACATAAATACCAAGTATGGTTTTCAATGGTCTTTTCGTTTTTGAGCTATGCTGCCCCCCTCCCACACACACACACACGCGCGCGCACACACACACACACACACACGGACATTTTTCCGAGTCCTTAAATTGCTGAAACTCTTTTTCGTATAATTTCCGTGAAGTCGACGGTAGTAAAGTTTGAACTGTTTCTTTTGCTTCATTTAATATATCATTTGGAACCGATATATTAACGTTCTCAACGTCCATCGTAAACTTAATCAATTTGATACTAGCAGCAATAAAAACAAAATTAGTATTCATACATAGCCCACCATATTGTATTACTTTAAGAACGCCGCAAATCAATACTTTATTCTTTATTTAATTTATTACTATCTGTTGTAAAATCATTAACTGAATATTTGTTACACATTAATTTAACGAATCTGTAGGATAAAATAATGTGTTATACAGGTGGACAAACCTCTATTATCCACTAGTATACTAAATAACTATTATTTATAAATATTCAAAATAATGACACTATTGCCAACCTAAACAGAACGAAACAGGGACCATTGTTTATAGTTTAGTCTATTAACTTTAGGGTGACCGTTTTAAAACTGTGATAAACTGGCAAATATAACTGGCGCAACCGATCTGGACATGTGAAAATCTTAATGAGAGCTAGGAAGCGAGTTGCACTTTCAGATAAGCAGTTCACCAGTCGATTTATGCATGCTGGAAGAGTCAATGTCAAATATCTGTCACCTCTTATGCACCTGCAGTGGTAAATATGTGTGTCCAAATGTATATTCATGTCTACAAACCATTGTCAATCGTCTGCCTGCAATTCTTCCACACCTGACAGTCCTTCATCTTCGCTCACGTCATCGTCAACATCAACGTTATCGCTACTTTCTGCACCATTATCCTGAATTAGAATTCTTTCTATTTGAGTTTCTACAATCTTTCTAATGATTTTCAATGTTCTCAACATGTCGACATACATTTTCCCATTCTGGCCTGCCAATTTCTGCAATTCGCTGGCGACACAACTGTTCCACATCTTTTAATTTAAAAGTGATATATTAAGTTTTATTTTTCTTTCTTTCTTATCTTTGAGAACTCTAGTAACGGAACTCAGTGAAATATCAGTTGCCTTGGCTACTCTTTCATTCACTTTCGACAGGCTTTTGAAGAACTCTTTGAACATACATTTTCTTCCTTCATCTCTGCCTCTTGTTTCATGAAGTCAAAGACATTTTCAATTATTTCTCTGCTCTAAGCAATACCTTGCCACTTAACTTTGAAAACGTAGGAGCCATGGTTAAAAAAATAAAATAAATAAAATGAACACTGTTCACTGCCTACTTTGAATACAAACATATGTGGAAGACTTTCGATGCACACTACAAAGTTTGCTCGCTGTGACTTTAAGTAAGCAAAATATCATACCACAATCTCCGATAAGCCAGGCTCGGTAGCTGATTTGGCGGTGAGGGTCACGATTC
Organism: Hymenopus coronatus; assembly: GCA_030762935.1. Classification (NCBI taxonomy): domain Eukaryota; kingdom Metazoa; phylum Arthropoda; class Insecta; order Mantodea; family Hymenopodidae; genus Hymenopus; species Hymenopus coronatus. The sequence goes on along the minus strand of CM060889.1, from coordinate 53,029,680 downwards.
CAGAAGTTTTGCGCCGGCAATACAACATGTGATTAAAGGTTTTATCTCATTTTGTGACACAGAAATGTGGTAGTGTAAAATATGCCTTAATGTTCGGACGCGTGCAAACGTCCTTCACTTTACGTTGCACCTGTTTGGCGCACGCTTTGTGGCGAAGACAAAACCAGGACCAGCGGGGACATGCCATTTACTATTTAGATTATCTGTGTATTAAACGGATTAGTTATACAGCAGCTGAGGTGCCAACAATTGTATCATCGTCGCCCCCTCCTTAACTCGTTGAAGGATTTTGTTATTCTTAAAATACAGGGACTTGCTTACAGAACATTTACTTTCTCTACACGTACTTGAGTGTGAATCTGTGGGCAGCATAGCTCAAAAACGAAAATACCGTTAAAAACCAAACTTGGTATTTAAGTTTTGTTTCTTCCAAGGATGCGACACGAAGATTTTCAGGAAAATCCCCCCACCCAAACTACCCTTTACTTGGAAAAAATTTCGAAACTTTTTATTTACTCGAAAATGGCTCTAACGATTTTGATTGTAACCTCTTATATTTAATATATTTACGTGACAAATAAAATTTATATCTCAAATTTTCTGGGAATAGCCTCCTAATCCATGTTAAACCTGGATGATTTTTTGCGGAATTTTGCATAACTGATAAACCGTAAGAGATAAACAAAAACTTATCACACATAAAATGTAGAGCTCATTAAAATACACAATTTATGTTATATATATATATATATATATATATATATATATATATATATATATATATATATATATTTTTTTTTTTTTCGTGAGGTTGACCGTTTTTTAGATACCCCGTATTAGTTTCAGTTTTAAAATACTTATTATTTTCTCATATGGGAATTTGCCAACTCCTGGCACTTAGGGAATTCCGAATTGTTTTCCATTAAGCCGGTACCTATTTTATACATTACCCCCCCTGCTGCTGCAAGGACGGAAGTTGATACGCTACTTATGCGTGTCAACCCCATAGGAGATAACTACCGGAGACCTCGGTGGGACCGACATCTACCAGCTTCTGTCTAATAATTCTCCAGGCCAGTGCCATTGAGACCTCTTATAACCCCGCACAGGCAACACCACCCAGGCGCACCCAATCTCCCATAAGTTTTGGGACCACTGCCACACCGAGTCCAACCCAATCCGAACAGCTCCCTTGCGGGAGGGGGCAACACCGGAGCGGAACAAGGGAACTCGGCACCGATCCAGCGAGAATTTGGTATTTATGTCCTCCCCTCCCCAGTATTTTTCAGAACATGATGACCCTGCCCCATTATTCTTTAAGTCAGCCTAACTGAAGTTTGCAATTACGGTGTGTCCGGTTGGAAACCAACCCTCGCTGTTGCCAAGTCTTCTACGCACTGGTCCCTTAACTGAGGCGTGATTCTCGACTTGCAAGCAGCTCTCCAGAAAACAGATTTTAATATGTTGCCTCTCGCCTCTAGTATAGGGTAGTCTTTTGTTTGCTAATAGTTATTGCCCGTGGTAGGGGGAGCGGTCCCGTTTAAAGGTCATCATTTTTTTGAGAAAGCTATACTTGCCTCCGAGAGGGAGATGATGGTTGATGTTTAAGGGCATTCAACTACCAAGGTCATTAGCGTCCTTATAAAACAAAGTTAATTAGAAATACTAAAGGTAAAATAAAAATATAAAAGAGAAATTAAAGAAAGGTCAATTAAAAAAAAACAGGAGATAAAACAAATGGTAAAAGATACACATATACACGAATCTAAAATATGGCAAAAAGTAGCGAAAAGGACACAAAATAACAAACTCGGTCGATGGGTTAAAATAAACGCGGGAGAAAACAGTTAAAATCGTTAAAACCCATGAATCTCTGTTGCATTAAAAGCAACCGTTAAAAAGGAAAAACTAAAAACTAAATCCTTATTGGACACGTGAAATTCGATAAGAAGTAAAATCTCTGTCGACCGCCCTAGGAGTGATAACGTGGCACACCACACAGCATTGACCTGACAACCCCGTACTGAAGGCACCCCAAAGAATTCCGTGGTGTTTTTCATTAGGTTGGTGTGTATTTTATATCTTCTCCCTTGCTCCCACACCGACGCAAGTGGATCCGCAGCTTACGCGCGTCAACCCCATATGGGATGCCTACCGAAGAGCTCGGCGGCCTACCAGCGTCTGTCTACTAACTCTCAAGGTTAGTGCCGGAGGACATTGACCCACGTGCCACCACTCAGATATACCCAATCTCCCATTTGGTATCGAGTCCAACCCAATCCGAACAGCTCCCTGGCAGGAGAGGCTCAGCTATTCAGTCCAGCTACTTCTATTAACGTCAGAAGTACAATGGGTGCTCGGGGTCCGCAGCGCTTTCACCGTAGTAGTTGAAGAGATCGGAACCTCCTCCCTACAGGCAGAGATGACGCGAGAAGACACTGAATGGCCGAAACCAGGAGTGATGGCACAACAATGACAGGGTTTTCACAGATTTAGACGCTCTGCCTGGCAGACTGGGGACCACCACTCCACCAATAGAGCCCAATTAATCCCAAGGGGCGGTCCGCATACCAGCTGATGGCCGAGGGATGGAACAAGTTCACAGAGAGATCCTTTTCCCCTGCCGCGCTGCACCAAAACACAATCGCCTACACTTCCAACTCAGAAATAGACTAACAGGATGAATTAAATGATTAGGTAATGGAACGATATGGTGGGGGGCAAGAAATTCGAGGGGTGTAATAAACCACTCTAGCACTTGCCTGACGACCTGGGGAAATCTTCACTTTGGATCGATATGTGAGAGGTGTGTTAAGTAAAAAAGCCTTTATCTACCCTCCCAAAATCTAGGGTCAGGGTGGACGGTCGCCGGAAGTCGAACCCGGGACCTCCCGAATGCAAGTCGCTACCACGGCGCCACCCGCTTGGTAGCTGGCAACATTAGTCTGAAGGAAAAAAAAAATCTGCGTTCCATTTATTTTGTCTACTATCGTTTGTATATAGCTTCACAAACCAGTGGTCCTCCGTGGTCTAGGAGTAACATGCTGGCCTCTGGTTCCCAAGGTCGCGGGTTCAAACCCGGCGGAGGCCCATGACTTAAGGGCTTCCTTAGCATCATCTCGGAAGGGAGATAAAGCCAGTTGTCCATGTCGTAGACTTACGGCATGTAAAAGAATCTCAAACCTGATAAAGAGGCCTCTAAGCAAAATTAAGCGGCCGTTCACGTCCTTTTTTCTAAAAATATTTTTGGGGGGGGGGCGATTCAGATCTCAAAACATGTATTTTCGGTGAAATCTCACTACCGAATTTTTTGTGTGGTCTGTAATACCTTATTTATCTGCTATGGACGGCCGCGCGGTGGCCGAGTGGTTAGACCGCTCGCCTCTCACCTAGGCGGCCCGGGTTCGATCCCAAGCGACCGCATGATTTGTGGTGAATAAAGCGGCGCTGGTGCGGGTTTTCTCCGGTTTCACCGGTGCTCCATCTTCATGTAATCAGTGTCATCGCCTGCGGTGCCATAAGTAGTTAAAGCGGGCGTTAAACATTATCAAAAAAATTATCTGTTATGTACGTTGTACATATGGCTATAGAAAGTAAAGTGGTGTAATGGTTGCGATTCATATACCCAAGGTCGCGGGTTCATGCGGGGGTAGGTTTTCTCGGGTGTAAAAATCCTTAACTTGGGTTCCTTCGGAAGGGAAGTAAAGCCGATTGTCCCGTGTCGTAGATTTACGGTACCTAAAAGAACCTCAAGCCTGATAGAGAGGCCTCTGAGCAAAATTAAGCGGTCTTTCACGCCCAAATTAGAATGGGACTCTGAGAATACAGAAGTTAAAGAGTGTCCATAAATAACACGCCCTTTCAATTTCTATACAAAATAAAAATGCTTGTTTTGGATTCAGAGGACCCTAAAACATTTATCTCTTGTGAAATATCGGTATCGTATTTTTTGGGAGGAATACAACACCTTTTCTATGCAGTATTTACGTTGTACTACATACGTGCTAGAGAAAGTAATGATAAAAAGAGGGCTAAATGTTGAGTCGCAAATCGAAATGCCAACGGTCTTTGTCGTAGAGGTCCAGGAGGAAGGTATGTATTGCCGGCGTTAAACTTCTGGAATCGTGACCCTGACCGCCAACCCAGGTACCGAATCTACTATCGGAGTTTCTGATATGATACCTTGCTTATTTAAAGTCACAGCGAGCAAACTTTGTACAGTCTGTATCGAAAGTGTTCCGCATTTGTTTGAATTCAAAGTGTTCAGTAAATAGTGTTCAGTTTATGTCCTTGACTTCATGAAACAAGAGGCAGAGATGAAGGAAGAAAATGTATGTTCCCCGAGTTCTTCAAAAGGCTGATGAAAGTGAATGAAAGAGTAGCCAAGGCAACTGATATTTCACTGATTCCGTTTCCAGAGTTCTCAAAGATAAGAAAGAAAGAAAAATAAAACGTAATACATCACTTTTAAATTAAAAGATGTGGAACAGTTGTGTCGCCAGCGAATTGCAGAAATTGGCAGGCCAAAATGGGAAAATGTATGTCGAAATGTTGAGAACATTGAAAATCATTAGAAAGAATTGTAGAATCTCAAATAGAAAGAATTCTAATTCAGGATAATGGTGCAGAAAGTAGCGATAGCGTTGATGATGGCAATGACGTGTGCGTAAATGAAGGACTGTCAGATGTAGAAGAATTGGAGGCAGACGATTGACATTGTTTATATAGTAGGCCATGTGTATAGATGCTTTGTAGATATGAATATACATATGAAAACACATGTTTATCAGTGCAGGTGCATAAGAGATGACATTGACTGTGAAAGGCACTCTTCCAGCATGCATGAATCTGCTTATCTGAAAGTACAACTCGCTTCCTCGCTCTCACGTGTCCAGATCTGTTGCGCCAGTTGCCGGAGCTGAGGATTGCAGTGGTGCAGACAGCATCGAGACAGGGTTGTGCAGGGTCAGCAGCAGCGGTCCGACAGGTTTTCCACTTCTGCAACTTCTTATAAGAAACAACTGTGCAGTTTTAGTATAGCGAATTTTGCAATTAATAATAATTGCTGCTAGAATGCTTTTGTTTTAGCAATTGCTACAACTAAATTGTGTTTAAGTAGTATAAAATTAACTCACATAATGGCTACATTGTCATTTAGCTCTTGAAAAACAAATATTATAAGGAACACAAAGTTTTACTTTCTCTATACGCACTATGTGCATGGTGTATAGAGAAGGTATTGCACTCCACCCAAAAATTTGATGCTGAGATTTCACCGGAAATATATTTTCTAGGGTCCCCTTTATCTAAAAAAAGCATTTTCGGAAAAAGGTCCGTGTGTGTGTGTCTGTGAGCACGATAACTCAAAAACGAAAAGTCAGTAAAATACTAAACTTGGTATTTAAGCTTAGTATCTTCCAGGGATGCGACACGAAGATTTTGAGAAAAATTCCCCCACCCCGAACTACCCTTTACATGGAACTTTTTTCGAAAATTTTGATTTTATCAAAAATGGCTCTAACGATTTCGATTAAAATTTCGTATATTAAAGATATTTACCTAACAAATAAAATGTATATCTTGAATTTTCTGGGAATAGCCTCTGAAGACTACTTTATTCTGGATGAATTTTACTAAATTTTGAATAACTGCTAAACCGTAAGAGATGGACAAAAACTTATCACACAAAAAATGTAGAGCACGTTAAAACACCAATTTATGTTATTACATTTTTTTCGTGGAGTTCATCGTTTTAGAGACATTCCTTGTTTTTGGTTTCTGCTTTGAAAAGCATACTTTTATCATACAGGAATTTGTCAACTGCTGTCCATACAAACAAAGGAACTTCAGTCACGTAGCAACCAGCTTTTGATACTCCTTTATTTCGCTTCTACTTACAAGAAAGCAAGCAATAAGACTATTTCTGCTAATTTTTTCTGATTAGCATGAAGTAAATAGAAGTATAAGCTTTTTAATAATAATTTGTTGCAGAGATGTAGAGAAAGTCATGTGAATGGTACACAGATTTTTTTCATCTTGTCGCTTCACCTCCAGTCGTGAATTGTCCTAAGAGATGAAAACACGGGTTGTATTTGATAATTCAGCTAAATAGATTATTAATGATTTATAATGTTTAGGAAGGGAGATTTTATCAGGTTATGATTGAAATACTTACATTAGTTCGCAAGTGATAGACGAGGCATTCGACCATGTTTATTTACCGACTGTTTTTTTTTTTTTTTTCTTATTTTTTCACTGCCTCTTGAATTATGATGTGCTCACACGTGTCACACCCAATGTACGAATATCGATGGGTCAACAATAGAAATAGGGAAGTTATTTTATTTCAGCTTTTAATAAGTAATACATGAAATGGAAACAAGAGTTATTTTATTTGAGACAATTGCAGTAACCTCAAAAAACTAAGACAGGTTAAGCAAACGAACATCAGGTGCGACAAGATTTCAAACAATTGAACATCAGCTGCTATAAGATGTTTGGACTATCGCTCCAGTGAGATGACCGCGATTGGTTCGTCTTCAGGGTTAACTGATCTTTTCGTATTATATCTCTTACTGCTGCCAGTTAGGCAAATGCCAATCAGAATGAAGTAGCACATGTCTTGAGTTTTACGTCATTTCCTAATTGTATTGTAAGTATTAATGACCTCTCAAACTCTTACAATAAGTACTTAAAGGGCTTGTTGGCATGGCAATTGGTAAATGAATTGTAAATTTAGCTTACATTACTAAACATATGTTCAGAATGATTAACTTGCATATCAAGTATTTAAAAACAGTAGAACAAACCACAGTTTGTAGAGAACGCCATGTAATTGTAACCTTGATTTTAACGAGCAGCATATTCGCGGTTCGTCGTTCATTGCACCTTGGTGTAATGGAGGTAATGAATTCTTGCTGCAGAAGGAGCTCCTTGTGAGAGAGAGAACTGGATCGGAAGCTCAGAGAAGCGTGTAATAACTGGTAGCCTGAAACCAGCAATGCAATGCGAGCTATGCTGCTCATACATTAGCATGCGTTATGCTAAGACTTTCTCTTCGTCACGCCTGCGTTCCATCCTTTCTATGTAAACAGCCTTCAGAATTGGATAGCTGGGATTTGCTCTATCACTGAGCATCCATGGCAATATACCGGTACGAAATTAAGTTTCCCGACTGACTCGTATGTTTCCCGATAAACCACAACGTGATCTGAAATACTTCAGTGGCGACTCAATGTCGTAAATACTTTTTTTGACTGACACTGTTAAATGCAAGCTTTTTAACACAAAACACTCGAACTAAAAATTGAAGGGCTGAGAACCATAGTGGGCCATCTCCACGTGAGGTCAAAATTGAGCTGTTGCCATCTGTCGGTATAGTTTATGGTTTTGAAAGAGTTAGGTTTCCAAACGCTTCTGCTGATGTTGCAGTACCACCTGATATGATGTCTGAATTTAGCAACACAAACACACCAAGTACCTCATTTCCAATTGTCCATCACACTTTCATCATAATTGCACAGTTAAGAACTTAATGCTGTCTATTATTAATAAGATTAATAAATGTTTGTTTTCTGTTATTTATCTGTATACAAATAAATGAGTTTATGTTCCTGAGGAAAAAAAAATAAAATAAAAAATCTGATGTGTTCCATTCACATGACTTTCTCTACCTCTCTGCAACAAATTATTGTTAAAAAGCTTATGCTTCTATTTACTTCAGCCTAATCGAAAAAAAAAAAAAAATAGCACAAATAGTCTTATTACTTGCTTTCTTGTAAGCAGAAGGGAAATAAGGGAGTACTATAGGCTAAACTAATAATCAAAAGCTGGTTGCTATGTGACTGACGTTTCTTTGTTTTGTATGGACAGGAGTTGACAAATTCCTGTATGAGAAAAGTATAAGTTTTTCATAGCTGTAAACAAAAACAAGGAATATGTCAAAAACAATCAACTCCACGAAAAAAAATGTATATAAGATAAATTGTGCGTTTTAAGGTGCTCTGCATTTTTTTATACTGTACGTTTTTCTCCATCTCTTACGGTTTAGCAGTTATGCAAAAATCCATAAAATTCATCCAGAATAAAGTAGTCTTCAGAGGCTATTCCCAGGAAATTCAAGATATACATTTTATTTGTCGAGTAAATATCTTTAATATACGAAATTTTAATCAAACCCGTTAGAGCCATTTTTGAGAAAATCGAAATTTTCGAACAAAGTTCCATGTGAAGGGTAGTTTGGGGTGGGGGGGATTTTTCTCAAAATCTTCGTGTCGCATCCCTGGAAGATACTAAACTTAAATACCAAGTTTGGTGTTTTACCGACTTTTCGTTTTGAGTTATCGTGTTCACACACACACACACACGGATCTTTTTGTGAAAATGCTTTTTTTTTTTTTTTTGGATATGGGGGGGATATATTTCCGGTGAAATCTCGGTATCGAATTTTTGGGTGGAGTGCAATACCTTCTCTGTACACTATGTACATAGTGCGTGTAGAGAAAATAAAAATAGTACCACCGCCTTCTTTACTAGTCCATTCTCGTGTCTAAACATGCTCAACTAGACAACAATTTTCTTCAATTGGCAACTTCAAACATATAAAACGTGCTTGCTGGGTATTTGGTTGTAACATACTCTAGTTTTATCATTTAATAGCAGAAGGAATGGCATGGAATTGTTAATTTATAAGATTTATGGTAAAGACTAAAGAACTGATATTACTACTCGTACATCGATTACCAATCTATATCGATAGACGAATTCTATTCCCACATAAACATACACGCCTGGAAGCGATAGAAAAAGGTAATATTCCTTGAACAAAAGGAATGTTGAACTTTATATTATAAAGTTATGGATAAATCTGGAAATATTGTGCTGTCTAAAAAATGCTGTATAACACTCAAGTTAAAAGTGACCTTACGGTCTCGTTACGCAACTTTACTTCTCGCAAAATAAAACTACACTTTTAACTCTTGTATCATAAATAACTATTATGTCCTGGATTCATAGTATAGCTATTATGTTCAATTAGTATTGATTTAATTGCTTACTCACAGAAGCCGTGTATAGGACAGGAGTTGGATAGGTAGGGTCAGACTAAAAAAATGAATGCCATAGCCAGGATTTGAACCACGTATCTCCCGGTCTCTAGCCGGTTACTCCATCACTAAGCTACCATGGTAACATGCCGGCACGGCATCATATTTACCTATCCAACTTCTTTCCTAGAAACGGCTTGCGAAAAAACAATTAAAATAACACTAATTAACCGCAATAGTTGGCTATACTAAGAAGCCCGGGATTTATGCCATTGTAAGTTCCCATTGGGGTTGCCATCTCAAAATAATTTGAGATCACCTTGTAGTTTACCGGGAAACATGCGAGTCAGTTGAGAAATTCAATGCTATGCCGGTATGTTGCCATGGTAACTAGAAACTGGGAGATCCGTGACTCAAATCCCGGCTGTGGCATTGCATTTTTCAGTCCGACTACCTATCCACGGTTTGTGTGAGAAAAAAACAAATTAAGTCTTCTGAATATCACAAAACAAGTTGTATTAGTTTAATCTTAACTCAAATTGTTTTCTTGTACTGTAAGATGATAATAAAAGATGTAGATAATGTATTATCATTTTCTTTACTTTTTCACTTCCTATCTCTGAGTGAAAAAGAAAATAAAAACTATCCAAAACAGGATTTTGAATTGCACAGGATTTGATGTTAGGGTTATTGAATATACAGTAATGATGAAGATTTCCACCACTGCATCCTTCCGGGATAGGGCCGGTATCACAAAAACGATAAAAAGATGTTAAATCCGCGTTTTGGTAAAATAACTTTCACCAACCATAGATTGCCGAAGCCTGCAAACCCAATTAAAACCTTACCGGTCATTTCCAATGTTTACGAATCCAAATCTAGTAAGCGAAGCAAAAATTAACGAGGCGCCGCAACGAATAATAGATATAGTTGGACAGCGGCGAATGTAATGCTACATTCACTATGAAATGCAAGCGCAAGAGTTTGGACTCATATTATTTAATGTAAGCATTCACATAGAAATATGCAAGACGCGACGCAATGCAATCTCCAAACTTTATCCTTGCGTTGCTTGCATAGAGGATGAAGTCTGATTCTTTTCTCTATGCATTACCTATGAAATGAACAACAGACGATCGCACTACAAGATTTTACAGGCCTGCTATACATACATGCTCTTCTATTTGGCCGTGCCGCGCCATCTCTAATTTCCCTTAAGAGGTTATGACAGTCTCCTCGCGAATCCTTTGATTTAATGGATGTAACTATCATCTGTGCCTAGATTTCTTGGCTCTCATAAATCGAAGACGCAGAGAAATAATTCTTAGTTCATTAAATGTGTATTATCACTTTCTGAAGTGTCTATGCTTGTACTATTTTCAATAATTTTGAATGAGCCACGAGCGTCAGTTGTTAGTATGTAATTTTATAATATATTTATTTGTAAAAGAGTGAGTGAATTTTCTTATGTGGTATTGTTGGTTATGTTATTCAGTTTGTAACTTGCGGAGCGCTTGGAAGTATCATGCGGATCTAGAAACCCGTGCCAACTTAGCGCTTACGATTGCATTGTAAATGGTGTTTCCTTGCGTCTGCCTTATGCTACGTTACGTCTGCGCTTGCATCTCATTGTGAATGGAACATAAAGGCAGTGATGATAAATACTCTGGTTCGACAGAAATACAGGGAGGCGCACAAAAGCCGGCCATAGAACTCCTTAGGTCTGACGTCACAGCTAGCCGTTGCCATGGAGATGCTCTTTCTATACAACACTGGTTCCTAAGGCAAGCTTGTGTAGGCCTCTAATGTAATTCATAATTTTTAGTGTAGCTGTGCTATAATACAGCAGATTCAATTAGCTTGGGTTGAACCACCATATTTAGAATAGTTAAGATGGGACCAAGAGATTTTTTTCCTGTGATGATTGTGTATTTCGTCCCAGAAAGCTAGCACGTGACTAAGGTCTACAAACAACAATAAATGAAGCCAAGAAGTGCAAGACTACTATTGGATTTGTATAAACACATACTTATATGTAAATAGGAATATATCATACTGAAAAACTAAGAAAATAGCAGGCGGTATTTTTGTTTTGCCCGATTTTATTTATTCTCTTACAGTAGAGTTGACGGAAAACTTTCAAAACACTTTCTAATGTGCAGTTGCCATATTAATGGTGGGAAAAAGGAAAATAGACCCATATTTTTACTTTCTCTACACGCACTATGTACCTAGTGCATAGAGAAGGTATTGCATTCCACTCAAAAATTTGATACAGAGATTTCAACGGAAATATATGTTTTAGGGTCCCCTATATCCAAAAAAAAGTATTTTCAGAAAAAGGTCCGTGTGTGTGTCCGTTTGTCTGTGAACACGATAACTCAAAAACGAAAAGTCGGTAAAATACCAAACTTGGTATTTATGTTTAGTATCTTCCAGGGATGCGACACGAATATTTTGAGAAAAATCCCCCACCCCAAACTTCCCTTTACATGCAACTTTTTTCGAAAATTTGGATTTTCTAAAAAATGGCTCTAACGATTTTGATTAAAATATCGTATATTCAAGATATTTACCTGACAAATAAAATGTATATTTTGAATTTTCTGGGAATAGCCTCTGAAGAGTAGTTTATTCTGGATGAATTTTACTGAATTTTGAATAACTGCTAAACCGTAAGAGATGGGCAAAAACTTACTACACAAAAAATGTAGAGCACATTAAAACGTACAATTTATGTTATATACATTTTTTTTCGTGGAGTTCGTCGTTTTTGAGACATTCCTTATTTTTGGTTTCTGCTATGAAAAACGTATACTTTTCTCATACTGGAACTTGTTAACTCCTATCCATATAAACAAAGGAACTTCATTGACATAGCAACCAGCTTTTGACTATCACTTTAACCTACGGTTGTCCCTTATTTCGCTTCTACTTACAAGGATGTGAGTAATAAGACTATTTCTGCTAATTTTTTTTCTGATTAGCATAAAATAAATAGAAGTATAAGCTTTTTAAGAATTATTTGTTGCAGGGATATGGAGAAAGTCATGTGAATGGTACACATCAGATTTTTTTCTTTCTGCCTTTCTGTTTCTTTCAAGTCCTAAAATGTTGATAACTTTCCTGTTACCTTTCGAAGTAAAAAGTATTTAGCTCAAAGCTGTCGCTTCTATAATCTTACCTCTCAACATTTTAGTTTAGAAAACTCGCACTATGTGTACAGGATTCTGTTCTTGGTTCAGCGGCACTGCTGCTATGGAGAATTTACAAATGCGGATAAATTCCTTCTTTTATTATATATTAATAGTACCCTTTAGAACATACTCACGATTTTTATTTATGACTGGGAAATCGAGGACAACACGGAATCACTTGTAAACGCAACTCAAGCGTTCCATAGTAAAACGATTAGGTAATCTGTAAAATGTCGTCATAAAAATCCAGCATATTTACACAAAAAAATGTTATTTTGGAAACACTGTGTAGACATATCAAAGTACTCATCTTGTTAATTTACAAATATACGGAGTATAATGGAAACCAAAAGGTCTTATGTTACTAGGGCTAAAGTATGAATGTTTCGTGCATCTGTGGATAGAAATATAGGACCAGGATTTTGATGAAATTTCATTTTTGTTCCGAGTTGTCGAAGGCGATGCTTATTGACATTTGAGTTCATTCTGCAAAAAAGACGTAAAATATATACGATTTGATAGGTCATCAGAATGCATTTTTTAACATTTATGTGTGGTTTTAGGGCATTTTCTTATCTTTACAGAACTCTATGTGGCATTTTTGTACCTAATTGTCCATTTTAAGTCATTTGTTATTTAATGATGTAGTAGCCATATAATAAAATAAAAATCAAATCTGTATATTAAACCCTGATAACTAATTACTTGAACCAGGGTAAAATATCCCAAACCTTACACATTTGTTACTACCTATACCAATTACTAATTTAATCATACAATTTAAAGTAGTCATATAATGCAATACACAAGTAATAAAATTATTTTCGGCATTATCCTTGGAACATATATGACATCGGGGATTTACCGCGTTCCGAGGGCCGATTGCGTCACTTATAAGGAAACTTGTGTCACAGTTAGAAAAACATTTCTTCGGGTGAGAGTGCAGTGCGCATTACCAAAAGCCGAAACAAAAATTATCCGTTTTAAGACAATGTGTCAGAACTCTGGAAAACATGCTGTCATCCGATGGAAGTCTTGGAATTTTCGTGCAAATCCTGTCGCATCTTTAATATTTATTGGACATTTAGATATTGGGTTATGTTTTTCACAGACATGCGCAGGGACAGTTTTTTTTTTTTTTTTTTTTGAGAGGGGGGATTCAGGTAGTAGTCTCAAAACACGCATTTCCGTTGAAATATCGCTATCGAAGTTGTTGCAACTATTCTGCAAGAAGGTACGTAATACAGAAAGCAAATAATTTTCTATGACAGTTTGCTAGGTAATTGAGTTAGAGGACTGGGAGTTTAGGAATAAATACTGAAGTGCCGGCTTTGATTGCTACCATATTAAACTGTGGACCGCGATGCCATAGAGTTGCGGAAGATCACCACGTCTGGTGACTGTTTTGTGACAAACATCAGGAAAATTAAGCTATTATAAAGGATTGGCAAATGCGTGTCTAAGTTAAATGAACAACACTAACCTGAGCGATATGACCAAGAATGGAATGCATGGCAGAGGAAATGGGACCATCTGGAGAAAACCAGGCCAAGCACCCAAGATTCTATTCGATGCCGTTGGGAACGATTTGGGATTGAGAACACCATTATCTAGACACACGTAGTTAGAGCAAAGTAAACTTAAATTCGTATGAAGATTTTTTTTAATCTTTCTCTAGCCCGTATGTACAATATACAGAGTAGATAGAGAAGGTATTGTATTCCATCCAAAATTCAATGTCGAGATTTCACAGGAAATCTATGTTTTTGGGTTCTGTGAGTCCGAAAAAAAAAGACTTCTTAGAAAAAGGTCCGTGTGTGTCTATGGACAGCACAGCTCAAAAACTAAAAGATCTTTAAATACCAAACTTGGTATTCCAAGGATACGATACAAGATTTGCACGAAGATCCCTCCAACCCAAATTATTCTTTACATGGAAAATTTTTGAAAATGTTCGTTTTCTCAAAAGTGGCTCTAATGATTTTGATTAAAATACCGCATGTTTAAGATATTTTTATGACAAACAAAATGTATATCTTGGATTTTCTGGGAGTAGGCTCGGGACCCCTTGAATGTGAGGCCACACACTACAGAGGCGGGCAGCGCTTTTTCTTTATGATTATTCTTAAAGGTGTTATGTGAGTTACACACCAAATAGATTGGATATGAGTGCTGTAGACGGCAGTATTGTAACGGGGAGCCCTAACTGTAATCTAACGTTAGTGTCACATGCACCAACCCTGTCAGCTCGAACCTACTACTCTGAAAAAAAAAATCTGATGTGTTCCATTCACATGACTTTCTCTATATCGCTGCAACAAATTGTTATTAAAAAGCTTATGCTTCTATTTACTTCATACTAATCGAGAAAAATTCAGCAAAAATAGTCCTATTACTTGCTTCCTTGTAGGTAGAAGCGAAGATTAAAGTGATAGTCAAAAGCTGGTTGTTATGTGACTGAAATTCCTTTGTTTGTATGGACCAGAATCGTGAAATTCCTGTGTAAGAAAAGTGTGTTTTTTAAAGCTGAAACTAAAACAAGGAGTATCTCGAGAACGTTGAATTCCACGAAAAAAAATGAATATAAGATAAATTGTGTGTTTTAAGGTGCTCTACATTTTTTGTATTGTATTGTTATGCAAAATTCCGTAAAATTGATCCAGAATACAGTAGTCTTCAGAGGCTATTCCCAGAAAATTCAAGATATACATTTTATTTGTCAGGTAAATATCTTTATATATGACATTTTAATCAAAATCGTTAGCCATTTTTGAGAAAATCAAAATTTTCGAAAAAAGCTCCATGTAAAGAGTAGTTTGGGGTGGGGGGATTTTTCTCAAAATCTTCGTGTCGCATCCCTGGAAGATACTAAAGTTAAATACCAAGTTTGGCATTTTAACGAGTATTCGTTTTTGAGTAATCGTGTTCACTGACACACGGACCTTTTTGTGAAAATGTTTTTTTTTTTTGATACAGGAGACCCTAAAACATATATTTCCGGTGACATCTCGGTATCGAATTTTTGGGTAGAGTGCAATACCTTCTCTATACACTATGTATATAGTACGTATAGAGAAAGTAATAAACACATCGACATTCTTTCAAGCAAATCACGCTCTACATATTTCTAATGGCATATTATATATGTATAAAATTAGCTTTATAACAAAGTAATTTCGTGATAACAATGTATATGTGCCAACAATTACTTTCATGTGAGCTGCAATAATTGTATAATGGTGCACGCTGTTGTGTTGATCGCGCCAAGCTAGCATCTCTATTACCCCTCTTCCGCCGCTGCAGAGAGCAACTTGCCCTATACGCAAGACTTGTTCATGTCTCACTATCTAATAATTTGAGATCTCCGGAAAGAATTGAGATAGCTGGGGAAGTTTTCGGTCTGACTCTACTGTTCCAACTCCTGTCCTACTCACGGCTAGAATGGAAGAAACAATTTAGACCTACTCTGTCAATTCTTGGTTCTTGTACTTAGCGTACAGACGGGTCCAGGTTGACAACACGAAGTCTCCTTGCGAGTTGAGTTCATCTAGAAGTGAAAGACGGAGAGAGAGGTGACCTTGCTTTTTGCAATGCTGTGATGTGCATACGTAATATTTTCGCTGTCATAAAGTTCCCTATCTGTTGTAAATGAGCTACGAGAATGCATTCTCTTGCATAATGTCCATCCTGCGTGCTAGGTGTAAGACCAAGATGAGGTAAACATTGCATTAGGTATTAATTAGAACACTTTTTTTTTTTAGCTGGCAGATTGCTGGTATAAAGCTATAAATTAAACAATATATAGCTGACCCATCGATTAGTCACTATATTAAAGATTTTGTAATAACGTTTGTTTGTTGACTAAATAACGTTAAAACCAAATCACCAAAGTATTCATCAGATGATAACTGTCGTAGTACCGAAACGAATTGGGATTCCAGTGAATTACAAGTCTATGAATTGAACAACTCTATATGATAGGAAAGGTAGAATCAGACTGAAAAAGGCAAATTCCTGGCCGGCTTTTGAACCACGTTTCTCCCGGCTTCAGTCCGGTTACTCTATACAACTGAGCTACCAGGCATGACATTAAATTCGCCAACTGCAAGTCGTCTCATTGGGGTATGCCATCTCAACAATCTGAGAGGCTTATTGGGGAAAATGCAAGTCAGCGTGAGAATTTAATGTATAGGGTTACCAGATGTCCTCTTTTACCGCGACATGCCCTCTTTTTTGGACCCTAAAAATGGTCCGAACAGGTTTTTGGAAAATGGGGGAGTCTTCTTTTTGAGTTATACAACTGTTTAAACTTGAAAGAGTGGAAATACTTGAAATAACTGGCGTGGCAATCAGCGTGACATCCGAGGCACAGAATGTGTCCGAGGTGTGAGGCCGCCAGTTATAGGTTAGGTGTGCAACAATGCAAGATATCTCGGCTCGGCTACTGGAATTACTATTTTAACTGCTCTGTTCGTTGCTGTGAAGTGAAGCAGTGGTAACGTGTAATCGAAATCCTGTCAATGTATCTTTAGTAACGAATTAAAAAACATTTCCTGACTTCAGGCCGGAAAAAATCAACTCCAAGGCAGAATGTCTGATCTCTCCAATTGACTCATTCGTTTCAGTTACAAATAAATTTAAGGTTTATTATCTGGCGGCCGTTTGTACGTATTATGGCATTGGAAATTCGCTTATAATGCAAGGTGTGTCCGAAAAGTGTCGTTCTATCGCCACCGCAACGTTCTGGTTCGTTGTCTGTGCACTGACGCTATTACATCCGAATCGTATTGTATTTTCAATTGTTAATGATCTTTCAATATGCTTAAGACAATTTCTGATCCCGTCGACTATGAAGTGCGTTCCGTAAAACTGTTTTTGAACGCAAGGAATGTTAAGCCAGCTGAAATTCGTCATCAACTTGTACCGTTTTACGGTGAAAATGAGATGACAAATCGAATGGTGAGAAAGTGGGTTAGGCAATTGAGTGATGGACGATTCTATGTTAGCGAAGCCCGGAATGGGCGGCCTTCTGTTGTCACTAATGGTTTGGTTGAACATGTGAATGAGGCGATTCTTAATAAGAAGGCTTTGTGGTTGTCTTCTTTGGTGGGAGCTTTCTTTGAAAAGGGCATACAAAAGTTGATTATCCAGCTATCACAAATGCCCGAAAAATGGTGGCAACTATTTTGAAAAATAAGTTAGGAAATGTTCTTTCATGTGCAAATAAATTTTATGAAAACAAATATTTTATATTTTTTTCCAAACCGGTACTTACTTTCCGGGAATGCCTCGTTAAAAATTTGGATTTTGTTAACTGAATAACTTATAATACGCAAAATTATAGGCCTAGAAAGCTCAACACTAGCAAACACACCTAGCTAGGTAACTATCGAAAAACCAGTAAATATTTTGAAAATTGTATGAATCTAGAACTGGCCGCTTTTTTTTGAAGACCAGTCAGCTGGTAACCCTAATGATGTACTATGTTGCATATCTCAGTTGGTTAGAGCAACCGGACGGAAACCGGAAGATCCGTGTTTCAAATCCAATCTATGGCGTGTATTTTTCAGTGTGATTCTTAACGTTCCAATATGTAATAATAACAATAACCAATGTTCCTCGTGCAAAAGAAAGTTATAAGAATCATTTCTAATACCTATAGCAGACACTCTTGCAAAAATCTTTTCAGAAGGCTGAAGATATTAATCCTACCTTGCATGTATAAAAACATAAAATACAATGTTCTTCCGAATGATCTAAAGGGAACAGCTGACAATTGCAATACTTTTAAAATTGCTGCTAAAGAGTAGCTTTGCTCAAAACCATTTTATTCTGCATAAGATTATCTGAATGATAAAACTTATATAGATCTGTAAGAAGTATCTAGCTGCTATAATGAAAATCACTGTAAGCTTCATTTGATGCCTTATCTAGAATTAATGGAAGCTATTTATACAACTACCAAGCAATGCTAAAATAAAAGTTTAAAAGATAAGTAGTGCAATACATATTCAATCAAACTGTATTTGTTTATACATATTGCAGTTAAGAATATAAAAATATCCCTGCTTTGTTTCATACTACTTGTAGATGTATAATGACTTTTTAAGTTCAACATCCATAGACGTGGGCTATTTTTTGCAAAGTCCGATTGGTCGCGAAATTAAAACCACAGTGAAAATCAGATAAAGCTTTGCGCAGTGTCTCTAGTATAACCGTTGATCGCGACACGTTGTAAGCGCGCAGTGAGCAAGTAAGCATGCCTAGAACAATAGCGTCGCCCGCAAAATGTAACGTAAGAACTGATCTTGAAATTTCGGGAAACGGCTCAATCAACACAGAAATTGTGATCCGACGATTTTCTGAATCGCCTGATCTTGCTGAACGACATCATCAACATTAGCTTCCTTCCCTGACCGCCTGCATCATGAACGTCTGTGCACCATTGCCGCACTTTGCGGTCTCTCATGAATGTTTCATCGTATACATTACTCATTCGTGGGTGAATTTCAGCTGAAGAAAAATCGAATTACAGCACGTATTTCACATTTAGGAGCAACGCTATTGTTCTAGGCAGGTTTTCTTGCTCACTGCGCGCTTACAACTGACATGTACAACGTGACGCGATCAACGGTCATACTAGAGACACTGCGCAAAACATCTGCGCAAAGCTTCATCTGATTTTCACTGTAGTTTTAATTTCGCAACCGATTGGACCTTGAAAAAACTAGCCCTCGTATAATGTTTGTGTGTGTGTGTGTGTGTGTGTGTGCAACTGAATTATACATTTCCTTGACATGCTCAAAGTTCATAAGCCTTTATGGCTACTGGTGAACTTGTTGAACGCAATCCAATTCAACACTGTCCTGCACGTGGCTTGTCTGAAGGAACAATTAATTTCCAAACATTTACTACTAAGTTTTGCATGCTATGGTCGATGTAACAGCACAAATATTTTTGTTTTCTCAGGTGACGCACCGCACTACGGGCCAGGTGATGGTGCTGAAGATGAACCTGCTGAGGTCCAATCGGCCCAACATGCTCAAAGAAGTTCAACTAATGAATCAGCTCTCCCATCCAAATATACTGGGGTAAGTGAACTGACTATTTTCAGTTCGTTGATGAACGTCCTTCAGTTAGATATGTTGTCAATCTGATGTGTTTCATCATTTTCTCTACCATCTCTCGTTTATTAGCGCATGTAGGCATAGACTATTCATACCGGAGTTTAGATTTCTATGTACAGGGTTACTACAAAAGAAATAGACAACTTCAACTGCCTGTAAAACAAAAACTATTAGAGATAGCAACCTAATTATTTTGGAGGTATGTTGAGAAACTCTCAAAGTTTCGTTTGTTACTATTGGTAACGCTGTAGTGTTTTGTTTGTTGTTGCAGAAGTTGAAATGGCGGAAAATCCTGTGGAAAAGGCATATTGCGTGTTGGAATTTGCTAGAACGCAATCAGCAACTGTTGTCCAACGACATTTTAGAACACTTTACCACAAAAATGAAATGATGCGCTCATAAAAACCAGCATCGTCTTCATCGTATCGCAACAGGTCGATGCAAAAGTCACGCCGTATGGCCTTATCTTCTTCACTCAGAAACTGCAACATCTGTAATCTGTAAGGCATCATGTGCAGTCGCTTCCGCAAGATTTTCCATACAGTTTGCTGTGGAATTTGTAATTGCATGCTTGCCCTAGATGTCGATTTCTGTGGGCTTCTTATGTAGGCAGAACGAACACGTTCAACGTTTTCTTCCGAAACTATTGGTCTTCCCGAGCTCTTCCCTTTGCACAAACATCCCGTTGTCTCGAATTTTCTATACCAGTCGTAGATTGACTGTCTAGTCGGTGGCGTTTTGTGGTAACGTGTTCTAAAATGTCGTTGGACAACAGTTGCTGATTGCGTTCTAGCAAATTCCAACACGCAATATGCCTTTTCCACAGGATTTTCCGCCATTTCAGCTTCTGCAACAACAAACAAAACACTACAGCGTTACCAATAGTAACAAACGAAACTTTGAGAGTTTCTCAACATACCTCTAAAATAATTAGGTTGCTATCTCTAATAGTTTTTGTTTTACAGGCAGTTGAAGTTGTCTATTTCTTTTGTAGTAACCCTGTATTAAATCGAGATAAACCTATGCAGAAATAGGAGAATGAAACATTCAACTACGGATCTCCCGGTCTTTAGCCGGTTGCTCAAATCACTAAGCTACCATACAACATGCCGGCATGGCATTAAATTTCTCTGGTAGCTCAGTGGATCAGAGCAACCGGCTGGAGACCGGGAGATTCGTGGCTCAAATCCCGGCTATAACATTGAGTTTTTTCATTCTGACTCTACATAGCTAACTCCTGTACTGCACACGGATGGTTTGAAAAAATAATTATGCATACATTTCGCATTAGTTACAAGTAGAGTGATAGTCAATTGTTTAACAACTGGGTGAAATCTATTTTGCTTTTAAAATTCCATACTCTTTCCATCCAATCGGGAGAAACAACTGAACATCGAAAGGACTTTGAAAGAATGACCAAGCATTAAACATTTGAACCATTAATAATGAATATCTCGGAAATGGCTTACGGCGTAAAAATGATATTTAAAATAAATTGTGTGTTTTAAAGACATCTTCATGTTTTATGCAGTAAAAACTGTCTATCGCTTAACAGTCACCTACCAAATTGAAGACACTTCATAGGATATATCCCCCCCTCCCCCGAAATTCAAAATATACAATTTATTATCTGGTAAATATGTGTAATATAGGGTATTTTAATCAAAATAGTTTGAG
Organism: Hymenopus coronatus; assembly: GCA_030762935.1. Classification (NCBI taxonomy): domain Eukaryota; kingdom Metazoa; phylum Arthropoda; class Insecta; order Mantodea; family Hymenopodidae; genus Hymenopus; species Hymenopus coronatus. The sequence continues at coordinate 53,008,635 of CM060889.1, read as the reverse complement.
CATTTTTGAGAATATCAAAAAATTTGAAAAATCTTCCATTGGTAGGGAGATTTCCCCCCCCCCCCCCAAATCTTCGTATCGCTTCTGAACTTATATGTCAAGTTTGGAATTTCAAGTATAGATATTTCAATTTTGAAATAAAAATATTTGTTTTGTTAATGGCGCCTTCAATTGCCGCTGGTGTGCCGGAATTTAGTCCCGCAGGAGTTCTTTAGCATGCCAGCAAATCTACTTACATGGGACTGTCGCTTTTAAGTTTCGTTTTTAATTTATGCTGTTCACACACGCGCGCGCGAGTGAGCGCCTATTTGTAAACGTGTTTTTTTCTTCTTTTCTTTTTTTGATCCAGGAGTGTCAAAATGTGTATTCCCGGTGAAATATCGGTATTGAATTTTTGGGTCCAATGCAAATATTTTCTATTTTTGGTATGTGTAGTAGAGAAAGTAGAAAACGGCTATTTTTTCTATCTGGAACACACAAATGAAATTGACAATAGAACTGATTTGGAAGACTCTTGAGTTTAATAGACATGTCGATGAGATTATTAAGATGTGGTTCAAGATATTGTGAATTTGAATATATAATGGACAAATAATATTTTTCATTTCATTTATGATCTTTTTAATGTTCTTTGAGAATAATCATAACTTGAATTACGTGAACTTCAAAGTGATATGTTTTTCCATACTAGTAGATGCCAGAGAGGAAGCAACATTTTAAACATAATTTCAGAAGAGAAATGCGGTAGTCCTGAAGAATTTGGTTTGCAGATGAACCTCCTTGTTTGAAAGCACAATTCTCGGTGAAGGTACTTTCTCCACTATGAAATTCATTAAATATTGGTCTGGTGCACGAATCTGTACAATTAAATTTATTCCTCTATGCGTTACTCACTACAAATTTTTGACCATAAATAATTTAAAATTAACCAAGGCGCACTCATTAAAAAAATCTTATGTGTTACACTCACATGACTTTCTCTAGGTACTCTGCAAACAAACGTCTTACAAAAGATAATTCTTCTTTCAACACCACACTAATCGAGATATACATTAGGAGAATTTTGTTACTTAATTCCTTATAAGTAGACTGGAACTAAGGGAATGCACTAGGCTAAAGTGATAGTCGAATGTTTTAAAAGCTGTCGTTATACGATTGTCATTGCAAATCACCTCTTTGCTTGGCCAGGTGTAGAACAAGAGAAAAACGAACACTCCCGTCTGTGAAAAGTATAAACTGAACTAATAATAAGGAATACCTCTAAAACGCTAAGTTCCACGAAAATAATGTGTATGACATAACCTGTGTATTTTAACGAATCTACATATTTTATACAGTAAGTTTTTTTCTCTCTCTTACGGTTTACTAATTATTCTAAATTAAGCAAAATTCATCCAGAACAAACAGGTCTTTAGAATCTATTCCCAGAAAATTCAAGATATATATTTTATTTGTGATAGAAATAGCTTTAATATGTGGTATTTTAATCAAAATCGTTAAGTCATTTTTAAGAAAAATAAAATTTTCGAAAATTTTTCCATGTAAAGGGTAGTTAGGGGTGGGGGGATTCTCTTGAAAATCTTCGTGTCGCATCCTTGGAAGATACCAAACTTAAATACCAAGATTGGTATTTAACCGTATTTTCGTTTTTGAGCTATGCTGTCCACACACACACGCGCGGACCTGTTTCTGAAAATGCTTTTTTTTTTTTTTTTTTTTTTTTGGACTCAGGGGGTCCTAAAACACGTATTTCCGGTGAAATTTCGGCATCGAATTTTTGGGTGGAATACAATACTTCTCTATCCCTATGTACATTGTACATACGGGGCTAGAGAAAGTAAAAATAAAATAAATTAGAAACATTCCACTGTGTGGAGGGTGAGTAGCATCATAACTCACATCTTCCAAGTACAACATTTCAAAAATAATCTCCAACTACCCTTTACATAGAAATGTTTTGTTAATGTTTATTTCTCAAAAACGTGTATCGATTTGGATTAAAATATCACAAGTTTGACAAATTAGCACAAGGATTAAATTGTATATCTTGAATTTTGTTGCGAATAATTCCCGAACTTATTTATAATTGAATTTTATAAAATCCTTGATTGGGAAACCCTAAAATATTGACAAAAATTTACTTTAAGAAAAATTCAGATCTCGTAGAAGTCCATTCTTTATGTCAAACATTTTTTTACTTTCTCTATACACACTATGTACGTAGTGTATAGAGAAAGTATTGCACTCCACCAAAAAATTCGTTACCGAGATTTCACCGGAAATATATGTTTTAGGGTCCCCTGTATCCAAAAAAAGTATTTTCAGAAAAAGGTCCGTGTGTGTGTGTTCGTGTGTCCGTGAGTCTGTGAACACGATAACTCAAAAACGAAAAGTCGGTAAAATACCAAACTTGGTATTTAAGTTTACTATCTTCCAGGGATGCGACACGAAGATTTTGAGAAAAATCCCTCCACCCCAAATTACCCTTTACATGGAACTTATTTCGAAAATTTTGATTTTCTAAAAAATGGCTCTAACGATTTTGATTAAAATATCGTATATTAAAGATATTTACCTGACAAATAAAATGTATATTTTGAATTTTCTGGGAATAGCCTCTGAAGACTACTTTATTCTGGGTCAATTTTACGGAATTTTACATAACTGCTAAACCGTAAGAGATGGACAAAAACTTACCACACAAAAAATTTAGAGCACGTTAAAACACAGAATTTATGTTACATACATTTTTTCGCGGAATTGATTGTTTTTTAGATATTTCTAGTTATTGATTTCAGCTTTAAAAAAACTTATACTTTTCTCATTCAGGAATTTATAAACTCCTGTCCATAGAAACAAAGGAACTTTAATCACATAGCAACCAGCTTTTGACCATCACTTTAACCTATGGTACTCCCTTATTTCGCTTCTACTTACAAGTAAGCAAGTAAATAGAAGCATAACCTTTTTAACAATAATTTATTGCAGAGTTGTAGAGAAAGTCATGTGAATGGAACACATCAGATTTTTTTTTGTGACACTAAACATTTTCGAGATTTTTTTTTTTTTTTTATAATTGATTTTCGTATATTTTATCTTACCTATATTTTTTCTTCAAGGTATCCTTTCATAGAAAGTTTATTGTCGTAATTTTATCGTAAAAAATGGCTCTGGGGATTTTGCATTTTTAATTTTTCTGAAGGGGGGATTACAAAATATATCTTAAATTTTCTAAATAGCGTGCAAGGTGCTCTTAATTCTTAATGACTTTTACAACATTAGGAAATCGTGAGATAGACGTGTAGATCTTGTCCGAATACTCACTTTATCAAATTACAGAGCATCCAAAATCTCTTCTCCGCCCCCCTTTCTTTTCTTCCAAAGGAACATCGTTATTCGTTTTCTTTTGTTGCTCATTTAAAGAGTAAGGAGTTGCTAGCAAGACACAGCAACACGCTTATCCTTACACTAATAACATAGTGTTTAAATGTGTGACGAAAGTTTATCTCGATTTCAAGATAATAAGCTTTTGTAGGATAGCTTGTAGTAGAGAAATTGAACATTCATCCGCATGTCCTGTTATAAAATAACATTGCTTACATTGTATACATTCGTACATGCTATCATCGCATAGTTATTACATTTGCTTTTCACTATATAATAATAATAAATATTACAATAAATAATAATATTGTGTTTTTTATTGCAGCCAAATGTTAAAATAATTTTAAAACAGAAAGCCTTGTGAAAGCAAGCTTTTTGCTTTCTCTACGCGTACTATTTACAGTATTGTAATGCACACAATAATTCGATACTGAGATTTTACCGGTTATATGTGTTTAGACCTCCTGAATAAAAAAGAAAAAATCTTTTGGCAAATGTCTCTCTGTGTGTTTGTGGACAGCATAGCTCAAAAGTCCGTTAAATGCCAAACTTTGTAGTTAAGTTAGGTATCTTCCAAGGACGCGACACAAAGATTTTGAGGAAAATTTCTCCACCTCAATTACCCTTTACAAACTTTTCAAACATTTTGAGTATCTCAAAAAATGGCTCTAACGATTTTGATTTAAAGTAGCATATATTTACATGGCAAATAGAATATATATCTGGAATTTTCTGGGAATAGCTTCTGAAAACATCTTTATTCTGGATGAATTTTGTGAAATTTTGCATAACTGGTAAACCCTAAGAGATAGACAAAAACTTACTGAATAGAAAATGTAGAGCTCGTTAAAACACACACTTTATATCATATACTTTTTTCGTGGAGTTGATCGTTTTTAAGATATTCTTTGTTATTGGTTTAATTTTTAAAATACTTAAAACTTTTCACATACGGAATTTATCAAGTAACGGATTTCATTCATATGGCAACCAGCTTTTAAAATATTTGACTATTCCTTTAACCTAGTGTGTTCCCTTATTTCCCTTCTGCTTGCAAGAAAGCAAGTAATAAAGACAAGTTTTGTTAATGTTTATCACGGTTAGCATCAAATGAAAGAATAAGCTTTTTAATAATTTGTTACCGAGATGTAGAGAAACTCATGTAAATGGAACACACAAGATTTTTGAAGTTGTGACTATTGTTTCAGCCTCATATGTCTCCTTTGTATCTGGCAAGGAAATGTGTAACAAGTCGATTTCTTAGTTTCCAATCCATATTGTCCAGCTGCTGTTCCACTTTGTTCTTTGATCAGTGTTGTCCATGGAGCTTTCTCCTCCTCAAGTATCTCATAACCGTTTTATCCATCGGTTGTTCCACAAGGAGCTAATTCGTTTGCATAAGGACTTAACCCACCTACTTGTAATTGCATTGTCATTCAGCTATTCACACAACTCACCTTTCTGCTACATACTAAGGTCGGTTTGCTTTATTTCTCAACACAATCTCCAGAAAGGCTAACACATTTGTCATATCGGCGTTTTAATTTAATTAAACCATCTCTGCAGTGCGGTCTATCAAGGTCCTAAAATGACCTCGTTGCTGTGAAATCTTCGTCCTCAAAGAAATTGTTTGAGGTTTGGGACCAGCTGGTAGTCACTGGGTGCTAGATCTGGCGAATAAGGTGGATGTTCAAGCAATTCCAACTTTAATTCGCACATTTTTACTTCTCTACATAGTGTATAGAGAATGTATTGCACTCGATACCGAGATTTCACCGGAAATACATGTTTTAGGACCCCCTGAATCCAAAAAAAGCATTTCCAGAAAAAGGTCCGTGTGTGTGTGTGTCCGTGAACACGATAACTCAAAAACGAAAAGAAGCTAAAATACCAAACTTGGTATTTAAGTTCAGTATCTTCCAGCGATGCGACACGAAGATTTTGAGAAAAATCCCCCCACCCCAAACTACCCTTTACATGGAACTTTTTTCGAAAATTTTGATTTTCTTAAAAATGGCTCTAACGCTTTTGATTAAAATATCATACATTAAAGATATTTACCTAACAAATAAAATGTATATCTTGAATTTTCTGGGAATAGCTTCTAAAGACCTGTTTTTTTCTGGATGAATTTTGCTTAATTTGGCATAACTAGTAAACCGTAAGAGATAGACAAAAACTTACCATGCAAAAAATTTAGGTCTTGTTAAAATACACAAGTTATTTCATATACATTTTTCTCGTGGAGCTTACCGTTTTCGAGGTATTCATTGTTATTAGTTTCATTGTGAAGTACTTATACTTTTCTCAGACGGGAGTGTCCGTTTTTCTTTTGATCTACTCCTGGCTAAGAAAAGAAGCGATTTATAATGACAATCGCATAACGACAGTTTTTAAAACATTTGACTATTGGTTTAACCTAGTGTATTCCCTTATTTTCTTCCTACTTATACGGAACTAAATAATAACATTGTGCTAATGAGTACCTCGATTAGCAAGGTGCAGAGAGAAGAAGAATCTTATGGATGAAGTTTGTAGAACAGCTAGAGAAAGTCATGTGAGTGTAATACATCAGATTTTTCCCATTGCAATGAATGAACGATGGGCCGGAGCATTGTCATGATGAAACAAGATGTTTTTTTGCCAAATGAGGTCCTTTTCTTTTCACCTCATCACTCAAACGTTGCAGTAAGCTTGCGTAGTAGTCACCAGTGATACTTTTACCCTTTTCCAAATAATCAATAAAAATAATTCCCTGTGCATTCCAGAAAACACTCGCCGTAGCCTTGTTAGCTGACAAAATTGACTTTGCTTTTTTGGAGTTGGTTCAAGTGGCTCAATCCACTGTGACTGTGATTTACTGTGTAGTGATGTATCCAAGTTTCATCCATAGTAAGAAGCCGTCTCAAAAATCCCCTGGGATTTTTACGGTAGAGCTCTACATTCTTAACAGAAACAGTTTCTCTTTGCAACTTTTGATCGGGTGTCATAAACGCGGCACCCATCTTGCGCAGACCTTGTGAAATCCCAAAACATTACTTAAAATATTACTTGCACGTGCTTTTGATTTGTTTCCAGCCTCTGCTATCTCAAACAACTACTAAACGATGCATTTTTTCAATGATCTCTGGAGTTGTTACTTCTATAGGGCGTACAGAACGAGGCTCATCACTAGTGCTCGTACGTCCCATTTTAAACTATGCAACCCATCTTTTAATCATTGAGAATGAAGGGGCAGAGTCTTTCAATGTACTGTCCATTTCCTCCTTGATTTCTTTAGGCATTAAGCCTTTCAAATGGAGGTATTTAATCAATGCTCGTTTTTCCCAAGTCCTCTATTTTCGTGAAAACTCACAAAGTTGTCTTGTTTAAAATGCTGTCATTGGAAAACTAAACAAGCTATTGACCTATAACTATGGATACAAGCTAGTCTAGAGTTAAACTATAGATGCTACCGTCTAACTAGCCTAGTGGCGCCATATCTGTGTGAGGCCCGGGACTTAACAGCCGTCTCTGGTAATATAGTCCCAGTAATATATCGCATGTAAAAGAGGCTCAAGCCTGGTAATAGGGTTACCTGAGAAACATTAAGCGGCCATCCAGAAAGTTACGACGATTTGGTATAACTAAATGATAACGAATGATATCGACATATAACTTTCTTTACAGAGTTACAATACCTTACTCTATTTGTCAACTCAATCTTCATTCGGTCAAGATATTGTCACGTGGTACCAGTTTTTCAATGCCGATGTTATATTGTTCTACCGCCAAAGAACTTATTCGTTTATTTGAATGCACAAGATGTTCAGCGAATCGAATTTTATAGGCAAATAACGCAACTATATTGTGATAATGTGCCCGACAAAGAGCAGAGTGGAAGTTCGTCAATTTATGAAGAAATTGAAAGCAAATGTTGATGAAGGAATTCAGCATTTCACTTTGGTCACCTTACATGACTTTTTGGGTAGAAAAGATTTCGCGACCGGTGAAAACCTCAACATCTTGGCTCAGATCTTCAGCGGCGGGAGAGTATAACATAGGCATTGAAATACCGATATCACGTGATAATAAGTGCCTTGTTAGTAATAGCGATTACGTTGAGAGATAGAGTAAGGTACTATTACTTTGTAATTGAAGTTTTGTGTTCATTTCTTTCGTTATTTAGTAATGCCAAAACGTTCGTTACTTTCTGGATTGCCCTCTATAAATACGGCTCAAAATCATGTTCCTGTGTCTTTAGTATAGGTGATACAACGGAGGGGGACCCATTACTCACTATGCACTAGACGTTCTGTCTAACACCTCTCAGGAGGAAGGTGTGAAGTGAAAGAACCACAGGAGGTTACAGTCGCAGGATGCCTGTAATACTTCCTTGCTTGAAGACGCGTCTAGAACTTCACAGATTGGGTGTTGAACGACTCTTGCAACCAGGCAGACCTTTAGAGTCCACGGGGGTTCTCTTTCCTTGGAGCAGCACCGCTGCACGCAGCGAAACTTGAAAGCACACCTGAAACATGGGAATGGAAAAAAAAAAATAAATAAATAAATAAAACAAAACAAAACAAAACAAAAACGAGGCCATAATAGAATAGATCACCTATCGTCCATGGAAAACCACGAAAAACCTGAGGTTCTGAGTAGACGGTCGAAAGAGTCGCGAACCAATGTACATTGGTAGAGAAGATATTGTATTCCACCCAACATTCGATAGCGATTTTTCACCAGAAATACATGTTTTAGGATCCCCTGAATCCACCCCTCCCCCTCAAAGAAATAAAGAAGCACTTTTAGAGAAAGTCCTCGCGCGCGTGTATAGCTCAAAAGCGAAAAGTCAGTTAAATATAAAACTTGGTATCTAAGTTTAGATCTTCCAAAGGTTAAACAACACGAAGCATTTTCGAAAAATCCCCTCCATCCCAAACGACTCTGTACATGTTTTTCAAAATGTTCGATTTTCTCAAGATTTTGATTAAAATATTAAAGCTATTCACATAACAAATAAAATGTAAATCCAGAATTTCTTGGGAATAGTCTTTAAAGTTCTGTTCATTCTGAATGAATATTGCATAAATGGTAAACTGTAGATGAGACTAAAACTGAACCAAACGAAAACTGTAGATCTCGTTAAAACACAATTTATGCCAAACAGTTTTCGTAGAGCTAACATTTTCCTAGATATTCGTTGTTATTGATTTCAATGTTAAACACGTAAACTTTTCTCAAACAGAAGTCAAAGAGGACGGAATGTCAATGACAGTCGCATGGTGGCAGCTTTTAAAACATTTGACAATCGCTTAGCATAGTTTAATGCTTTCCTATTCCCTTCTACTTATAAGGAGCTAAGTAATAAGACCATGCTGCTAATGTTTATGCCGATTAGCATGCAGTATTTAGAAAATAGTCTTTTGTAAGAATTTTGTCTGTAGAATAGGTAGAGAACGCCATTGAATGGAACCCGCCAGTTTTGTTTTTGTTCATTCCTCTTGAGACGTTCAACAAGTCTGAAATCTTGCACTGTGCAAAGATCTGTTAATTATTAATGCGATGTAAAGTGACAGGCAGTTTACACTCTGGACAGTAGAAATTAAACATTGCAATGTTTAGTTAAAGCAGCCGTTTGTTGCATCACTGAATAAGCACAAGCGAATAATTTTGCCAGTATGAAGAAATTTATACTTTTTCTATACGTACCGTGTATATTGTGTGGAGAAGGTATTGTATTGCATCCAAAATTCGATAACGAGATTTCACCGGAAATATATGTTTTGAGACCACCAGAATAACAAAAACAAAAAAAAGTATCCGTGTGTCTGTCTGCATGTCTATCTGTCAGTGTGTGTGTGTGATAAACTTGATATTTAGGTGCAGTATCCTCCAAGGATGCGACACGAAGATTTTCAAGTAACCCCCCCCCCCCATCCCCAACTACCCTTTATATGGAAAAAAAATAAAAACGTTTGATTTTCTCAGAAATGGCTCCAGCAATTTTGATTAGCATATCATATATTAAAAATATTTATGACAAACAAAATGTATATCTAAGAGTTTTTTGGGAATAGCCTCTGAAGACCTCTTCATTCTGGATGAAGCAATAAAATGTAGATCTCGTTAGAACACAAACACTTTTTTTTTATATATAGAGTTAACCGTTTTCGAGATATTACTTGTTATTGTTCCAATTTTAAGGTACTTAAACTTTTCTCAAACGGGAGATCGTGTTGCCTTTCATCTTTATTTTGATTTACTCCCGCTCAGGCAAAGAGAACTGATTTTCAGTTGTTTCATATAGCGATCGGATTTTTAAAATCTGACTATCGCTTTAGCCTAGTATATTGCCTTATTTCCCTTCTACTGAAAAGGAACTAATACAACCATTTCTGCTAATGTTCATGTCGATCACCACGATGTAGATAACGGAATATCTTTTGTAACAATATTCTGTAATGAAACTTATGTGACTGAAATTCGCTTCACTTTGCATGGCGAGGAGTAAAACCAAAGAAACAGGAATGACCAAATTCCGTTTGAGAAAAGTTTAAGTGGTTTTAAATGAAAAAAGAAGAGGAATATCTCGGAAACGTTTAACTCCACCAAAGAATATATACAGGTGATTTATATAGAGCTGAACACTTCTTTCATTAATTGTTTCAAAACGTGTTATGTTAGCGACAACTTATTATACCTAAATTGTAGAGGAATTTTGGGAGATTATTTACCTATATAGTAAATGTTGAAAATGTCCTCCTTCCTGCATAAGGCACAACACGTCGTTCCATGTTACTGGCCACTCGCTGGAGGACTCTGTTGTCAACAGCTTGAATCTCCTTTGTGATGTTGTGCTTCAGATCGTCCAATGTCTGGGGACGTGTGGCGTAAACCCTGTCTTTTAAGTAACCCCATAGAAAGATGTCAAATCCGGAGATCTTGGTGGCCACAGGTTCCTCCCTGGAAATTATCCGGTCGTCAAAGAAACTTACAATTAGGTCCATGGATTCATTTGATGTATGACATGTAGCGCCATCTTGCTGAAAATATCCTTGACTCAGCTATCATCGTACTGATTTTCACGTTGACTACAAGAACAAAATGTCGAAACAGCTGCCAACAATGCGATTAGGAATAAAACATAAACATCTGCGCATTCAGTGACAAGGAATCGAAACTCCAGAACATTCTGCTTAATTTGGTGCTAAAATTGGTTCATTGAATGAATTTCCAACGACGTAATCAAAGAAAGAAATGTGTCACTTCTACATAAATCACTCTGTATATATGACATAAATTGTGTTTTTTTTAACCAGATCTACACTTTTGTTAAGTAAGGTTTTGTTTACCAGTTATACAAAAGTCATCTAGAATGAAGAGGTCTCTTGAGGCTCTCTCCAAAGAAATCAAAATATACTATTTTATTTTAATGTAAATATCATTAGTATACGGAATGTTAATCGAAATCGTTATTGCTATGTCTGTGGAAAATTAACATTGCTAAAAGTTATCCATGGAAATGGTAATTTGGGAAAGGGGGGATTTTCTTGAAAACTCTTTGCATCCCTGGAAGATACTCAAATTAATTATCAAGTATGGTGTTTAACCGACTCTTTGTTTTAGTTCTCGTTATCACAGACACTCGGGCCTTTTTATAGTTTTTTTTTTTTTTTTTTTTTTTTTTTTTTTTTTTTTTTTTTTTATAATTACTGAATTTGGTTAACAAAAATTCCGCTACATTTACTAATTTTCTCTACCATTGTTGCAGCCAACTATCCTTACAAATGCTTATTCTTCTATTTACTTCATACTTTTCAAGATAGACATTACAAGAAATGGTTTCGCGGGTATTACGATAGGAATAAGAAAATACCATAAGTTAAAGTGATAGTCAAATATTTTAAAAGCCGGTCGCTATATTGGTTATTTTGAAATTACGATCCCTTAGCTTGACGAAGATGAAAAACTAGGAATAACGACTTCCCATTGGAGAAAAGTACAAGTATTGGAAAATTTAAACCTTTAACAAGTTAAAAAAAAAAAGAACAAGAAGAAAACATGCATATGGCATGATTGTGTGTTTTGACGAGATATACATTTTTTGTGTGGTTAGTTTTTGTCCATTCTGTTACGGTGTGCCGTTTATGCGAAGAGGACATCAGAGCCTTACAAATTGAAGACCGGTAATGCCATTTTTGAGAAAATTAAATATATATATATATATATATATATATACATACATAATAACGCTTGTGTGTTTGTGTGTAAAGGGCAGTTCGAGGTAGGTATATTTTCTTTAAAGTATTCGTGTAGCATTTTTAGAAAATACTGAACTTAACAATCAAGTTTGGTATTTTACCTACTTTTTTTCCCTGAGTTATCGTGTTCACAGACCCACATGTCCTCCTTTCTAAAAATGCTTTCTTTGGATTCAGGGGACACTAAAATGTGTATTTCCGGTGAAATCTCGGCGTCCAAATGTCGGGTGAAATGCAATACCTTCTTTACCTACGTACCATGCGCTATGTAGAGAAAGTAAGAACGTGGAGCTCGTTAAAACGCTTAATTTGTCTTGTACAATTTTTTTGTAGTTTTCCATTTCCGAGAGTTTCCTTATTATTGATTTCAATTTAAAAATACTTTTAAAAAAAGTTTTTCTCACGTAGGAATTTGTCAACTCCTGGGTTTGCGAAAGAACCGAATTTCAATCACATAGCAACCAGTTTTTATAATATTTGACAATCGCTTTAGCCTAGTGTTTACAAGGAACTGATAAGAAGGCTATTTCTGCAAATGCTTATCTCGATTAGCATAGAAGATGAGGCTTTTTGAAAACATGTGTTGAAAAGAAGGTCGTGAATGGACCACATCAGATTTTTTAGTGTTGCAGATTACCGCAAGGTGTCGCTGTAAATATTCTTGTGTTGGACTCTGCCAGCATCAAGTGATTTACAAAAATCTAAAGAAAAGTGTGACTGCCTTTTATATGTGGCAACGGCTGTTGGAAATAGTGCTTCTTGGCACCACTGTTTGAACCTAGAGAAGATTTGTACCTTGTTGTTAAATGTGCTGATTGATAAAATACTCTTTTTCGTGATTAACTGCCCTTTCACAAACATTACACAGCAAAATTGTTCTATCAGTTGAAACGTGGGTTCACTAACATAACTGTGCTGTTTGCTTTTCAAGGTTGGCATAGTAACTAATGCCTGCTTTTACGCGAACAAAAATCTCATGTGTCTCACACACTGACTTTCTGCAGCTGAAACACAACTTTCCTTACAAAAGATTATTCTTTTATCTACGATATGCTGATAAAAGTAAACCTTAGCAGAAATTGCCTTATTAGTTGCGTTCTTGTAGGTAGAAGGGGCATAAGGGAATCCATTAGTCAAATCGATTTAAAGCTGCCATATATGAAATGTGAAACAAATGAAGTTTGCGTCGCTTTGCATGGCCTGTCGTAAAACAAGAGAGAAACGAAACGTCACTTCCCGTTTGAGAAAAGTATAAATAGTTTAACATATAACCAATAACAAGGAATACCTCAAAAACGGCCAGCTCTTCATAAAACGTATAGGACATAAATTATGTGTGTTTTAACGAGGTATACATTTCTTGTGCAGTAAGTTTTTGTCTATTGCGGTTTAGCCGTTTTATGCAATATTCTAATATTTAAGTTTAGTATCTTCCAAAGATAGACAAAGATTTTTAACTAACCCTTACATGGAAAACTGTTCGAAACTTTTGATTTTCTCAAAAATGGTTAACGATTTTCACTAAAATACCGTATATTAAATATATTTACATCCCAAATAAAATGTATATCCTGCATTTTCTGGCAATAGCTTCTGAAAACCTGTTCATTCTGGATGAATTTTACTGAATTTTGCATACCTGGTAAACCGCAAGAGATAGGCAGAAACTTACTACACAAAAAATGTAGATTTCGTTAAGTCACACATTTTGTGTCATATACGTTTTTATGAAGAGCTGGCCGTTTCTGAGGTATTCCTTGTTATTAGTTTGTTTTAAAATACATTTAACTTCTGGCCACGCAAAGAAACGGATTCATATCCCATAGCAACCACATTATAACACATTGGACTGTCTGCTGATGTTTTTCTCGATTATCATGAAGTAGATAGAAGAATAAGCCTATTAACAATAATTTATTACAAAGATGTAGAGAAAGTCATGTGAATGAAACAAATCAGATTTTTTACTTTCTCTATCCTCACTATGTACATAGTGTATAGAGAAGGTATTGCACTCCACCAAAAAATTCGATACTGAGATTTCACCGGAAATTTAGGGTTCCCTGTATCCAAAAAGAGTATTTTCAGAAAAAGGTCCGTGTATGTGTGTGTCTACGTGTGTCTGAACACGATAACTCAAAAACGAAAAGTCGGTTGGATTTTATAAAAAATGTCTGACGATTTTGATTAAAATATCGTACATTAAAGTTATTTTCCAGACAAATAAAATGTATATTTTGAATTTTCTGGGAATAGCCTCTGAAGACTACTTTATTCAGGATGAATTTTTCATAACTACTAAACCGTAAGGGATGGACAAAAACTTAACACAAAAAAAATGTAGAGCATGTTAAAACACACAATTGATGTTATATACATTTTTTTCGTGTAGTTGATCGTTTTTGAGATATTCCTTTTTCTTGGTTTCAACTTTGAAAATCTTATACTTTTCTCATACAGGAATTTGTCAACTCCTGTCCATACAAACAAAGGAACATGTCACATAGCAACCAGCTTTTGTCTTTCACTTTAACCTATGGTACTCCCTTATTTCGCTTCTGCTTACAAAAAAGCAAGAAATAAGACTATTTCTGCTAATTTTTCTCGATTAGCATGAAATGAATAAAAGGTAAGGTTATTAACAATAATAATTTACTAAGATATAGAGAAAGTCATGTGAATGGAACACATCAGATTTTTTTATGCATGGACTTGAAATGTATATGTTACGGTTGAAGTCGTGAACATTTTGTTTCAATGAATGCAAGTCTTCTGCTCTGCACTGGAAAACAAAATTTCACCGTAAAGAGTTTGCGAAATATGAAACGAGAAACGTCGCACACAGGAAACGATTATGCCTTCGCAATCATTCACTGATGCAACTACCTCTGCTGGATCTGATTCTTCTGGCTTTATCTGCAGATTTACGTACAATCTGTGACGAAACTCTTTTTGCAAGCTGTGAACAAGCGAGAAATGTGAGACATTAGTTAAAATTAACCAATTCCTAAACTGCCACCACCACCACCACCATTTTATTATTACTATTTATTGCGGATAATTCGATTACTTAATCTTCACAAAGGGATAACTCTTTAGAGCGTAATGCATCTTCGAAATTTGACCAAAAATTGTGAAAAGTTATGCTTCTATACAATAAAAAATAATATGAATGTCAAACTTAAAGAAAATATATAGCTTTTTACTTTCTCTACACGTACTATGTATATACATAGTGTATAGAGAAGGTATTGCATTCCACACAAAAATTCGATACCGAGATTTCACCGGAAATACATATTTATAGTCACTCTGAATCCAAAAAAGCATTTTTGGAAAAAGGTCCGCGTGTGTGTGTCTGTCTGCCTGTGGACAGCATAGCTCAAAAACGAAAAGACCGTTGAATACCAAACTTGGTATTTAAGTTTGGTATCTTCCAAGGACGCGACACGAAGATTTTCAAGAAAATCCCCCACCCTCAACTACCCTTTACATGGAATTTTTTTCGAACATTTTGATTTTCTAAAAAGGGCTCTATGATTTTGATTGAAATATCGCATATTGATGATATTTACTTGACAAATAAAATGTATATCTTGAATTTTCGGGGAATAGCCTCTGAAGACTACTTTATTCTGGATGAATTTTACGGAATTTTGCATAACTGGTAAACCGTAAGAGAACTCCTGTCCATACAAACAAAGGAACTTCAGTCACATAGCAACCAGCTTTTGACTATCACTTTAACCTATGGTACTCCTCCCCAGTAATAAGACTATTTCTGCTAATTTTTTTTTCTCGATTAGCATAAAGTAAATAGAAGCATAAGCTTTTTAACAATAATTTGTTGCAGAGACGCAGAGAAAGTCATGTGAATGGAACACATCAGCTTTTTAGAAAGAGGTCCGTGTGTGTGTGTGTGTGTGTGTGTGTGTGTGTGTGTGTGTCTGAACATGATAACTCAAAAACGAAAAGTCCGTTAAATACCAAACTTCATATTTAAGTTCAGTATCTTCCAAGGAGGCGACACGGAAGATTTTCAAAAAGTCCCCCTACCTCAAACTACCATCCTTTACATGGAAAATTTTTCGAAAAATTTGATTTTTTCAAAAATTGTTCTAACGTATATTAAAGTTATTTATATGGCAAATAAAATGCATATCTTACATTTTCTGGGTACAGCCTCTAAAGACCTCTTTATTCTAAATGAATTTTGCTGAATTTTGCGTAAATAGTAAACCGTAATAAATAGACAAAAAACTTACTACACAAGAAATGTAGATCACGTTAAAACACACACTTTATGTCATATACACTTTTTTCGTTGAATTGACTGTTTCACAAAAACTGAAGACCTTAAAACACACAATTTATGTCATATACATTTTCTTCGTGGATTTAGCCGTTTTCGAGATATTTCTTGTTATTTGTTTCATGTTTAAAATACTTAAGTTTTTCTCTTAGGGAACTTGTTGGGCACGCAAAGAAATGGATTTCAATCCCATAGCAAACCACATTTTAAAACATTTGACTGTCGATTTAGCCTAGCGTATACCCTTATTTGCCTTTTAGCATTATTTCATCAATTTCATTCATCGTCCGTTATGACCAACCAGGTTAAAGAAAGTTAAACAAACAAAAAAAAAACAAAAAAACAACCGTTTCTTCTAATGTATATCTTGATTAGCATGAAGTAGATAGCTTATTAACAATTCGGTACTGATATATAGAGAAAGACGTGTGAATGGAATACATTAAGATTTTTTGTGAAACAGTGAAACAACATAAGCATGTGCAAGAAATCGGACAAATTGCAATAGAGTAAGAGAAGCCCAATGTGGGGGAAAATTGCGCTGCAAAAGTAGATTGGAATTGTATGAAACAGTTTTGGCAGCTCTATATGCTCTAGATTTTGAGATGCCGCATGAAGTTTGCATAACTGGTGAACCGTAAGAGGTAGACAAAATCTTGCTGCATAAAAATAGATCGCGTTATAATGTTCTAAATGTTCCATGCAAATCTTTTTTGTAAAAACAGTTTCTGAGATATTTATTGTTTTTGGCTTGAATTTTAAAATACTTTGTTTTCTCAAACGCGCAGTTGTCTCTCATTTCCGAATTTTAAATGCTTAGCAAACAACTTTTAAAAGATTTTACTATCGTTTTAGGGAAATACAATCCTTTATTTCCCTTCTAATTACAAGAAACTTAAGTAATACTACTATTTCTGCTGATGCTAATCTCGATTGATATGAAGTAAATAGGAGAAGATTAGTTTGCTAAAGATTAGCTTGAGAATGTCATGTGAATGTAATACATAAGATTTTTAAAAATTAACGTTTACTAAAATTCTATCTTTTAAACATTTGATTGGAATAGTGGTGTAAATTTGAGGAAATCTGCATTCATTTTAAAACATTTTCTGACATAAATCGAAATTTGACAGTATCTGATTTTCATTTTATTTATTTATTTATTTATTTGCTTTTATTCATAGGGACTCACGCGTAAGCATTTCTCTGAAAGTGAAGGATTTTTACTTTCTCTACACGTACTATGTACCTAGTGTATATAGAAGGTATTGGATTGCTCCAAAAATTCAATACCGAGATTTCACCGGAAATATATATTTTGAGACCCCGTGAATCAAAAAAAAAAACATTTTTAGAAAAAAAAAGTCCGTGTGTGTGTGTGTCGGTCGGTCTGTTTGTCTGTGAATAGCATAACTCAAAAACCAAAAGTCAATAAAATACCAAACTTGGTGTTTGTGACACGAATATTTTCAGAAAAATCCCCCACCCCAAACTACGCTTTGTATGGAGAAAATTTAGATAATGTTGATGTTCTCAATAATGGCTCTAACGATTTTGAATAATATACCATATATTAAGGATATTTACATCGCAAATAAAATGTACATTTCGAATATTGTACGTTTAAAGACCTCTTTATTCTGGATACTTTTTTTTTAATTTTGTGTAATTGCTAAACAGTATGAGATAGGCAAAAAAATGCAATCTCCTTAAAACACACAATTTATGTCATGTTTTTTCCGTGGAGTTGACCGTTGCTGAGATATTCCTTGTTAGCGGATTTGAACGACATGGCAACCAGTTCTTAAAAGAGTTGGCTATCTTATAGCCCACTGTACTCGCTTATTTTCCTTCTACTTACAAGGAAGAAAGTAACAAGACTATTTCTGCTAATTTTTTCTCGATTAGCATGAAGTAAATAGAAGAATAGGCTATTTAACAATAATTTATAGCAGTGATGTTGAGAAAGTCGTGTGAATGGAACACATTTTTTTTAATGGCTGGGCGTTGAAAACGTATATTTCTTGAAATCCCAGCGTTGAACTTTTGCCTGAAATGTATTGCTTCCTCTACCTGCTACAGATAGGAGATAGAGAAGGGAAAGAAGAGGGATGCGAGTTGCTCATTGTTTGCGTATCAGTCGATCTTAATCTAGAGCAGATGTAGATAAATTCGGTGTCCTTATATAAGCAAGATTAAATAGTTTGTTAAAGATTTGCGTCAGGTAGATTACATACTTTGCTAAAGATGCTTAGATTATTAGTGTTGGGCGTTAACTGCGACCCGCCTTTTCCATTTCTGTAACTTCCAGGATGCGCTGCCATTACCCCCAGTCAGCTGACATGCGCACGACGTTACAGACATGATTTATTTAGTCCTAATATAGCTTTGAACGCGCCTGAAGGAGAGAGAGGTTTTATGATTATGGTCGCTTTTACCCGTTCTCATTTCCCTAACATCTACTAAATAGGAGAAAAAATCTGATGTGTTCCATTCACATGACTTTCTCTACATTATGGTAACCATTTATTGTTAAAAAGCATATTCTTCCTATCTACTTAATGATAATCGAGATAAGCATTAGCAGAAATTGTCTTTATTACTTGCTTCCTTATAAGTAGAAGGAAAATAATGAAATACACCCTAAAACGATAGTAAACTCTTAAAAACTGGTTCACAAGTGAATGAAATCCGTTTCTATGCAGGGCTTAGGAGTTTACAACTTTCTGTGTGAATAAAAAAACAAAACAGGAATATCTCAGAAATGGTCAGTTCAACGGAAAAAATCTGATGTGTACCATTCACATGACTTTCTCCATATCCCTGCAACAAATAATTCTTAAAAAGCTTATAATTCTATTTACTTTATGCTAATCAGATAAAAAAATTAGCAGAAAAAGTCTTATTTCTCGCATCCTTGTAAGTAGAAGCGAAATAAGGGACAACCGTAGGTTAAAGTGATAGTCAGTAGCTGGTTGCTATGTCAATGAAGTTCCTTTGTTTATACGGATAGGAGTTGACAAGTTCCAGTATGAGAAAAGTATACGTTTTTCATAGCAGAAACAAAAAATAAGGAATGTCACACAAACGACGAACTCCACGAAAAAAATGTATATAACATAAATTGTGTGTTTTAATGTGCTCTACATTTTTTGTGTAGTAAGTTTTTGTCCATCTCTTACGGTTTAGCAGTTATTCAAAATTTAGTAAAATTCATCCAGAATAAACTACTCTTCAGAGGCTATTCCCAGAAAATTCAAGATATACATTTCATTTGTCAGGTAAATATGTATAATATCCGAAATTTTAATCAAAATCGTTAGAGCCATTTTTTAGAAAATCAAAATTTTCGAAAAAAGTTCCATGTAAAGGGTAGTTGGGGCTGGGGGGATTTTTCTCAAAACCTTCGTGTCGCATCCCTGGAAGATACTAAACTTAAATACCAAGTTTGGTATTTTACCTACTTTTCGTTTTTGAGTTATCGTGTTCACAGACACACGGACACACACATACACGGACCTTTTTGTGAAAATGCTTTTTTTTTGGATATTGGGGACCCTAAAACATATATTTCCGGTGAAATCTCGGTATCGAATTTTTGGTGGAGTGCAATACTTTCTCTATACACTATGTACATAGTGCGTATGGAGAAAGTAAAAACGTATATGACATAAATTGTGTGTTTTAACGTGATCTACATTTTTTGTGTAGTAAGTTCTTGTCTATCTCTTACGGTTTACCAGTAACGCAAAATTCATTCAGAATAAAGAGGTCTTTAGAGGCTGTTTATAGAAAATTCAAGATATACACTTTACTTGGAGTGTAAATAGCTTTAATATACGGGATTTTAATCGAAGTCGTTAGAGCGATTTTTAAGAAAATAAAAAATTTCGAAACTTTTTCCATCTAAAGAGTAGTTAATGGTGGGGGAATTTTCTTCTAAATACCAAGTTTGGTATTTATCGATCTTTTCGTTTTTGAGCTATGCTGTCCACACACACACACACACACACACACACACACACACACACACACACACAAGTCGTCCTCCGTGGTGTAATGGTTAATACAAATCCTTAGCATGGCTTCCTTCGGAAGGGAAGTAAAGCCGATGGTCCCGTGTCGTAGATTTACGGCACGTAAAAGAACCTCAAGCCTGATAGAGAGGCCTCTGAGCAAAATTAAGCGGTCTTTCACGCCCAATTTAGAATGGGACGCTGAGATCCACAGTAGTTAAAGAGCGTCCATAAATAACACGTCATTCACACACACACACACACACACACACACATTCACTCTCACATTCATACTTCCAGACTCTGTGGGGGATAGGGAATAATTCTAAATCAAGAAAAATTCCCCGCTCCAGCCGGGAATCGAGCTCCGGGTGAGAACTCAGGGGACCCAATACATATATTGTAGAATTTTTGGATGGAATACAATACCTTCTCCATCCACTGTGTACATTGTACATACGGGGTTAAAGAAAGCAAAATCAGTGTGATTTAATTTTTGTTTCTCTTCGCATCGAAGCTGTAGTCAACAATGAATTGTAGTCCTTGGATTCATGGCTACTTGTTTGCTTTTGTTCCTAGAGGCACAGAACACCTCTAGAACAGGAAGGAAGTTGAGGCGAGCAGTGACCGTCAGTGACTCATGTATGTTTATGTTTTTTGACCAAATTAAGGGAACCGGAAGGTAAATGCCTGTGCAAAACATCCTTTCGCTAACTGTTGAAATAAATATACAAACAGAGACCTTAAGGGGAGTTGAAATGTCGTATCTTGCCAAGTTAAAGTGATCCATTATCTCAGCAACAGTTGAAGATAATGAGCTAAATTTTTCAATATACTCAGCAATAGCTTTACAGTTTATTGATGAAAAATAAAATATTTCTGTTCATTATAAAAACAGGTATGATGTTTACTTAGTGTACATAGTGTATAATGCACCCAAAAATTCGATACCGAGATTTCACCGGAAATACATGTTTTGAGATCCCCTGAATCCAAAAAAAAAATAGAAAAATATGTCCGTGTGTGTCTGTAGCCAGCATAGCTCAAAAACGAAGGATGCGACACGAACATTTTCAAGAAAATCCCACCCAAACTACCCTTTACATGCAACTTTTTTCGAAAATGTTGATTTTCTAAAAAATGGCTCTAACGATTTTGATTAAAATATCGTAAATTAAAGATATTTAGCTGACAAATAAAATGTATATCTTGAATTTTCTGGAAATAGTCTCTGAAGACTACTTTATTCTGGATGAATTTTAGGGAATTTTGCATAACTGTTAAACCGTAAGAAATGGAGAAAAACTCACCACACAAAAATGTAGAGCACGTTAAATCACACAATTTATGCTATATACATTTTTTTTCGTGGAGTTGATCGTTCTTTAGATATTCCTTGGTTTTGGTATTGTTATAATGAGATTCTATATTTTAGTGTAGTAATCTCTTACGGTTTGCCAGTTATAGAAAAGTCATCCAGAATGAACAGGTGTTCAGAAAATTCAAGATAAACATTTCGTTTGCTGTAAAAATATATTAAACGTAAGATATTTTAATCAAAATCGTTAAAGCCATTTTTGAGGGAATCAAAATATAGGGTAGTTGGGGTGGGGAGATTTTCTTGAGCAATGCTGCCCACAGACACACGGACAGCTTTCTAAAAATGCTTTTTTGGATTCAGGAGAACCCTAAACATGCATTTCCGGTGAAATCTCGGTATCGAATTTCTGGATGCATTGCAATACCTTCTGTATACACTATGTACATAGTACTTGTAGACAGTAAAAATGTGTGTGTGTGTGTGTGCCTTAGAAAAATTATGGAAAATTGTTATTTTCTCAAAAATGGTTTTACAATTTTGATTAAAATGTCGTATATTAGAGATATTTACATCACAAATGATATGTACCTTTATCTTGAATTTTCTGAAAATATCTTTATTCTGATGAGCTTTGCTGAATTTTGTGTAACTGGTAAATCGTAAAGGATAGATAAAAACTTATCTCACAAAAATGTTGATCTCGTTAAAACACATCATTTATGTCATATAAGCTTTTTCTGTAGACCTGGCAGTTTTTGAGATATTCCCTGTTATTGGTTTCAGCTTTAAAATACTTGATACTTTTCTCAAACGGAACCATACAAAGCGAACCTAACCTCAATTGTTTCGCATAGCGACGAGTTTTTAAAAGATTTGACTATCGCTATAGGCTAATGTATTCCATTATTTCCCTTCTACTTAAAAGGAGGCCAGTAATACCAACTATGCAAATATTTATCTCGATTAGCGAGATGTAGATGTAAGAATAGTATTATTTGGAATAGCTAGAGGAGGTTATGTAAATGGAACAAATGAGATTTCTAACCTACTCCTAATTATAAAGAATACTCATTATTTTACTTATAAAAACGCTACCAACGGAGATACAAGCAATCTAAGAAATTCTACTGCCTCGAAAGAACAGGATGGAAATAGAAGCTGAAGAGGGAATGTTCTATAGGCAGCCATTTTGGATAACACACGCTCTATTTTCAATGAACTACTGAATAGAAGTCAGGGAGTAAATTCATAAGTATACATACATAATACGTCACCTTGCATATACGCGGAAGTAGGCCAGTTCAATGACAGAGCAATATTAATTTGAATAGAAGGAAAATGTGGTCACAACATTCTAAATTGCTTTTATTTATTCACTTATTTGCTACACGGTTTTTTAGAGGTTAACTATATACTTGAATATAGCTTTAATGGCACCATTATAACTGTTGCAGGAACCAGTGACCTTATTGTCATGAGAAGGCATTTTCCGATTATATTTTCTGCTAACACTAACAGCAGTATGCTTATGAATTTTAAGTACTTTTAAATTTCCCCAATGTTGCAATATTTTTACTTTTTCTTGCACGCATGTACAATGTACATACTAGAAAGAATATATTGTATTCCACCCAACAATTCGATATAGTGATTTCACAGTAAATACATGTTTTGAGAACCTGAATAAAAGCATTTTTAGAAAAATGTCCATGTGTGAGTGTGTGTGGAAAAATGCATTAAATATCAACTTGATATTTAATTTCAGTATCTCTAAATGATGCGACACGAAGATCTTCAAGAAAATCCCCCCACCACCATATACCCTTTACATGGAAAATGTTCGAAAGTTTTGATTTTCTCAAAAATTGCTCTAACGATTTTGATTAAAATATTGTATATTAAAGCTTTTTAGCTGACAAATAAAATGTATATCTTTAATTTTCTGGGAATAGCCTCTGAAGAGCTCTTTATTCTGGATGAATTTTGCTAAATTTTGCTTAACTGCTAAACGGTAAGAGACAGACAAAAACTTACTACACAGAAAATGTTGAACTGATCAAAACACATAATCTATGTCCTTTACATTTTTGTTGTGGAGGAGGTAACCGTTTCCGAGATATTCCTTGTTTTTGGTTTCAGTTGTAAGTACTTTAAACTTTTCTCAGAGAGGAAGTGTCCTTTTTTCTTTTGTTCTACTCCTGGCCAAGCAAGGAAGCGATTTGCAATGACAATCGAATAACGACAGCTTTTAAAACAATTGACTATCGGTTTAGCCTAGTGTATTCCCTTATTTTCTTTCTACATGCAAGGAACTGAGTAGTAAGAACATTCTGTTAAGGATTATCTTTAATTGGCAAGGTGCAGAAAGAAAAGTAATCTTATGTAAGGAATTTGTAGAAGAGCTAGAGAGTCATGTGAGTATAACACATGTGTGTGTGTGTGTGTGTGTGTGTGTGTATATATATATATATATATATTTATATTTATATTTTTTACGCTATTTAGTTAACCCAGTTGCAGGAGATTTTGGTATTTACCATTCCACGGTGTGCAAGACCATAGACATCGTGACAAACAGAATTGAAGCAAAGGCAGGTGACTGGATAATATTTCCAACCTCAAATTTGAAATTCAAGAAAGGAAAGAAAAATGCTCTTCTCGCTTTAGATTTCCTTCAGTTATTGGGGTACTTGACTGTACACACGTACAGGTTGTTACAACTACTGCTGCCCGCCTGGGTAGTGTGGTGGTAGCGTGTCTGCCTCACATTGAAAAGGTCTTGGGTTCGAATCTCGCTTAGGGTGAGATAAGGTTTTTTCAGGGTTTTCCCATATCTTAGAAGACGGATGTCGAGCAGCTTTAAGCTCCATGGAACCCGAGTTCATTTGAGCATCATTTCACCAATTTGGTATGAAAATATCTTTAATGTACGGGATTTTAATCAAAATCGTTAGAGCCATTTTTTAGAAAATCAAAATTTTCGAAACTTTTTCCATGTAAAGGGTAGTTGGGGGTGGGGAGATTTTCTTGAAAATCTTATTGTCGCTTCCTTGGAAGATACCAAATCTAAATACCAAGTTTAGTATTTAACGGTCTTTTCGTTTTTGAGCTATGCTGTCCACAGACACACACACACATATATACACCCTTTTTCTGAAAATGCTTTTTTTTTGGATTCAGGGGGTCCTAAAATATGTATTTCCGGTGAAATCTCGGTATCGAATTTTGGGTGGAATACAATACTTCCTCTATACACTATGTACATAGTACGTATAGAGAAAGTAAAAATAAAATAAATAAAAAAATCTCATGTGTACCATTCACATGACTTTCTCTATATCCCTGCAACAAATTATTCTTAAAAAGCTTATACTTCTATTAACCTCATGCTAATCGGTAAAACAGAAATAGCCATATTACTTGCTTCCTTGTAAGTAGAGGTGAAATAAGGGGGGTACCCTAGGTTAAAATGATAATCAAAAGCTGGTTGCTATGTCACTGAAGTTCCTTTGTTTGTATGGACAGCAGTTGACAAATTCCTGTATGAGAAATGTAAGTTTTTCATAGCAGAAACCAAAAATAAGGAATGTCACAAAAACGACGAACTCCACGAAAAAAATGTTTATAACATAAATTGTGTGTTTTACCGTGCTCTACATTTTTTGTGTAGTAAGTTTTGTCCATCTCTTACGGTTTAGCAGTTTTTCAAAATTTAGTAAAATTCATCCAGAATAAACTACTCTTCCGAGGCTATTCCCAGAAAATTCAAGATATACATTTTATTTGTCAGGTAAATATCTTAAATATACGAAATTTTAATCAAAATTGTTAGAGCCATTTTTGAGAAGATCAAAAATTTCAAAAAAAGTTCCATGTAAAGGGTAGTTGGGGGTGGGGGGAGTTTTCTCAAAATCTTCGTGTCGCATCCCTGGAAGATACAAAACTTAAATACCAAGTTTGGTATTTTACCGACTTTTCGTTTTTGAGTAATCGTGTTCACATACAGACACACACACACACACGGACCTTTTTCCGAAAGTTTGTTAATTTTTTTTAGATAAAGGGGACGCTAAAACATATATTTTCGGTGAAATCTCGGTATCGAATTTTTTGGTGGAGTGCAATACATTCTCTATAAACTATGTGCATAGTGCCTATAGAGAAAGTAAAAAAGGCTGATTTTCTGACGTGAACTTAATGTTCTATCCCTTGTTTCATCCCTACTATTTAGAAATGTTTACACTTTCACTTTTATTGTAGCTCTTTGCCTGGTGTATGGGAAACAATGCAGCCATAGTTATTTGCAGCTACTTTAGCAAGTCAACTCTACAGCAAACTTAAAAATATTTCAATAAGTAATCACTGACATTTTAAGTATTTGCTGGAAAAACTAGTAATTACTGACCCAACAGGTCTCAATCGCGAGTTTGTGAACGGTCAAGATGTAGTTTACAGCCCAGTTTTCGTAACAAAGTACCGACACTCCTTTCCCCAAGGGCGTGTCTTAAAAGGGGTAATAAAACTGTATTCATGTCTCGAAGTGCTGTACTTGCTTCCAAGAACATTTTCCTTGCACTCGGAAACATATTTACTTAAAGTAAACTGAACGTGTTTTCGCATTAATTAAGTATACGACTCCTTATGGACTTTCTCAAGGATAGAAAATGGAATATGCTATTTTACTCAGAATATGAGAGATGTACTTTGGGGTGGGGTGGGGTGGGCTTTCCTTGAACATTTTCGTGTCGCATCCATGGAAGATACCAAGGATGGGTTTTAACGGTCTTTTCACACAGACTGACAGACCCACACGGATCTTTTTCTAAAAAAAAATTCAGACTCAGGAGTACCCAAAAATATGGGGGAGGGGGGGGGGGTTCGAAGCTCCGACCACATCTCACCCCCCAATACTGCACTCCATCCATGAGTCTGTCGTGGACCGAGATGGGGGACGCAGCGGCCAAGGCTCTCTATGAGCTGTGCCACGGAGTTCGAGTTATTTGTTTATACTCGAGTAAATGATTTTTACTTTCTCTACACGTACTATATACATAGTGTATAGAGAAGGTATTGCACTCCACCCAAAAATTCTATACCGAGATTTCACCGGAAATATATGTTTTAGGGTCGCCTTTATATATATATATATATATATATATATATATATATATATATATATATATAAAAGCATTTTCAGAAAACCGCGCGTGCGCGCGCCTGTGTGTCCCTATGTCTATGAACACGATAACTCAAAAATGAAAAGTCAGTAAAATAATAAACTTGGCTTTTCAGTTTAGTATTTTCCAGGGATGCGGCACGAGGATTTTGAGAAAATTCCCCCACCACCAACTACCCTTTACATGGAACTTTTTTCCAAAATTTTGAGTTTCTCAAAAATGGCTAACCATTTTGATTAAAATGTCGTATATTAAAGATATTTACCTGACAAATAAAATGTATATCTTGAATTATTCTGGAAGAATTTTACGGAATTTTGCATAACTGCTAACCCGTAACAGATGGACAAAAGGTTACCACACAAAAAATGTAGAGCACCTTAAAACTCACAATTTATGTTATATAGGTACATTTTTTCGTGGAGTTGATAGTTTTTGAGATATTCCTTGTTTTTGGTTTCAGCTTTGAAAAACTTAAACTTTTCTCATACAGGAATTTGTCAACCCCTGTCCATACAAACAAAGGAACTTTAGACACATAGCAACCAGCTTTTGGCTTTCACTTTAACCTATGTTACTCCCTTATTTCGCTTCTATTCACAAGGAAGCAAGTAATAAGACTATTTCTGCTAATGTTTACTGGATTGGCACGAAATAAATAGAAGCATAAGCTTTTTAACAATAATTTGTTGCAGAGATATAGAGAAAGTCATGTGAATGGAAGACATCTAATTGTTTATATTAGATATTTCGCAAAGAAAAATGTACGACAGATACACTGATTTAGTCTTCTTAATCTAGTATCAAAATGTCCTAAAATCAACTTCCAAAAGATTAAAACGGGGACACATTTAAGAGCAGGTACAGGTGCCTTCATCTCCAACTTTACTCCAATTTAATGAGAAAACGTAATTTCTCCATAGCATGGAACAAAATAGATTGCACAACCGCTAAGAAACATTTATTCCTTATTAGTGTAGAACTTCGAACTGAGTCGCATTTCAGGAAATGCATCACTTTCATTTATAGATGCATAAATAAGCGTTATGGAATAAACTGCGTCATTTGTCCATCTATGCGCACGCACATAAAAATCACCAGCCATTTCTGTTATGGCAATGGAATGTTCTACGTTTAGGAATGTCTGTGTTAACTGTTTTTACTTTTACTAGCGCGCATACACAATGTACATAGCGGATAGAGAAGATATTGCACTCCACCCAAAAATTTGATTTTTAGATTTCACCGGAAATAAATATTTTGGAGTCCCCTGAGTCCGAAAAAAAATTTTTAGAAAAAAAGTCCGTATGCATTTAAGTTTGGTATCTTCCAAGAATGTGATACAAATACTTTTTAGATAATCCCCCACCACATACTACAGTTTACATGGAAAAAATTTAGAAATTTTTAATTTCCTAAAAATGGCTCTAACGATTTTGATTAATATTAAAGCCATTTCCATCACAAAATGTGTATATTGAAATTTTTGGGAACAGACTCCAAAGACCTCTTCATTCTGGATGACTTTTGCCGAATTTTGCTTACCTGCTAAACCGTAAGAGATAGAGAGAAAAAAAAAAAAACAAAAAAAAACTTATGGCACAAAAGTGTAGATCTTGTCAAAAAACACAATTTATGTCCTTTGCGATTTTGTTGTGAATGTAACTATTTCCGAGATCTTCGTTTTTGCGTTATACTTCCGCACACACCTTTTTCGAAACATACTTTCTTTGATTCACGGGTCCGCAAAATTTATTTCCAGTAAAATTTCGGCATCGAGTTCTTAGGTGAAATAAAATACCTTCTCTATCTACTATGTACATACATGCCAGAGAAAGTAAAAATCTCCAACATTTTTAGTAGCTCCATGCGGCCCACGATACCAGACAAGAAATATGTGTTTACGCAGACTGCATTGAAATTTAGAAGATACTTGAGAACTGGGTAAATAATATTTGAGAAAACCTGGTGGTTGGCATATGGAGGGCATTGATCATGAACAGGTTTAGTTAAACAGCTATCGTGTAAAAATTCAAGCCCGAGGCGAGATTCGAACTGGATATTATGCTTACCAAGTGTCGTCCTTGCTTGATCACCGAATTACTCATGGCTGAGATTTTGCGGACAATCTAGCTCAACTATTAAAGCGCCAATGCAATGCCCGAGATTTGGCAATTTCAACCGATCGCGGTCATCTGACTGGAGCGATATTGTCGAAACATCTTATCGCAGCTGATGTTCATTTCTTTGATATCTTGCTGCACCTAACGTTCGTTTGTTTAATCTCCTGTCTTGGTTATTGGTAACAAGGTAACAATTCAGCGAGCCAACCTCCACTTTTAATAACGGCCAGTTCCTCAATTGTATTTTCAATTATTTCAGTTACAATCTTTATTTAAGTTTTATCCAGTTCATAATGTAATTAGTTCAAAAAAGGAGTGAAAATATTAATTATTTGTATTTTTTGTATGAAATGAGTGCAATAACCTCAAATAAAATAACGTTTGTTTCCTATTTCTATTCGTTCTATATATATTCGTACGTAGACACGGATGGGCAAGTCATAATTCAGGAGGCTGTGAAGAAAGAAAGTAAAAACATTCGGTAAATAAACACGGTCGAATGTGTCATCTACCATTTGAGAACTAATGTAAGTATTACAATCATAGCCTGATAAAACCCCCCTTCCAATATACTAGGGGTCCAAGAAAGTTCCGGGAACTTGCCAATAAAACAAAAACTGAATTATTCATCCAATTTAATTTATCGCCTTCAAAGTAGGCCCCTTCTGAAATTATACATTTATGCCAATGAATAATCCAATCATCAAAACATTTTTTTGTAGGCACTTTTAGGAATCGATGTCAATTGTCGCCGCGAATTTTCCTTTATGTCTTCTATCGACTGAAAACGGGTGCCTCGAAATGGTAACTTGAGTGTTGGAAAGAGAAAGAAATCAGCAGGAGTCAGATCAGGTGAATACGGTGGTTATTCGATGAAATTTGTTGAGTTTTTGGCCAGAAATTCGTTCACAGTAATAGCCTTGTGAGCTGGTGCGTTATCGTGGTGCAGAATCCATGAGTTGTCGTTCCACAAATCTGGCCTTTTTCGCCGTATTTGTTCTCTCAAACGCCGCATAACCCTCAGATAATAGTCTTTATTTACCATCTGACCTTCTGGCAAGAATTCTGAGTGCACGACACCGCGATAATCGAAAAAACCTGTCAACATGACCTTCAGTTTTGATCGAGTTTGATGTGTCCTTTTAGGTTTTGGTTCAGTTGGAAAGCCCCATTCGGAAGCTTGTTGACTGGTTTGAGTGTCAAACTCGTAAACCCACGTGTCATCACCAGTTACAATGCGTTTCATGAACGTGGGGTCGGAACTGACTCGTTCTAGCATGTCTTCAGCAATCCTTACGCGATTGAGTTTTTGTAGAAAATTCAAGTCTTTCGGAAGTAACCGAGCTGCAACGCGTATCATGCCCAAACAATAGTTTAAAATGGTACGAATCGATTCGTGAGCCACAGAAAGGTCAGCGGCAATCTCTCTCAGACCTAAATGACGATTTGCAGACACCATTTTCTTCACTTTTGCGATGTTCAGTTCAGTTGAAACCGTTGATGGCCGACCAGAGCGAGGCAAATCTTCCACCACATCCCGACCACTTTTGAATGCACTGTAACACTCATATGCACGTGTTTTTGATAAAATAGATTCACCGCAAACCCTCTGTAACATTTTCAGCAATTCGGCACACGAAATACTATTTGCAATGCAAAATTTGAGACAGATTCTTTGTTCAATATGGGTATCCATCGTAAAATCACAAATCACCTTTGAGATGAACTAACAAAACGGCGTACTTTAAACAAACTAGATGACAGATAATCAAACTCCGCGTGGGTATAGAGGAAAGTTGTACCAACTTAGCGACAACAATAATTTTGAATCCCCTTTTAAACAGGATTTTTAAATGATAAATGTATTATAAATTATCGTCGCTTCGCTGCGGTCGTGAATTATCGAAAAGATAAAAACATTTGTGTTAGTAATAAATTTGTTTCGACAAGACGTGAGTCTGACAACGCAGTCATAATTCGCCGGTGATCAGAGTATTCCATATTGCTATAATATGCACATAAAATCACGTTCAGCAATATCACACTCCTTGACGTGTTCCTCTTGGCGATCAACACTACTTCAAGGCGATGTGAGCGTTTCTCATATCTTATTCAAATAAAAGTTGCTCTACATAAACTGTCCCGTCATGTATGTACAAGTTTGTGCTGCCCACGTTGTTATTAATTAGCGTTGATTTATGGCGGGTGTGGGAAAGATACTTTCCGTATGCCTTCTTTGACGCGTCAGTCGAATGAAAGCCGACAGCATACCGAAATTAAGAATGAGTCCACCGTATTTGATGCAAGGACCTCTACAGTTATCACGTACGTGTTTGAGTGGAAGTTGATTCTCTCGCTGTCTCAGGGCTCGATGTCGGTAGAGCAGTTATCTCAGGGTGGAAACAGGAAAGAATGTAGTTACGGTTATTGGGTTTAGAATAGCAGCGGGATCTTTTATCACTCTGATGTTTATCCCTCGACGTCACAGCAAATACTATTGGTGAAATCATCTTGACAAACAGTAATATTGCACATTTCTCTTAACAATTTTTACTTCGGAGAAACACTCTAAATACATGGAAATAGTTACGGCTTACACTTGAGCATACCACTCGTTATATTCTAACATTTGTTTATGATTTACACTTGTTTCGCACTTTGAAATTTTAGCGCGGAATTCTCACGTCGAGTGGCGTGGATTACTCGTCGGAATGACAGGACAAACTTCTGGAATTGTGACTCTTTCAATAGCCCAGGAGGCAAGATATCTACCTTAAGCTTCCGTAATGCTGATTGGCTATTATTTGCCGCCAAAACTTGAGCTCGGCGTCACCATATCACGTAGTTTTATTGTATTTAGGTCATGCGACTCTTGGATATAAAGAGAAATATACCTTGCTTGGTAAATATTAGGAACTTGTAACTTGTAACTCTAATGCACGCACATGAAATAAAGAAAATCTACGAATTTCTAAGGTTTCTGCAGACAATAGAGGATGTCTTTTGTTAAGTGCGTAGTTTCACAGCTCTGCGAGGAACACTAAACACTAATAACTTACAGTTATGAATGATATGTCAAACGAAAAAGCAACTCAAACAGTTTTACCAAGAAGCTTATAAACGTTCAATGTTATTACCCTTTGTCATACGGCACACATCGTCTATAGCCGAGTTCCTCCCAAACGTTGATAAGTGTGTATTCAGTAATTGTAGCAACAGCTGCTTCAATCCGGTTTCTTAGTTCAGGGAGGTCAGCTGGTAGCGGAAGCACGTGCACACGATCCTTGATGAAGCCCCAAAGGTAAAAATCGCATGGCGTTAGGTCAGGAGAACGTGGAGGCCATGCATAGCAAGCCTTGTCATTGGGGCCCTTGCGGCCTATCCAGCGCTCGAGTACAGTGACGTTCAACCAATCGCGTACTTCGTTATGCCAGTGAGGTGGCGAACCATCCTGCTGGGAAATGAAGTTCTCTGGCTCATTTTCTTCCAACTGAGGGAAGAGCCATTGCTCTAGTGTATCAAGGTAAAAAGTGCCAGTTACTGTAGGTTCACCAAAAACGAAAGGCCCATAAACTTTTCGCCGGGATAGGGCACAAAAAAATTCACTTTAGGGGAATCTCGTTGCATTTGTACCATCTCGTGAGGATTTTCTGAGCCCCAGATGCGCACATTGAGTGTTAACATGTCCACTAAGGTGAAAGGTCGATTCATCACTGAAGACAACACGATCCATAAAATCGTCATGATTTCTGTTTACTAGTCGCCATCTTTGCTACTACCGCTGTCTAGCGGATTGCGGCAGAAACATTGCACGCATATGCGCAATTGTGCCAACAAACAAAATTATTTGATTTGCTTTTTCGTTTGACATATCATTTATAACTGTAAGTTGAATGTAATAAGTATTATAAAGAGTTAAAACCCCGATATTCATTTATATACACCCTGTATATCTAAAGTCACAATTTATGAAATAAATACAAGAAAATAAAGTAAATCACTTATACAAACATGTAATTAGAAACATGTAATTAGAATAATAAAAGTATTGGGGATTGTTTATAGAACCTTTGGTATTAAAATAATAATAATCAAAATCGGGTCATTTATTTATATGAACCGTTGCCATCTAAGCATACACAGAATGTGTGTGTGTGTGTGTGTGTGGTGGTCGTTGTTTGTTTAGCATTACTAATTTGCTGAGAGAAACTTCGCACCAAATTGGTGGTGTTATCATCTTCCATTTTGCAGCCTAGTCTCTGAGCGCATGACATGGGTTGACTGACGATACTGATTATTGATGCGGCAATTACAAGTAGCTTGACAAATAAAAGCACGGGTTAACTCGTAACTTCACCAAGCGCCGCTTTCCCGCAAACTTCCCCACATTCACGTACCTCAGACGAAGGATACAATGGACCAACACCATCACCTACTTGGGGGTGAAGCTTGACAGGGGCGTCACTTTTAGGGAGCACGTCCGGGGGCTGTGGTGCCGGGGCAATGGGGCTGCGGCCTCACTGTACCCGATGCTGAGGTCCTCGATGACGGTTCCCCTTAAGTTGCGCCTTTTGAGGGCTCTCATAATCCCCTTGTTAATCTACGCCTGCGAGATCTGGGGCATGGCGGCAGACTCCAGTCTGCTGTTGCTTCAGCGGGTACAGAATAGGTGTCTTCGGGCTATCTATTCTGTGCCTCGAGGCTTTCCAACGAGACTCCTGCACGAAGCCTCTGGTCTACCATACCTGGAGGACGAGATTAGGCGTCGGGCAACAAAATTCAACGAAGGGCTATCATTCCATCGGAGCGCCCTCGTTAGGTCTCTTGGGGATTACGATCCCACGAACCGCCGCTTCAGGCGATACCGGCTTCCCCGCATGGCTTGCGGGCATCCCCGGTAACAAAGGAGCAACACCAACAGCTGCTACGGCTAAGCTCCTTATTATCCTTCAAGAGTTGCTTGGATTCAAAATTAAATCTCAAGAAACATTTTGATAAAAACACACCAGCGGTGCACAAGGGCCGTTGCACCATCAAGGAGCAATATTCGCCTCCTCCTGTCACTCCACAACCCCAAAACACACCCGCCATCCTACAAAACCCACAATCCCGTCAGAACGTGGTTAAGTTCTCTCTGAGAACAGGGACACGTCTAACACACCTCGGGTTGCCCTCAGCCTGCCAATCACATTGGACTGGACTGGAACAGTTTTTATTAAAGCGCGAAATACTTGACAAGCCTCGCCTTGTAGCTCTGACTTGTAATTTGCTCACAACTGTCTCAAAACTACTCGTAACTCGCATTTATTTTATGCTGTAGTTTGTAGTCCCCTGTTGCTAAGGAGGTATATTAATGCAGTAATAAAACATCTGATGTGTTCCATTCACATTACTTTCTGTACATCTCTGCAAGAAATTATTCTATTTATTTCATCTAATAGAGAAAAAAATAGCAGAAATAGTCTTATTACTTGCTTCCTTGTAAGTAGAAGCGAAATAAGAGACTACCATAGGTTAAAGTGATGGTCAAAAGCTGAAGTTCCTTTGTTTGTATGGACACGAGTTCACAAAGTCCTGTATGATGAAAAGTATGTTTTTATAGCCGAAACCAAAAACAAGGAATATCTAAAAAAACAATCAACTCCACGAAAAAAATGTATATAACCTAAATTGTGTGTTTTAAAGTGCTCTACATTTTTTGTGTGGTAATTTTTTGTCTATCTCTTAACGGTTTAGCAGTTATGCAAAATTCCGTAAAATTGACCGAGAATAAAGTATTCTTCAGAGGCTATTCCCAGAAAATTCAAAATATACATTTTATTTATATCTTTAATATAAGATCTTTTAATCAAAATCGTTAGAGCCATTTTTTAGAAAATCAAAATTTTCAAAAAAGTTCAATGTAAAGAGTAGTTTGGGGTGGGGGAATTTTTCTCAAAATCTTCGTGTCGCATCCCTGGAAGATATTAACTTAAATACCAAGTTTGGTATTTTACCGACTTTTCGTTTTTGAGTTATCGTGTTCACAGACACACGGGCACACACACACACACACGCGCGCGCGGACCTTTTTCTGAAAATACTTTTTTTGGATACAGGGGATCCTAAAAAATATATTTCCGGTGAAATCTCGGTATCGAATTTTTTGGTGGAGTGCAATACCTTCTCTATACACCATGTACATAGTATGTGTAGAGAAAGTAAAAATATGATGTGTTCCATTCACATGACTTTCTCTACATCACTAACACATTATTGTTAAAAAGACTATTTTCTATCTACTTCATGGTAATGGAGATAAACAGTATCAAACATTTTCCTTATTACTTGGTCCCTTGTAAGTAGAAGGGAAACATTCTAATGTGTTCCATTCACATGATGCCCTCTAGCTGTTCGGTAAATAAAACTCAATCTGTTATCTACATAATGCTTATCAAGATAAACCTAAGCAGAATTAGTCGTATTACGAGCTTCCTTGTAAGAAGAGAGAAATAAAAAAAATGCACAGGCTGAAGCGATAGTCTCGTCCATTAAAAGCCGGTCGTTATATGAAATAATTGAAATTCCAATCGCTTTGCTTGTCAGGAGTAAAATCAAACGAGAAACGAGAAGAAAGATGTCTTCCCTTTCGAGAAAAGTTAAATGTCTTAAAATTGAAACCAATATCTGGAATATCTCGAAAACATTAACTATACAAAAACATATAACATAAATTGTGTGTTTTAATGATATCTACATTTTTTGTGCAGCAAGTTTTTTGTATATCTCTTATGCTTTGCCAGTAATATAAAAGTTATCCAGAATGAAGAGGTCTCCAGAGGCTATTCCCAGAAAATAAGATATACATTTCGTTTGTCATAAAAATATCTTTAACATAAGGCAATTTAATCAAAATCGTTAAAGCCATTTTTGATAAAATCAAAATTTTAGAAAAATGTTTAGTGTGGGGGAATTTTCTTGAAAATCTTCGTGTCGCATCCTTGGAAGATACCAAATTTAAATACCAAGATTGGTATTTATCGGTATTTTTGTTTCTGAGCTATGCTGTCCCCCCCCTCACACACACGGGACTTTGTCTAAACATTTTTTTTTTCGATTCAGGGGGTCCCAAAAGAAGTATTTCCGGTGAAATCTCGGTATAGAATTTAGGGTTCATTACAACACCTTCTCTATACACTATGTACATAGTACGTGTAGAGAAAGTACAATTTTCCAGAATGCTGTGGGCAAATTTTCTGGAAGGGTAGCAGTCAGTTCCTCTTTCAGTGATAAGCGGGTTTGGCCAAAATATTTTAAGAGACAGTTTTGACCAAATCGGTGGTATAGTACTTACTGCATTTTATGTACCTTGGTGACGTAGTATTTCATAGCTAAAAGTAACGATTCTCTGCAGATGCAGATGCTAGTGTAGCAGCCAGTAATGTGCAGTGAAGCACTCCGTTGTTGGTATAACAGTAAAATACTTTACAGAAAGAAGTGTTTACCAACAACACTGATACAAGGTAAGGACCGCTCAACCGTCCCATGCACTGTTAAAGGTTTTTTACTTTCTCTATACGCACTATGTACATAGTGTATAGAATCCCAAACTACCCTTTACATTGAACATATTTCGACAATTTTGATTTTCTTAAAAATGGCTCTAACGATTTTGATTAAAATATCGTATATTAAAGATATTTACCTGACAAATAAAATGTATATCTTGAATTTTCTGGGAATAGCCTCTGAAGACTACTTTGTTCTGAATGAATTTTACGGGATTTTGCGTAACTGCTAAACCGTAAGAGATGGACAAAAACTTACCAGAAGAAAAATGTAGAGTACGTTAAGACACACAATTTAAGTTATATGCATTTTTTTCGTGCAGTTGAGCGTTTTTACGACATTCCTTGTTTTTGATTTCAGCATTGATAAACATACTTTTCTCACACAGGAATTTGTTAACTCGTGTCCATACAAACAAAGGAACTTTAACCAGCTTTTGAATATCACTTTAATCTATGGTACTCCCTCATTTCGCTTCTACTAACAAGGAAGCAAGTAAGAATATTTCTGCTAATTTTTTCTCGATTAGATGAAGTAAATACAATAATTTGTTCCAGTGATGTCGAGAATGTCATGTGAATGGATCACATCAGCTTTTATCATAAGTGATATAACGAGAACACCAACTTTTATCGATCTAGAGAAACGTTGTAGCTCGAGTTGTATTTAATAAGACCAATAACAAAGATTAGCCTATATGGACACAAAGAAGAATATTGTTAAAATCTCATTTGTCCTGACGTATATTTGCACCGAAATCACTGCAACTTGATGTCCATATAGATTTCAGGCCTCTTTGTATTGCTACCTTTTACATAATTGTGGCGTAAAATAAACATATATTTTTGTATTGCTACATTCTATTATTTTGGCTTAAAAGCATGATTGCAATTAATATGCCTATTTGAACTTCCGCCATTATTTACGGGAATATCACTGCACACTGATATTCAGAGAGGAAACAAATGCACATGGGTGTGATAAAAAAACTATTAATTTGCAGAGGTAATGAGTTCCGATTGTTTGGAATTTTACGCGCCAATGTACTGGATTGGCCACATTCTAGATCACGTATCAAGAACGAAATAGTCAGTTCAATAGTTGTTTTGGCTTTTAGAGCTTTTGCCCTGATGTGCATCAGAAAGTTCATAGTATTTGACCATAATAGTTGGCTAAACTCTGAAGTCCGGGACTTAAAGTGCTTACGACATTGTAAGTAGCCACTGGGATATGTTATCTCAAAATAATTTGAGGTCACCTTGTAGTTTATTGGGAAAACATGCGAGTCAGTTGAATGAATGACATTCTGGTAAGTAGCTCAGTGGTAGAGCAAC
Source organism: Hymenopus coronatus (assembly GCA_030762935.1). NCBI lineage: Eukaryota > Metazoa > Arthropoda > Insecta > Mantodea > Hymenopodidae > Hymenopus > Hymenopus coronatus. The sequence goes on along the minus strand of CM060889.1, from coordinate 52,971,174 downwards.
CGGCTAGAGACTGGGTGATCCGTAGTTCAAATCCCGGCTATGGCATTGCATTTTTCAGTCTGATTCGACCCATCCAAATCTTGTGTGGAAGAACAATTAAAGTATACTACACTTTATTCAATACTGCACTCCTAAATCAGAAGGGTGATCTTCCACAGCAGTGCTGAAACATGTGTCCACATGTCCAGTAAAAGAATTTTGTGCAGCCGGCACTCAGTTCATTGGCTCTTCCAGTGGAAGTTGTGCATTTCTTACGGTGTACCTGTATTTTATTCATCATCCAAACATCTTAAACATAAAATATTTTAACCTCAATCATTGGAACAAATTTGAGGTCGGGAGAATAACAAAACACGTTCTATGTAATATGTAGTTTGAAGCAGGGGAGTACCGTGAATGCCACATCCTTAGAGGATGCTAGATCTATATAATAAATTGTGTTTTTTCTTCTTTTTTGTCTCCGTACTTTACATTTTTACTTTCTCTATACGAACTATGTACATAGGTATAGAGAAGGTATTGCACTCCACCAAAAAATTCGATACCGATATTTCACCGGAAATATATGTTTTAGGGCCCCCTTTATCTAAACAAAGTCTTTTCAGAAAAAGGTCCGTGTGTGTTCGTGTGTCTGTGAACACGATAACTCGAAAACGAAAAGTCGGTAAAATACCAAACTTGGTATTTAAGTTAAGAATCTTCCAGGGATGCGACACGAAGATTTTGAGAAAAAGCCCGCACCCAAAACCACCCTTTACATGGAACTTTTTTCGAAAATTTTGATTTTCTCAAAAATGACTAACGATTTTGATTAAAATATTGTATATTAAAGATATTTACCTGACAAATAAAATGTACATTTTGAATTTTCTGGGAATAGCCTCTGAAGATTATTCTGAGTGAATTTTCCGGAATTTTGTATAACTGCTAAACCGTAAGAGATAGACAAAAATTTATAGCACATTAAAACACACAATTTATGTTATATACATTTTTTTCTTGGAGTTGATCGTTTTTGAGATATTCCTTATTTTTGTTTTCAGCGTGGAAAATCTCAACTTTTCTCATACAGAAATGTGTCAACTCAAGTCCATACAAACAAAGGAACTTCAGTCACATAGTAATCAGCTTTTGACTATCGCTTTAACCTATGCTACTCCCTTATTTCCTTTCTACTTGCAAGGAAGAAAGTAATAAGACTATTTCTGCTAATTTTTCTAGATTAGCATGAAGTAAATAGAAGTATAAGCTTTTTAAGAATAATTTTTTGCAGGGATATAGAGAAAGTCATGTGAATGGTACACATCAGATTTTTTTATTTATGAATATATTGTTTAATACTACCGACCTTACAGAATGAGGTTCAACTCATCTGGTTACCGGGCCATAAGGGCACAGAGGTCAATGAAAAAGCTGGCGAACTTGCCAGACAAGGAGCAGCTTCACAATTTATTGGACCAGACGAACATTTCGGTGTTTAATTAGAGAAGCTATTAAGAACTGGTCCAAAAGAGAACATCATAAGGCCTGACGTAAAACCCCAGGAAACATGCATGGGTAACAATTTATCAAAGGACCGTATAAGGAAAGAGCTGAGAGCCTGCTAAAATGTAGCAGACCTGCTGAGAACAATTAATGCTTTAACAGGGTATGCCCCTGTGAAAATGAGGTGCTTCAGGGCAGCCCCACATTATATGCTCCTACGAAGCTTTGGCTTGCAGGAGATATAAAGCGTTTGGGAAAATGTTCATACAACTAGAAGTGTTATCCATACCCATTGCAAGGCTACACTCCTTTTTAAGGGATGCGTGTGTAATGGGTTGGCTGTAAACAATACAGTCTGTCTGAAGTGCGCCTGGAGATATGACGGGACTCTGTATCAAATTGAAGGGGAAGAATACCATTCTTAGCCTTGCATTCTATATTGGGCATGAAAGGCTGGAAATTTTGCTCAGAGGTTCAGGCCTGAAATTTAGGTATAAATCTACGACACAGGACCAACGGCTTTACTTCCCTTCCAAAGGAAGCTATGTTAAGGACTTTTAGGCCTGAAAAAATCCATTGTCCTCTGCAGGGTTTGAACCTGCAACTTCAGGAACCTTCTCTACCTTCCTCTGTGTGTGATACACACATGCTTTTCTGTAAAATGTTTCTATTGGGTTCAAGGCTCTAAAAACATGTTTCTGGTGAAATCTCAATACCAGTTTTTTTTTTAGTGGGCTACAATACTTTCCTGCTACCATAGCTAAATGGTGGAGAAATTAAAAGGTTAGCCCAGATGATACTCATTGCAAATATACAGGGTTACTACAAAAGAAATAGACAACTTCAACTGCCTGTAAAACAAAAACTATTAGAGATAGCAACGTAATTATTTTGGAGATATGTTGAGAAACTCTCTAAGTTTCGTTTGTTACTATTGGTAACGCTGTAGTGTTTTGTTTGTTGTTGCAGAAGCTGAAATGGCGGAAAATCCTGTGGAAAAGGCATATTGCGTGTTGGAATTTGCTAGAACGCAATCAGCAACTGTTGTCCAACGACATTTTAGAACACGTTACCACAAAAATGAAATGATGCGTCTCAAAAACCAGCATCGTCTTCATCATGTCGCAACATGTCGATGCAAAAGTCACGCCGTATGACCTTATCTTCTTCACTCAGAAACTGCAACATCTGTAATCTGTAAGGCATCATGTGCAGTCGCTTCCGCAAGATTTTCCATACAGTTTGCTGTGGAATTTGTAATTGCATGCTTGCCCTAGATGTCGATTTCTGTGGGCTTCTTATGTAGGCAGAACGAACACGTTCAACGTTTTCTTCCGAAACTCTTGGTTTTCCCGAGCTCTTCCCTTTGCACAAACATCCCTTTGTCTCAAATTTTCTATACCAGTCGTAGATTGACTGTCTAGACGGTGGCGTTTTGTGGTAACGTGTTCTAAAATGTCGTTGGACAACAGTTGCTGATTGCGTTCTAGCAAATTCCAACACGCAATATGCCTTTTCCACAGGATTTTCCGCCATTTCAGCTTCTGCAACAACAAACAAACCACTACAGCGTTACCAATAGTAACAAACGAAACTTTGAGAGTTTCTAAACATACCTCCAAAATAATTAGGTTGCTATCTCTAATAGTTTTTGTTTTACAGGCAGTTGAAGTTGTCTATTTCTTTTGTAGTAACCCTGTATTGTTCTGTCTTTGACAGTCATTGCTGCTAATTCTGGTATGATTCACCACGAGACTTAAGTTGTATGATGAACCTATTTAATCCAAGTCTTATGATGTTTCGTAGGCATTTTGTCCCATCCTATAATGTGACTTCATCTGGGCAGACCATTATGGTATATTTACAACGTTTCCATGGGGAACTGAAATCGATTTGACTACGCTTACTGTATTGAATACTGCATGGAAACGTGAATTCAAATCGTATTGAGTCTTGGATCCGATCCTCTTAGAAAGTGGGATCGGAATATGTTGCATGGAAACACCTCAGTATTAAAATCGTTTTGAATACGGTAAAGAAACGCTTCTGCCGCTGCACTCGATGCACGTGGTAGACATGTGTTAATGCTTTTTACTTTCTCTACACGTACTATGTACATAATGTATAGAGAAGGTATTGTATTGCTCCCAAAAATTCGATACCGAGATTTCTGGTATTTAAGTTCAGTAATTCCAAGGATCCGACTCGAAGATTTTCACCCCAACTTCCCTTTACATGGAACATTTTTCGAAAATGGATAAAGATTTTGATTAAAATATCGTATATTGTATATATTTACATGACAAATAAAATGCATACCTTGAATTTTCTGAGAATACTCTCTGAAGATGTCTTTATTCTGGACCAATCTTGTGGAATTTAGCATAACTGGTAAAGCGTAAGAGACAGACAAAAACTTGCTAATAGAAAATGTAGAGCTCGTTAAAACACATAATTATTTATGTTATATATATTTTCGTGGAGTTGGTCGGTTTTAGATATTCCTTGTCATTGGTTTCAGCTTTAAAATACTTATACTTTTCTCATACAGGAATTTGTCAACTCGTGTCCATACAAACAAAGGAACTTCAGTCACATAGCAACCAGCTTTTGGCTTTCACTTTAACCAATGGTACTCCCTTATTTCACTTCTACTTACATGGAAGCAAGTAATAAGACCATTTCTGCTAATTTTTTTTTTTTTCTTGATTAGCATGAAATAAATAGAAGCATAAGCTTTTTGACAATAATTCGTTGTAGAGATGTAGAGAAAGTCATATGAATGGAATGCATCAGTTTTTTATTTATTGCTGTGGTAGATTACAAGAAAACCACTCTTAAGGTTTCTATAATTTGCAATATGTTATGAAATGTAGTTATTTAACTTCAAAATCTGCTCATAATGACGGAGTAACAAATGATATGTTTAACAGATTCGTCAATGCAATTCCATTTGACAAACATAAAAGTTGCATAGATTTAATCTTAAATCTTTAATAACGATCTCAATTCGTATTGAATTTAACATGTGAATAAAGGATGGAATTGGACTCCATTCGATTTCAATTCCCCATGGAAATGTGGTAGTTGTATTATATTATTTACAAACATTTCTGTTAATTCAGCAATTCCACTCGCTTAAGTGCATCGGCGGAAGACGGTGGCTTTTTTCGGTGTAAAACTCCTTAGCATGGCTTCCTTTGTAAGGGACGTACAGCCTATGTCCTAGATTTACGGCACGTAAAAGAACCTCAAGCCTGATAGAGAGGCCTCTGAGCAAAATTAAGCGGTCTTCCACACCCAATTTAGAATGAGACGCTGAGAACCACAATAGTTAAAGAGCGTCCATAAGTAACACCCATTTACATTTTTACTTTCTCTATACGCACTATATACGTAGAGTATAGAGAAGATATTGTAATGCACCCAAAAATTCGATACCGAGATTTCACCGTTGTAAGTACTCCCTCAGCGATCTGACAAGTGCGTTCTCGTGTTCGCCCAATCTGGCGTAAAATTTCTGAGCCCGGCGCCTAATGACATCTTCCATATATGGGAGGACCGAAGCTTCATGAAATAGCCTCAAAGGGAAACGTCGACATACAGAATATATAGACCGGAGTTATTCTGTACCCGCTGTAACCAGAGAAGCCAGGAGTCTGCTGCCATGCCCCACACTTCGCAGGCGTAGAGCATCAGGGGGACTATGAGCGCCTTGTAGTGAACCGGCATCTGGGAGGCCAGTACAGGGTAAAGGGAGGCTCTGTCCGACGTTCCCCGCACGTGTTCACGAAAAGTTAGGCCCTTATCAAGAGTGACGCCCAGGTATTTGATGGAATTTCCCCACTCTATCCTCTGGCCCTGATAGGAAAAGTTGGATATCTGGTGTATTGCGGGGCTTTTCTGGTGAACAGAACAGCATGACTTTTGCCTGAGTTAACGGACATCCGCCACTGTCTGCACCGAGACGGAGGTGTCTCTGTATAGGGTTGAAGACTCAGCATATGTTCCTGTCAGTGCGGTAGAGTAGGACGTCGTCAGCAAACTGGGCCACGTTGACGCCCTGCCCTAAATAGGCTAAAAAAGGCAAAACATGTCTTGCTTTGTGGACATTTAGCAGAAGCTTGACAAGATAATCCTGAAAGCATAATATTGGTTTCAGTAGACAACCTCCAACAGCTGGTATGTCTGTCATTAACAGTGTGTGTCAGCACAAAACCATTAAAAGTAAATGCTTGATGCTACAGAACCTTATCTGCTAAGCGTACACCTGTTAACTAACATGTTCTTTGGTTATGTTTACTTTCCTATTAGGAAAGATAATAGCACTTCATCTTCACAAGATAAATACTTTAAAAGATAACATTGAAAGTAAAAATGATTAACCTTCGAACTAGTGAATATGGTCCTCATGTTTACCCAGATATTTTAAACATTTTAGTGTTTCATTCAAATGACTTTCTTTGTGAACTATTGTTACAAATATGGTTCTTGTATTTACACGGTGGTAATCAAGATAAACATTAGCAGAAATGGTTGTATTAGTTCCTTCTGAGCAGAAAGGTAAAGTGTACTTTCTCCATACGTACTATGTACATAATGTACAGAGAAGGTATTGCAATGCACCCAAAACTCGATACCGAGTTTTCACCGGGAATACATATTTTAAGATACTCTAAATACAAAAAAAAATCTGATGTGCACTATTCACATGACTTTCTCTATAACCCTGCAAAAAATTATTCTTAAAAAGCGTATACCTCTATTTACTTCATGCTATCAGAAAAAATTAGCAGAAATAGTCTCATTATTCGCTTCCTTGTAAGTAGAAGCGAAATAAGCGACAACCATAGGTTAAAGTGATAGTCAAAAGCTGGTTGCTATATCAATGAAGTTCCTTTGTTTATATGGATAGTAAAAATAGTCCAGAATTAATACCAGTATTGTAGAATTTCTGACCAAAACTTCTTGTAAAATTTGCCATGACCCAATATTCCTTATTTTCTTGCACAAAAGTTGGTCCCCCGATTAGCAGATGTTCTCTACAAATAGCTGCAGGAGGTCTGTTGAGCGTTTTGATAAGCATTTGAGTGCTGAAATAGATGATTGGAAATATTAAAGTAATAAAGCAGAGTTCTGTTTAGAAAGGCTGGCTGTTGCAAAAGTAGGTCTAGGATAAGAGAGGTAAGTCTGACTAAGCTTGGCTATTTATGGAAGTATTGTTGACCTTTAGAACATGCTTCTGGATGACCTAATTGCAAATTACATGTGCCATCTGTTTCACCAGAAGCCATTGACACCAAAATCATGCCTTCTTAGTCATTTCAGTTGCTAGCATATGTTGAAGCATGGGCTCTTTTCTAGAGAGCATCATTTGAGTTTTACATAGTGTATAGAGAAAGTATTGTATTGCACCCAAAAATTCGATACCGAGATTTCAACGGAAGCACACGTTTTAAGACCTCCTGAATCCAAAAAGAGCATTATTAGAAAAATGTCCGTGTGTGTGTGTTTGTTTGCCAGTCTTCCTGTCATAGCTCAAAAACGAAAATACCGTTAAATACCAAACTTGGTATTTAAGTTTGGTATCTTCCAAGGATGCGACACGAAGATTATCAAGAAAATCCCCCTCACATCCAACTACCCTTTACATGAAACTTTTTTCGAAAATTCTGATTTCTTTCTCTTAATTGATTAAAATGTCGTATATTAAAGATATTTCCCTGAAAAATAAAATGTATATTTTGAATTTTCGGGGAATAGCCTCTGAAGACTACTTTATTCTGGATGAATTTTACGGAATTGTGTATAACTGTTAAACCGTAAGAGATGGACAAAAACTTACCACACAAAAAAATGTAGAGCACATTAAAATACACAATTTATATTCTATACTTTTTTTCGTGGAGTTGATCGTTTTTGAGATATTCATTGTTATAGGTTTCAGCTTTAAATCTTTTTTTCATACAGAAATTTGTCAACTCGTGAACAAAGGAACTTCAGTCACACAACAACCAACTTTTTGACTATCACTTTAACCTTACTCCCCTATTTCGCTTGTAATTACAAGGAAGCAAGTAATAAGTAATGAAATAAATGTAAGCATAAGAGTTTAACAATACTTTGTTGCTAATCGAGATAAACATTAGCAGAAATTGTCCTTATTACTTGGGTCCTTGTAAGCAGAAGGGAAAAAATCTAATGTGTTCCATTCATATGATGTCTTCCAGCTGATGTGCAAACAAATCTTTTATTCAAAAGACTAATCTGTAATCTACATCATTATTAATCAAAATAAAAATAAGCAGAATTAGTCTTATTACTAGCTTCCTTGTAAGTAGAAAGGAAATAAGAATATATATATATAAAATGTGTGTTTAAATGAGACCTACATTTTTTGTTATCTCTTACGGTTTGCCAGTTATAGAAAAGTCGTCCAGAATGAAGAGGTCTTCAAAGGCTAATTGCTGAAAATTCAAGATATGCATTTCGTTTGTCTTAAAAATATCTTAAACATGAGGTATTTTAGTCAAAATCGTTAGCCATTTTTGAGAAAATCAAAATTTCCGAAAAATGATCCATGTAAAGGGTAGTTTGGGAGGGGATTTTCTTAAAAATCTTCGTGTCATATCCTTAGAAGATACCAAACTTATATACCAAGTTTGGTATGTAACGGTCTTCTCGTTTTTGAGCTATGCTAACCTCAGACACACACACACACACACACACACACACACACACACACACACACACACACACACACACGTACATTTTCCTAAGAATGCTTCTTTGTTTTACTTTCTCTATACGTACTATGTACATAGTGCATGAGATTTCACCGGAAATATATGTTTTAGGGTCCCCTTTAGCAAAAAAAAAAAAAAAAAATCCGATGAGTTCCATTCACATGACTTTCTCTACATCTCTGCAACAAATTATTGTTAAAAAGCTAATGCTTTTATTTGCTTAATGCTAATCGAGAAACATTTAACAGAAATAGTCTTATTACTTGCTTCCTTGTAAGTAGAAGCGAAATAAGGCGGTACCATAGGTTAAAGTGATAGTCAAAAGCTGGTTGCTGTGTGACTGAAGTTCCTTTGTTTGTATGGACAGGAGTTGACAAATTCCGGTATGAGCAAAGGATGTTTTACAAAGCTGAAACTATAAACAAGGAATTTCTTAATAACGATCAACTCCCAAAAAGAAAAAAAAAAAAAAAAGAAAAAAACAATATGTATATATAATATAAATTGTGTGTTTTAATGTGCTCTACATTTTCTATGTGGTAAGTTTTTGTCCATGTCTTACGGTTTAGCAGTTATGCAAAAATCCGTAAAATTCATCCAGAATAAAGTAGTCTTTAGAGGCTATTCCCAGAAAATTCAAGATATACATTTTATTTTTCAAGTAAATATCTTAAATATACGAGATTTTAATCAAAATCGTTAGAGCCATTTTTAAGAAAATCATCATTTTCGAAATGTTTTCCATGTAAAAGGTAGTTTGGGGTGGGGGATTTTTCTCAAAATCTTCATGTCGCATCCTTGGAAGATACCAAACTTAAATACCAAGTTTGGGATTTAACAGTCTTTTCGTTTTTGAGCTATTCTGCCCCCCCCCACACACACACACATTAACGCACGCACACACACACATAGACACACACACGGACATTTTTCTAAAAATGCTTTTTTTGGATTCAGGGAGTCTCAACATATCGTGAAATCTCGGTATCGAATTTTGGGTGCAATACAATACCTTCTCTATACACTATGTACATAGTACGTATAGAGAAAGTAAAAAGTATTTTCAGAAAAAAGGTCCGTGTGTGTGTGTGTGTGTGTGTGTGTATGAGAACACGATAACTCAAAAACGAAAAGTCAGTAAAATACTAAACTAGGTATTTAAGTTTAGTATCTTCCAGGGATGCGACATGAAGATTTTGAGAAAAATCCCCCACCTCCAACTGCCCTTTATATGGAACTTTTTTCGAAAATTTTGATTTTATCAAAAATGACTAACAATTTTGATTAAAATATCATATATTAAAGATATTTACCTGAGAAATGAAATGTATGCATTTTCTGGGAATAGCCTCTGAAGACTGGTTCTGGAGATTTAACGGAATTTTACATAACTGCTTATCACTTTAACCTATGGTACTCCCTTATTTCCCTTCTACTTACAAGGACGCAAGTAATAAGACTAGTTCTGCTATTTTTTTTCTCGATTAGCATGAAATATAAGCTTTTTAACAATAATTTCTAGCAAAGATGTAGAGAAAGTCATGCGAATGGAACACATCAGATTTGTTTAAAATTTATATTATGCAGCTTTTCAGTTTCTGGCTCAAAAACAAGGTTACCTGTATCAAATATAACACTGTCAAACATTTCTACATTTTGGAATAAGCCGTCGTCCCCCCCCCCCCTCTCTCTCTCTCTCTCTCTCTCTCTCTCTCTCTCTCTCTCTCTCTCTCACACACACCTTAACTTGCACTTCTACAAACTATTCTTGTAAAAACCTATTCTCAAATTTATTTTTTGTTAATCTAGATAAGTTTTCATAAAACATTTACATATTTGTGATAGTATAAGCAAGATGCAGTAGATTAAAGCATCACTAAGCTAAATGCTCTAGTTGTATATAGTTATAACAATTTTTAATTATAGCATGTTAATTTTGCTGTGATATTGGTTGCTTATTACCTCCATGAAATTAACCCCTTTCTTTGCTATTTAATTTATTGTGCATACATTTTATTATTATTAATATCATCATCATTTCCCTTTTCCCCAACACTTAAGTTGTAATTTTGAAATATATTAATACCCATTTTCTTTTTTTTAAAGGTTCATGGGTGTGTGTGTTCATGAAGGGCAGCTACATGCTTTGACTGAGGTAAGAAATGTGTATATATGTATTTATTTCTCTGCAAGTGCCAGAGTTAAATATATGCCCAAAACAATATTGCTAAGAATGATGCAATGAACAATAAATATCTGAACGAAACAGTCAAACAACTCTAATTACGTTTATTTGTACATTACTTTTCAGACTGTTATTTGTTTATTTGTCTAAAATGAAGCACACATTTCAGAATTTAATGTGTTTTGAATGGCTTGAAGTTATGTCTCAGTTGTGTTTACATACAACACACCACCTTTAGGGACATGACAAAGGGCAGAGTGCAGAGAAGGGTCAACCATGTGACCTATTACGTAAACAACCAAAAGCCTGAGATAAGGAATGGTAGTCGTCTTAAAATATTATGAACATAACTTTAAAAAATGGTGAAAAAACTGCAAATACTGAACTATTAGATCATCCCCAAATGGTGGTACAAATATTTGCGTTTATTCACCTCCCATTCTGTATATATGTAGTATCAGGTGTTATATACTCTATCAGAATGCACGTAATTTGAGAGTTCCAGGAAATTCTGTTGCTGCTGCATATCTTGTCAGAGGTCATTATTCTTTTCACATAAATCTTCTGGCTGGCGTAAGCTAGGCTCATGTTTTAATAGAGTTCTTCATCCATTCAGTGCACTGCCTTAAGTGGAGACTAAATGGCAAATATTTCTCAAAGTTATAGAGAAGGTATTGCAGCCCACCCTAAAATTTCATACTGAGATTTCACCGGAATTGGGTCCATCTGAATCAATATATATATATTGATATTTAAGTTTGTATCTTCCAAGGATGCAACACAAACTTTATCAAGAAACCCCCCCCCCCCACACCCAACTACCCTTTAGATGGTATATTTTTTGAAAATTTTGATTTTCTCAAAAATGAGTAACGATTTTGATTAAAATACCGCATGTTTAAGATATTTTTATGAGAAACGAAATGTATATCTTGGATTTTCTGGGAATAGCCTCTGACGACCTCTTCATTCTGGATGACTTTTGTACAAGTGGCAAACTGTAAGAGATATACAAAAACTTACTACACAAAACACACAGTTTATATATATATATATATATATATATATATATATATATATATATATAATCTAATGCTCCTTTGATCTAATGACCTGTTGTGTGTTCTTCTAAATACAAAAGTCATACAATTTTCCACTAATTCATTTCAAGTTTAGTTCCATTGTTTGTTTCCAACCCTACATACGAGGGCTGTCTCTGAAGTACCCAACCTGACATATAGATAGCGGTTGATGTTTCAAACAACAAGAATGGTAACAAGTACCAACCTTAGAAAGCTTAAGATTGAAGTTTGATGATTTTACCTTGTTTAGCATTGTTTGGCACCCATCATTAGTGATTTTGTAAGCATGGATAAGACTGGTCATCGTTATGTGATACAATACTTTCATTTGAAAGGTCTTAGACCAACTAATATTAAAGCTGAACTAGATTCTACTTTGGGGGAGTCTTTTCCTTTGTTTACAACAGTGAAATATTGTGTGGCAGATTTTAAGCGCGCCGTACGAGCTGCCAAGACGAACATCGCAGTGGTCGACCAAATGAGTCACCAGTCCAGAAATTGTAAAGAAAATCCACAAAATGGTATTGGATGACCGACTGAAAGTGCGCGAACTAGTAGACACTGCAGGCATTTCAAAAAGTCTGTACATCGCATACTGACTGAAAATTTGGATATGAGAAAGTTGTGTGCAAGATGAGATGTTTCAGTAGAGGGTTTGGTAATGTTTCGCTGCAATAAAGTTGAGTTTTTGCGTCGATTCATAACAATGGATGAAACCTGAGTCCATCACTTCACACCTGAGACGAAGGAACAATCAAAACAGTGGATTGCAAGGGCAGAATCGGCTTCAAAGAAGGCGAACACAGTTCTATCTGCAGGCATGGTCATGGCTTCAGTTTTCTGGGACGCACGTGGGATAATTTTCATTGGTTATCTCAAAAAAAGGAAGAATAATCAATGGCGAATATTATGCGAACTTGATACAGCGTTTGAAGGACGAAATCGAGCAAAAACGGCCGCATTTAGCGAAAAAGAAACTTGTTTCTCAAGACAATTGCACCAGTTCACACGCCCTTTATCTCCATGGCCAAAATCAATGAGTTGCACCCAATTCGCCAGATTTAGCCTGTACTCTGATTATTTGCTGTTTCCAAACTTGAAGAAACGGCTTGGAGGTAGAAGATTTGCCAACAATGAAGAGGTGGAGTCTGCAGACCTGACAGTTCTCACTATAAACAGGGTATCAAAGCTATTGACCATCGCTGGGAAAAGTGTATCAAGCTGAAAGGAGACTATGTAGAGAAATAGAGATGTTTTTCCCCAAAATGTTTGTGCTTTCTGTGTTAGGTCGCGTACTTCTGGGACATTCCTCATATGTGTGTTTGCAGAATTGAACATTTTTGCTCACATCTCAAATGGTCAATTGAAGTCATTCAAACTTTCATTCAACCACTTATGTTGTTTATAAACTAATACATGCTCCATTAATTGTATTTAAAATACAGTCTCCCAAGTAAGCTTATATTGTTGGAAGACAATAACGAAACCAAAGAAAAACTCAAAAGCCACCACAATAATGCAAACACTGTGGTACAGCTAAACAAGAAACAGCACTGATTTTGAAATGCTCTCCTTAACATCAACATATTTTTTCATGTGGGATAAATAGGCAAGTTGCCTGTTGGCAAGAATGTTTGGTGCATTTCTACAGTTATTGGCAAAGGGTCAGGCACATGCTGAGGTAATGATCATACTATTTTCTTTACAATTTATTCCCAAGCAGTCGTTTTCCATGAAATTTGGCAGCTTCATCCTAGTAAGCCGTGACTTTTTACGAGCAACGAGTCCTAAATAGCTGACTTAAACTCATTGTAGGAAGTCTATTTTAGCAATTTCTTGACTGAAATTGTGTTACACATAGATGAAAAACCTGATGTGTTCCATTCACATGACTTTCTCTACATCTCTGTAACAAACTATTGTTAAAAAGGTTATGCTTCTATCTACTTCATTCTAATCGAGATAAACATTAGCAGAAGTGGAAAGTATCTCTTACAGTTTACTAGTTATGCAAAATTCATCCAAAATAAAGATGTATTTAGAGGCTATTCCTAGAAAATTCAAGATATACATTTTATCTGTCGTGCAAATAGTATTCTAGTCAAAATCATTAAGAGCCATTTTTTGAGAAAATCAAAAGTTTTGAAAACTTTTCCGTGTAAAGGGTAGTTTGGGGTGACAGGATTTTCCTCAAAGTCTTCGTGTCGCATCTCTGGTAGGTACTAATTTTATATACCAAGTTTGGTATTTAACCAACTTTTCGTTTTCGAGTTATTGTGTTCACAGACTCACCTTTTTTTGTAGTGTTTAACGCCCGCTTTTGCTACAGGTGGCACCGCAGGCGATGACACTGGTGATACCTGGAATGGAGTAGGAGCGCCGGTGGAATGTGATGGCGGGGGAAACCGGAGAAAACCTGCCCCTGCGCCGTTTCGTCCACTACAAATCCCACAAGTGGTCGCTTGGGATCAAACCCGGCTGCCTAGGTGGTCTAACCACTCGGCCACGGCGCGACCTTTTTATAATTTTTTTTTTTTTTGATACTGGGGACCCTAAAACGTCTATTTCCGTTGAAAATTCGGTGTCGAATGTTTGGGTGGAATGCAATACCTTCTCTATACTGCACTGTGTACATAGTAAGTGTAGAGAAAGTAAAACTGGTAAAGATGATTTATTCTTGCTTAGAGTAAACTGTGTTTATAATAGAACAGGATTACCAAAAGATCTGATGTGTTCCATTCACATGACTTTCTCTAGCTGCTCTGCAAGCAAACTTGTCTCGTAAAAGATTATTCTTCTATTTACTAATCATACTAATTAAGATCAACATTACCAGAATTGGCCTTTACTGCTTTGCAAGTAGAAGGTTAATAAGGGATATGTGAGTGTCAAACCTTTTAAAATCTGGTCGCTATGTGAAACAATTGAAATTGGGCTCTATTTGCTTGCCAGGAGTAAACAAAAGAGAGATGAAAAGAAAGACTATTTTCCAGTAGCTTAAAACTGAAACCAATAACGAAGAGTATCTCAGAAATGGTTTAATCTTCAAAAAAAAAAAAAAAAGTATAATTTGTATGTTTTAAGATCTACATTTTTTGTGTAGTAAGTTTTTCTCTATCTCTTATGGTTTACCAGTTATACAAAGACCATCCAGAATGGACAGGTCTTCAGATGCTATTCCCAAAAAATGCAAGATATACTAAAATATCTTAAACATGGTATTTTAATCAAAATCGTTAACCATTTATCAGAAAATCAAAATGTTTGAAAACATTTTCCATGTAAAGGGTGGTTGGGGGGGGGATTTCATGAAAATTTTTGTATTGCATCCTTGGAAGATACTTCACTTACAAACCAAGTTTACTTAACGAGAAACAAAAAACAAACATTCATATCTTTATCTAAGTGTGCTTTCTTTTTTTGGTTCAGAGGACCCTAAAACTTATATTTCTAGTGAAATCTCTGTATCAAACTTTTGAGTGGAATGCAATACCTTCTTATCTGCTATGCACATTATATACCTTCTAGAGAAAATCAAAGTGAACCAAAGAAATGTTATAATTTTTTAACCCTTTGTTGCCTGCCAATACCTATAAGTTCAGCTTGTTTTAAGCTTATCTATACAAATAGGGTTGTACTCTAGGATTAATTTCATTTTATACTAACCTTCAGCCATAAACAAGTAATCAATATTGTAAAAATATATATATGATTTTTTACCTTAAATTGCAGCAATTTTTTTTAAATAAATAAAAGAGTAAAACCAACATAACTAAAGCCAAATGTAACCTTATTAGCTTCCAAGCATCAGACCGATTATTTTACTTGGGCTCTCCCCATCCTTTATTACAGTCACTGGGATTTGAACTTTTTTGGTGCATTTGGCAGGATTATGACTAGTGGTTTAAAAGAAAATTAATTGGGGAGAAAAATATTAATAAAGGATCTACATTTATTTTTCTTTCTATTTTCTCTATTATTTTATATAATAATTTTATAGGTTTACTCCCATATATTTTTACTATAACTCCAGTTTTAAACTTGAATTAAAGGAAAAATGGTATATGTAGTATACTAATGCAGGCAACTAAGGGTTAAATTACAATACAGAAAATTCTTGTATTGCAAAGGTCATTCATTACAGTATTTTTATTTAGAATAAGCAGTTCAAGGTCACATCAAATGGCTTTCCATGCTTCCCCTCCTGATTTCCGTGCACCAGCCTGTCCTCCCTCCCTCCCTTCTCTATAAGGTATAAACAAACCAAGAAAGACAATAATGTTTAAGAATGCTAAACCAATTCTTAAATTGAACTATAGACCTGATAATAGATACAGTAAATGAATAAAATGTGTTATACTCTTGATACTGTTACATAGTACAAAATGTTGACCTTTTCTGCAGTTCAAAGAAAGTTCTGGCAGAATAGTGTAACCACTTAAGAGGGGAGATGTGATCTTGAATTTCTATTCGAAATGAACATATGAGGGCCATCCAGAAAGTAACAGATGACTAAATAATAACAAAGGATATCAGCAAAAAACTTTGTTTACAAAGTTATAGTTCCTTACTCTATTTCTAAACATAATAGCCATTGCTATCAAGGTATTTATTGTCACGTGGCACTGCTTTTTCAATGCAGATGTTATACTCTTCTACCAAAGATCTGAGTCAAGACTGATGTACTGCCACTTTGAGTTTGGGACATTTTTTCCACCCAAAAAGTCATGTAGGATGTCCAAAATGAAACACCGGTTTTTCTGAATTCTTTTATTAACATTTACTTTCAACACCTCCATAGCAACTGATAAATTTCCACTGCGGTCTTAGTTGTGCATATTGTTCCTTCCTTAATTACTCGTAAATTATTTGCCATTTCCTAACTGAAGATTCGTTCATTGCATTATCACCATATACTTACGATATCTGCTTATAACTTTGATTGACACATTTTGTGCAGGAAAAAAAAAAAAAAAAAAATATGAACAAGTTCTTTGGCGGTAGAAAAGTATAACTCCAGCATTGAAAAACTGGTACCATGTGACAATAATGTCTTGAGAGAAAGGAAATTACGTTGAGAATATTTTCTATCCAACTCCTGTCCCGCACATGGCTTGTGTGAAAAAGAAAACAATTTAATCAACCATAATAGTTGGCTATACTATGAATCCTGTCACTTCAAGTACATACAACAGTGTAAGCTGCCATTGGGGTATGTTATCCCAAAATAAATTGAGATCACCTTGTGGTTTACTGGGAAACATGCGAGTCAGTTGTAACATTTAATGCCATGTTAGCTCAGTGGGTAGAGCAACTGGCTAGAGACTGGGAGATCCATGGTTAAAATCCCGGCTATGGCATTAAATTTTTCAGTCTGACTCACCTATGAATTGTTTCTTCCACACCAGCCATGTGTAAGACACAAAAATATTTGAAATCTTCTTGTGGTTTACCGGGAAATATGCAAGTCAGTTGGAGAATTTAGTGCCACGCTGTTGCCATGGTAGCTCAGTGATACATGTTTCAAATCCTGGCTCTGGCATTGAATTTTTCAGTCTGACTTTACTTCAGAGTGTAAATCCTGTACTAACCATCTTATAGATTGTCATTATAATATTGTTTTAAAGCTGTTTTTACATTTGTCTGATATTTTGCATGTTTATTTTGTGTTCAGTATATAAATGGAGGCAGCTTAGAACAGCTAATTCAGAATAGAAATCAAGACCTGCCATATTTAACAAGAATGAAGCTAGCATTGGATATTGCTAGGGGAATGGAGTATCTACACTCTCGAGGAGTTTTCCACAGGGACCTCACGTCTAAGGTTAGTAACTTTTCATTCTGTGACACTGAATTGCAAGCTTGCATCAGGCAGTTCTAGCTGTTATCACATAGCTACACCGTACTCCATAAATGTTGCATGATCCAAAGTAAGGGAAAATCGGATAAAACCGGTACACATACAGTTTTTCTAAAAGATTTATTCACTACATGAATGTTAATGGATAAACTCATCCAGCGATTGTCAATTGCAATTAAGATCATAAAAACACATCTTCTTCATTGGACAAAACTGGGAACTGCAAAAAATAATTAAAATAGTAATACAGAGTGATTCAAAAATACTTTAACAACATTTGGGAACGGATTCCTGACATCAAAACAAGAAAGTATGTTCATATAAACATATGCTCTAAAATGCTTCGTTTTACGTTATCAATTTATTAATGAAAGTCACCTTCAGCAGCTTTGAGGGCCAACCTAATAACGTCATTATGCACTCATTCATAGAAGGCTTTGACCCATTTTACTCTGCAGAGTTGGCCTTTTGTTGGCATAGCTACTTGTTAACATTTGTCATTTATCAGATGTGTAATACATTCCCCCAGCACGCCTTACAAGTGCTATCTACAGGGACTTCATTCGGAACACTCTCCCAGACTTATTAGAAAATGTACCTCTGCAAATAAGAAGAAGCATGTGGTTTTTGCGTGATACTCTAGCACATTTTAGTCTCATTGTTTGAGATGCACTGGCTGATATCTAGTATGACAGATGGATAGGTAGAGAGGGACCAGTTCCATGGCCTGCACATTCCCCCAACCTAAATCCTTTGGACTGACATGTAAGCCTGCAAAATCATTTGACACTGACTGGGAGTGTTTGACATTCCATGCTTCGACAAGTGCACGCATATAGAGATACAAGAGGAGGACATTTGGGTCATTTTCTATAAGTGGTGTTTGTGTGGAACACCTTCTAACAAGCTGGCAACATCAAAAATAGAGTAAAGTATCACTTTAAAATGCTTTAAATATTGAAACTCCATAAATTGAGAAATAAGGGTTTTGGGATATGTATTTATATGAACATTTTTTATCCTTGTTTTGATGTAAGGAACCTGTCTCCAAACTTTGTAAAAATTATTTTTGAATCATCCTGTACATTTGTATTTTATTGATCTTAATAGACTTAAATTCTGATGATTTATTTTCACAGAATGTGCTCATAAAAAAGAATGAAGAAACAAGTGAGATGACAGCAGTAGTGGGAGACTTCGGTTTGGCAGCTAAAATTCCTGATCCTTTGAGTGGGTACAGGTTACCTACAGTGGGATCCCCATATTGGATGTCACCAGAGTGCCTAAAGGGTCAGTGGTATGATGAAAAGTCTGATGTGTTCTCATACGGAATCGTTTTATGTGAACTAATAGCAAGGATAGAAGCTGATCCAGACGTCTTGCCAAGAACTGAAAATTTTGGTTTGGATTATTTGGCCTTCAGTGAAATGTGTGGGCCATGTCCCCCAGATTTCCTAAAACTTGCATTTTCCTGTTGTACAGTAAGTATATTTGTTGCTTCAAATATGTTCATATGGGTGAATGTAATAGTATAATGCTTTTCAAATGGGAAGAGTTCTACGCTGCAGCAAATGAGATGTATTATTGTACTCTGCATTGCCAGGTCGCTTTTCCCTCTCACTCGCACACTGAGCATACAAATCTGCCTGGCGACGTAATGTTTAGCCTTGTGTATTACGAAAACTATTTGAGCTAAAAATCTGTGGTTTTTACGGTTCTGTTATGCACATTATTCCCTATCTTCCTCATGAATTATTTTTTTTGCAAAATTTGAATATTTTGTCTTAGCGCAAATAGTATTTATGAGAGACAGAATCACTTAGCGCATTACTCCCCAGTTAAGTGCGAATGCAATATGTCAACACAGCAGCGCTCTGATTGGCTGCCAGCCTGGTGGCACTGAAGAACAAACCTCATCCCATTTGAAAGTCAATGTAGTTAATATTGAATCATTTCAGGAGGCACACGTAAAACTGGGCTTCTACAAGAAAATAAAAACAGCAAAGATAAATAATAATAGATAATAAATTAATAAAAGAAATAAAAAAAATCTGATGTGTTCCATTCACATAACTTTCTCTACATCTCAGTAACAAATTATTGTTAAAAAGCTTATTCTTCTATCTACCTCCTGATAATCAAGATAAACATTAGCAGAAATTGTCTTTATTGGTTTCTTGTAAGTAGAAGGGAAAAAAACTAAGTGTTCCATTCACATGAGGTCCTCTAGCTGTTTGGTAGACAAACCTTTTATTCAAAAGATTAATCTATTACCAACATTATGCTAATCAAGATAAACAGAAGCAAAATTAGTCTTATTACTAGTGTCCTTGTAAGTTGAAGGAAAATAAGAAAATGCACAGGCTAAAGTGATAGTTTTGTCCTTTAAAGGTGGACATATGTGGAGCATTGAAATTCCAATATCTTTGCTTGCCAGGAGTAAACAAACAAGAAATAGTTCGGAATATCTACAACAGCAACAACAACAACAAAAATGAAATACCATTAATTGTGTGTTTTAATGAGATCTAAATTTTTTGTGCAGTATGTTTTAGTCTATCTCTTATGGTTTGCCAGTTATACAAAAGTCATCCAGAATGAAGAAATCTTCAGAGGCTTTTCCTAGAAAATTCAAGATATACATTTCGTTTGCCATAAAAATATTTTAAACGTAAGGTATTTTAATAAAAATCGTAAAAGCCATTTTTGAGATAGTCAAATTTTTCAAAAACCGTTCCATGTAAGGGGTAGTTCTGGGTGGGGGGATTTTCTCGAAAATCTTTGTGTCGCACCGTTGGAAGATACCAAACTTAAATACTAAGTTTGGACATGGACATTTTTCTAAATGTTTTTTTTTATTCAGGTGTCCCAAAACATGTCTTTCCGGTGAAATCTCAGTATCAAATTTTTGGGTGGAATACAGTACTTTCTCTATCCAGTATGTTGCAATATAAGATTACAAGACAGATAGTACTGTGTGCGAGCGGCCGCACGGTGTAAGATATGGTATATGATATTTGACCATACTGGTATGGTCAGTGGTTTGCATCCCAAAAGACCAAATTTTTTTTTATGTTTTATTTGAACATCTCGCCTTTATTTTTGGGTATCCTTGAATGCATTAAAAGGATAATAATAGGTCACGTTGCAGTCTAGTTTAGTTACTGCTATTAAAAACAAACAAAAAAGAGTGAATAGAGAAAAATCTGATGTGTTACTCTCACATGACTTTCTCTAGCTACTCTACAAACACGCTTCTTACAAAAGATAATTCTTCTTTCAACATCACGCTAATTGAGATAAACATTATCAGAATTTTATTACTGAGTTCCTTATAAGTAGACTGGAACCAAGGGAATGCACTAGGCTAAAGTGATAGTCAAATGTTTTAAAAGCTGTTGTTATGTGATGTTCATTGCAAATCGCTTCTTTGCTTGGCCAGGAGTAGAACAAAAGAAAATGGATACTCCCGTCTGAGAAAAGTGGAAGTACTTCACAACTGAAACTAATAACAAGGAATACCTCGAAAACAGTGAGCTCCACGAAAAAAATGTATATGACATAATTTATGTATTTTAACAAGACCTACATTCTTTGTATAGTAAGTTAGTTTTGGTCTCTCTCTTACAGTTTACTAGTTATGCCGAATTAAGCAAAATTCATCCAGAATAAACAGGTCTTTAGAAGCTATTACCAGAAAATTTAAGATATACATTTAATTTATGATAGAAATGACTTTAATATGTGGTATTTTAGTCAAAATCGTTAGAGCCATTTTTAAGAAAAACAAAATTTTCGAATATTTTTCCATTTAAAGGGTAGTTAAGGGTGGGGGTATTTTCTTGAAAATCTTAATGTCACATCCTTGGAAGATACCAAACTTAAATACCAAGTTTGGTATTTAACCATCTTTTCGTTTTTGAACTATACTGTCCACAGACCCACACACATATGGACCTGTTTTTTGAAAATGCTTTTTTTGGACTCAGGGGGTCCTAAAACATATATTTCTGGTGAAATCTCGATATCAAATTTATGAGTGGAATACAATATTTCTCTTATCCCTATGTGCATGGTACATACAAGGCTAGAGAAAGTAAAAATGTATGCCATTTCTGGAACAGATTTAACATTGACACAGCAGATTGCATTGAACATTGTTACTATGTGCATTAGTTTTGTTAACAACATTTTAATTGCTTGCAGTTTGAACCAAAGAGTCGTCCATCATTCTCAGAAATAGTTACTCGCTTGGAACCTATAATAAGTGAGTTTCAAATGGATTCTGTTGGTAATGAAAAGCGTCTCTTGGCAGAGGACAAAGCTTTAAAAGCAGGAGTAAGCTTAGGTGCAAGAAGTGAAGAGGTTATACCTACCAGTGATGAACCTCTAGTGGAAAGCAGAGAATCTATGCACCATAAGAAAGGTGAAACATTTTCTTTTATTAAAAATTTAATTTCTGTAGTTAGTACATTATTTGGAAAACTGTTTTTAATCCATCATAGATGAACTATTATATCAACTGAATCAATGCTCAGGTGCATTTGTAATTTTGTTTTAAGCGCTGATCTTATCAAAATGTTAAAAGTGATTTAGCTTAAGTTTGATTTTGTCCTCTAATCTTGGTGCAAGATGCACAATTACTTGAAACTGTTTTCTTTTTTTCAACCATAAAATCTAAGTTGAGGAAAACATTTACTTTCATTGCAAACTGTTTTCAAGTATCTGTTCAGCGTAAATAAAGTTGCTGCCTTTTAATTTATCTTTTAACTAATTTTGACTTTTTTAATATAACTTAATGAAAGTTTTCAAATTAGGTCGTGGATTTTCTTCTCATTTACTAAGTTAATGGTGCACAGAATAGAAATAACGTAACCAAATATGGATGCAGAATAAATTTTCTATGTACAGTGGAACCTCACTTATAAATTTTTCAAGGGAGACTACTAAAATACTGAGAAAACCTGTAACCGATTTCCTCTTCTGGTATGAACCTCATCCAGAATTTTTAATTCTTCACCAGGAGTTAAAGATTTTCTTGTTTTCTTCCTTGTACATGTTTCTTCTATTTGTAACTCGAAACTCCACATAAAATAGATAAGTGACTGTTGGAACGATATGACGACAATGAAAGGATAAATGACAATGAAAACAGCACACAGGCAGTACTCGACTTAAAGCAGAGAAGTCATTGTTGGAACCAAAGTTAATAGATTGTTGGAACAATATGACGTCAGTGAAACGATAAGTCAATGTAAACCACAAAACAGGCAATTCCAAGGCTATACACAGCAAGCATACCACCATGTTTTTTAAAAAATGTATAAACGGGTACATTTTGTGTATGGGGATCAGAAAGAGTGATGCATTACCGAGAAAATGTATAACCAAAAAAAAAAAAAAAACGTATAATTGGACAAAACTTTAATGGAGAACCACTGGTCCCTAAATTTTTAGCATATATGTGCGAAAAATGTTGAAGTGAGTAACTTATGAGCCAGTTTCAACTGTATATACAGTACTGTCATAAATTCTGTCAATACTTTCAATGCATATACTAGTAAATAAAACTATGCAAATCCATTAATATACATTTTCTGAAAGAACACAAAAAATGCTACAAAATGAACACGCTCTCATTCAAAATGATCGCTATCTGCAGCAACACAACGGTAAAAACTTTGAGGCCACTCCTCAATACCTACATGAACCGTCCAGTGGAATTTTCTTGATAGCTGAAGTGATTGATTTTTTTAGGATCTCAGTATTGCAGCATCTCTTATGAGATGCTATTGCCTTGAACTTCTGCCACAGAGAATAATCTAATGAATTGAGGTCCAGACTTCTGCTAGACCAGTCAGCAGCAGCGATGAATTGTGGAACATGGGTTGCCAACCATTGCTGCATGGTTTTTGCTCTCCTCATATGTCATTAACAAAGTCTGGGATTGAACCCGGAAATTTGGTTTCTTAAAAAAATTACAAAACATTGGTTTCATTAACAATATTTTTGGTAAATTTTTCACACTCGCAGATTATATAAAAGAAAAAAAATTGTCTCCTCTAGTTTTACAGTTAGCAAATGCCTTGTGTATCTTTTATATGCACTAACATGTAAATCATCCTTCAAAACAAGTGACACCATTCGTGAAGGGATATTTATTTCAGGAGAACGATTATTCAACAACGGGGGTACTCATAGGTTTGTTTACGGTACATACCAAGAATGTTAACTGATTAGAATAAGAAGACAAGAAAAACAATGGCCATCGAACTCTTGGAGCACTTCAATTTGGAGGGAGAGGAGTTTCTGGAAAACATTGTGACTGGAGATGAAACATGGGTTCATTTTTTTGAACCTGAATCAAAAAGACAGTAAATGAAATGGCATCGTACAACCTCACCGAAGAAAAAAAAAATCCAAAACTGCGCTGTCAGCAGGGAAAGTGATGGCAACAGTGTTCTG
Source organism: Hymenopus coronatus (assembly GCA_030762935.1). Classification (NCBI taxonomy): domain Eukaryota; kingdom Metazoa; phylum Arthropoda; class Insecta; order Mantodea; family Hymenopodidae; genus Hymenopus; species Hymenopus coronatus. The sequence goes on along the minus strand of CM060889.1, from coordinate 52,947,351 downwards.
GGATGCACTGGTTGTGATTATGGTTGAACTTTTGGAGCAGGGATGCACAATAAATTTTGTCCGTTATGTCAGCACCCTCAAAAAACTTGGAGCATGTCTTCGCTCAACAAAAACCGTAGCAGATGTTTTTCTTTTGCATGACAATGCAGAACCACACACCAGTCGTCACACCACTGAAGTGATTGTGAAAATTGGATGGGAAGTATTGTCTCATCCCCCATACAGCCCTGACCTAGCACCATCAGACTCCATCTATTTGGGCCGCTAAAGGAAGCTCATCATGGAATTCACTTTGTAGCTGCAGAGGCCATGAAAACATCTGTGCGTCAATGGCTTTGGAAGCAAGAGCGTGCATTTTACCACACTGGAATATATGCCCTTGTTAAAAGATGGACCAAAACTGTGGAAAAGGACGGGGATTACGTTGAAAAGTGACAATTTAATCCTCAATGTTGTGGCTTTCAAGCTGTGTAATCAAAGTTTAATTTTCTTACAAATTAAAAGAGAAAAAAAAATAGGAGGCATTAGTTGACTGACCCTTGTAATCATTCATGAAAAAATGTTTTGTTCATAACGTTGCAGATAAGGATAATAAATTAGGTTACTCCAGCCAATTTATCACTCTTTGTGCTAATCGATTTGATGGCTGGAGTAGCTTCAAACATTTCAATTGGTCAGTAAGAGATCTATTAACTTAAACAGAGTTTAAAAGTAAAGTTAAACAAGTACTGTTTAACCTTTTAGTGCCAGCATGAATAGCAAAATGCTGTCTGAAAAGTGCCTAGATATTTTAGAGGAGAATGCAGGGTTTTGAATTATTGGTAATAAAATGAGTACTAAACGACATAGAGAGCTAAATCATTTTTTTGTTTTTAGTAAACCCCTTAGTCTATTGTATAATATGCACTAAATGGATGAGAAGTCTCTTCAATATTTAAAAAAAATTAAAAGTAATATAAAAATTTGAAAATAAAATTTAAAATTCCAAAATAATCAATAATTAGGCACACAAAACCTTACTGGGCAGAAAGTTAAGGCTAATTAAGTGAAAGTACTGGTGTTTTATCTTTTTAAAATACAAAAAATTAATTGACATAAACTGAATGTGAAATCTGAAAATAAATCGCCAAAAAAACACACACATAAGCAGGATATCACTATTAATGAAAATAGCATTAAGTAATAGGGTACAAATGTAACATAGATTACTGCAATTTAGCAGTTAATTCACATTGTATGTATGTCTGGTTACACCTCCGTAAATCCATTTTGATAAGTACACTGATTATTTGCCATTGTTATCGAATGCATTTTCATTGCTGAAGCTAGAATATATTATATCTTCCTCTCTTATGTTGATGTCCTCAAGGTCTGAAAATTCAAAATCACTTGCTTTCTTCTAATACATCGCAATCTGCTGTTCTTATTTCCATTTTTTGTTGTAACCTTTGACTAGACGACACCATGTTTCAACCAACATACACAAACACCGGCTAGAGAAATTAAATTTGGAGCTAATGCAGCAATATGGAGTGAAGATAATGAAACACTCCAGAAAACCATTATCTATGGCTATGACATTAAAATAACACAGACTTTCCCACTGGAAATAGTTAAAAACGTATGAAAACGGCATCACGACTAGATCATGATTGAAATTGTCCCAGAATTTTTACTTTCTCTACACATACTATGTACATAGTGTATAGAGAAGATATTGTAATGCACCCAAAAATTTGATATCGAGATTTCACAGGAAATTACGTTTTAGGATCCCCTGATTCCAAAAAAATGAAAATGTCTGTATGTGAGTGTGCATGCATGCATGCGCTCAAACATGAAAAGTTTGTTAGATACCAAACTGGTATTTAAGTTGGGTATCTTCCAAGAATGCGACACAAAGAATTTGAAGAAAATTCCCCCACCCCTAACTACCCTTTACATGGAACTTCTTTCAAAAACTTTGGTTTTCTCAAAAATGGCTCTTAACGGTTTTGATTAAAATAACGTATATTAAAGATATTTACCTAAAATAATATGTGTATCTTGAATTTTCTGGAAATAGCTTCTGAAGACTTTTTTATTCTGTATGGATTTTACGGAATTTTGCATAACTGCTAAACCGTAAGATATGGACAAAAACTTGCCACACAAAAAATGTAGAGCACATTAAAACACGCAATGTACGTTATATAATTTTTTTTCGTGGAATTGATCATTTTTGAGATATTCCTTGTTATTGGTTTCAGCTTTAAAACCAAACTTTTCTCATACAGGAATTTGTCAACTCCTGTCCATACAAACAAAGGAACTTCAGTCACATAACAGCCAGCTTTTGATATCAGTTTAACCTATGGTACTCCCTTATTTCACTTCTGCTTACAGGGAAGCAAGTAATAAGACTATTTCTGCTAATTTTTTTTTTTCGATTAGCATGAAAATAGAAGCATAAGCTTTTTAGCAATAATTTGTTGCAGAGATGTAGAGAAAGTCATGTGAATGGAACACATCAGATTTTTAGATTACGATTCGATCATGATTGGCACTAAAAGGATTAATGAGTCAAACTAACCTGTTTATCATTCTTTTATTGTTGTATGAAGTAATATAAGGAAAATGTTTTGTTACAGCAAGTCATCGCCGCTCCCTGTCTGAAGATGTTGGTTGTGTTATGTTTCCGCCCCATACAGCTCCTAGTGATAAGGCTCGTTGCCACTTTATCTCCTCAAGGCAGCCATCATCAGATGCACAGCTGTTGACTCCAAAACATGTGGGAGAGAGCATGGTGAAACAAGATCCTCACTACAAGCCTATGTCCACAGGGGCTAACCCTTTTGCCACACTCTCGCAGTTCAGAGGAGTCAAGAAGATTCTGGGAGGAGTTGCTAAAAGTGGGTTTTTGAAATCCATTAAACATTTTCATTGCATGATTGATATGTATGTGCATGTGTGGTCAATGAAGTGTGCTTTGATTTATAAAAAGCCTGATTAATATAGTTCATTCAGATTAGCAGTCTATTGATTTAAATTGTGATGCTAAATGTCAAGTGTAATAGATTACCTCTTTTGGAAATATAATTTTATTTAAAAAAGATAACTGTAGTTAAACTAGAACACCAAATATTTGTTTGCTCTGATTTTGCCAATTAGCATTTTTAATTCCAATATAAACAGGTTTTAATGTCTTGTTTAAAAATTTTGTGATGTTGCCAACTGCATAAAAATCAAATTAAAGTCCAGAACAAGCGAACGTTTTATAAAGACGTGTTATAAATGTACAATTTAAGAAAAAAATAAAAATATTACTTCTGGTATTCTGATTATTAGTTGGCAAACTGTATTAAAACCTGTGTCAAAAAATCTTTAGAAAACACTTCCTTAAAATATGCATATTCAAGGATATTTTTTTTCCACAGAAGGTTCAAACTGTGATCACTAGAGCTCGGTTTTGGGTTCCAAAGTGCACACAGTTACGAACACACAGAGCAGTAAGTGGTATAGAGAGAGAATAGTGGGGAGGGGTTTGTAAGCATGCACATGTTGAGGTATAATCTGTTTTAAAAATAGCTCATTACATAATTTTATTGATATTATATGCTTCATTCTAATTCATAAAGTAACACAATAAAACAATAATATGTGTAGTAAATAAAACATTTGTACTTTTACAAATAAAAATATAAAACTTGATACAAAAAATTCAGGATAATAATATGTAGAGCTTTGAAAAGACAATGAACCTTAATCGATCAAACTCGCTCAGAATTCGTTGCAGTGAATTACAAGATACAGCTTTACTGTATCCTCCTGTCATTCAAAATACAAGGGCTGTCTGTAAAATAGGCTCCCAAAGACCTTCTGTCACAAGGAACGCTGTTACATGAGATTCAGCAAAACTGGTGTGTAGCTTGGTCCCCTCCCCGGGAGCTGTCTGTGATGCTGTCTTGGCTTGGCAGCCATTAGAGATGGAGCTTCCACTGGTTACACCTGCCAGGTGTGAATTACACTTTGTGGACATTCATTCCTAACTGTTTTAAGTATATGGAGAACAGTGTATGAGCATACAACACGTGCACAAAGTTGCAGAGAATTCAAAGACTGATATACAGATGTCCATGTCGAGCAAAGTTCTGGTTGGCCGTCGGTTTTGGATGAAACAATTGCGAATGTGGAAGAAGCAATGCTGAAAGATCGAAGGGTGACATTCAGGATCTCTACGAGATGATTTCTGATGTCAGCAAGACCTGCATGCACAAAATTTTAACAGAACATTTAGGATATACCAAGGTTTGTGCAAGATGGGTCCCGAGAATGCTTACGGAAGACCACAGTCAGAAATGTGCGAAGCGGCCCATGAATTTCTTCAGGCCTATGAAATTGAGGAATTCTTGGCTTCTATTGTCACTGGGGACGAAATCTGGGACAAAATAACAATCCTATCAGTGGAAACGTCCAGATTTGCTGAAGCCAGGGAAGTTAAAACAAACACTGTCTGCTAGCAAAGTGATGAGGAGCATGTTTTGGGACAAGAAAGGATTATTGTTATAGGAATTCCTGCCTACCAGTACATCATCAATGCAGACCACTACTGTGAGATGTTAAAGAAACTTTGTTGTGTGATCCAAAACAAGAGGACAGGCATGCTCACAGAGGGAGTGCATTTCTATCAGGACAACGCTCGTCCACACATTTCTCATATGACAACCAAACCTGTCAACAAATTTGGATGGGATACTGTCACACACCCTTCTTACAGCCCAGACCTAGCCCTAAGTGACTACCATCTCTTCCCTTGACTTGAAGAAACACCTGGTCAGGACACATTTCAGAACTGGAGAGGAGCTGCAAGAAAATGTTTAAAGCTACCTACACAGTGTGGCGGGAGAGTATACTATGATGCAGATGTACAAAAGATGTTACGCCACATACAAAAACTCATTGATCTGAATGGTGATTATGTCGAAAAATAGGAAAATGTCTAAGCTATCCAAACATGTATTATTCAATACCAATATACATGTTATTCATTGTAAAAATAAATTGGGAACCTATTTTATGGGCAACCCTCATATGTTTGAATCATCCACAAGCTTGTTCAGTGTTCACTGGTTTATCTACTAGCAGGAAAGGGCACTATTGACAGGCCTGTTGAGTGCTGTTAAACCGTAATTATTATCATCATGATCATCATCCCAGCAGGAACTGAACGAGTCCAGGCAGTGAGCAGTGCTAGATAGTGCAACAGGTTTCAAAGCACGCTGTTGAGACCAAGCCAACTCCTTTATGTCGTAGTTATACTGTGTGCACCAAACCTCAATTCAACAATTTCATGACCCCAGACCAAGCTCTAGCGATCACTTTGCAATTATTGGTTTGAGTTGGTAGTGTCTGCTGGCTTATAATTAGTGATCTCAACAGACAGTTAGCACATAGTTTCACAAGTTACAGAATAGCACAAGGAATATTAGATAGAAGAAAATTATAGAATGATTTGAATTATAAGATGGACACATTATTCTTTAAATAATCACCAATTGCTCATACTTACACTGTTCAATTATTGTACTGCACATTTTATTGTTTAGAAAGTTATGTCCTGCTTGGGATATTGTTAGGATCATTATAGAGTTATTTCCAGTGGATAACTTATGTAGAGTATTCATAAATTTAAGGCTTCTTTTGCTTGCATGTACTTCATTTGACCTTATAATTGCTCTGGCATTGGTTTTTAAAAGCTTGCAACTGACTACGTAGTTAAGTATGGGCTGCTTCAATGTGCTTGGATAAGGTACACATTAATATTATGCATCTTTAGTCTTATATTTGCATGAGTCAGAATACCTCACTTAAAATGAATGTTTCAAGGGCATTCGCCTTCTTCTTCAGTTGAAGTCCGACTGATGGCTAGGAGTTATGTTCTGTGGCCCATTAAGCTGGAGACATTTGGTGTTCTCAACAGAAGTTCATACTCATGTAGCATATTTTAAAATTAATGAGCTGGTCTATATGTTTTGCGATGAAAATATTCTCCCAAACTGTGAGTGCTGCCAGGTTGTTTATGGGTTTAAGCAACTTTGTCATTTTCTATTTCATGGTGGGCCTTTGCTGGTATATCCGTCTGTTTTTGTTTGATGTGACTGAAATGTTCTTTTAATCTTGTTACCATCTTATTTTTATTTGACCGATGTAACATAATTTGCAATCCGTACAATCAATTTTGTAGGTGCTTGTACTCTGGTTCATGGGTATGGAGCCTTTGATGTCGGTTTTCAGTGCATTTTTACTTTCTCTACACGTACTATATACATAGTGTATAGAGATGATATTGTATTCCACCAAACAATTTGATACCAAGATTTCACTGGCAATATATGTTTTAAGGTCCCCTGAGTTAAAAAACAAGCATTTTTAGAAAAAGGCATGTACATGTGGACAACATACCTCAAAAATTAAAAGCCTGTTAAATACCAAACTTGGTATCTTAAGTATCTTCCTTAGATGCAACAAAGATTCTCAAGAAAATCGCCCATCCTTAAACTACCGTTTCCAGGGAAAAAGTTTCTCAAAAATGGCTGTTAACGAATTTTTATTAAAATACTGTATATTATATATCTTTACACCACAATAAAATGTAGATCAGAATATTCAAGATAACATTTCTCACATCATTTTACTTTCTCTATATGTACTATGTACATAGTGTATAGGGAACAACAAAAAATTTGATACCGAGATTTCACCAGAAATACATGTTTTGGGTCCTCCTGAATCCAAAAAAAGCATTTTTGGAAAAAGGTCTGTGTGTGTGGGTGTGTGGACAGTATAGCTCAAACACGAAAAGACTGTTAAATACCAAATAAGGATGCGACATGAAGATTTTCAATAAAATCCCCCCAGCCCCAACCACCCTTTACACGGAACTTTTTTCGAAAATTTTTATTTTCTCAAAAATGGCTCTAACTATTTTGATTAAAATATCATATATTAAGGATATTTACCTAACAAATAAAATGTATATCTTGAGCTTTCTGGGAATAGCCTCTGAAGACTACTTTATTCTGGAGGAATTTTATGGAATTTTGCATAAGAGATAAACAAAAACTTACAGCACAAAAAATGTAGAGCACGTTAAAACACACAATTTATGTTATATACATTTTTTTCATGGAGTTGATTGTTTTTTAGATATTCCTTGTTTTCGGTTTCAACTTTGAAAAACTTGTACTTTTCTCATACAGGAATTTGTCACTCCTGTCCATACAAACAAAGGAACTTCAGTCACATAGCAACCAGCTTTTGACTATCGCTTTAACCTATGGTACTCCCTTAATTCCCTTCTACTTATAAGGAAACAAGTAATAAGACTATTTCTGCTAATTTTTTCTCGATTATCATGAAGTAAATAGAAGTATAAGTGTTTTAACAATAAAGTGTTGCAGAGATGTAGAGAAAGTCATGTGAATGGAACACGTCAGTTTGTTTTTCTTTTCATTTTTTCTTTCTTTCAGTTTTTCAGTTACAGGTGCAAACAAACATGTATGTCACATTTCCCTTTATTGGCAGAAATGCCAATAAAGATGACTGTTGACGGGTCAGACTGGCAGGAATAACATTTTGTTCCACAAACCAAATAAAAGTACATCTTAAGTTTCAACTTTTGTACGTGGGGCATTCAATAAGTTTTTAGAAAAAGATAGAAAAACAAATTAATTTTGTTAGCATGGCTTCCTTCAGAAGGGAAGTTAAAGCTTTGTTCCCATGTTGTAGATTTACAGCACATAAAAGAACCTCTGAGAACATTAAGCAGACTTTCATGTGCTGAGACGCTGGGATGCTGAGAGCCACAGCAGTTATAGATGAGTTTGATGCCATATTTATAGAGCAGTCTGATGTGTTGTATTCTAATGATTTTCTCTACATCTCTGCAACAAATTATTGTTAAAAAGCTTATTCTTCTATTTACTTCATGCTAATCAAAAAAAAAAATAGCAGAAATGGTCTATTATTTGCTTCCTTGCAAGTAGAAGGGAAATAAGGGAGTGCACTAGGCTAAAGTGATAATCAAAAGCTGGTTGCTATTTGATTGAAATACCTTTGTTTGTATGGACATGAGTTCAAAATTCCTGTATGAGAAAAGTTAAATATTTTAAAGCTGAAACCAATAACAAAGACTATCTCAAAAACAATCAACTCCACGATAAAATGTTTATAACATAAAATTGTGAATTTTAACGAGCTCTACATTTTTTGTTAAATAAGTTTTTTTGTTTGTCTCTTATAGTTTACCAGTTATGCAAAATTCATCCAGAATAAAGATGTCTTCAGAGGCTATTCCCAGAAAATTCAAGATACACATTTTATTTGGGATGTATATATTTTTAATATACAGCATTTTAATCAAAATCGTTTGCGCCATTTTTGAGTAAATCAAAATTTACAAACATTTTTTCACATAAAGGGTAACTGGCGGTGGGGGGACTTTCTTGAAAATCTTTATGTTGCATTCTTGGAAGATACTGAGCTTAAATACCAAGTTTAGTATTCAACAGACTTTTCGTATTTGAGCTATGCTGCCCACAGATGCAGACACTAATGCATAGACACACACATGGACATTTTTCTAAAGATGCTTTTTTTTTTTTTTTTTTTATTCAGTGGCTCTCAAACATATATTTCTGGTGAAATGTTGGTATAAAATTTTTGGGTGCAATACAAAACATAGTATGTGTAGAGAAAGCAATAATTGCCTGTGAACAGTGTATAGGCTATAACGGCTGACTTATCAGCTTTCCCTTGAGTATCCTTGCAGGGTTCCTTTTTTGTCCAACTCTTTTCAAAGCAGCTGTAATATCCTTGATTGAATATCCATTCTGTCGGAGTGTGAATTTTAGGTGTTAAATTTCAAATGATTTGCAAAGCTTCATTTTGGTACTATAAATTCCAGACTTTCATTTCATCAGTTTACCCTGAAGACGAAGATGATCCATGGAGCCCATGAAAATTTAAATTTAATACATCTAATTTTTTTTATACAGGGGACCCTAAAACATGTATTTCCTGAAATTTTGGTATGAAATTTTTAGGTGTAGTGAAATGGTAAAAAGAAGATAAATTAACATAAAATTATTGAAGAAGTGAAGAAAGGGTGTAAGAAAATGATACTGAAACAGACCTTCTCAATAATATTAAACAAAAAAGATGGAAAGGTTTCCTAATGGCTAAGGCTGAGAGACAAAAGAAACATTTAAGCTCTGGATTGAATGAATCTCATTATTTTCCTTAATCTAATTAAGAGCACTAGTGAAGTTTCTAAACAAAAATTAACCTTACCACATAATAGGTTATGGAATTAGTTAAGTTAGGCTGGGACAACACAATAGATGATGGCTTTAGTAAAATTAGGCTTTTATAAATGGTGGGGTCATATGGAAGAAGTTAGTTAGGTTTACATAAATGTTGGTGCCATATATTAGGTTATGGAAGAAGTTAGTTAGGTTTACATAAATGTTGGGACATATAATAGGTTATGGAATTAGTTAAGTTAGGTTTACATAATATGGTGCCATATAATAGGTTATGGAAGAAGTTAGGTTTATATAATATGGTGGTGCCATATAATAGTTTATGGATGAAGTTAGTTAGGTTTACATAAATGATGGTGCCATATAATAGGTTATGGAAGAAGTTAAGTTAGGTTTACATAATATAGTGGTGCCATATAATAGGTTATGGAAGAAGTTTAGTTAGGCTTACATAAATGTTGGGACATATAATAGGTTATGGAATTAGTTAAGTTAGGTTTACATAATATGGTGCCATATAATAGATTATGGAAGAAGTTAGTTAGGTTTACATAAATGATGGTGCCATATAATAGGTTATGGAAGAAGTTAGTTGGGTTTACATAAATGGTGGTGCTATATAATAGGTTATGGAAGAATAAATGGTGGGACCATGTAATAGATTATGGAATTTGTAAATTTAAGCATATATAAATGGTGGGACCATATAATAGATTTTGGAATTAGTTAAATTAGGTTTACATGAATTGTGGGACCAACAAAAGAAATCAGATTTTAAGAATGGAAAATCAGCTAACTGTGATTTCTTTTCAGGTGTGAAATCATTGCCTGTCATGTAAGAAAACAGCTGAATGCCTACTTGTCTGAAGGGCTCTGTTTTCAAATCATGGATTACAAAGATTGACAGAAGCTTAACATCAAAATAGAATAGTATTTTTATTCAAAATTGTGTGGCTCATTTAATGCCCTTATATGCGATCAGGAAATCTAGCACATCAGAATTGATGCTTATCGAACAAGGTTGGATAAATAGGGCATTTGAAATATTTTTACTGGAAGTGATTATTAGAAGGGATAGCACCTGATATTGTTGCAAACTCCTAAATAAAGGATGGGCTTTTAATTGTTCAAGGAACTTTTTACAAAGCAATTATCAAATGTATCTGATTCCAAATGTTTAAAAGGTGCAAACTAAGTCATTGAAATGAGGACCTTGTTAATGCAAAACCTGCAGTCTAAAAATACATATTTGTGGGCACTTCCAACAAGGACATCTTTAAGAATTTTGCAAGGAAGCTCGCTTAGAGAGGACTAGCACAAGATGTTACATTTTCCCAAGCCTTTATGTATAAACAAGTACCTTTTAGTATTTTTGCTGTTATAGTACTGAAATATTAACATTGAGTTTGTACATTTCAGTCATCTCATATGTTTTACCTTTTATATTAAAGCTTCAAAAATAATTTTAAAAGCCCACCCCAAAAGTAATACATATTTTGACAGTTTCAGTAAACCATTACTTGCCGCTATGCATTAACATTTTTGTGAGTAAAATTACAAACATCATTGCTTGAGAAATAGGAATTCCTGTATTTGCATAAAATTAGAACCTGTTAAAACTACAAGAGTTTGTAATTGTAATAATATTTTAGTTGTTTTCCTTATGTTGGCAATTTTAATAAAGTAAATAAAAAGTTTCTGAATCTTCATTTCTTAAGTATTTGCATATTTTTACTTTCTCTACATGCACTATGTACATAGTGTATAGAGAAGGTATTGCACTCCACCCAAAAATTTGATACCGAGATTTCACCGGAAATATATGTTTTAGGGTCCCCTGTATCCAAAAAAAGTAATTTCAGAAAAATGTCCGTGTGGTGTCTGTGAGCACGATAACTCAAAAACAAAAAGTTGGTAAAATACCAAACTAGTATCTTCCAGGGGTGCGACACGAAGATTTTGAGAAAAATCCCCCCACCCCAAACTACTCTTTACATGGAACTTTTTTCGAAAATTTTGATTTTCTAAAAAATGGCTCTAACAATTTTGATTGAAATATCGTATATTACAGATATTTACCTGACAAATAAAATGTATATTTTGAATTTTCTGGGAATAGCCTCTGAAGACTACTTTATTCTGAGTGAATTTTGCGGAATTTTGCATAAGTGCTAAACCGTTAGTGAGAGACAAAAACTTACCACATAAAAAATGTAGAGCACATTAAAGCACACAATTTATGTTGTATACGTTGTTTTTATGGAGTTGATTCTTTTTGAGATATTCCTTATTTTTGTTTTCAGGTTCAAAAATCTTAACTTTTCTCATACAGGAATTTGTCAATTCCTGTCCGTACAAACAAAGGAACTTCGGTCACACAGCATCCAGCTTTTGATTATCATTTTAACCTATGGTACTCCCTTATTTCACTTCTACTTACAAGGAAGCAAGAAATAAGACTATTTCTGCTAATTTTTTCTCGATTAGCAGGAAGTAAATAGAAGCATAAGCTTTTTAAAACTAATTTATTGCAGAGAAAGTCATGTGAATGGAACACAACATCAGATTTTTTAAACATTGCAATTGAAATGTGAATACTACATATTGAATCTGATTGGTAGCATATTTAAGAATATACAGTAAACACCACTTCACATGTTAGGTTCACGAGAAAACAGTGAAGATGTTGCAATGCTGTTTTTACTCCACGTGTAGTTAACATCTATCTGTCATTTGTGACCTCTGTTGGCAGAAGTGATGTGCTCATTGGCGTTCTGCAAAACATTGGCAACTTCCAGGAATAATCAGTGTATTATCTGAGATGTTTCTATTTACAAAGATAAAGCGCATGTTAACCATTTGAGTTGCAGGATTATACACATCATTTCAGCATTCTCAACAGCACTAGTAAATCAAACAGCAAAATAAATTTGTGAATTACCTTTCATAATAACCTCCAGATTAGATTTAATCTCATTAAAAATCTTTGGTTAAATACATAAATACAAATAATTTGAAAAAAAAGACCAAAAAAACTAGTATGCATTAACCAAGGAAGAGATGTACTCATTTATGCCTAAAATATATATTGTTATATTTCACATGCGCCTAGTATTGGTCAAATTATCAGAACAGGTTAGATGCTATTTTAGCCATGTTAAAGTGTATTTTTACTTTCTCTAGCCCGCATGTACAATATACATAGTAGATAGAGAAGGTATTGTATACCACCCAAAAATTCAATGTCGAGATTTCACCAGAAATATATATATATATATATATATATATATATATATATATTTATTTTGGGGTCCTCTGAGTCCGAAAAAGCTTGTTTAGAAAAGGGTCTATGTGTGTGTGTGTGTGTGTGTGAGTCTGTGGACAGCATAGCTCAAAAATGAAAAGACCATTAAATACCAAACTTGGTATTTAGGTTTAGTATCTTCCAAGGATGCAACACTAAGATTTTCAAAATAATTCCTCCACCACAAACTATCCTTTACATGGAAACATTTTCAAAAATTTTGATTTTTTCAAAAATGGCTGTAACAGTTTTGATTAAAATCTTGTATATTAAAGATATTTACATTCCAAATAAAATGTATATCTTGAATTTTCTGGGAATGACCTTTGAAGACCTCTTTATTCTGGATGAATTTTGTTGAATTTTGTTTAACTGCTAGATCGTAAGAGATACACAAAAACTTACCAAACAAAAATTGTAGATCTTGTGAAAACACACAATTTATGTCCTTTACATTTTTGTTGTGCAGGTAACCATTTCTGAGATATTCCTTGTTATGGGTTTCAGTTGTAAAGTACTTCTAGTTTTCTCAGACAAGAAGTGTCCATTTTTCTTTTGTTCTATTCCTGGGTAAGCAAAGAAGCGATTTGCATTGACAATCACATAACGCTTTTAAGATATTTGACTGTCATTTTAGCATAGTGCATTCCTTTAGTTCCCTTCTGCTTATAAGAAACTAAGTAATAACATTGTGCTAATGTTTATCTAGATGAGCAATGTGTAGAAAGAAGTATAATCTTTTATAAGAAGTTGTAGAGCAGCTGGAGAAAGTAATGTAAGTGTAACACATAAGATTTTTCATATACAAATGAAAATATAGAAATATCGAAAGATAGAAACGGCTCACAAAGAGTGGAAGTAGGTTCTGAATTTATTACCTAAATTTGCTTTAAATTCCACTTCAGTAGAAAGTATTTGAACATTCTCTGGCCACTTTTTACTTTCTCTACACCCAAAAATTTGATACCGAGATTTCACCAGAAATATATGTTTTAGAGTACCCTGTATCCAAAAAAAAAAAGCATTTTCAGAAAAAGGTCCATGTGTGCGTGCGTGTGAACATGATAACTCAAAAACGAAAAGTCCGTAAAATACCATCTTGGTATTTAAGTTTAGTATCTTCTAGGGTTGCAACACGAAGATTTTGAGAATAATCCCCCCATCCCCAACTACCCTTTACATGGAACTTTTTTTGAAAATTTTGATTTTCTTAAAAATGGCTCTAACGATTTTGATTAAAATATTGTATACTAAAGATATTTACCTGACAAATAAAATGTATATGTTGAATTTTCTGGGAATAGCCTCTGAAGACTACTTTATTCTGGATGATGAATTTTACGGAATTTTGCATAACTTCTAAACTGTAAGAGATGGAAAAAAACTTACCACACAAAAAATGTAGAGCACTTTAAAACACATGATTTATGTTATATGCATTTTTTCATGGAGTTGATTGTTTTTGAGATATTCCTTGTTTTTGGTTTCAGCTTTAAAAAATTATACTTTTCTCATACAGGAATTTGTCAACTCCTGTCCATACAAACAAAGTAACTTCAGTCACAGAGTAACCAGCCTTTGACTATCACTTTAACTTATGGTACTCTCTTATTTCGCTTGTTCTTACAACGAAGCAAGTAATAAGACTATTTCTGCTAATTCTTTTTCAATTAGCATGAAGTAAATAGAAGCATAAGCTTTTTAATAATATTTTTTGCAGGATGTAGAGAAAGTCATGTGAATAAATCACATCAGATTTTTTTACCATCATCTTCATTCTTCCTTCATGTCGTCCTTTTGGTCTAGAGACAACATGCTTCCTCGCCTCAGGTTCCCAATGTTGCAGGTCAAATCTGGCAGAGAGAGTGATATGTATACAGGATGACTCAAAAATACTTTAACAACATTTGGGGATGGATTCCTGACATTGAAACAAGAAAATAGGTTCATATAAACATGTGCTCTAAAACGTTTTCATTCTATTTATTAATGAAAGTCACCTTCAACGACTTTCCGGATCCAACCTAATAACTTCATTTAGGTATATATGCACTCATACATAGAAGGCTTTTTACCCTGAAGAATTGGCCTTGTGTTGCAATGGCTGCTTGTTAACATTTGTCATATATCAGATGTGTAACACATTCCCCCAGCACGCCTTAAGTGCTCTCTCTCTCCCAGACTTACTACATAATGTACCTCTGCAAATAAGGAGAAACATGTGGTTTATGTTCTCTGGCACATTTTAGTCTCATTTTTCGAGATGCATGTTTCATGGCCAGGATCTAGCATGACAAATGGGTAGGTACAGGGGGCACCAATTCCATGGCCTGCACGTACCCCAACCTCAATCCTTTGGAATTTTATCTTTTGGGGGCACCTAAAGCCATTGGTTTATGCAGCAGATATTCTAGATGAAGAAACTCTTAATCTACGTGTCATGTAAGCCTGAGAAATCATACGACACCAACTGGGAGTATTTGACATTCCATGCTCCGACAAGTGCATGTGTGTCTAGATGCAAGAAGAGGACATTTGGATTTTCTATAAGTGGTGTTTGTGTGGAAAACCACCTAGCAAGGTGAAAATATCAAAAATAGAATAATCAAATAATTAAAAGAATAATAACATAAGATTTTAAATTATTCATTTGAAACCCCCTATTAAATACTCTCAACTTCATTAAACCATAATACAAATTTTGTGTTCCAAAAAATTCACTTCAACCTAAATTAATACAGGGTTACTACAAAAGAAATAGACAACTTCAACTGCCTGTAAAACAAAAACTATTAGAGATAGCAACCTAATTATTTTGGAGGTATGTTGAGAAACTCTCAAAGTTTCGTTTGTTACTATTGGTAACGCTGTAGTGTTTTGTTTGTTGTTGCAGAAGCTGAAATGGCGGAAAATCCTGTGGAAAAGGCATATTGCGTGTTGGAATTTGCTAGAACGCAATCAGCAACTGTTGTCCAACGACATTTTAGAACACGTTACCACAAAAATGAAATGACGTGCTCATAAAAACCAGCATCGTCTTCATCATGTCGCAACATGTCGATGCAAAAGTCACGCCGTATGACCTTATCTTCTTCACTCAGAAACTGCAACATCTGTAATCTGTAAGGCATCATGGTGCAATTGCTTCCGCAAGATTTTCCAACAGTTTGCTGTGGAATTTGTAATTGTATGCTTGCCCTAGATGTCGATTTCTGTGGGCTTCTTTTGTAGGCAGAACGAACACGTTCAACGTTTTCTTCCGAAACTCTTGGTCTTCCCGAGCTCTTCCCTTTGCACAAACCTCCCGTTGTCTCGAATTTTCTATACCAGTCGTAGATTGACTGTCTAGTCGGTGGCGTTTTGTGGTAACGTGTTCTAAAATGTCGTTGGACAACAGTTGCTGATTGCGTTCTAGCAAATTCCAACACGCAATATGCCTTTTCCACAGGATTTTCTGCCATTTCAGCTTCTGCAACAACAAACAAAACACTACAGCGTTACCAATAGTAACAAACGAAACTTTGAGAGTTTCTCAACATACCTCCAAAATAATTAGGTTGCTACGAGGGGCATACTGAAAGTCATGAGCAACACTGTTTTACAAACTTAATATTTATTTTTAAGCCAAACCAAATACATCATCATAATCTACAGACTTTCTTTCACTTTTCGACATAGTCTCCATTGTTTTGCACACATTTTTCCCATCGTTCTACAAGTTTGAAAATGCCATTGTGAGTTTGAAAATGCCATTGTGATAGAACTCCATTCCAGCTGCCCGCAGACCCTGACGCACTGCTTTCCGAATATCCTCCAGCGTCTCGTAGCGTTGGCCAGGCATCTGCTCCTTCACAGAACCGAAAAGATGGTAGTCGGAGGGTGCCAAGTCGGGACTGTAGGGAGGATGTGGAAGAGTTTCCCACCCTAATGCCCTGATCTTCTCCATAGTGGCATGGGCAGTATGCGGACGGGCATTATCCTGTTGAAGGATGATCCTCTTTCCAGGGCGTTTATCACGCAAGGCCTGACGGAGCTTCAGAAGTGTCTTGATGTAGCGGGCAGAATTTATGGTTTGTCCAGGTTCAAGAAAGTCAACCAGAATGCAACCTTGTGCATACCAAAAGACACTTCCCCTTTTCCTACAGACTGCACTGTCTTCGCTTTCTTCTTCGATGGTGAGTTCAAGTGGTGCCATGCCATACTCTGACGTTTCGTTTCTGGCTCATAGTGATGGAACCAGCTCTCATCTCCAGTCACAATACACGTCAAAAATTCATCACCTTCATTATGAAATCTCTGAAGAAGGTTTTGTGCAATGGTTCTTCTCTGAAGTTTGTGGTCTTCAGTCAATAAACGGGGGACCCAACGGAGACAGACCTTTCGATAACCCAAGCTGTGGATAATTTCTTGCACTGCACTATGTCCTATTCCAAGTTGCGCAGCAATTTCATTCACAGTGAAACGCCTATCTCCTGTAATGAGCTCATCAACTCTTTGCTTGTTGCGTTCTGTAGAGGCAGTTCGAGGACGCCTGCTACGAGGCGCATTTTGCAGACTCGTGTTTCCATCTTTGAAATGTTGTACCCATCTTCTAACACTACTGGCACCCATGCAGACACCTCCATAAGCACGTTGAAGTATGAGATGAATTTCAGGAGCAGATTTTCCTTCTTTCACAAGGAATTCAATGACAGCACGCTGTCGAAACGAAACATCAATGTCAGCCATTTTTCAAACACCGTCTGTGGTCACGTGATAGAAGCTAATGGCGTCAAATATGTCAACATGTGGCTTAAAGTCTGTAGATTAGATCCTGATTCGTTTCGTTACATTGTTGAAATTTAAATTTTTACAATGGGTTGTTCGTGACTTTCAGTATGCCCCTCGTATCTCTAATAGTTTTTGTTTTACAGGCAGTTGAAGTTGTCTATTTCTTTTGTAGTAACCCTGTATATTTAATTGAATTCAAACCATTTATTAAAGACTTTTGTCAAACTCCTTTGTCACTTTAAATGATTTCATTAATAGCATTTTGAACCTAATATATCAAGAACAAAGGATTTTGGGGTATGTGTTTATATGACATTTTTCTTATTTAGATGTAAGGAACTTGTCCTCAATCTTTGTAAAAGTATTTTTGAGTAAAAGTATTTTGAGTATATATAGCCCGTTTCAGTTCAGGTTACTTCTGACAGTGGGTCACTAGTATTGCTGTTTCTTAACAAATGTGTACTACTGAGGTGCTGCGATCCACAGCAGTTAAGAGCATCCATAAATAAAACCCAATTTCCATCCCTTATAAACTAATAGTGACATTTATAAGGTTAAAAAATATCTAGGTAATCCACCTGTTATTAGAGTCCAAACCAGACTGATTTAGATACTGTTTAAGTCTAAACATTGTTTAAACTTATTTCTGCAAGAGGTCCATTGTTTTTAGGGTTTGTTTGGCTGTTCACAATATAACTCTGGAAGAGGTAGAAAAACTACGGTACTGCAGTTACACGGTTATAGAGAGGTTATGTTACTTTTGGCATTGGCCATTAGATAATGAGTTCATGAATATAGAAACAAAAGATTTTCTGATTAGCAAATGCCTACTTAATTAAATTGTTACTGGAACACATTAATAAAAAAAGGGTTAGTTATCATGAGGCTGTATTTTATACTTTGCAATTTATACCTTTCCACCCTTAGAGAATAATATTAAAAACATTTTTCACGAGAAGCATTTTTTCGTACATATGAAGCTTTCAGAATCTCAACATGTATTAAAGTCTCCACTTTTACTTTCCTATATCAGTTCAGACTTAAGCCATCCTTTTTCATTAAATTGAATGTAAGAGGTTACTACTAATTGTAAACCTGAGGACCAAAAACAGAAGTTGATTGCAGAACCACATATAAACTGGTTCAATCCCAGCATACTTCTCTATTTAAAGTATATGCATATATCAGTATATATTCTGGATGCTTGAAAGTTTCAGGATAACTTTATTAATAAGAAGAATAACATTTTGTCCATATTTTAAAAACAGCATACAGTTTATTTGCACTTAAATATTCATAGTTCAAAATATTCAGTAACACATAATAGTGTTTTTTGTTTTGTTTTTTCCCCGTAGTATAAAGTTAATCAGTGCTTGTCCAAAAGTTTCATTTTATTGACTTTTTTTCTTTTAATTCAAAATAAAATTTGAGAACATATAAAAGAAAGGAGATTTTATATTGTTATATAAAAAGTAATTTTTTAATAAAAGAGGTTAATATCTCAAAAATACTTTGACATAACTCATTAAATGTTTGTATGTAAAAAGAAAACCATGGAGTTTCAGTTTTTCACAGCTAAATGCATTTATTTCAAAACTAACAAATGATATACAAATCCTTCCCATTCTGAGCCCTCATATTTTCATACAAAAAAGTGGGTTAAATAATAAACAAGTTATAACAAAGAGGAAAAACTGATGTTTTACAATTATACCACTTTTCTACCCTGTACAAAATTACACATACAAATATGTTATTCAGTTTAAATGAGAAGAGAAACTTCCATCCAAAAACAATAAATGTTGTAGTATAAATGATTTTGGATAAAGCATGTGTCTCGCATATAACACACAAAAAAACCTTTAACTAGTTTTTGTTAGCAACAGGCTGCTGAATTCTTGCACTTGACTGTTCGGATGGTTCCACATAAGGTTGGCATTGCTAGGGTTATTATTAAACAACGACAGCTGATTACAGTTTCTCTATTGCGTGCAAAGACGAATATAAACAGTGCACATAGTAAATGAATGCCGATGAATAATGAAACTTAATGTTAATTGAAAATAAGTGATACTATAATGTATGTAGCATACCTTTTGTATTTACAACAAAATAGAACACATTAATACAAAATAGCATGTTACAATGAGAGAAGCTTATAACAAAGTGATTTTTACCAGTTTAGAATTTTAATGGCTCAATTCTATCAAAGTCTCAGTCATCATCATTCTTGGAAGCATCTTCGTCATCATTAGTGGTTCACTGATGATTCAGCCTAATTCCTGTGGTTTTCGTATTATTGTGTGCACAGGATTCACTTTCTTCTTCCATGGAGCTACGTCCACTCTCACCACACCTTCCCGCGAAAGTCTATCCATTTCTATAATTGTGAAAGTCTTGCTATGTTCCCTCACGTACAAACGCCAACACTATCAACAATAACAACACATACAAATAATAATGAACATTGCATAGCTTGCACAGAACAGCTCAACACATGTTAGGAGTCCTCAAACTGAGCACGTGATTGGAAATAGCCAGATATTGCAACATTGTGGCATCTAGATCCATTTCCGTTGTCTGACCAACCGACCAGAATGCTGCTTTGTGATTGGTTCAGAAAGTCAAATGGGTAAAGCTTTTCATCTGTTTTAGTGGGTGTACCAACTTAACTCCCAACTGTCAAGTACAAGGATTCAGCGGTGGGGGTATATACTATGTTAATTTAGGATAGGCAGTTCTTCATATTCCCCTCTCAGATGGCGCACATGCATTACCCCCCCTAGTCTACAGCATTTTGTTTATGCTTTGAAGAGAGAGAGGGAGAGAGAGAGAGAGGAAGGAGGGAAGGCAGGTGCACAGAAGTCAGTGTGGAGGAGATGCCCGATAATCCAATGTTACACCAGCATTTTGAGGCAGGCGTTGGCTTTCAACTCATTATTGGCTGCTCAGTTGGCAATTCTTGTTGACTCCAGCTTCACAGCTAATAAATGTAGATAAAAATTTTACAGAAAGTTCAATACATTTTATTTGTCATGTAAATATCTTTAATCTACATATTTTAACCAAATCGAAGGAGCCATTTTTGAGAAAATCAAAACTTTCAAAATTTTTTCCATGTAAAGGGTGGTTGGGAGTGGGGTGATTTTCTTTAAACATTTTTAAGTAGATCCTTGGAAGATACTGAACCGAAATACCAAGTCTGGTATTAACAGACTTTCCATTTTTGAGCTGTGCTGCCCCCCTCCCCGCACACACACGTACACACTTTCTCTCTTGATAAAATTTTCTTTTTTACTTTCTCTACACGGACTATGTACATAGTGTATAGAAAAGGTATTGCACTCCACCCAAAAATTTGATACCAAGATTTCACCAGAAATATATGTTTTAGGGCCCCCTGTATAAAAAAAAAAAAAAAAACTTTTCCCAAAAAGGTCCATGTGTGTGTGTGTGTCAGTGGGTCTGTGAACACGATAACTCAAAAACAAAAAGTTGGTAAAATACCAAACTTTCAGGGATGCGACACACAGATTTTGAGAAAAATCCCCCACCACAAACTACCCTGTACATGCAACTTTTTTAAAAAAATTTGATTTTCTTAAAAATGGCTCTAACGATTTTTATTAAAATATCGCATATTAAAGATATTTAATTGACAAATAATGTGTATATCTTGAATTTTCTGGGAGTAGCCTCTGAAGACTACTTTATTCCGGATGAATTTTATGAAATTTTACATAACTGCTAAACCGTAAGAGATGGACAAAAACCTACCACACAGAAAATGTAGAACACATTAACACACACAATTTATGTAATATAAATGTTTTTCATGGAGTTGATTGTTTTTGAGATATTCCTTGTTTTTGGTTTCAGCTTTGAAAAACTTGTACTTTTCTCACACAGGAATTGGTCAACTAGGTCCATAGAAACAAAGGAACTTCAGTCACCTAGCAACCAACTTTTGAGTATCGCCTTAACCTATGGTACTCCCTTATTTCGCTTCTACTTACAAGGAAGCAAGTGATAAGACTATGTCTGCTATTTATTTCTCGATTAGCATGAAGTAAATTGAAGTATAAGCTTTTTTACAATAATTTGTTGCAGAGATGTAGAGAAAATCATGTGAATGGAAAACACTTTGGAATTTTTTTATAGAAAAATGTTTGTGTGTGTGTTTGTGGGCTCAGAAACCAAAAGTCTGTTAAATACCAAACTTCCAAAGATGTGACATGAAGATTTTCAAGAAAATGCCCCATTCCTAACTACCTTTTACACGGAAAAATTTTTTGAAAGTTTTGATTTTCTCAAAAATGGCTGTAACGATTTTTCTTAAAATATTGTATATTTAAGATATTTACATCACAAATAAAACATATATCTTGAATTTTTTATGAATAGCCTCTGAAGGCATCTTTAATCTGGATGAATTTTGTGTAATTTTTCATAACTGGTAAACCATAAGAGATAGACAAAAACTTATTTCTCAAAAAATGTAGAGCTCATTAAAACACGCAATTTATGCTATAATATGCATTTGTTTCTTGGAGTTGTCTGTTTTTGAGATATTCCTTGTTATTGGTTTCAGTTTTAAAATACTCCATACTTTTATCATATGGGAATTTGTCAAGTCCTGGCCATAGAAACAAAGGAACTGCAATCATATTGCAACCAGCATTTAAAACGTGACAATCACTTTAGCCTATTTCACTTCTACTTACAAGCAAGCATGTAGTAAGACTATTTTTGCTGAGTTTTTCTTGATTAGCTTGAAGTAAATAGAAGAATAAGCTTTTTAGCAATAATATTGTAGAGATGTAGACATAGCCATGTGAATGGAACACATCAGATTTTTGAGAATACCAGGGAATTTTTGGTCCAGTATTTCAATTATCTTGGGGTTATAAAATTTTAGTTAGAAGGGCAAGGAATGTAGTATAAAAGACGTGAAGATTATGCACAATAATTTCATAAATATTCTTTTTATGGAAGTTTGTAAACAGTGTTGTTGTTATCATTTATTTGACAAGTCGATTAATTTCAGTAAACAACACTTGGGATTTTTGCCGCAACATGTCTCGAAGGAAACTAGATTTTGGAAACGTGTTTCAGCAAAAATCCAAAGTAAGTGTTGTTTAGTGTAATTAATCTATCCGTCAAATAAATTTCATAAATACTACAGCTGTTAAATGAAATAAATTAAATTACCATTCCAGATTTAGAAAACCATTTTACCAGTCCAGGTAAGCCAAATAACTTTATTACTGAAGTTTGGGTTGAGGATTCATTCGGTTTTATTACCATATTCTAACAACTTATGGTATGTGGCATGTGAATATTGATGTTAAAAATATGGTATAGTAGTTTGCATGGGTGATATGAGAAATGATTAACCTAAAATATTAAAAAAATTACTTAAGATGTAGTTTATGTCCATCTGTGGACATAAAGAATGGAGGAAGCTGAATTGATAACAAAAGATGTAACACACATGTTTTAGAAATGGTTTCTGTCCATCACCATCGTAATTTCTGGTGACAAATCAAAATTTTGTGTGCACGTGCTGTTTGTTTTGTGTTCAGTATTTTCTACTGTGGATCAAACTTGATTGCATATCTGACTAATTTTAACACCTTAATACTAGGGCTATGTTTTTTTGAACCTCTGATCACTCTGCTACGTGAAGACAAGCATAAGGAGGTGGAGCTGTGCACTGTGCTACTGCGCAGCTAACCCAGCATAACAGTGATGATTAATTTTAATCTGCAGTAAAAGATTTAAATTTATTTTAAGCAGAATGCTTATGTTAAGTTAATTATTTCACTTAAATAATAAAACAGAACCTTTGTATTTGTGAAATTTTCTCTAAGTGTACAAATTTTTTTAATGTAAATGTAATATTAATAGATAGTGTCAGTTAATAATTTTATCATGAGTACATTATTTCTTTTGCTGTTAACATAATTGTACATATATTATCTCATATATAATGATTAAGAGGATCAATAAAGATTGAATTGAATTATGTCCTCCAAGGCCAAGTTCAATACATTGTTTGGAGCCGAACTATAGGGACTTCAACATGGCTGTAAACACAATTCTACATGACGATACATATTCCGCGACACTTCTTTTAAGTTGCCGGTGTTATTTTGGCAATACAGTTAGAAATTGTGTCTTT
Source organism: Hymenopus coronatus (assembly GCA_030762935.1). Classification (NCBI taxonomy): domain Eukaryota; kingdom Metazoa; phylum Arthropoda; class Insecta; order Mantodea; family Hymenopodidae; genus Hymenopus; species Hymenopus coronatus. Next base: position 52,923,791 of record CM060889.1, on the reverse strand, counting down.
GAGTTCTTGTATGGAGTGTGGAGTCTTTCCCGTTAATAACCCCACACAATAAAACCTGGGGAAACCAGATCAGGGGGAATGGAGGTTATTTGGAGATTATTTGATTTCCAAAAAATTCCCTCAACAGTTTCTTTGCTGTATGATAAGTGGCACCATCTTGTTGAAACTAACTGTCACACACTTGCCTTCCAACATAACGCCGTCCTCCGTGGTGTAATGGTTACCATGCTAACTTCATATACCCAAGGTCGGGTTCAAAACTAGCGGAGGATGATGGATTTTTTCGGGCGTAAAAATCCTTAGCATGGCTTCCTTCGGAAGGGAAGTAAAGCCGTGGGTCCCATGTCGTAGATTTACGGCACATAAAAGAACCTGCAGCCTGATAGAGAGGCCTCTGAGCAAAATTAAGCGGTCTTTCACGCCCAGTATAGAATGGGTCGTTGAGAACCATAGCAGTCAAAGAGCTTCCATAAATAACACACCATTTCCATTTTTTTTTTCTAACATAACCTCAAACTGCTGCACAATATCTTTATTGGTAATAATGATGTTTCCATAAATTGGGCAACCACAGCCCCTGGAAGAGTTTGACACAATATGGGTCGTCCACCTGGGTAGTTGGTGGTAGCATGTCTGCCTCGCATTCCAAAGATTGTGGGTTCGAATCTCGCTTAGGGTGAGCTACCCGGATAAGGTTTTTTTCAGGGTTTTCCCTTATCCTTAGAAGACGAATGTCGAGTAACTTTAAGCTCCATGGACCCTGAGATCATCTGAGCCTTATTTCACCAATTTCATTCATTGTCCGATATGACCGACCAGGTTAAAGGACGTTAAACTACACAAAAAAAAAAAAAAAAAATTCTTCATTTATCATCCATGGAGCCTATATCGCCAAACTGGCTCACAAGTGCATAAACAGTATATTTGCTTGGTGACTGATCATTGGGAAACATCCTTCTGCATCTCTCCAAACATGTTTCATACAGTTTGAATTCAAAATATGCCTCCAGCATAATGACATGCAGATTGCAGGTAAAAACCATTGTCTCCAATTATGACAGAACTGCTGCACTGACCTAAAAATAACACAAAGTTGCTCTTCAAGGTTATAGCAATCCGTAATGCAAAGCTCGGCCAATAAAATACCCTAAAGAAAATATTTCAAAGTATGAGTGCAGTGACTTTTCAAACATTCTGTATAATGAGGGCGTTGGAAAGCTTGTTTATAAATATAACAAATATCTTAATCATCACATTCCATTATGTGGAAAAATAACCGAGTCTGCAGTTGACTTCAGGAAATAAAACCATTTTATGGTTCATATTTGTTTTTCTGGTATGCCTCATCATAGGTTGAAAACAACTAGCCCTTGTATTTGCATAAATTCATGGTCAGTAGACCAGAAATTAAAGCTGCTGCAAATTTTGATGTCTGTATTTCGTACATCTCATGTGTTCTTTTAATTTGTGGTTTTTAAATCTCTTATAGATTTGCCTACCTAGAATTTATACCAATTTTGTGTGTTTAAGTATAGGATATTTCAGGACTTTGTATAGCAATTTTTGCACACAAAATCTAATCAATTGGAGCTAGGGGGAAGTTATGTTCTTAGAAGATTTTACTGAATTAGTGGTATGGTCTGGGATGGATACATTGTGAATTTCTTTAATTGTTTTCTCTGTAGAATCCTGTATGTATTTGTTTCCTGAATCTATGTATTATCTGTTTTATTGTTTGTTTTGTGAAACTATTGTGTATGTGTTAATTAGGTGTTTGTATTCTTTTTACTTTCTGTAGCATGTATTTACATTTTACATATTAGATAGAGAAGGTATTGTATTCCACCAAAAATTTGATACAGAGATGTAAATACATGTTTAGGGTCCTTGTATAAAACATTTTTTTTAGAAAAAGATCTGTGCATGTGCATGCACATGCAGGTGGATATGGACAATATAGCTTAAAAATGAAGAGATGGTTATATACCAACTTGGTATTTAACTTCAGTATCTTCCAAGGAAAATTTTTCAGGAAAATCATCCCCCCCCCCCCAACCCAGCTACTTTTTACTTGGAACATTTTTCGATTTTTTCCCCTCCATTCATATTCACAGACTCTACTTCATATTAACTGACACAAACACTTGCATATTTTCTTGTGCTTATTTCCAGTTCCTACAAGGGGATTGGGGAAATAGAGTAGGATTTAAGCAATAGTCAAATCTTTTAACTGTGGGTTGCAATGTGACAGCTTTGAAATTTCATTTTCTTTGAATGGCAAAAAGGGAAAAAAAAAAAAAAAAAAAAAAAAAGAATTAATGACTCTTTGAGAAAAGTATACAATTTTGTTAATATAAAGCAATAACAATATTCCTTCAACTATAACGCCTGTTTTTCTGAGATTTTTTATATTATTATTATTATTATTATTATTATTATTATTATTATTTTTAGATTTCTGTTTATAATGTGTTATCCCAAAAATACCAAGCTACTTATGATTTTTCTTCCTGTTTTTTATTTTATGTTTCTGATGTGTTCCTTTTTATTTCTTTTTTATTGATTTGTAGATGTAGACATTTTCATAGCCATTGCAGCTGAACTTGAATATTCCTGCCTTGTTTTCCTTTGGGATGCCATCTTTAATTTGAAATTTAATATGTTTTTGAAGGACCAAAATAATCCCCTAGAATTTGCAGGGATGGTATATAGATTATTTTATCATTTTGAATCAGTTTGTTGACCTCTTTTACTCTCCTTATATTTATGATCCTATTTATTTTCTTATACCATTTTTGTCCTAATTCATTTTTATTTTCTCTACTTAGTACATAGGTAGAGAAGGTATTGCATTCAACCAAAAATTTGATAACAAGATTTCACCAGAAATACCTCTATCAAAAAAGCATTTTCAGAAAAAGGTCCATGTGTGTCTGCAAGCATAACTCAAAAACAAAATTATGGTTATTACCAAACTTGATATTTTAAGTTCAACATCTTCCAAAAATGCGACATGATTCTCAAATTAATCCCCCCATCCCAAACTACCATTTACATGGAAAAAATTAGGAAAATTAGATTTCCTCAAAAATAGTTCTAACAATTTTGATAAGATACTTGATATACAAATAAAACGGACATTTTGAATTTTTTGGGAATAGCCCATGAAGTCTCCTTGACTATGAATAATTTCCACAACCTTAGAGTTGCTACACAAAAAGTGAAGAACTTGTTAAAACATACAATTTATCTCGTATACAAATATTTGGGGAGTTAACCATTTTTGAGATAGTCGTTGTTATTGGTTTCAATTTTAAAACATACTTTTTTCAAACAGAAGTCACCTGTGTTTCTTTTGTTTTACTCCTGGCCATGTATAGAGAATGGAATTTCAGTGACAACTGCTTAGTGACATCTTTTAAAACATTTGACTGTCACTTTTGCCTTGTGTAATTCCCTTCTAGTTCCTTTCAACTTATAAGGACTAAGTAATAAGACCACTCTGCTATGTTTATGTCAATTAGCATAAGGTAAATAGAAGAATAATTGTAAAGAGTTTGTTTGCAGGGTAGATAGAGAAACTCGTGTAAATGTTATTATGTTCAGTTCACTGCGACATTGATTAATCTGTGAGCATTACTTGTTAGTGAGGTACAAGATTGTCACTATTCAGTTTAATTTTAAGATATTAACAAGTCAATGCTCAGACTTAGGTCAAGTTGTAAAATCTTAGAACGTTTTTAAAGAGATTTGTCTCCATCCTCAGTTCCAATCTGTGCTGATGGTTATCTATTCATCATTTTTCCTCAACATAATCATTTATCTGCCACCATCTAACAGTAAACTTTATAACATTCTGACAAGCAGTTTATGAAAAAAAAATGTGATATGTTCCATTCACATGACTTTCTCTACATCTCTGACACAAATTATTGTTAAAAACTTATTCTATTTACTTCATGCTAATCAAGAAAAAATTAGCAGAAATGGTTTATTACTTGCTTCCTTGTAAGTGGAACGGAAACAAGAGAGTACCATAGGCTAAAGTGATAATCAAATGTTTTAAAAGCTGGTTGCTATGCGATTGAAGTTCTTTTGTTTGTATGGCCAGTAGTTGACAAATTCCCATATGAGAAATTATATAAGTATTTTAAAACTGAAACCAATAGCAAGGAATATCTCAAAAACAGTAAATTCTACGAAAAAATGTATATAACATAAATTGTGTGTTTTAACAAGCTCTACATTTTTTGTTGAGTAAGTTCCGGTAAAGTTCCATTGAGGTTGAGTATCTGTTCCATTAAATGACTGAACCTAATAGTTCAGGAAAAGTAAAATGTACGTTTTGCTCTCTTGATTCAAAAATACTTTTACAAAAATCAAATCATTTTAAAGTGACACTTGATTTTATTTTTGATGTCAGCTTGGTAGGAGGTGTTCAACATAAACATAGAAAATTATCCAAATGCCCACCTTTTGCGTTTAGGCACACATGCACTTGTAAAAGCATGGAATGTCAAATTCTCCCAGTCGGTGTCGTATGATTTTTCAGGCTTACATGACACATAAATTAAAAGTTTCTTAATCTAGGATGTCTGCTGCATAAACCAATGGTTTAAGGTGACCCCAAAAGATAAAAATCCAAAGGATTGAGGTCGGGAGAATGTGCAGGCCATGAAACTGGTGCTCCCTACCTATCCATTTGTCATTCTAGATACCAGCCAGTGCATATCAAACATGAATAAACGACAGTTTTGTTCTTATTTGCAGAGGCTCATTTTCTAATAAGTCTGGGAGAGTGTTCTGAATGAAATCCCTGTAGACAACACTTGTAAGGCGTGCTGGGGAATGTATTACACATCTGATAAATGTTAACAAGTAGCCATGGCAACACAAGGCCAACTCTGCAGGGTAAAATGGGTCAAAGCCTTCTATGAATGAGTGTATAATAAATGAAGTTACTAAGTTGGACCCAGAAAGCTATTGAAGGAGACTTTCATTAACACATTGTAGCCCGGTCGTTTCGGTAGTTGAAGTGCCAAGAAACCTAGGGTTTTTAGTTATTTACAGTACATCAATTAAATCTGCCGAAAAGTATTGGGACAAACTAAAAGTATGGCATTCAAGTATTTCTCAACAAGTAAGAAAATAGTCATCACTTCCGTATTAATATTTTATTTTAAATTAACAAGTATCAAATATGAGTTTGAAAAATAACTGCATAAAGCTGTTTACACTCCATTTATTCAAAATTCAAAAAACTCTCCCACGGAATCAGAATTTTCTACAGCTTCATTTGTATCCTGAGTTAGAGATTCAGTTCACAGAAATCGAGGAAAATGCTGCATTTTAACATTTAAGAGCACAAATGTAACAAACAAATCATCACCTTCAAAGAAAATGGCGTGACTACCCGAGAGCAACCAATATTACTAAATCTCCTAAAATTCCTAGTAGTTAACTAAAGCAAGGACAGATGGCAGCACAAATCAGACAACAAAATGATAATTGATGTATGGCCTTTGCCGCATAGCCCAAGACTAAGTTAAGGTCATGGAATTGCATTAAAAGCATTAGAAATACCTGCCCGAGCTATACTTGGGCTTGGGTTCCAATGTGTTAAAAAATTGATAATGCAAAACGGAAGCGTTTTAGAGCATAGGTTTATATGAACTTATTTTCTTATTTAAATGTCAGGAATCCATCCCCAAACGTTGTAAAAGTATTTTTGAATCATCCTGTATGTGTGTGGTGCAATATTATTTGATGAGAAGCATATTTTAACATTGATGTTTTCTGTTTGTGCAGGTGGAAGCTCAAACATGTACGTTTCTGGAACGGGAGCAGACCTGTTCTCATCCTGTTTTGAATTGCCGTCCCCGTTTTATGGACCTACACCACCTAGCACACCTACAGGTGATTTGAGCAGTGAGTCACCTGTTAGGTGTATGTCCCCACTCGGCTCAGGGAGCAAAGCAAATCACCAGCCACTCTCCTTGCCAGCCTCTCCTACATTAATGCGCAAGAGAATCCTCACAAACTCCAACTTAGTAAACACCACCGCTAGTTCTGGTGATGACAATCAGGAAGAAGATAAAATACCAAAGAAATCAGGGATAAAATGCCTAGATGACTTGCATAAGAAGACTGCAGGATCATCATCGAAAAAGTCAAAGGCAGTGACCGCAAATTCCCTCTTTTCACATCCTTTGTTCAAAAGCAACGAGTGTAGCAAGACTGAAAAGGCACAGAAGGGAAATACTCAGCAATCTAGCCTGCTGCAGATTCCCCAGCCCTCACCTCTACGGGTATGTTCGTCCAGTCTGAACCTCGCAGACACTGGTCTCTTGCTGAGTGAGGACCCAAGTGGTGCGCCACAGTTACGGCGTAGGGGATCATGTGAATCAGGTTTTTTTAGCAGCGTGGGAGAGGATTTTGGCTGTGTTGTTGGTGACTTACTCTCTCCCTCAGAATTCACAGGTATTCATGCTTCCACACGGAGTCACCACACAGCATCCTCGGCAACTCTTTCTTCCTCTTCTGCAGCATCTTCACTTTTTCTGCTTGATGACTCAGCTGTGTCAACAACCACAGTGAGCTCTTTGCGCTCTGGTAGTGGCGAGCTTGGTGATTTAGATGACATAGCTACTAGTGGGGCAGTTGGAAGTGTTCTAACTCGCAGCACCCCTCATCACTCTCTTCTTTTTGCTGCTAAGCGCTCTTCTTCAATATATACAGACAGCTCAGAAGATATATCAAGCCTAGGTGGAGGAGATCTGTCTTACTGGGAAGATAGAAGCTTTGGAGGTATAGGACAACCACAGCACATCAGCAAAATTGTGGAGTACTTTGAAAGAAAACAAAACAGTAACCACAACCTTGCAGATGGTGACAGAGTACATTCAGTGTGGGAAGTACAAGAGTCCACAAAGCACCAAAGAGACATGTTGTTCCATCAAGCTACAGGATTCAATAGTAGGACATCACCTCTGGAATTTGCAAGGCGTATGGAAGGTGCAAGCTTAAATGATGCTATGCGTTCTTCAAAGATAGCTCTGTTGAGGAAGTCTCTAGAGAAAATGGCTGCAGGAAGCATATCATCAACTATAACACAACATGCAGGGCTGGTTCAACAGTTATCAGGGGAAAAAAACGTCAAACGAACTGTTAATGCCACACAGAGGTTAATGATATGTGAAGGTGCTGTACGGTCGAAACTACCTCTGTTTGATAAGAAGTGAATCCTGCATAAGTTACAATGCTAATAACCTTTGATATGTTGTTATAAATAATAATTTTACTTTGTTACAAAACTAGGGGTGATAACAGGTTACTGCTGCCGTATCTTTAATTTTGCTCGTCCAGAGTAGACTGAGAAGTTACTTAGTAGGTGGTGAACAATAGTTATGCCACCAAATGCATTTTTGTTTCATGTCTTTAAATCTAATATTCTAGAATCTTATATTTTATTTATTTGATGATTAACATTGCTTTGAGTCCAAAGATATCTTTAAGTTTGTATCTCATAAGTTTTGTTTAACATAATTTTCAAAAATGTCCAATCTGAAACTATGAAGTTCCAGAAATCTTGTGGTTTACAAAGGAAAACATTACACAAATGTAGTTTAGCAACAGAATTATAAAAATCATCTTTTTATAAGCATCTATATAAAAGTATTTCCTTTATTTATTCATGTTGAACAGATTGAATGAATCTGATTGGTGAGAAGAATATTTACAAAACGTAAATTATGTAATGAGTTTAATGTCCACAAATGTTCAGGAACTTTGAAAAATAGAAGCTTTATATGAAGGTTTAGGACTGGCATTACAGCATTTACACACAGCTTTTTATTTATTTCATCTTAATTTCTGGCACAGCCATCGTCAAGCCTTAATTCTATTGCAAATAATATTTAAAATACATAATTTGTAATTTTAGCTTGGATATTTTTGAAAGACGTTAAAGCGCAGCTATTTTAAGATATGTCATGTTGTTGAATGTGAACTGTTTGATTCACAGTGCAATTAGAGCTCAACTGCAAATTAATATAACATGAAAGTAATAATGTAACAAAAAAGGTACAAATTGTTCAATAACCATTGTCTGCTCACATGTGAAAACTTTAAATTCGACTGTAAACTGTATTGAACTCTTAAAGGTATGGAAAATGTTATGCCAGTCATTAATTTTTTCATATAAATCATTTTACCATACTTTTGCTGTGGAGGAAACTGTAATATTAATGTAAATATGATTCTTAACTTGAAATATAACTTTGATATAGTGTGTATTTTTGGCAGCCCATCTCCCTGATTCACATCTCCTTGACCTAACTCTGTTTAAGTCTCTTCTTATTGCTTAATTTGAATACTTTAAAAATATACCGAAAATGGAAAATACAGTTTTGAGTTTTAATGTAGGTATTATTTCAGGCATGGTGCATTCCTTGTATGTGTAGCAAATGTGATATCAAGATGTTTACAATTCTTAGAAATGTATCTACTACATATTAGACTATTATCATCATCTTGGTCATACTATGAATCCTGGGTCTAAAGTACTTGCAGCATTGTAAGTTGCCATTGGGGTTGTCATCTCTAGGTTGAGATCACCTAGTGGTTTACCGGGAAAACATACGAGTCAGCTGAGAAATTCAATGCTATGCCAGCATGTTGCCATGGTAGGTCAGTGACAGAGCAACTGGCTAGAGATTGGGAGATCCGTGGTTCAAATCCTGGCTATGGCATTGAATTTTTCAGTCTGACTACCTATCCAACTCTTGTCCTCACATGGCTTGTGTGAAAAAACAATTATTCCATACAATAAATAATAAGTCTGTGAATATTTTTACAACAATAACTTTGCCACCAAAAAAAAAAAAAAAGAAAAGAATTCTATCCTAACGTTCTGGTTCCATTTTAGCAGAAGATTGATAGATTTGCCAGAGTAGCAAAAAATTATAGTAATAAGTGTCAATCTGTGGATTGAAAGTTGCAGTTGAGAACACATCGAACCCTAAATTTGGGTATCAGGGATAAACTATTTCCACTGACCGAAATAAGCATTGGAAGTCAAAGAACAGCTCTCGGAAACAATTTCTTTCAAATGCGAGGGACATTCAACAACTAATGCAACAAATTTTTTATCTTAAAGCAGGTTGGTTTTATTCAGGATTCAAATACAGCATGTTATTCCCCAATAGTTTGGCTACAAAACCCTATTTTTTAACATAATCTCTGTTCAATGCTATGGCTTTACATCACCATGGTACCACTCTATTGGTCTATATCGGAACCAATGTCTTGTGCACCAGTAACTTCCATATCATCTCCTTAGTGCTTCCCGCAGAGTGGGCTAAGCAGGTGGAAGTCGGAAGGTGTGAAATCTGGGCTGTAGGGTGGATGAGGAAGAACAGTCCACTTAAATTTTGTGAGTTCCTCTCGGGTGCGTAGACTTGTGTGAGGCCTTGAATCATTTCACCAAGTGTGAGCACATCGAACACAATAACCTCCTCAGGGTGCCAGAAAACTATGGGCATGACTTTACCAGCTGAGGGTACAGCTTTGAAGTTTTTCTTCGAAGGAGAATTGGTGTGATGCCACTCCATGGATTGAGTTTTGGGTTCATCCTCCTTCCAGCCAACACCAAAGCATTGCTTCAGAAGAGCGATTAAGTCTTTTTTTTTTTTCTGATTTTATACTTTGTATCAAACTGACAGCATTTGGGTCATGTATCTGACCAGCTGATACACCTCTTTTCAACAAGGAGATATCGTTTTTTGAGGCATCATCCAGTCTGTATAAGGGCTCAGTTTTAAAAACAATGAAGGTGTTGTTCTCTTTGAATTTCTTTTTCAGAATTACACGTTTATGTCTCTTATACCTACTGGGTTTTTCAAAACATCGCAGAGGCTCTTGAAGTTTAAAATATTCTAGTCTATATCCAACTTGTGAACGTTTCTCATAATTTATATGATATTGCTCAGGAGTTAATATTTCAGATTGTTTTCGAAGACTTATCCACTGTGCCGAAAGGCAAGTAGGAGTAGCCATACGCTGGGAATGTAATGCATATTTATTTAATTGAGTCTGGGGATTTTTGTAGAAGCCACCAATACAAAGAATGCGTTTCTGTTCTGCCCAGCGCAGCTGTCACAAAAGAATCCTATGGCTGAGGTGTGTTCATCGTATCTATGCTTACTTTGATTCACTCCAGCAATAGAAGTTTGGAGACTTATTTTGTATGTCTGCAATGCCTTGCCAATACCAAGTTTTAGCAAGGGTTGAACTTGCTGTAGATCGAAGCATAAATACAAGTAGTTGGGTAGTTTATCTTTCATAAGTTTAAAAACATTTTACGCCCATTCTATGGGCAGCAAGCTCTACTTCCACTTTTTGTATTTTGCCAGAATCTTTAGTGAGTTTCATTTCATGTTTCATTCTACAACAATAGCTACAGACAGTTACTGCAGGATCACCAAATCCCAAATTGAAATGATTGGAAAAGATATTGAAGAACCACTTTTTAACCGTTAATGAATCAGGAACACTGTCATTATACAATTTAAAGAGTTTGTGATATTCATTTCTGAAGAAAGATAAAGCCTTTTACTTTTTTGTTTATTGTAGTGACTTTTCGTAACCCTCAAAATTGAAATGAACTTAATCATATTTTTTTTCTTTGGAATGTTTAGTTTTGTTGTATGATCCCCTCCTCTTCTTTCAAAAAGGCATTGCCAGCAATTAGTGAGGCAGCATACTATTAAGTCTGATTGCTCATAAGCCAAATAGAACTATAAAAAACTTGGAACTTGCTCATCGTTTACTCTCACCTGAAACTTTGTAACCACAGCATTCAGTTTTATGCTCTCTTTCCGAGGACGGCGCCATTTTGGGCTAGACACTGACACCTAAGTGATGAGAGAATTCTGTCCTGCTGCTGTTTGTTTACTTTCTATTCCCGATAAGATGGTAGACAGGTATGGAGCAGCATTTAAACCTTCCCTACCGGTGTACACAAGATGGTTCAAACTTTAACATTTCAGGATCTTGTAATGTAATCGCACAAGTGGGATTCGATCCATAAGTAAAGCAAGAATATGCCACTAGTAATAATTGTAAATAAAGACATCTACTAAGAAGTCTCAATTGTGTTAAAATTATTATTATTTATAAAGGACCTCTACGTCAAATAAATTAATGTATAAACCCTTACGTAAAATTCATCCCTTAATTAAAAGGTCCAATAACGCTTTAGTTGACTTACAACTTAAAATGTTTCGACGTTTTGAAGTAGTTATCTTTCTATCAGCTCCTCTTTTCTTTTGACTGCTGCTTTCTAGATCCCGAAGAGTGGCCCCCAACGTACAACTTCCATATTATTCATTAAATGACTGCAGACTAGCGCAAAAATACAATACTGAAAAACAAACCTGTCGCCCAGGACAATACGTTGCTCGCAACAATCTCTGTTATTCTCCAAAACATTGTCATGATGGTTTGGTATGTTTGCTTTCTTAGCTTTACCATTATTATTCGATCTTAGAGAACGTAACGAGCTCGATTTATCGCAGTTTGAACCAGATGGGTGCTGGACTTATCGCGTTTTGAAACGTCACTCCTCAAAGGCACATTTTCTATTCATTCTTAGGTTGATCCGCGCCAAAACAGATCCACGCGGTACAACACAGTAGTGTGCGCAAGAATGTAATCCATGCTAACAATCTAAATTACAGAATGAATTTATTCTTAAATTGTACAATATTCTGTACAACTGCCAAAAAGTTAAATCGACGTCGATTTATACCGCTAAGCAGAGCTGCAACACCCAATATGCTAACCGTATGAGTCACCTTATTTCCGCAATATTGTTTACGCAGTAACGGTCGCTACTGTTTAGATTCAAGGAGGAGGGTCGCTACCGTCAGTTTTTTCTTGCAACTTTCGAGTTACTTAAAGCATAAGGCTGGTAAACCGGGAGTAGTAGTGAAAAAAACTTGAGTGTTGAAAATGTATGGCAAGTTATGTGAGAAGTGCCCACCACTTTCCGTGAAAAAAGTGATAAAATTAACTTCTAAGTTCACCGGTGTTTAGGCTACAAAATATATAAACGGTGCTCATAAAGAAAAACCTGAAACGGAAAAACACGGGAAAAAAAGAAATCGTATGAAATATACGATGCAAGAATGTGATGATTTTGTGAATAATGCAATTCGCGTAGTAGAGCATAAACTATTTTTTTAAAAATGAGCCGCCAACTGTTAATAAAGTGCTACATGTAACGAAAGAAGAAGCGTGTTTTGGGAGATGGATAGTTTATTGATAATCTGGTTAACAACCTTTGAGAGGAAATTAGTAGCAAATATTTCAGACGACGGTTCTGATCTGGAGAGAATAGAGCCTGACGCAGGATTTAGTGTCAAGTAAACCAAGTCAAGAGAAAATAGAACAATACCGCCCTAAAAAAATGTTATAAAATATAATAAGGTTCCGCAATGTAAGACAAAGAATTGTATGTATAAAATGGCAGCGTGACGTCTTCGCCTCACGATACGCATGAAATTAGCTTGAAATGGCGAGCTTTTAGGAAATTAACATAGCCAAGATTATGTAAAGTATACAACATACTATAATGCATAATATACAGCTATATAATGGTACTTAGAAGAGCATAATTATAATAAAATAGAATCAAAAGCAGTAATATGGGAGAAGGAGAAGAATAATAAAAAGTAAACAGATACCGGATGTTATAAATTGTTTATACCGGTAACAAAGCATGAGAATAGAGCTAAACAAAATATTGCTTATGAACTATTAGCTATGTATAAGAACATTTTCATGCAAATTATATAAATGCATTAATTTTAAACCATTATGGATGTATAAAAATACATTATAAATTAATATTTCACGAAATGTAAATAAGGAGACGACAGATCACGATGTATAAAACATTGACCTTCAACTATTGTGTATATGTGTAGCATTTTAATAAGCTTCCGGGACGCAGTCAATGAGAGAGACGCCAGGGATAAGGAAGTAAAGAGTTAATCTCGCCAATCGAGACCTCTTATGTTCCGATTAAGTAAACATTATAACATTGTATTATTTAACAAGAAGACATTGATTGTAAGTACTCATTATACTGTATATATGTGACACAGTTATCCGAAAAGAGGACTCTGTTAAAATAGCGTGCCTTAACGCATCATATTGTTTTGAAAGTTAACAAATAAAAGTTTACATATATCAAGAAATCTTTAAATTCAATTCATTTATTATCACATCCTACTATCGAAGCATGGAGGTTAAGAATTTCGTACTCACCGACTGAAACTAGCTGAAAAATACAGAAAACCTGGTAAAGCAGTACACAATAAGTAATCCGCAGCCGATGAATAAACTTATCGGCTCTAACAATTAAGTCTGGCACGACTAGCCAATTACAGTTTCGCCAACAGCAAGGAATACCAACTTCTTATACAGCGGCAAATTCAAACCAGTTAAAAGTTTTAAACAGTTTTACAACACCAGTCCACAGCTTACAGCACCACCCGAGCACTTTCTAACCGCCCCAAGCCGCTTCCAGAGAGCGAATTAATATAAGTTATCGCATACATATTTGTTTTTTCGCTCTGTTTTTTAGAATTAAGTATTACATGTGTACCTATATATTTATTTATGGCTATCAATATTATCTCCATTATACCTAAGAGAATATTTTAGTCATCGTCTAAGTTGCGGGAATAAGGGCTCTGCTCGTTTTACATTACAATATGCTGCATGTACGCGGCGAGTGATCGTGAAAGTGTGACAGTATCGCGAATGGCGGAAGGCTACATTATAACGGTGCACTGGTCATCTGGGTTTTGTTTTGGCGAGGATCAACTTAAGGCTGAAAAGGCTTTAGATGCCAACTCAGTGTTGCCATGTTTGTTTCTCATAATATCGCCAGAATTATTTTAGAAATAGCAAAATTCACATTGATGTTTTCTTTAGGGGTTATGTTGCGGTTGATAAACTTATCTAAGATTTAACATAGAAACTACTGCTGCCATTTTGTTTATGCTTTTTTTTTTTTTTCTTTTTCTGCATGTTTCTTAAGATCAGACCCACACTGGGCTCTCTTAGTTACAAATTTTGCATTAAAAATCCGATGTGCTACAATCACAGTCCTTTCTCTACATCTCTGTAATAAATTATTGTTAAAAAGCTTATTCTTCTATCTACATAATGTTAATCGAGATAAACACTAGCAGAAATTGTCCTTATCATTTGGTTCCTTGTAAGTAGAAGGGGAAATAATCGAATGTGTTCCATTCGCATGATGTCCTACAGCTGTCGGTAAACAAACCTTTTATTCAAAACATTAATCTGTTATCTACATTCATGATAATCAAGATAAATATAACCAGAATTAGTCTTATTACTAGCTACCTTAAGTAGAAATAAGAAAATGCACAGGCTAAAACGATAATCTCATCCTTTAAAAGCCGGTCGCTATGTGAAACAATTGAAATCCCAATCCGAGGAGTAAACGGCCGAGAAATGAGCAGAAAGATGTCTAATCCTTTGAGAAACATTTAAGTGCCTAAAATTGAAACTAATAATCCGGAATGTTACGAAAACTGTTAACTCTTCTATATATATTAATATAACATAAATTGGTTGTTTTAATGAGATCTACTTTTTTGTGCAGTAAGTTTTTGTCTATCTTTTACAATTTGCCAGTTATACAAAAGTCATCCAAAATGAAGTGGTCTCAGAGGCTATTCCCAGAAAATCTAAGATATACATTTCGTGCGTCATGAAAATATCTTAAACATACGACATTTTAATCAAAATCGTTAAAGCCATTTTTGAGAAAATCAAAATGTTCTAAAAATATTCCACGGAAAGTTTTGTTGGGGTGGGGGATTTTCTGGAAAATATTCGTGTCACAATCTTGGAAGATATCAAACTTAAATACCATGTTTGGTATTTAACAGTCTTTTCGTTTTTGAGACACACACACACACTAGTTGCCCTCCGTGGTGTATTGGTTACCATGCTAACTTCATATACCCAAGGTCGCGGGTTCAAACCCGGCGGAGGACGATGGATTTTTTCGGGTGTAAAAATCCTTAGCATGGCTTCCTTCGGAAGGGAAGTAAAGCCGTTGGTCCCGTGTCGTAGATTTACAGCACGTAAAAGAACCTCAAGCCTGATAGAGAGGCCTTGAGCAAAATTAAGTGGTCTTTCACGCCCAATATAGAATGGGACGCTGAGAACCACAGTAGTTAAAGAGCGTCCATAAATAACACGCCATTTACATTTCAGGGGGGGTCTCTATACATGTGTTTCCGGTAAATTCTCGGTATCACATTTTTAGGTGTATTGCAATACCTTCTCTACATTCTGAGTATGTAATCTGTATATAGAAAGGCACTGTATGCACAGTAATCGATATATATTGGTAGTACATCTGGATACTTCGACTTTTAATGTACATTGCAGATGTGTGCGTAGTCATGGAAGTATGGAAGTCTGTATACCCGAACATTATAATGATAAGAAATTCTTTATATACTGAACTGTTTACAAATATTTACAGTTCAGTTTCAAAAAATTGTTATGTTTTTGATATTCAATGTCAAATATTACAAATAATTGAAAAAAATCTACAGAAATCAATGTGCAATTTCTACTTATACCTCAAAATGCTGACTTTAAGGACACTGTAGATATTTACCTTTAATCATTATTTACAAAGTAATGCAAGTTTCATTTGTACAAGATAGTTCATTATTTGAAAACAGAAATTAAAATATAAAACTTATAATTGTATTGATAATTCTCATCAAATGCTGCGTTTTTAACTTTTTTGCAATACAATTTTCAACTTAAAACCTGTGCTGTCCTCTTTTGTGCAGATGGTACAAATGGTTAAGTATTCTCCTGCAGATGGCAGATCATATAGTGCACACAGATATAGAGAGAATAGACAGGAAATGCTCTTCAAAATGCATTGTGGCTGTTGAAGCACGTTTGTGTCCAGGCGCTTTATTTACACATTACAGTTTTGAGATAAGTACCCTTGTGTGGGTTAAATTTGTACACCAAAATCAGATTTTGTGGTGTTTTATTGTAGTTTCTCGAATAGTAGAACCCAAAACAAGAACAGTAAAATGTGTTTTAATACATGGGATTGGAGTACTTATTTAATGATTTTGAGGAGTTAAATGTTCAATTAAGCAGCAAATTTAGAGTGTACATTTTAAACTAGTATAATGGTCAATGCTTGTGTGGTGTTTGAGTGCAGTTTCGCGGATTGCAGATGTATAAATACCTAAAGGGAAATGTGTTACAATACACACATTAGTGTACGTATTCAAGAGATTTTTCGACGGTAACCTAAGTGAAATATTTCATTACACAGATGAGTGTACTTATTTAAGTGATTTTTCGGTGGTATACTTAGTGAAATATTGTCAACAGAACGATTCTGTATTGTTTGTTAGATTTTAGATTTCCAACTCGGATACACCGTAGAAAAGCAGACAAAATTGGCAACCTACCCCGGTTTATAAGAAACCACTTGTCAATTCTCCCATTTAGCAGCTATCGCGAGAAATAATTACCATCAAATTATGTGCTTATGCTACCAGAACTGTGAGAATATGGAGCGTGTTCCTCGGAGTCGGAATGCAATGGTGTCTATCGCAATATTCCTCTACCGAAATTCTTGATTAATATCACACATTCTGCTAAAGCTTTAAACCAGTGCTAAGATGTTTTCTGCAGTAATACCAATGTAGCAATAATAACTTCTAACAGGATAAAAAATATGATTGTATTAAATATTCCTTCAACTAGAGATCTCTCTCCTTCCATTGTTCTTTGTTAATTTCTCTATACTACTATGTACATAGTGTACAGAGAACGTATTTTAGTACTCAAACATTTATACAGAGATTTCACCGGATATACATGTTTTAGGACCACTGAGTCCAAAAAGCATTTTTAGAAAAAGGTCTCTGTGTCTGTTGTAGGCTGCACAGCTAAAAAACGAAAAGTCCATTAAATACCAAACTTGATATTTAAGTTCAGTATCTCTTAAGGATGCGACGCAAAGATTTTCAAGAAAATCCCGCCCTCCCCAAGTACGCTCTACATGGAAAACATTTTGAAAACATTGATTTTCTCAGAAATGACTAACGATTTTGGTTAAAATTCCTTATATTCAACATATTTACACGAGAAATAAAATGTATGCATTGAATTTTCTGGGAATAGATTCTAAAGACCTCTTTATTCTGGATGATTTTTTTATTATTATTATTTTGCATATCTAGTAAACTGTAAGAAATAGACAAAAGCTCAGTGCACAAAAGTGTAGACCTCCTTAAAACATACCATTTGTGTCATGTACATTATTTGTTGACCGTTTTTGAGAGAGATATTCCTAGTTTTTGGTTTCAATTTTAAAATAATTTGAACGTTTCTCATGTAGGAACTTCGGCAACTCCTGGCCACGCAAAGAAACGCATTTCGATCCCATAGCAACCACGTTTTAAAACATTTGACTGTCGGTTTAGCTTAATGTATTCCCTTATTTTCCTCCTACTTATTACTAAGTAATAAAACCGTTTCTGCTAATGTTTATCTGGATTAGCATGAAGTGAATTGAAGAATTGGCTTAGACATAGAGAAATTCATATTAATGGAACATATCAGATTTTTTTACTTCAAAGGCTTGGAAAAACAATTAATTTGAAGATATTACATGTGGTATATATGGTAGAGTGTAGAACTACAAGATGGCGGCACTTCTTCGGCAAAACTGTCTCATTTCCACCCTGTGATCCAACCTGCCAAGGCAAGCTGGTTAGTGTCTAGTTTTAGTACTCAGTGGCGCAGGGGATCGCTTGTTCGAGTCCCGCCTTGGGCAGGGTCGTTGTGTTCTTGTAAATGTGTGTATATATGTGTAAAAATAAACGGAAAAGGTAGAAGAAACAGAAGGATTAAATTCAATCCGCTTCAAAACCGCTAGATGGTAGCACTATTGCACTTGGCGGCGTGTTGCAGCAACTTTATCGATTAAATTTCATCTTAACTCGATAAGATACATAAAAGATAGTGTGATCTGTCTATGGGTAACATTATTTACAAAATGTAGTTGAATGTGTGTGCAATGTTCTGGCTTCTCAATCCAGATGTCCTGAGTTGGTTCCCTCTGTGGTGTGGGGATAGCGTGTCCGCGTTCCTACCCCTTATTCAAGACATCCCGAGTTCGAATCACGGTTAGGGAGAATTATCCGGATAAGGGGTTTTCCTGTAACTGTACCATTTGACTTACATTTGTTCCATTTCATTCCTCGTCCTATATGACCTACCAGGTTAAAGTAAGTTAAATTAAAAAAAATGCAAACTTCCTTGCAGCATTCCTTTAAACTAAATGCATTAAAATGAATTCCATTCTCTTGCAAACAGTTCATTACTTACATAATTCCATTAACTTTGGTAAATAAAACTGTACATGAAAACAAGGGAAGAATGGGAAATAAGGAATATTAAATACAGGAATACTAAATATAACATTTGTCAAACAACATACATTATATCATTCTTGCAAGGACTGGCGTGTTCGGAAGGGAGGCTGAATATGCAGGAGAAGTGAGGAGAATGCCCCAGAGAGTACACAAGTACCCACCTAAGTATACATCAAGCTGTTACTGCTCTGTTGGATAAAATATAAATTACTACTATACGATATGGCATTATTTCAGCAAGTCAGTACTTTAGTTACTCTGTCATTAGAGACGCTTTGTAGTTACCTACTTAATGGTCTGTTAGAAACGTTTAGGGCCCTAAGCTGCAAAGCGAGCCCAAGGTGGAGGGCTCCAAGCCGTAAAGAGTAGTCGAGAGGTCTGTGAAACCAAAACCCTAATGATCCCAAGAAGTAGTCAAAGCTTCGGCAATCTGGAGGCTTTCATATCTGAACAACTTAATGTTTTCAACACTCTCAAATATGGACAGCCCGTAGAAGACCGTTGTTTGTGCTGCAACCATCGTATAGCTTTACCATATATAGAATTAGAGTATATGAGATATTTCAATGAATACCCCCTGAACCCAAAAAAAGCATTTTTAGAAAAATGTCCGAGTGTGTGTCTGTCTATCTGTGTGTGCCTGTGGGCAGCATAGCTCAAAAATGAAAACACCGCTAAAAACCAAACTTGGTATTTAGGTTTGGTATCTTCCAAGGATGCGACACGAAGATTTTCAAGAATATCCCCCACCCCAAACTACCCTTTACGTGAAACTTTTTTCGAAAATTTTGATTTTCTTAAAATTGGCGCTAACGGTTTTGATTAAAATATCGTATATTAAAGATATTTACCTGACAAATAAAATGTGTATCCTGAATTTTCTGGGAATAGCCTCTGAAGACTACTTTATTCTGGATGCATTTTACGAATTCTTGCATAACTGCTAAACCGTAAGAGATGGACAAAAATTTACCACACAGAAAATGTAGAGTACATCAAGCACACAATTTATGTTATATACATTTTTTTTCGTGGAGTTGATCGTTTTTAAGATATCCCTTGTTTTTGTTTTCAGCTATGAAAAACATACTTTTCTCATGCAGGACTTTGTCAACTCCTGTCCATATAAAGGAGCTTCAGTCACATAGCAACCAGCTTTTGACTATCACTTTAACCAATGGTACTCCCTTATTTCGCTTATGCTAACAGGATACAAGTAATAAGACTATTTATGTTAATTTTTTCTCGATTAGCATGAAGTAAATAGAAGTAAGAGCTTTTTAACAATAATTTGTTGCAGATATGTAGAGAAAGTCAAGTGAATGGAGCACATTAGATTTTTTTTTCGTGGAATAGACCATTTCGGAAATATTCCTTTTTTATGATTCTGTTTTAAAGTACTTTTCTCACACGGCAATGTGTCAAGTCTTGGATATGCATAATAATAATAATAATAATAATAATAATAATAATAATAATAATAATAATAACAATAATAATAATAACAATAATAATGACTTATTATTTTATCATTGTTATTTTTATTGTTGGTATTATATTTATTATTAATTATTATACTGATTATTATTATATTAATTTTTAATACAATATATTTAGTATCAAAGCTGCGATTAGCCTGTCTGGGTAGCGTGGTGGTAGCGTGTCTGCTTCATGTTCAACAGGTCGTGAGTTCGAATCTCGCTTAGTGTGTTACCCGGATAAGGTTTTTACGGGGTTTTCCCTTATCCTGAGAAGACGAATGTCGAGTAACTTTAAGCTCCCTGAACCCTGAGATCATTTGAGCATCATTTCACCAATTTCATTTATTACGATTTGACCAACCAATTAAAGGACGTTAAACTTAAAAAAAAAAAAAAACTATTTTGAAAACCCCTGAAGCCAAAAATATGTGTGTTTTCTTTGGACAGCGTAACTCGAAAAAGTCGGTAAACACGGTATTTAAGTTTAGGACCATACAAGGATGGGGCGTGAAGATTTTAGGGAACATTTCCGCACCCCAAATTACCATTTACATGGGAAAATTTCGAAGCTTTTGATTTTCTCAAAAAAATAGCTTTAACGATTTTGATTAAAATACCGTAACTCTATTAAATGCATTTAAATTACATATAAAAGGGTATCTTTAATTTTGTGGCAATAGCTTCCGAAGTCCTCTTCAGTCTGAATGACTTTTGCATAAATAGTAAACCGTAAGGAATTGGCAAAATCTTACTGCACAAAAAAGGTAAATCTCCTCAAAACACACAATTAAATTATTTTTTACATTTTTGTTGTGGAGCTAAGACATTTCTTGTTACTGGTTTCAGTTTTAAAACACTTAAAATTTTCTCAATCAGGAAGTCGTCTTTTGTTTTACCTTTGCGCATGCAAAGAAGCGATTTTCACATACAATCGCATAGCAATAACTTTTAAAACATTTGACTGTCGGTTTAGAATCGTGTACTCCCTTGGCTCTCATCTATTTTTAAGGAATTAAGTAATAAGAGGATTATGCTAGTGTTTATCTCAAATAGCATGGAGAAGAAAATAGAATAATACTTCCTAAAGATATTTTGTTGAACAGGCAGAGAAAGTCATGTGAGTGGAACATGTCAGACTTTTTTTCATTATTCCATTACATGGTTGCACTGCCACCGAGCCGTGCCCTAAGGAGTGAAATAAAATGTCGATCTATATTTATACTTAACTGGTGCATTTGATTCAAACTGTACTCTAGAAAACTTTGCGATTGCACTATTAGCTACGTAACATAAAATAAACAAAAGAACAAGGAAAAATCTGATGTGTTCCATTCACATGACTTTCTCTACTTCTGTGTAACAAATTATTGTTAATAAGCTTATTCTTCTATTTACTTCATGCTAATCGAGAAAAAAGTAGCAGAAATAGTCTTAATACTTGCTTCCTTGTAAGTAGAAGCGAAATATGGGAGTATCATAGGTTAATCGAAGTCAAAAGCTGGTTACTAAGTGATTGAAGTTCCTTTGTTTGTATGGACACGAGTTGACAAATTCCTGTATGAGAAAAGTACAAGTTGTTTTAAACCTGAAACCAAAAACAAGGAATATCTCAAAAACGATCAACTCCTCGAAAAAAAAATATATTGCATAAATTGTGTATTTTAATGTGCTCTACATTTTTTGTGTGGTAAATTTTTGTCTATTTCTTATGGTTTAGCAGTTATGCAAAATTTCGTAAAATTCATCCAAAATAAAGTAGTCTTTAAAGGCTATTCCTAGAAAATTCAAGATATACATATTAATTGTCAGGTAAATACCTTTAATATTCGATATTGTAATCAAAATCGTTAGAGCCATTTTTGAGAAAATCAAAATTTTCGAAAAAGGTTCCATGTAAAGGGTAGTTGGGGGTGGGGGGATTTTCTTGAAAATCTTCGTGTCGCATCCTTGGAAGACACCAAACTTAAATACCAAGTTTGGCATTTAACGGTCTTTTCGTTTTTGAGGTATGCTGTCCACAGACACACACACACACACACACACGGACGTTTTTCCAATTTTTTTTTATTCAGGGGGACCCAAAACATGTATTTACGATGAAATCTCGGTATCGAATTTTGGGTGCATTACAATACCTTCTCTATACACTATGTACATAGTACGTGTAGAGAAAGTAAAAATAGAATAGCTACTAACCTGTCTTCTGTGATTGCATTTTACATCTAGCTACTATTTTCATAGTAGTAACTAAACGAATGGAACACTATACCCACCCATTAATATTAGAGATGGGTTAAAATGAAGCCCGGAGTCGAAACTGTCGAATCTATCGACTTTGAACACTAGGGTCGACTCTCTCGCGAAGTTTTGCTTTCGCTTTGACGTCATAGAACGCACAGCTCAGTGCTGCTCTAAACAAACGCAACCTTGGTCATGTCGCGCAAACGATCTGTGGTATGGGACTATTTTCAGATACCGGTCGCTACACCAAATAAAGTTATGTGCTTTCTTTGTGATGTTGTTCTGTCGTATTATAAAAACACCTCTGGAATACTGAAACACCTGAAATGTGTCCACAATATCGCAGTACCGCAAAATGTAAAACGTTTTACATCAGAAGACCAACATGTTGCAGAAAGATGTCCTGGTAGGTTACAATTTGCAAGCGTTTGTTCTTAACATACATTAAATCTAAATTAACTTAATGCATAACATTATCTACAACTTTTTATTTGTCTTCATTTAAGCCTCCTACTTTTTGTGTTTACTTGTGTGTAGTTTACAAACAGTTCTATTCTGGCGATTATTATAAAATGTTACGGATTTGTTATACTTCCTTTCAGAATATTGTAGTGAAAGATTTTCAACCATTATACATATATCTATATCTCGTGGTTTAGGCAAATTATTTTTATGCAGAAAAATATGACTCCCCAGATATTTCAGTCGTAATTTCATTTAAAATGGCTTCAAAATTGACAACATGTTAGGAATCGTGGCCCATTCTTCCGGCGTCAGTGCTGTGTTGACGCAATTCGTTTGTTCCACAAGCCAATCGAACATAGCATATCGATGGCTTAGCGCTCGCATGTGTTAAGTGCTTATTTGTTAGTTTTAAGAAAATCTAATTTTAAATTTCAAAACTTTATTTCACAACAATAAAACATACAATTTCAGAAAGTAAATATCACAATGCAATCTTAAGTTCATTGTTGTTAATTTTCTACCAAGAACAGTGACAAATAACAATGTATAGCATACAATAATGTCTTAAAGTGCGTGCGTTTAACACATTTGCTTTTAGTACCAGGTGCACTTATCACATCTGTGCATTATGAATAGAGTGAAAATTTGAAATCTGCAATTAAAATTTAAAATTACTCCAAAACACTTTTTTTTTTTTTTTTTCACATACATTGGTTAACATTTCTTCATCTTCCTGTTCTGAAACCTCAGTAAATTGTTTAGCAGTAGGAATATCTTCAATGAAATGTCTGTATTCTTCAGGGATCACCCTGCTTTATAACAAGGATACGATATCCTGGTTCTTCTTCACCTTATAATTGTTTTTTTATGCAGGTTTCAAGGAAACATCCTCCCAATCGTGTAGGTTTTTCTCTTGCACTGTTGCCTTTTTCTTCTTGGCATACGTATATCTATGTCATATTTATACTGAATAAGGTTAGGTTTACTTTTCTGCAACCTGATCCATTGAATCTTCAGCTAATTAACCTTTAAACTGTTAGTAAATTCCTTGAGATCATAGAAATCTTCATAATGCATTAGTTTAACTTGATATGGGGCAGGATTGATTCTGGCTGCTGAGAACGAGAGTGCCCATTCGCGGACTTTCATGTGCTACCTTTTCCGTTCGATTGTGGCATGCATAGAACCAACTTCCGAATAAGAATCTCCAGGTTCCATAAATTTTAAGTCAATTGTCTCCGAATTTTTTTTTTATTTATAGAATACACCATTCCAGTAGTGATGAATTGAATGTAATTAAATGGGTAACATGTAATAAAATTATACTCACTCAATGTTTTACTTTTCATCATGTATTAGTTTAAAACGGTGTAAACTAAAGTAGATGCTTTATTATTAGTATTTTTAGTATTTATTTGTTCAGTCATTAGGTACATTAGTACAATAGACATGGTCAAAATAATATATACAAGTAAGAGTCAGTCATATAGCAATTCTAGGTAATGTTATTTCATCTAGTTTTTAGCCCGCGCAATCATTTTTTCCTTTCAAATAAAACTGTTGATCACTAAACACAGCTGAGAAAGGCTATATAGCCGCCAAAGAGGGCCTTTGTTGGAAGAGTATATATTGCTGAAAACATATTATGTGCTTGTGCTGTTCCGTAGCCTACGCCATTATACCAGGCCTTAGAATGCCGTCTCAAAGCTATTATAATAGATGCAGTTCTAACTTGGCCGCTAGATGTCAGGTGTTTTCCCTGTCGTTGATCATGTACATTAATGGAAGTATACGCTAATTTGTGGCATATTTTGTGGTAGTGTGGTTTTTATTTTTGTTTTCAAGAATAAATTAAATCATCCAAGGATGCGACACAAAGATTTTCAAGGAAATCCCTCCCCCCGCCCCAGCTACACTTTACATGGATTTTTTTTTTTTTTTCTTTTTTATGGTCGCCCTCCGTGGTGTAATGGTTACCATGCTAACTTCATATACCCAAGGTCGCGGGTTCAAACCCGGTGGAGGACGATGGCTTTTTTCGGGCGTAAAAATCCTTAGCATGGCTTCCTTCGGAATGGAAGTAAAGCCGTTGGTCCCGTGTCGTAGATTTACGGCACGTAAAAGAACCTCAAACCTGATTGAGAGGCCTCTGAGCAAAATTAAGCGGTCTTTCACGCGCAATTTAGAATGGGACGATGAGAACCACAGCAGTTAAAGAGCGTCCATAAATAACACATTTTATGGAATTTTTTTTCGAAAATATTGATTTTCTCAAAAATGGACCTAAAGATTTTGATTAAAATATCGTATATTAAAGATGTTTATCTGAAAAATAAAATGTGTATCTTGAATTTTCTGGGAGTAGCCTATGATGGCTACTTTATTCTGAATGAATTTTATGGAATTTTGCATAACTGCTAAACCACAAGAGGACAAAAATTTACCACACCAAAACTGCAGAGCACGTTAAAACACACAATTTTACATATGCATTTTTTCGTGGAGTTAATTGTTTTTGGTTTGTTTTATTGGTTTCAGCTTTAAAAAACGTATACTATTCTCATACGGGAATTTGTCAACTCCTGTCTATACAAACAAAGGAACTTCAGTGGCATAGTAACCAGCTTTTGACTATCACTTTAACCTATGCTCCCTTATTTCGCTTCTAATAAAACTATTTCTGCTAATTTTCCCCCGATTATTATTCTGTAGTGTTTAACGCCTGCTTTTGCTACTTGTGGACACTAGGCGATGACCTGGAATGAAGATGGAGCACCGGTAGAATGTGATGTCGGGGAAAACCGGAGAAAACCCACAAATCTCACATGCGGTCTAACCCGGGCGTGCAGGTGAGAGATGAATGGTCTAACCTCTCGGCCACGGCGCAGCCTTTTCTCAATTAGCATGAATTAAATAGAAGCATAAGCTTTTAAACAATAATTTGTTGTGCCGGGAATTGAACCACTCGACCACGGAGGCAGTCCAGCTACATGCTATTGTTCAAGAAAATCTGACTTAAACGTTAGCCTTTTTTCATAAGCCTATTACACTATCTATCCGCAATTTAACCGAAAATGCACTTAAACGCAGATATTTATGTTTTATTTGTCTTAATATACACACTTTTTCGTCATAAATATTCTAGTAACGATATAAATGTG
Source organism: Hymenopus coronatus (assembly GCA_030762935.1). Lineage (NCBI taxonomy): Eukaryota > Metazoa > Arthropoda > Insecta > Mantodea > Hymenopodidae > Hymenopus > Hymenopus coronatus. The sequence goes on along the minus strand of CM060889.1, from coordinate 52,897,907 downwards.
GTAAAACTTTTAATTTTAGTCTGTCTCTAGTTCTTCTAGTGGTAATTGCATACTAATATATATTGCCAATTAGACGCGTACTAAAATGACTGGACAGGGATATCGCCAGACATCTTGCAGAAGTTGTTGATCTATTGCAAATAGTCAGTTTCCCTCCGGTGAAACTTCTATAGCCTGGTATAAGAGCGTAGCATACGTAGTTCCAATTCCGTAACTTGTATATTATGAAAGAGACTTATTGTTCAAATGAACATTTAAATTTGAAATTATAGTGGATGAGCAGTATTTACTTATACCTTATTTTACAGACTTTAGGGAGAGATTTAAATATAGATTTGAATTTATTATTTTCAAAACAATGCAAGTTTTATTTATTCAAGATAGTTTGTAATCGGAAATCATATAGTAAATAATGAAACATATGACCTTATTGGTAGTTCGTACTAAATGCTACATTTGTTTACCTTTTTGCAATATAAACTACATCTTAACACCTGTGCTGTCCTCTCTTGATCAGCTTGTTTTAATAGTTCCATACTCTGCTTATAGATGGCAGACCAATCAGACAGTGCATGCAACCAACCAAAGCGATGTTCTGTAGCAAATGTTGGTCAACATGACTGCTAGCGTAGATTGGTGGTTCGAGTCCCGCTTTGGGCACGATTGTGTTCTGTAAATGTGTAAAAAGAATGGAAAACTAATAGGAAAAACCGAAAAAAAGCATTGCGCACACAAACTATTAAATACCGTCCAGTTCAAAATAGCTAGAGGGCAGCACTATTGCATCTGGTGGCGTTTTGAAGGCGTTTCGTAGCAACTGTTTGTTGATTGTATTTCAAATTAAATCCATAATATAAAACACAGAGTGAACTATCCTTTGGTGACTTTATTTACAACAATATAGTCGAATCTGTCTGCCAGCGTTCTGGCTTCACAATCCAGACGACCTGGGTTGATTCCCGGTCTTTTCTGCCCTCCTCTGTGGTGTGGGAATGGCATATAGCTGCGAGCCACCCCTCATTTAAGAAATCCCGATTTCGAATCTCGGTTAGGGCTAATTATACGGATAAGGGTTTTTCCTGTAACTTTAAGCTCTTACAATTTGACTATCATTTGTCCCATTTCATTCATCGTCCTATATGACCCACCAGGTTAAAGTTCGTTAAATTTAAAAAAAAAGTGCAACTTCCTTGCACCATTCCTTTAACTAAATACATTAACATTGATTCCATTTTCGTGCAAACAGTCTCTTTCTTACCTCATTTCATTAACTTTCATAAATAAAGCTGTATGCGAAAACAGGGGAAGAATGGGAGAAATATTGAATACAGGAATACTAAATATAACATTTGTCAAACAACATACATTATATCATTCTTGCAAGAACTGACGTGGTCGGAAGGGAGGCTGAATATGCAGGAGAAGTGAGGAGAATGCCCCAGAGAGTACACAAGTACCCACCTAAGTATACATCAAGCTGTTAGTGCTCTGTTGGATAAAATATAGATTACTGCTATATGATAATTATACCACTTGGCATTGCTTCAATACGTCAGTACTGTGGTCATTAGAACCAAGTAGTTACCTACTTGCTGGTCTGTTAGAAATGTTTAGGGCCCTAAGCTGCAAAGCGAGCCCAAGGTGGAGGGCCCTAAACCGTAAAGCGTAGTCGAGAGATCTGTGGAACTAAAACCCCAATGATCCCAAGAAGTAGTCAAAACTTCGGCAATCTGGAGGCTTTCACATCTGAACAACTTAATGTTTTCAACACTTTCAAATATGGATAGCCAGTAGAAGACCGTTGTGTGTGTGCATGTGCGCGCGCGTTTGTGTGTGTGTGTGTGCTGCAACCATCGTATAGCTTTAGAGTGTATGAGATATTTCTATGTATAACTGTTTTTCCATCGATATGTGTACGCCTTTGTTTTTCTCTCTTCGGAAAAAAAAAAAAAACAAAAGAAGAAGTTTTCTGCGATGCACTTACAACTGAAGATGAAACTAGTGTAATAAAAACTTAATGTATTGCTTTCTCTACTTAGCACATAGGTCACAAAAATTTGATACCGAGGTTTTACCGAAAATATGCGTTTTAGGGTCCCCTGTAGGTATCCAAAAAATTACTAAATTTGTTATTTATTTATCTTCCAAGGATGTGACGGGATGATTTTGAGGAAAATTGCCCTACTGCAAACCACCTCTTACATGGAAAACGTTTCTAAACTCTTGATTTTCTTTAAAGTAGCTTTCGGTTTTTTATCAAGATGCCGTAACTATACCAAAGGTTTTACATAACAAATAAAACTATATCTTGAATTTTGTGGGAGTAAGAACTCTTCATTCTGGATGACTTTTTCCTAATAGACAAAAACATACTCACAAAAAATGTAGAGCTAATTAATACACACACACGTGACACTTTGTCGATTTGAAGTTTATCGGAGTTTCAGGAATAATCAGGGTCGAATCCCGTCGTTCATGCCTTGCCTCCGGGTATATACACGGCAACTTGTGGATGTTGACAGGTGAAAATTAGATAACAGAAAATTGCCTGGTTCGAAGTGAGGATTAATTTAGCAACTGTTTCTCTCTGTGAATTTACTTTTACACGAATCTTACAATTTGTTAACTCCTGACATATTTAGAATTACACTTTCTCGAGCTTGACTTTAGAATAACTTAGATTCTTGGCGGTGCGAAGTGAACTAGGAGCGACGTGGAGTCTGCGCGTTGTGACGAACTTGCGCCCGAACTTGGTCGAGAACTGTATTTATACTTCTGCAGCCCACGCTAATCTCGCCAGTTAGAAAACTGATGCTAAACTACGATTTGCTGACATTTTTGTTTAAATTTAGATGATATATTCCCATTGGCTCAAAGGAAGCGTTAGGAAACTTCTCCAACGGCTTTAAGTGTGGTGGAATGAGATGGCGCCACTCTGTCGGTCGGCCAGATTTACACTCTCCGAGAAAATTAAATGTCAACAACAGATCTTAAATATAGCCCAAAATTAAAACAGATATTCAGTATTGCACTGGCCTTCTAATGTTATGCTTACATTGTTCGTATTCCCAAAAAATTACCGGTTTCTATTAATTTGGATCATGGATTTCCATTAGTTATTATTTTTTTTGGTCGATACGATATGCTATTCTGCTAATGTTTATCTCGATTAGAATGGAGAAGAAATAATAATCCGTTCTCAGAACAGCTTGTTGGACACGTAGAGAGAATCACGAGGAATGTTTTTACATCGTACCATTACATGATTGTGCTGCCATCTAGCAGTGCCCCAAGGAGTGATCTCAAATATTGATCTAGTTTTGCCCTGAGCTGATGCTTTTAATTCAAACCGCGTTCTTCAAATCTTTGCAGCTACACTAGTAAGTAACATTAGACAAAACAAAAATCTGTGTTCCATTCACATGACTTTCTCTACATCTCTGCAACAAATTGTAGCTTATGCTTCTATTTACTTCATGCTAATTAGCAGAAATAGTCTTATTTCTTGCTTCCTTGTGAGTAGAAACGAAATAAGGGAGTACCATAGGTTAAAATAATAGCCAAAAGCTGGTTTCTATGTGACTGAAGTTCCTTTGTTTCTATGGACAGGAGTTAAGAAATTCCTGTACGAGAAAAGTAGAAGTTTTTCAAAGCTAAAACGAAAATCCAGGAGTATCTAAAAATGATCAACTCCACGAAAAAAATGCATAACGTGAGCTACATTTTCTGTTCAGTAAGTTTCCCCCCTCCCCCCCATCTCTTACCGTTTAGCAATTATGCACAATTTCTAAAATCCAGAATAAAGTAGTCTTCAGAGGCTATTCCCAGAAAATTCAAAATATACATTTTATTTGTCAGGTAAATATTTTTAATATACGATATTTACACAAAATCGTTAGAGCCATTTTTTAGAAAATCATAATTTTCAAAAAAAGGTTCCATGTAAAGGGTAGTTGGGGTGGGGGGATTTTTTTTTCAAAATCTTCGTGTCGCATCCCTGGAAGAAACTAAACTTAAATACAAAGTTTGGTATTTTAGCGACTTTTCGTTTTTGAGTTGTCGTGTTTACAAACACACGGACACACACACACGGACCTTTTTCTGAAAATACTTTTTTTTGGATACAGGGGACCCTAAAACATATATTTCCGGTGAAATCTCGGTATCGAATTTTTTGGTGGAGTGGAATACCTTCTCTATACACTATGTACATAGTACGTATAGAGAAAGTAAAAAGCGCCAGGCTGTAAGTAAAGGTATTATGGGACAGATTTATGCAGATACGCTAAGAGAAGAATGCAACTTACCATACATAGTATATGATTCGGTTACATAAACGTTACGAGGTTTACCTGAAAGTTTCGAATAAGAACATTGGCTTGTATATTACATTTTTAATAGGTCTTATTTAGTTCCAAAATGTGTGTATTGTACTTTTGAGGTGAAATAATTTGTAGGTTAAAATGGTGTTTACAACCGTCTGGAACTTGTAGAACGGGCTTCACTGGGTCTGACTATTTTCATAGCCGAGGTTTAGTTAGATGCATTTTATCTATAGCAAGTTTTATAATCGTGTCCTAAATTTAATCTTTTTTGCAGTTGTTTAATTATACATAGCCGTAAAGTCGCTCATTGAAAGTTTATCGGAGGTCGCCATGTAAGAACTGATATTCAGATTTATAAATGTTTGCAGTTGTAATGGTTTTGGCATTCTCAATGTTCGGGAGGTCTCAGGTTCAATTCCCTGTTGGGGTGCACTAGGCTGGTTTTTTTCATTAGCGAAATGTTTTCTTTGTTTGCAGCGTTTAGGCATAAACTTATATAAAATAAGTTCTTTTCCTTTCGCACTCATATATTTTATGTATTGAAAAAAACACGTTTTCTGTTGTCCATCTGGATATGGTGTTTTGAAAGCCCCTACATTTAACCCTTTTTGAATGAAATTACCGCTCACCTAAAAGTTGATGTTCAGAATTAATTAAAAGTAATTGCACTGAATAATAATTAAACATATACATAGTGGTTTTTGGATCTGGTATAGATTCTGGATGTCAGTTGCCCGTCTGAAGTAGTCGTAATTATAAGATTATTATTAAATTCGTATGATCGTCAGAAAAGTTGGAAGCTCAGTCCCTTCGCTGCCATATTGGTTTTGATATGATTTAATAGTTTGTATAAAATTATATTTTATATTAGTACCAACCTTAGGAAGCTTAGGTTTGAAGTTTAACGATTTTACATTTATTTGACAGACCTCATTAGTGAATGCTCTCAGCGAATTTGTAAATATCGATAAAACTGGTCATCATTATGTGATATAATGCTTTAATTAATATTAAACCTGAGGTAGATTCCACTTTGTGGGAGTCTGCTCCTTCGACTGCTCTTCAAAACACACAATTTATGTTCTTTATATTTTTGTTGTAGAGTTAATACTTTCCGAGACATTCCTTGTTATTGGTTTCGATTTTAGAACATTTAAACTTTTCTCATAGCAGGGAATTGTCTTTTGTTTTACTTCTGGTCATGCAAAGAAGCTATTTTCAATTACAGCTTTTAAAACATTTGACTGTCGGTGTATCTTAGTGTATTTCCTCCTACATACAAGGAACTAAGTCATAAGAATATTGTGCGTTATCTCGAAAAGCATGGAGAAGAAAAATAAAAGTGTATCATGCGAATGGATCACAACAGACTTTTTTCTTACATTGTACTGTTACATAATTGGGCTGATATCTGGCTGTGCTCTAAGGAGTAAAATAAAATATTGATCTAGTTTTCCACTGAACTGATACATTTGAGTCAAATTCTCGGTGCAATTGCGCTAATAGTGACGTAACATTAGAAAAATAAAAAAGGAACAAGGAAAAAAGAATAGCTATTAATCTCTGTTCTGTGAATGTTGATTGCAGGCATTTTACAAGTAGCGATATTTTGATAGCAGCGTCTAAACAAGTGGAATACTATACCCATTAATATACAGGGTTACTACAAAAGAAATTGACAACTTCAACTGTCTGTAAAACAAAAACTATTAGAGATAGCAACCTAATTATTTTGGAGGTATGTTGAGAAACTCTCAAAGTTTCGTTTGTTACTATTGGTAACGCTGTAGTGTTTTGTTTGTTGTTGCAGAAGCTGAAATGGCGGAAAATCCTGTGGAAAAGGCATATTGCGTGTTGGAATTTGCTAGAACGCAATCAGCAACTGTTGTCCAACGACATTTTAGAACACGTTACCACAAAAATGAAATGATGCGCTCATAAAAACCAGCATCGTCTTCATCATGTCGACACATGTCGATGCAAAAGTCAGGCCGTATGACCTTATCTTCTTCACTCAGAAACTGCAACATCTGTAATCTGTAAGGCATCATGTGCAGTCGCTTCCGCAAGATTTTCCATACAGTTTGCTGTGGAATTTGTAATTGCATGCTTGCCCTAGATGTCGATTTCTGTGGGCTTCTTATGTAGGCAGAACGAACACGTTCAACGTTTTCTTCTGGAACTCTTGGTTTTCCCGAGCTCTTCCCTTTGCACAAACATCCCGTTGTCACGAATTTTCTATACCAGTCGTAGATTGACTGTCTAGTCGGTGGCATTTTGTGGTAACGTGTTCTAAAATGTCGTTGGACAACAGTTGCTGATTGCGTTCTAGCAAATTCCAACACGCAATATGCCTTTTCCACAGGATTTTCCGTCATTTCAGCTTCTGCAACAACAAACAAAACACTACAGCGTTACCAATAGTAACAAAGGAAACTTGAGAGTTTCTCAACATAGGTTGCTATCTCTAATAGTTTTTGTTTTACAGGCAGTTGAAGTTGTCTATTTCTTTTGTAGTAACCCTGTATTAATAAATTAAAAAATAACAATAATATAAACTTTACAAGATCTTGGACGGATTGCTAAGCACAATTTGCCTTCATTAGTGTCGGTTATATGTACATTCAATTATTTAGTGACATTTACTGATATCAACAAATACGGTTCAGCATGATAGAATATAAAGAAATTATCTGATAACTATCAATATATCCTTCTCTGTCTCGTTAAGGTATGTATTATTAATAAGTAATCATGACATATCTTACGTGATGAACCTTACATTTACAAATGTTGTTCAGCTTTCATAAATTGTAGTTTGTGTAGTAAATAACTAAAAAAAAAAAAAAAAAGAAATTGTGAGCATACAGGTTACCTAGATATGTGGTATACAACATTAACTTGCATTTTTACTTTCTCTATACGCACTATGTACATAGTGAATAGAGAATGTATTGCACTCCACCAAAAAATTCGATACCGAGATTTAACCGGAAATATGTGTTTTAGGATCTCCTTTATCTAAAAAAAGCATTTTCACAAAAAGGTTCGTGTGTGTGTCCGTGTGTCTGTGAACACGATAACTCAAAAACGAAAATTCGGTAAAATACCAAACTTGGTATTTAAGTTTAGTATGTTCCAGGGATGCGACACGAAGATTTTGAGAAAAATCCCCCCGCCCCAACTACCCTTTACATGGAACTTTTTTCGAAAATTTTGATTTTCTCAAAAATGGCTCTAACGATTTTGATTAAAATTTCGGATATTAATCATATTTACCTGACAAATGAAATGTATATCTTGAATTTTCTGGGAATAGCCTCTGAAGAGTACTTTAATCTGAATGCATTTTACTAAATTTTGAATAACTGCTAAACCGTAAGAGATGGACAAAAACTTACTACACAAAAAATGTAGAGCACATTAAAACACACAACTTATGTTATATACATTTTTTTCGTGGAGTTCGTAGTTTTTGAGACATTCCTTATTTTTGGTTTCTGCTATTAAAAACGTACACTTTTCTCATACTGGAATTTGTCAACTCCTATCCATATAAACAAAGGAACTTCATTGATTAGCAACTAGCTTTAGACTATCACTTTAACCTATGGTAGTCCCTTATTTCGCTTCTACTTACAAGGAAGCAAGTAATAAGACTGCTAATTTTTTCTGATTAGCATAAAGTAAATAGAAGTATAAGCTTTTTAAGAATAATTTGTTGCAGGGATATAGAGAAAGTCATGTGAATGGTACACATCAGATTTTTTAATTATACCTCCAACTGCAGATTTAAGGATATAACTAATATTTTTTATACGCACTATGCACATAGTGAATAGAGAAAGTATTGCACTCCACCAAAAAATTCGATACCGAGATTTAACCGGAAATATATGTTTTAGGGTCCCCTTTATCTAAAAAAAAGCATTTTTACAAAAAGGTCCGCGTGTGTGTGTGTGTGTGTGTGTGTGTGTGTCCGTGTGTCTGTGAACACGATAACTCAAAAACGAAAAGTCGGTAAAATACCAAACTTTGTATTTAAGTTTAGTATCTTCCAGGGATGCGACACGAAGATTTTGAGAAAAATCCCACCACCCCAAACTACCCTTTAGATGGAAATTCTTTCAAAAATTTTGATTTTCTTAAAAATAGCTCTAACGATTTTGATTAACGATTGACTTTATTCTAGATGAATTTTGCATAACTACTAAACCGTAAGAGATGGACAAAAACTTAACACACAAAAAATATAGACCACGTTAAAACACACAATTTATGTTATATACATTTTTTTCCTGTAGTTGATCGTTTTTGAGATATTCCTTTTTCTTGGTTTCAGCTTTGAGAAACATGCTTTTCTCTTACAGGAATTTGTCAACTCCTGTCCACACAAACAAAGGAACATCAGTCACATAGCAACCAGCTTTTGACTGTCACTTTAACCTATGGTACTCCCTTATTTCGCTTGTATTTACAATAAAGCAAGGAATAAGACTACTTCTGCTAATTTTCCTCGATTAACATGAAATAAATACAAGATAAGCTTATTAACAATAATTGGTTACAGAGAGATAGAGAAAGTCTTGTGAATGGAACACATCAGATTTTTTAATTATACCTCCAACTGCAGATTTAAGGATAGAACTAATATTTTTTCCAAGTGTATTCCCTTCTATTTATATGGAACTATGTAATAAGACAATTGTGCAAACGTTAATCTCGAATATCATGGAGAGAAAATAAGAATAAGTCTTTCTCAGAATACCTTGTTGAGCAGGTAGAGATAAATGTAACACATCAGAATTTTTATACATGCGTTGCCATCCAGCCTTGCCTTAAGGAGGGAAATAAAATATTGATTAGTTTTGCACTGAACTGATGCATTTGATTCAAACCGTGCTCTTGAAATCGGTGTGCTTCCGCTAATAATGACGTCACATTAGAAAAATAAAACATCTGATATGTACCATTCTATATCCCTGCAACAAATTATTCTTAAAAAGCTTAAACTTCTATTTACTTTATGTTAATCAGAAAAAAATAGCATAAATAGTCTTATTATTAGGGACTACCATAGGTTAAAGTGATAGTCAAAAGCTGGTTGCTAATTCCTGTATAAGAAAAGTTAAGTTTTTCGTGCCTGAAAACAAAAACAAGGAATATCTCAAAAACGACCAACTCAAAAAAAAAAGTATACAATATAAATTGTGTGTTTTAATGTGCTCTACATTTTTTGTCTATCTCTTACGGTTTAGCAGTTATGCAAAATTCTGTAAAATTCACTCAGAATAAAGTAGTCTTCAGAGGCTATTCCTAGAAAATTCAAAATATACATTTTATTTGGCAGGTAAATATCTTTAAAATACGATATTTTAATCAAAATCGTTAGAGCCATTTTTTATAAAATCAAAATGTTTGAAAAAAAAGTCCATGTACAGGGTAGTTTTATGTGGGGGGATTTTTCTCAAAATCTTCGTGTCGCATCCCTGGAAGATGCTAAACTTAAATACCAAGTTTGATATTTTACCGACTTTTCGTTTTTGAGTTATCGTGTTCACACACACGGACCTTCTTCTGAATTCTTGTTTGTTTTTTTTTTTTTTTTTTTTTTTTATTTTTGATACGGGCCCCCTAAAACATATATTTTCTGTGAAATCTCGGTATCGAATTTTTTGGTGGACACTACGCACGTAGTATGTGTAGAGAAAGTGAAATGGAACAAGCATGAACATATAAAAGCTATTAACATCAGTTGATTACAGACATTTCACATATAGCGTTGTTTTCTTAGCAGTTTGACCGAACGGAATAATATATTACTTCATTAAGGTCGATTGAAATGATTTTACTGTAGAAGCATCATAATCACAATGTCAAACATTATGTAAGCTTGGTTGAGCTTGACATAACTCTTGCTTCGCAATATGGAAAAGTCCTATAATAATCCACTAATAAATTTACCGATCTAGAGTACATATTATCTAGATCAGCTACAAAAAATAATGCATTTATGCTTTGCTATTTCACCTTTCATAGGTCTGTATGCAGACCTTTGAATTATACCTTAATATGCAGGCTTTAAGGATGCGATAATTACATTTTTTATTGATTATTTACAAAATAGTGCAAGTTTCACTTATTTAAGAAAGTTCATGACTTGAAATAACTAATAATAAAGAGTAAACTGTACACTTTTATTAAACATTTTTATTATATGCTACAGTTTTCAGACTTTCTGCAAGCAGACTAAATTTAACACGCCTGCCGCCCTCTATTGAGCAAGTGGTTTAAATAGTTCAGTACTCTGCCTGTAGATGACAGATCATACAGACAGTGCATGTAACTAAGCAGAGCGATGTTCTGTAGCAAATGTTGGTCCCCATGGCTGCGATCGTAAGGGTCGATATCTGGTGCTCCGTGGCACAGGAGTGTTTGTGTTGTAAATGAGTGTATGTGTATATGTAAAAAAAAAAAAAAAAAACAGAAACTAATAGGAAAAACAGAGAGAAAAGAAATACAAAAAATCTGATGTTTTCCATTCCTCCCTACTTTCCCTACATCTCTGCAATAAATTATTGTTAAAAAGCTTATGCTTCTATTTACTTCATGCTAATTGAGCAAAATTAGCAGAAATAGTCTTATTACTTGCTTCCTTGTAAATAGAAGAGAAATAAGGGAGTACCATAGATTAAAGTGATAGTCAAAAGCTGGTTGCTATGTCACTGAAGTTCCTTTGTTTGGAAAAGAGTTGACAAAGTCCTGTATGAGAAAAATATAAGTTTTTCAAAGCTGACACAAAACACAAGGAATATCTCAAAAAACGTTCAACTCCACGAAAAAAGCGTGTAACACATAAATTGTATGTTTTAACGTGCTCTACATTTTCTGTGTTGTTAGTTTTAAGCCATTTCTTACGGTTTAGTAGTTATGCAAAATTCCGTAAAATTCATCCAAAACGAAGTAGTCTACACAGAAAATTAAAGTTATGCATTTTATTTGTCATGTAAATATCTTAGATTTTAATCAAAATCGTTAGCGCCAATATTTTAGAATATTAAAATTTTCGATTTTTTCCATGCAAAGTGTGGTTAGGGGTGGGGGAATTTTCTAAAAAAAAATCTTCGTGTGGCATTTTTGGAAGATACTAAACTTAAATACCAAGTTTGGTGTCTAACGGTATTTTCGTTTTTGAGCTATGCCGTCCACACACACACACACACACACACACACACACACACACACACACACACACACACACATTTTTCTAAAAAAAATAGTTTTAGACTTAGGGGACCTCAAAGCTTTTGGTGAAATCTTGACGTCTAATATTTGGGTGGAATACAATGTCTTCTCTAGATACTATACATTGTATTTACACACATGCTAGGGAGAGTAAGAAGCATTGTTAGAAAAAAGTTCCGAGTGTATATGTGAGCAGCAAAACTCATAAACGCAAAGGCGTTTAATACCAAACTTAGTATTATTTAAGATTAGTAGCCTGTATTAAGAGTTTCAAAAACTCGCCTTCATCCAGCTACCCTTTACATGGAACATATTTCGAGAATGTTTATTTTCTCAAAACTGGCTCTAACGATTGTGAAAGTGTTATATGTTTAGGATAGATTATGGAAAATAGAATGTATGTTTTAGAGTTCCTGAGAATAGCATTTGAAAGCCTCTTCATTTTAGAAGATTTTTGTATAATAGGTAAACCATAAGTGATAGGCAAATTCTTACTAAAAAAAAAAAACTCTGTGTACCATTCACATGACTTTCTCTACATCTCTGCAACAAATCATTCTTAAAAAGTTTATACTCCTATTTACTTCATGCTAATCAGAAAAAAATTAGAAGAAATAGTCTTACTATGTGCTTCCTTGTAAGTAGAAGCGAAATAAGGGAGTATCATAGGTTAAAGTGATGGTCAAAAGCTGGTTGCTATGTGACTGAAGTTCCTTTGTTTGTATGGACAGGAGTTGACAAATTCCTGTATTAGAAAAGTGTAAATTTTTCAAAGCAGAAACCAAAAACAGGCAATATCTCAAAAACGATGAACTCCACGAAAAAAATGTATATTACATAAATTGTGTGTTTTAACGTGCTCTACATTTTTCGTGAAGTAAGTTTTTGTACATCTCTTACGGTTTAGCCGTTATTCAAAATTCCGTAAAACTCATCCAGGTTAAAGTAGGCTATTCCCAGATAATTCAAGATATACATTTTATTTGTCAGGTAAATATCTTTAATATACGAAATTTTAATCACAATCGTTAGCCATTTATTGAGAAAATCAAAATTTTCGAAAAAAGTTCCATGTAAAGGGTAGTTTGGGGTGGGGGATTTTTCTCAAAATCTTCTTGTCGCATCCGTGGAAGATACCAAACTTAAATACCAAGTTTGGTATTTTACCGACTTTTCGTTTTTGAGTTATCGTGTTCACAGACACACGGACACACACGGGCCTTTTTCTGAAAATACTTTTTTGTTGGATACAGGGGACCCTAAAACATATATTTCCGGTGAAAACTCGGTATCGAATTTTTTGGTGGAGTGCAATACCTTCTCTATACACTTTGTACATAGAGCGTATAGAGAAAGTAAAAACGTTAGAGTAATTTCTAAACAACCATATCTATGCTGCAGTTAATTTTAAACATATGTTACTGCTTTGAGGTATAATGTAAAATTAGAGTACATCTTTCGATGTACAGCTTGAAATGCATACATTTCTTCTTTGCGCTTCAGTTTTCCGCGTGGGAAAAGAAAATAAGGCAATAGCTGGCGAAGTATTCTTGTAGGTATTATTACATCCTACAACACAGCAGTTATTGTTCCCTTACCGCCTTCTTGTGGTGTTTACATTCTCAGCATAAGCGAATATTCTTACTCCACTGTCTCTGTTATCCTCTTGTTAGTAACCAAACTAGCCGCTAGAGTAGCATGCACGGTGCGTATACTGCTGTAATTCTGCAACAACTGTTATATGCTGCTCCTTCGTGGTGGAATGTTTCCCACACAAGTTTACAATTTCGCTTGCCAGTAAACACATGTTTTTACTTTCTCTATACGTACTATGTACATAGTGTATAGAGAAGGTATTGTGTTGCACCCAAAAATTCCATTTCGAGATTTCACCGGATATATATGTTTTGATGCCCCCTGAAGCCAAAAAATGCATTTTGGAACATTTTCCGTGTGTGTACGTGTGTGTGTCTGTAGGCGGCATAGCTCATAAACGAAAAGACCGTTAAATACCAAACTTAGTATTTAAATTCAGTATCTTCCAAGGATGGGACACGAAGGTTTTTAAGAAAATCCCCCCACCTTAAACTACCCTTCACATGGGAAAATGGTCTATAATGTTGATTTTCTAAAAAAAGGCTCTAACGATTTTGATTAAAATATCGTATATTAAAGATATATACCTGAGAAACAATATGTATATCTTGAATTTTCTGGGAATAGCCTCTGACGACTACTTTATCCTGGATGAATTTTACCGAATTTTGCATGATTGCTAAACCGTAAGAGATGGACAAAAACTTACCACACAAAAAAAGTAGAGCACGTTAAAACACACAATTTATGTTATATAGATTTTTTCGTGGAGTTGATCGTTTTTGAGATATTTCTTGTTATTGGTTTCAGATTTAAAAAACATACTTTTCTCATACAGGAATTTGTTAACTTCTATCCATACAAACAAAGGAACTTCAGTCACATAGCAACCAGCTTTTGACTATCACTTTAACCAATGGTACTTCTTTATTTCGCTTCTTCTTACAAGAAAGCAAGTAATAAAACTATTTCTGCTAATTTTTTCTCGATTAGCATGAAGTAAATAGAAGCATAAGCTTTTTAAGAATAATTTGTTGCAGAAATCTAGAGAAAGTCATGTGAATGGAACACATCAGATTTTTTTATTTGTTTTTATTAAGTTGTATAGAATTGTATTCGTTCTTTATTCATTGTATCACTGCTCTAATACATTTAATGTATTGTCTGGTAGAGTGGAAGAGAAGGCCTTATGGCCTTAACTCCAAACAGGACAATAAATAAATAAATACGAGGTACGTCCAGAAAGTTAGTTCCGTTTCAATTTATCTCCGCTGCAGCGCTGCGATCACAGTTCTGCTCATGCGCGGTAGATGCTCTGTATCAAGGAGAAGAAACGTGCGCCATTTTGAGAACGCTGTCAGCCACATACGCTTTGTTGTGCTTGTTTACAATGTCGGTGTTGTTTGAAAATCCCGTCGCTTGTGAAATCTGATCTGTGATTCGTTTTCTGAATGCTAGGAAAGTGAAACCAATTGAAATTTATCGGCAAATTTGCGAAGTTTAAGGACAAAATGCAATGAGTGACTCAATGGTGAGAAGATGGGTCCAACAGTTCAATGAAGGACGTAGTGAAGTGCACGATGAAGAACGAAGTGGGTGTCCATCTTTGGTTACAGAAGAACTGGTTCACGCGATTGATGACAAGATCCAGGAAAACCGCAAGTTTACAATTAGTGCTCTCGCTATGGAATTTCCCCAAAGCTCACGAATACCAATTCATGAAATTGTTACCGAAAAACTGAAATTTCGTAAACTTTGCTCACGTTGGGTACCAAAGATTCTTACTGAGCAACACAAAACAAATCAGATGGGTAGTGCACTTCAGTTTTTAACCCGTTATGATGAAGACGGCGAAGAATTTCTGACACAGATAGTCACAGGAGATGAGACTTGGGTTTCTTACGACACCCCTGAAAGTAAGCGACAATCAATGGAATGGGGGCACTCTTCATCCCCAGCAAAGTTTAAGCCGAAACAAATCTTGACACCTCGAAAAATGATGTGCACAGTGTTCTGGGTCTGGAAAGGCATCTTACTCATTGATTTCTTACCGCGTGGTCAAATAATCAAAGCAGATGTTTATTGCGAGACACTTAGGAAATTGCGCTGCGCAATACAGAATAAGCGCCGAGGATTGCTGTCAAAAGGTGTTGTTTTTCTTCACAACAACGCACGACCACACACTGCAAATGTGACGAAAAACCTGCTACAGGGATTTGGCTGGGACGTGTTTGACCATCCTCCGTACAGCCCTGACCTCGCTCCTAGCGACTTTCATCTGTTCTTACATCTCAAGTCTTTCCTTGGCGGTCAACACTTCAACAATGACGAAGAGCTGAAAGAAAATGTTTCCAACTTTTTGAAGACACAGGTGGCAAACTTCTATAAAGAAGGTATACAAAAACTTGTGCCACGCTATGACAAATGCCTGCAAAATTTCGGCAGTTATGTGGAAAAGTAGTTTAAGAGTTGTAGAATTGTGTGCAATAAATAATTGTTCTGTATCTGCACACAGTTGAATTTTATTACCAAACGGAGCTTACTTTCTGAACGTACCCTCTAAATGCAAACAAAGTTAGTTAGGAAAATTCTCAAGTACTCTTAATCGTAACTTGGTGAATAGCAGTCACCAAACTTTAAAATACAATACTGAAACATAGTGTTAACTCTACTTGATCCACGTAGTAATGTAGTAAAGTTTCTCGTCTTATTGTTGGCTGCATTAGCTACTCTCTCTTTTCTGCTCTTCAATAGAGTAAAATCTTACAAGTTCCACTACAAATGCGACCACTGCCAGCAACAAACCCAGGACCAGTAAAAAGAATGCTCCCTGTGGAAAGATAATATTGCAGTAAATCATTCAACATAACATAAAATTTATATATATACAACCTAATTTATTGATGGTTTGTAAGTCTAAAATCAAAGAAAAAGAAACCTATTTATAATACAGGGTTGTTAATGAACTATGCCGAAATATTTTCACAGAATATGTAGATTACTTAAATAAGTAATTTGAGATAGGAGATTTATTGAAATTTCGAAGTAAGGGTTATATGTTTCTGAAATGCCAGTTCGCCACGTATCGCGGCACTTCGTCTGGAATGAAAAAAAGAATAATAAAAAACATTTACTCTATGACAGAAATCGAACTCATGACATTTAGGATAGCTGTTTCACGCGTTACGCATTAAGACACCAGAGCAGTTGAAAAAACGCCTCCAGAGTAGGCTACATAACTCAAGATCGTAGATAATGAATGCTCAGTGTCGCACTGTCAAGTAATTAGTTCGAGATTTTTGCGACATTAAATCTTGAGAACGCTAGTAACGAGCTGCTAAAAATCGATATTTCTATGCTCGGGCAGCAGTTTTAAAGGCATTCTAAGTCATTTTTCAACCGACTTTGCTTTAACAGCAACTTATCAGCACCTGATACCCACACGTTTAACGCTATATAGTTGCGTTATGTTTATCCGGGGACCATGCACAATCTCGTAACTTATTTCGGTGTAGTTCATTAACATCCTGTATATCCCAAATTTATCCTGATCTAGAAAAAGTGTGCTGGAATGGACATTCTGATGGTTATTTACTAAGTATGCAGTTTGTTTTCTAAATGGTCAAGTTTTAACTAATCAATATGATCTAAGGTACTTATATATAAAATTGGATGAATACATATTTGGAGCTAAGCTTTTATTTGAGAAATATCATATTATGCTAAAGTAAGCAGAAAATATTACTTACGAAAAAAATCCAATTCAGGCTAATCGAGATAAATATTAACAGAAATGGTGTTATTACTTGCTTCCTTAAAAGGGAAATAAGGGAAAAAGTGATAGTCAAATCTTTTTAAAGCACAATGCCATGTGAAAAAGTTTAGGTTCAGTTTTGCTTTGCATGGTGCCGTTTGTGAAAAGTTGGGTACTTTAAAATCGAAATCAGTAACATGAAATATTTCGAAAACGATCAACTTCACAAGAAAAATGTATATTACACGATTTCTGTGTTTTAATGAGATCTACATTTTTTTTTGTTTAGCACGTTTTGTCTATCTCTTACGGTTGACCAGTTCTGCAAAATTCGGAAAAATTCATGCAGAATAAAGAGGTCTTCGGAGGCTAATCACACAAATTTCAAAATATATATTTTATTTTTGATATAAAATATCTTATATGGTATTTTAATCAAAACTGTAAGAGCCATTTTTGAGAAATACAACATTTTCAAAAACATTTTCTTGAAAAGGGTAGTTTTTGGTGGTGGGATTTTCTTGAAAATCTTCATGTTGCATCCTTGGAAGATGCTTAACACCAAGTTTGGTATTCAATGGACTTTTAGTTTTTGAGCTGTGCTGTTCACATACACACCTTTCGATAAAAATACTTCTCTTGGATTCAGGCGTCTCAAAACATGTATTTCCGGTGAAATCTCGGTATGGAATTTTTGGGTGCAATACAATACCTTCTCTATACACTTTATACACGGTACGTGTAGAGAAAGTAAAACAGGATTGTATGTGTGGGGGGGGGGAGTTATGAGAGAGAAGGGTTCCCAACCATCAACGTTTGTTCCTGAATAACGGAATTGTTTGCCTTGTCCAAGAGGAATGCTTAGTCGTTCCGGAACACCAAAAATCCCAGAATTAAAGTAATTAATACCTACACTATTGTTACTTTCTCTACACATACTACGTACATAGTGTATAGAGATGAAATTGTATTGCACCCAAAAATTTTATACCGAGATTTCACCGCAAATGCATGTTTTAAGACCCCCTGAATCCGAAAGCAACATTTTTAGAAAAATGTCCGTGTGTGTCTGTGGGCAGCATAGCTCAAAAACGAAAATATCGTTAAATACCAAACTTGGTTTTTAAGTGTATCTTCCAAAGATACGATACGAAGATTTTCAAGAACCCCCACCCCCAAAAAACTATCTGGCCTTTATATGGAACTTGAATCGATAATTTTGACTTTTTCAAAATGGCTCTAACGATTTTGATTAAAATACCTTATGTTTAAGATTTTTTTTATGGCAAACGAAATGTTTATCTTGAATTCTGGATGACGTTTGCATATCTAGCAAACCGTAAGAGATATGCAAAAATTTACTACAAATTAAATGTAGATCTGATTAAAATACACAATTTATGTTATATACAATTTTTTTTTTTTTTAAGAGTTATTGGTTTTTGAGATATTTCAGATAATTGGTTTCTATTTTAAGCCTCTTAAACTTTTCTCAAACGGGAAGACATCTTTTTTCTAGCTTTCCGTTTGTTTAAGCCCGGCAAGCAAAGAAATAAAAATGTCAATTGTTTCACATAGCATGATGTAGATAACAGATTACTCTTTTAAATAAAAGGTTTGTTTACCGAACAGCTAGAGGACATCATGTGAATGGAACACATTCAGCGGCGGCTGCTGTGTAGGAGCACATGAACCTTCATTATTTCTTAGTAAATCTCCTTTTTCTCTCTCAGGAAACATTTAATAAAATGCGCTATCTGGTGCCACTTGTTTAAATATACCGCGCTCTGCTCTTCAGATTGAACACAGCCGAGTATGTGACAACAACGCTTGTAGCACAGGCCTCGTGTGCTAGCGTATAACTAAGTTTAGCAGCTCTGCGCTTGCGCGGGTAACAAAACAGCTTGGAATTTTACAGCCAGAAATGACCGTGCACATTAACACCTCCAGGGTTCTGTTTATCAGCAGGAGGTGCTGCTATCTTTGAGATTTAGTTGAAACTATCCGGAAGTGCAACTGCAGTCTTTGTGAGACGCGCTATTTTTCTTAGTAATTTGCATTTTAAGCGAGAGTTAAGCTTAAGAGAGAGTTAAGCAGTTCATAATAGAAAACAACCTCAACAAAGAAACTTTTCCACAACTAACCGAGCTACCGAAGATTATCATTATGACCATGATTAATTTTCAGAACTAGAAAGATGCTTTTCCACACTAAAAAGAATTAAAAACTTTACTAGGAATACGATGGGTGAAGACCGACTTTCAGCACTGGCAATGCTTCTATTGAGAACAAACTGGTCAACAGCATAAAATACTTTAATCACCGAGTGATAGAATAGTTTGCACATTTGAAAAACCGGTGCGTGGAGTTTCTGTACAAATAAATTTGGTGTCAATTGCGTAATACAAACAATGTAAATATTATTCACTATAAATACCATTCTTCATATGGACTGCATCAAAGGACTTCACCCCTTCATCACCTCATATTGCTGTTAACTCTCGGAGACTAAGAAATTCAAAATTTTTACAATACTGGGTGGGTGTGGATTTGTTTAACAAATTTATAGTTCTTGTTATTGGGCACTATCATTGTTTCTAATATTACTGAATTTGATGTTGCGGCGACGGCGGTAGCGGCTGCGGTGGTGGTAAATTACTGATTTTGTGAACACCTAAACTTTTAATCCACCAGCCGCCACTGAACACATAGGTATTTTCATTCTACTTACAAGGGACCGAGTAATAAGGACAATTTCTGCTAATGTTTATTTCGATTAGCATGATGTAGATAAAAGAATAAGCTTTTTAACAATATTTGCTAGCGACGCAGAGAATGTCATGCGAATAGAATGCATCAGATTTTTTTTTTTGGTGTGGGCTTTCAGCTTCCTGTAGTCCACACATAACCTTAGCTCACTGTTCTTTACCAAGACTACATGAGGGCACCAAGGGCTGTCGGGCTCTTCATAGATTTCATGTCCTGCAGCATGTCCCGTACCTCCGCTTGCTTTGCCAGGGGAATACGTTTTGGTGGTTGCCGAATAGGTGAGGATAGGAGACCGGTGTCGATATTGTGGAGTACTTGGTCAGTGCGATCATTCCTTCGCTGAAGAGAGACTGTATCGCCTGAGTAGACAATTGTGAGGCGGTCAGATGATCTTCAGCAAGCCTTTCAGCCGGTACTCCAGTTCCTGTGACGTCGCTGCCTGGTCGGATACGTCGCAGTGTGACACACTCGCACTGTCCCAAATCCATCGTGGTCTGGATGTCCATCGGGTTCAGCAGCCTCACGGGTACTTCCTCTCGACAAGGCAGAAATGTTCTAGCAACAAATAATCCGTGCAGTGGGGTCTTCCGGTCCAATATCAGATTCCTTGACCGTTAGCTTGCAAGTGCACCACTTCGCACAACGACATCGTCCTTCAGGATCAGCCTTCAGATCCCCGAATGTTCATGGGGCTGCGGAGCAACACCTCATCTCGACCGATTCGCAAAATCCTCCAGCCACTTCGTGGCTCCTGAGGACATCCAATCCCAGTATAACATTCTCGATCACCCTCACGACGTACATCAACAGTGATCTGCCCCAGTGTCAACTCCAGCCAGGTCTCCTCCTCCATGGGCAAGTTCCGCTCGGCTCCGTCACTAGTGGGGAGAGCCAATAGTTGTTCGTGTCACAAAACCCTTCAGGTCGGTTTACAGTCACGGTTGCACCTGTGTCTACGAGTATGCGGCACAGCCTCCCTTATATCCGGTCCAATGGTCCATGAGACTGTCGTCCACTCTTCTGCCCAAGCACGTAGCGTCACTCGAAGGGATGGTGAAGACGGGCCCGACGGGTCTCGTCACGCCGGTCCTTATTTATTTTCCGCTACTCGTTTTCTCTCGTCTTTGTGTGGACAGTCATTCAGCTGGCTCGCCACACCTCCAGCACACACCACCTCTCTCTCTCTCTCTCTCTCTCTCTCTCCCTATCATGACGAATATTCCTGGTGCTCGATGTGATACAGCCTCGGAGTCACGCACTCCATCGACGAAGGAGTAGGAAGCTGTCTGGGACACGTAACTCGGTGGCAGATTCAACAGAGTTTTGTCCATAAGCTGTTCGATGGCTAGGGCGAAATCCTGCGTCGTCGGCTGTTTCATCCTCGCCTTAGGCTGACTGTGGTAGACTGCAGCCAAGCAATGGTTCCCAAAGTAGTTCTCCAGAGCTTCTCAAATCTTCCCGGTCTTCGCCGACGTTCTTGATCGCGTTCAATGTTTCTGCCGCCCGATTCATTAGGCTGGTATTAACGTTTCGGCTTTTTCTTCTGCAGACTATTTGTTATGGGTGGCGACGGTAGTGAGCTGTCGGCGGAAGATGTCACAGGTTGATATTCCGTCGCGAATGTTGTGTCACGCCTGGTGTTTCGACCTTCAAGTCCTTTCCGTTGGGTATTTTTTCCATCATGGCGTTCAGTTCCTTGGCGCCGCTGTCGACTCTTCCCTCCAGGGTATCAACGCGATGGTCAAGGTCCTTATCTTTCCGCTGAGCTCATCCATGTTTTTTCTCCACGCCAGCCTGTCGTTCGTCGATTTTGGCTGGTAATTCAGTCTTCATGTTTTCCGCTGCCGATTCAATTTTATCTTACGTCTTCTCCGTGCAGAGTTGCATTTTTTCTATTTTCGAATCCATTTTCTCTTCTACCTTCTCTACTATGGTTTCCATTCCGCGCTTCATTTCCCCTTTCACTGTTGGTATTTCGCCCCTCATTTCTTCCATGCCGGCATTCACTGTCGCTTTTTCACTTCCTATCCTATCCAAATTTTCCAACAATTTTTGAAGCATCTCCTCTATCTAGGATTCGGAATTCCATTGCTCACACTAGCGTAACAAATGTCTTTATGTGCTTACAACTAAAGTCTCAAATTGACTCGATGTTTTCGACGCGTAGACAATTTACGGCATCGCGCCATTCACGTCGTGCTAACACTGCAGTCATTCACGACTCCACAACCTGTACTGCAATTCTTCCTCCTTTTATAGGTAGAAAACTGCATCACAAACTTTCTGGAAACTCGTCGAAGATACTGGAAGCCGAAGCTTGAAGAAGAATCGAAAGTCGCGTTCCCGAAGGTTCCTGTTACATCACGCCGCTCTTCTGTGTTGTTTACGCAATCCAACTGCGATGACTCATATATCATGGCGAACAATGAACCATTGCATAAGACGACACTGTCACAATATTATGCTGCCACCTTTTGGGCATTCTTGAAATTATTGGTAGCTATACCGCCAAGGATTAGAACAATACCATGAAGATTTCGAATTTTTATTGTATTTTTAAGATTTTCGTTTGGATCTCTCTCTAAAAAGTAGTTCTGCCCTTCGAGTCATTTAATAAGTAAGTATTTGAGTTTTACATCACTAATGCTCACTCACCTGGACATGGCTGTAGCTCAAGATTATGTAATTGGAATTGGGGGGCTCTCTGCTCTCCAAAATTGATAGTTGCAGACGCTGAGAAAGATAATTGCGCGCCGTTTCACCTTCCCAATACAGCGGTATGCCTGATTGTCGTAGTCTGTGAAGTATTTGGTTGAAGTTTTCTTTATAAGCAGAACCCTTACACAAGAGAAACACAAGATGCTCAGGTACAATGGCTTCTCTCATCAGTCGTTTGTTTTGCATAACCTCCTCGGATATGTACTTCAGGTGAGTAAAATAACCTGCAAGAAAAAAAGAAACAAAAAGTTCATATGAATTTGTGGTGTCAGTTTTATTATTTACAGCAATAATTACTGTGTACTTGTAATGTAAATTAATAGTATAGTCTTGCATTATAAAGAAACAAACACAAGTAAACATATGATAAGTTCATGACTTTATAATTGAGTTCTGCAAACAAACTTAAAGCATAAAGTGTGTAAGACAAACCGACACACCCGGAAGAACTAAGACACATTATCCGCCAGGAAATTGCCAGCATTTCTCAATGTGAACTACGGCGAGTGATGTATAGTTTCTATAGAGGTGCAAAAAATATATGGACAACGCCGGTGGCCAGTTTCAGTATCTGCTTTAATAATATTGGTAAGTAAAGTCTTTAAAAGTAGTTTTAAAAATGTTGCATTGTTTCATGCACGCTTTTCTATGATTTCAGCAGACGGCAACGAGTGCCGAGGGTGCGGACAGACAAAACACTGCGCATTCGGTTCGGACGTTTTTGGATCACCCGGTACAAACAAATGCGGAAATTTTCGATGCAGTCTGTACACCGTTTTTTTTCCCTGTGAATAACCAGTGGCAAGGTATCATAGGGCAAAATTCCGAGTAAACTAGGCTCGGCAACTGGGTGGCGGTCAGGTTTACGTTTTCAGAAGTTTTGTGTCCGCCATAGCACACAGGACCCACTATGATATACTATGTGCTGTACTCCAATCCTTCCGTCCAACGAATCCGAACTAGTAACCCTACTTTGTGAATTTATAACAGCTTGATAATTATCCAATACTTCAGTTCAACTGCTAATCGAAAAAGTCTGATGTGTTCCTTTCCCATGATGTCTTCTAGCTAGAAGACATTCAACACGGTAATCTGTTATCTACATAATGCTAATAAAGATAAACATAAGCAGAATTAGTATTATTACCAGCTTCCTTGTAAATAGAAGGGAAATAAGAAAATGCACAGGCTAAAGCGAAGTCTCGTCCTTTAAAAGCCGGTCGCTATGTGAAACAATTGAAATTCCAATATCTTTGCTTTGCAGGAGTAAACAAACGAGAAACGAGAAGAAAGATGTCTTCCTGTTTGAGAAAAGTTTAAGTGGCTAACATTGAAATCAATAATCGTAAATATATCAAAAACAGTTAACCCTACAAAATCAATAAATACACAAATAAAGAAGCATATGAAATAAATTGTGTATTTTAACGATATCTATATTTTTTGTGCAGTAAGTTTTTGTCTATCTATTAGTGTTTATGAGTTATCCAAAATGAAGAGCTCTTCAGAGGCTAATCCCAGACAATTCAAGTTATACATTTCGCTTGTCATGTAAATATCTCTAATATACGGCATTTTAATCAAAATCGTTGGAGCCATTTTTGAGAAAAGCAAAATTTTCGAAATTTTTTCCATGTAAAGGGTAGTTTTGGTGTGAAAATACCAAACTTAAATACCAAATTTGGTGTTTAACGGTCTTTTCGTTTTTGAGCTATGCAGTCTAAAGACACACACGGACCTTTTTCTAAAAATGCTTTTTTGGATTCAGGGTGTCTCAAAACATATATTTCCGGTGAAATCTCGATATAGAGATTTTGGGTGCAATGCAATACCTTCTCTATACACTATGTATATAGTAAGTTTAGAGAAATTAAAAGTTATACGAGTCATACCTCCTTGCAGGCGTTCCACCAATAAGGAAGAGTTTTCTAGATACGCAAGTGTGACGAGCTCGTCCTCAGTGCGCACAACATAGTTCCGAATAATCTTCTTCAAGGTCGGATCTGTGGAGTTGTAAATCGGAAAAATGTAAGACTCATCCGTCCCATACCACTGAAGTCCACTGTCTGCTAGGTCTTTGATTGTTTCTATTGGAGGCTGAAACCTTAATAAAATAAAGGTAAATATAGTACATTTATGTTTTAATAGATAGATACTTTCTTTCACTGCTTAGGGCGTGGCCCGGTGGCAGCGCTGACAATGTAATAATACAATTGAGTTAAATAAACAATAATGTGAGTAATACCCTGTTAAAATGCCAATGACATCATAGTATACTAATACATACATAATTGTAACAACAATAATAATAACGCAATATTTTTATTTACTATCCTGACTATAAATCAGTCTTCTTTAGTCTCTTTTTAAAACTATTTACACTTTGAGGCAAAGTCTCCAGTAAATCTGCAGGTATTTTGTTCCATTCGTTTATTGTTCTATTTGCGAAGGAAAATTTACCCATGTCTATTTTCTGTTCCCTATTTCTTATTTTTTCCGAGTGATCATTCCTCCCACAGTATAATGGCTTGGATATGTCTCTCCATGCAGGTTCCCCCTTATAGGCTCTAAACATTGCACATAGCCTTGCTCGTCTCCTACGTTTTTCTAGTGTTTCCCAGGAAGTAGCAGTGCTGGTATGATTTTCGAATCGTTTACTTCTGTCTACAAATTTAGCTGCTCTTTTTTGAACTCTCTCTAGTGCCAGTTTTTGCCCCACCCGATACGGATCCCAGCATGCAGCACTATATTCTAATATTGGTCGAACTAAAGAAGTGTATGCCAAATTTCGCGACTTTCCATTGCTGCGTTTTAAAATCCTCATTACGAAATGCAACGCTTTCCACGCCTTCCCAGTGATCGAGTTTACATGTTCCCCCCACTCCAATCTTTGATTTAGTATTACGCCTAAATATTTGGTGCTATTTACTCTGAGTATTTTCATATTGTCTAGTTTATATGTTACGTTTGCCTTTGAAAATATAATTGTTTTACATTTGTTTGGATTTATCTCCATTTTATTATATTTATAATAATATCAAACAAATTTATTACGAGGGACGTTCAATAAGTCCCTAGAAAAAAGACAGAAAAACAAATGTTTTCCCAACAGAATCTCCTTTTAGCTCGATACGCTTTTCCCAGCGTCTCTCCAACTGTTTTAAACCTTCCAAAAAGTAGGATTTGGGATGCTCTTAAAAATAGGTATCTGTTTGGGAGATGACCACTTCCTTAGACGTGAGTCTTGTCCGCCGAGCCGCTTTTTCAGGTTTGGAAATTAAAAAAATGTCACTGAGGGGTAAATCTTTTGAAAACGACGGATGTTGTAGTAATTCGAACCTTAATTCAACAATTTTCACCATCGAAACTGCGCCGGTGTGCACTCTTGCATTGTCTTGATGGAAGAGAGTCTTCTTCTTTGCCTTTCTTCTTTTTTCTTGATTTCTCTGTTCAACCGCGACATTCCAGATTCTAGTTTAATTTTAGATTTGTCTCTGCCATTGGTCGATTGACCAACATGGCTGCCCATGTACAAGCAGACAGAACGAACGGAAGACTGAAGAACCGATTTTCAGAGTCCATTTTTACCCTTTATTTCGATTCAGTTCATTTACATACACCTAACCTAACCTAACCTAACTTAACTAGCAACCTCGAAACCTGTCGCTCGCCTGTCCCGAAGCCATACGTCTCCGTAACCAGTGGTTTAGTTGGACCGGAAAATATTTCCCGCTTTAGAATAACGTAACATGTTCACATTCAGTAAGAAAATCACCTAGAATATATACATAGCGCTGAAACGTCATGGGTGTTCTCTAGCGGATTAATATAGAACCTTACGGTTTTATGTTCATAAATACACTCCTGGGCAGTTTTCTGGCTCTCTAAGGTTGGCTACACTGCTGTTGGATTCAGAGAGCAGGAAGTGAGCACAACAGTTATGTTTGTGTGAATCCAAGTTTTATTTTGTGTTTTTATGAGGCGGATGATTTTGACACTCAATATGAGTCCAATTGTTGAATTAATAAGGTGCGTTCCTGGAAATA
Organism: Hymenopus coronatus; assembly: GCA_030762935.1. NCBI lineage: Eukaryota > Metazoa > Arthropoda > Insecta > Mantodea > Hymenopodidae > Hymenopus > Hymenopus coronatus. The sequence continues at coordinate 52,871,454 of CM060889.1, read as the reverse complement.
TTCTGTTACAAGTTAAGCACTGTCCGAAACCAATAGGAAAGGCTCAGGAAAGAGCCTTAATCTAAAACTGAATCTCGCTGTTCAACCGGTGCAATAATGCTGCATAGTACACGGTACGTTTAGTAATACGGTAGGTATTACGCGCATATTTCCGTCTCGCACACGCTGACCGTGACGTCATGCGGTTTATCTAATCACAGCCACGGCGTGCTTACATCTGTGGTAGTGTGGTCATTGTTAACAATTAAAAGCTTTGACGTCCAAAGTTAGAGGTTCTGATTTTCTCTATGAAATAAATCGCTAATAAAACAGATAAACTTGTTCAACTCAAACCATTAGATTTAAATTCTTGAAGCTATAGGAGCAATTGTTTAAATTATTAAATACAAAGGCTAACCTTATGCCCCTATGTCTCACACTCACTAAATATTGTAGGTATCACTGGTGGAATTCTTCTGTTTGATAACTGCATCCTAACAGAGTTTAAATTTACATTAATAAATAGCTCAAAATGTTAATAACTATTGCGGGGAAAAGAGTACATAATAAAATATATTACCCAATCCTGGTGTTTCCTGCTTCATGATGTGTTTGTTTATTCAGTTGTAGCATACTTTTTATTATTTATTTATTTTTTTTTTAATTTCTCTCTCGCCAAATCAGTACGTTTGTTTCCGGGTATTTTCCGTTTTCTGATTTTCTCTTGTTCATATTCTTCAGCCTAAGGAATGGCAGGAAGAACTTTCAGTGCCTTTCAATGCCTGTAAGTAACAGATGAGGTTGTGGTAGTTCATGAGTATACTGTAAGTCATTGCATTTTTGAGCATCAACATGCTTTTTAAAAACCTCTTTTGCGACTTCCTTACCATTATGTTAAACAAATCCTTCGACCAACAAATGGTTTCTGAATAATTTCAGCACATGAGGAATGATGTAAAAAGCAGATAAGCGACGATTTTCAGCTTCTCTAGCAGGATACACGATATAGTATTTTTCTCTTATAATTCCAAGGTCAGAGAGTAACTTCCTATTTGATCCCCCCATGTCACAGATAAAGGCATGAACTCGGAAACCTGTCGTCTTGATCAGTTGAACAAGGTCTGTTAGTAATTCTTTTGTTACTGCCTCATCAAAATTATGGTACAGCGTGGGCGAAAGGAGTAAATAATAAATCAACCGTAGTCATTACCCACTGCTGCAAAGTTTTACCAGTTCATTACCAGTGACCAGACCCAGAGCAATTGGCAGACTGAGGGCAGCCCGAGGTGTGTTAGACGTGTCCCTGTTCTCGGAGAGAACTTAACCACGTACTGACGGGATTGTGGTGTTTGCAGGATGGCGGGTGAATTTTGGGGTTGTTGAGTGACAGGTGGAGGCAAGTATTGCTCCTCGACGGTTGCCTGTTATGGTGCAACGGCCCTTGTGCACCGCTGGTGTGAAGTTTATTCAAAAAGTTTATTTTGGGTATTTTAATTTTGATATCCAAGCAACTCTTGAAGGATTGCAAGGAGCTTAGCCGTAGCAGCTGTTGGATTACCAGCGAGTGATGGTTGGGAGTACTATAGGTGAAGACGGTAGACAGTTACGCCAAGATCAAGCTGCACAAACTGCCAGTCTGAAGTGACAGATCATTTTTATAAAGAAATCGAGAACAATCCACCACATATGATGATTGGGGCAGGAGTGAGCGGTAAACATCTGTTTGGCCCGTATTTTTTGATGAGTCTGTAAATTATGAAACTTGTCTGAGGATCTCGAACAGTGGTTGTTCCCACACTGAGAGCCAGGTGATTAAAGGATACCGTTACGTTTCAACAGGACGGTGCTACATCGCATTTTGCATTGTCAGTTCGAAGGTGCTGGATTGGTGGAGGATCAGTTAATACTCTTGCCCCACTGCCTTGGCCTCCAAGAAGCCCTGCCCATATCCACAAGTTCGCGGGTTCAAGCCCGGCGGAGGACAATGGATTTTTTGGGGCGTAAAAATCCTTAGCATGGCTTCCTTCGGAAGGGAAGTAAAGCCGTGGGTCCCATGTCGTAGATTTACTGCACATAAAAGAACCTCAAGCTCATAGAGAGACCTCTGAGCAAAATTAAGCGGACTTTCACGCCCAGTATAGAATAGGACGGTGAGAACCACAGCAGCTAAAGAGCGTCCGAAAATAAAACACCTAACCTCACCACACCAGTGCACACTGGGGTATTATTAAAGAAGAGGTACACCACAAATGATGACCTGAAGGAAACAGTTCGTGCTGCCTTTGCAACAGTCACACCAGATAGGTATGTTGAAGAGGATGAATGAACGAGCTTGGCGCCGGATCCAACTGTCTGTTGAAACTGTTGGGATGCACACAATGTTTTGGAACCCCAGTCATGTAAACATTGTAAAATTGAAATGTGAAAAAGTTGAAAATAATGTAATTTTAATACCTAACAGCTGATTTATTATTTACCCCAGTAGGTAGGGACTTTTCGCCCACCTTGTATATTGGTTATTTGCACTTTCCTGCTAAGCTGCGTAGAACCAGGAACTGCACATAATTGGGGGGCTCAGTGCCAGAGGGAGCTATCCCACACATTGTGAAAAAATGAGATTTTTTTTTGTTTTTAGACAGCTTCTGCCGTCTCTCACGTCTATAGGAATCTTGGTAATTTAGAGTGCCATCTACAGTAACTTACAGAAACTGTGTCATTTTCCAAAGTGAGAAAGTTTGTGCCAGATGGAGTTGCCTGCTATGAAGTTGCCTGCTATTTAAAGAACAATGCCACCAAACTTACAGAACTTTAACTATTTTAATAGTATTGTTTATTGTTTAAACTATAGGCCAAGGAATAATGATTTTAGGCCTTAATACGTGAAACAGAATAATATGTAAGATTATTATTAAACATTAAGAATATTGTGTAAATAGTTGAAATTTTAGGCATTATACAATGCTGCAGATTATTCTGTTTTTCAAAATGGAGGTAAATAGTATAGCTAGTGAAGGAAAGAAACGAATATGCAAGCAAAACATATGGAAAAAAGTTATTGCTAAACGAAAAAGAAACAATGATGAGGAATATGAATAATATCATGTTTAGTTTCCCTCTCTGCATAAGTAAATTTTTAGTAAATAGTACGTTTCGCAGTGCTAAATAAATAAAAAAACCTGTTAAATATCATTTTTTTGTATTTTCTAGGACATTTCAAAATGTGGATCAAATACTGGATTTAAAAAAGTTGTACCTTAATATTACATTTTTCACCAAATCAACAACTCTAATAAAACTACTTTTTTCTCAAATTTAGCTATTTGTGGGATAGCTCCCTCTGGCGCTGAGCCCCTCAATTGTGTCTTCTGTGTTGTCATAACCAAAATCTAATTTCACTTTTATCTCATCAAAGCTCAGAACAAGGTTCTTCACAAACTCACTATCGAACTTGCTTTCTATTATAAGGTGCACTTAATTTAAATCATTAGATTAATGATATGGTGAATTGGACCAAGTTTTTTTTATTGTAATAGAGCTTGGTAGAGGATATTTAAGGCCTCTTAGACTTGCATCTCAAAGTGATTGGCTTTGAATTGTCATCAGAATACCACTTTTTATTACTTTCCCTATACGCACTATGTACATAGTGTATAGAGAAGGTATTGCACTCCACCAAAAATTCGATACTGAGATTTCAACGGAAATATATGTTTTAGGGTCCCCTGTATCCAAAAAAAAAAAGCATTTTCACAAAAAGGTACGTGTGTGTGTGAACACGATAACTCAAAAACGAAAAGTCGGTAAAATACCAAACTTGGCATTTAAGTTTAGTATCTTCCAGGGATGCGACACGAAGATTTTGAGAAAAATCCCCCCACCCCCAACTACCCTTTACATGGAATTTTTTTCGAAAATTTTGATTTTCTCAAAAGTGGCTCTAACGATTTTGATTGAAATTTCATATATTAAAGATATTTACCTGGCAAATAAAATGTATATCTTGAATTTTCTGGGAATAGCCTCTGAACAGTAGTTTATTCTGGATGAATTTGAATGAATTTTGAATAACTGCTAAACCGTAAGAGATGGACAAAAACTTACTACACAAAAAATGTAGAGCGCATTAAAACACACAATTTATGTTATATACATTTTTTTCGTGGAGTTCGTCGTTTTTGAGACATTCCTTATTTTTGGTTTCATCTATGAAAAACGTAAACTTTTCTCATACAGGAACTTATCAACTCCTATCCATATAAACAAAGGAACTTGATTAACATAGCAACCAGCTTTTGACTATCACTTTAACCTATGGTTGTTCCTTATTTCGCTTCTTCTTACAAGGAAGCAGGTGATAAGACTATTTGTGCTAATTTTTTGTGATTATCATAGACTAAATAGAAGTATAAGCTTTTTAGGAATAATTTGTTGCAGAGATATAGAGAAAGTCATGTGAATGGCACACATCAGACTTTATGTACCTGCAAGTAAAGCTTGCTGCTGGTAAAATGAGAACATTTGCTGGAATGCACGTTCAACACGTCTTAACTTTTACATTTTGGATTGTGCTTTTTTGCAATTCAGTTTCCAAAAGTATTTCTGTCTGCTCTAATCCTAAATTATGACTTCTAAGTACTTCTACATCAGATTTAATGACCTCTCTATTTGTAGTTGCTGTGTTAATTGACGAGGGAAACGTAACAGGATTTTCGGAGATATTTACTTCTGAATTGCTGTCTGTTTCTTCTAACAGAAGATTTAATATTTTTTGCACCTTTGTTTAGAAGCCGTTTTTGTCTCCTTTTCTTAGAACTGTTAACTTTCTAATACAAGTCATTAGACAACTTTAAAGTTAAATGTGGTACAGCAATTGTTTTTAATATTTTTAGGAGCAGGCTTGAGGAGCTCCGCTTCAAATCTCGTTCATAATCTTCGCCGTCAAAATCTATGAAAAATGCTAGAATTATCTGGACAGAAACGATCACTCCGTCTACATAACTGAACTAATTTGTTTCTTAGCTTAGTATTTTTGGGGAAACTATGGTAAGAAATACCTGATGGTGAGGTTTTCTAACCAATGTTGATGCAGGAAGCAACTGTACAGGTGTCGTTAATTCCTTATTGATCATATACAGCATTCATTGGAGGCTTGTACAATCAAAATTGCAATGAGAGCAATACTGACGTCATCAGCACGGAAGTTCACTGCGCATTCCAGCTGGTGATGCCTACCGTGTTACTCAACGTACCGTGGGAGAGATCAAGTCACCGAGCCGTGACGCAAAGAGCCACACTTGGCACCCGTGTTATAAACAGTGCATAACATCTCAGGCTCAAGGTTAATGTGCAATGTTTGTGCGCAATTGCACCGAGTGCTTTACTGTGTGCAAGACAATATTAAGTGTAAAATACAAAACATGAATATTAAACTTACTGTGGTAAGGTAAGAATAGCCGAAAGCCCTCCTGCATAAGCTGAAGAAATAACCAGAAAGTAAAGAACAAACCACGCGACCAAGTGTCGCAAGGGAATATATCGATAACCGGCGTCTACCTCATCACCAGGAGCTTGCAGCAACAGCATCCCTGTTGTCTGAAAACTGCATTCATATATGGTAGAGTAAGGGCCGGCTGTGCCTTCACCTGAAAGCAAAATATTGTTCTTTAAATGGTTCAGAAATTACTAAATCCTGCCCCGCTGAGATGTGTTACCCACGCTCACCTTCCTACCCCTTTACCATGATGGCTAATAGCACTGTACGACTGACAAGCCCGCCTGGGTAGCATGTCTGCCTCACGTTCAAAAGGTCGTGAGTTCGAATCTCGCTTAGGGTGAGTTACCCGGGTTTTTTCGGGGTTTTCCCTTATCCTGAGAAGACGAATGTCGAGTAATTTTAAGATCCATGGAACCCGAGATCATTTGAGCATCATATTATCAATTGCATTCATCGTCCGATATGACCAAACCAGGTTAAAGGACGTTAAACTACACAAAAAAAAAAAAAAAAAATCTGATGTGTTACACTCACATAACTTTCTCTAGCTGTTCTACAAACTTCATACATAAGATTCTTCTTCTTTCTGCACCTTGCTAATCGAGGTACTCATTAGCACAATGTTCTTATTATTTAGTTCCGCATAAGTAGGAAGAAATAAGGGAATACACTAGGCTAAACCAATAGTCAAATGTTTTAAAAGCTGTCGTTATGCGATTGTCATTACAAATCGCTACTTTTTTTGGCCAGGAGTAGAACAAAAGAAAAACGGCCACTCCCGTCTGAGAAAAGTACAAGTGCTTCACAACTGAAACTAATAACAAAAAATACATCGAAAACGGTAAGCTCCACGAGAAAAATGTATATGACATAACTTGTGTATTTTAACAAGACCTAAATTGTTTGTATAGTAAGTTTTTGTCTATCTCTTACCGTTTACTAGTAGTGCCAAATTAAGCAAAACTCATCCAGAATAAACAGGTCTTCAAAAGGTATTCCCAGAAAATTCAAGATATACATTTTATTTATTAGGTAAATATCTTAGATATATGACATTTTAATCAAAATCGTTAGAGGCATTTTTAAGAAAATCAAAATTTTCGAAAAAAGTTCCATGTAAAGGATAGTTTGAGGTGGGGGGATTTTTCTCAAAATCTTCGTGACGCATCCCTGGAAGATACTAAACTTAAATACCAAGTTTGGTATTTTACCGACTTTTCGTTTTTGAGATTCACAGACACACTCACTCACACGGAGCTTTTTGTGAAAATGCTTTTTTTTTGGATATTGGGAACCCTAAAACATATATTTCCGATGAAATCTCGGTATCGAATTTTTGGGTGGAGTGCAATACCTTCTCTATACACTATGTACATAGTGCGTATAGAGAAAGTAAAAAAAAATGCCGGTCCCCGTAGCCGCACTCGCTAAAGTGTCTCGCTTTGGTGCTTCACGGCGCACGGAATCGTGGGTTCGAGTCCCGCCTTGGGCATGGGTGTTTCTGTGTTTGTATATGTAAAAAGGAAACATGAATAGGTCAACTAAGGAAATTTAGAAACTAGAAAAAAGAGGTAAAAAAGAATGCAGCGCCGGAGTCTTGACAAGCCTCCGGGGCTGTATTTTTATTGAATTAAAAAAAACCAACAGGGTGACTAACAAGGCCAAAACATAAAAACTGCAAAAGCACTCTACATGGCAGATACATGCTTAAACTGAAGAATACTCCCAGCTATTTGTTGATAAGAATACATAAAGATTCCAGATGCATTAACCCTCTTATATAATACGAGGGGCGATCAATAAGTCCTTAGAAACTCCAAGAAATTGCACTCGTAGCATCGAAAAAGGTTTGTATCTAATCTGTGAGACTTATCAGGTCTATAAAAGAAAGAGACAGATGTACTTGCAAAGAGCATTTAACACACAATAGAGGGAATTTAGACAGAGCACGTAATGTCCCAAAGTCAAGACTAGAAACAAAACCCGACGAGTTACCTCTCATACAGTATAGTAACCGTCATCTAGTACTGGATGGTAGTTAAAGTTTCACCAGGTGATTTCGTTGCCATATAGGTGATTGAATCAACAATCTTGTGCTTATTTAGAAAGATGGAAGCAAACAAATTTCGTGCGGTGATCAAACACTTCTATTTAAGAGGCGTAACACCGAAAGAGATGAAAGCCAAGTGGGATGAAGTTCATGACATACGAGGTACGTCCAGAAAGTAAGTTCCGTTTGGTAATAACATTAAATTGTGTACAGATACAGAATAATGATTTATTGCACAACATTCTACAACTCTTAAACTACCTTTCCACAGAACTGCCGAAATTTTGCAGGCATTTGTCATAGCGTGGCACAAGTTTTTGTATACCTTCTTCATAGAAGTTTGCCGCCTGTTGCTCAGTAAGAATCTTTGGTACCCAACGTGAGCAAAGTTTAAGAAATTTCAGTTTTTCAGTAACAATTTCATGAATTAATGATCGTGAACTTTGGGGAAATTCCATTGCGAGAGCATTAATTGTAAGCTTACGGCAGTTCTTCTGTAATCAAAAATGGACGCCCACTTCGTTCTTCATCGTGCACTTCACTACATCCTTCATTGAACTGTCGGACCCATCTTCTCACAATTGAATCACTCATCGCATTTTGTCCGTAAACTAGGCAAATTTGCCGATAAATTTAATTTGGTTTCACTTTCCTAGCATTCAGAAAACGAATCAAAGATCTGATTTCACAAGCGACGGGATTTTCAATCAACACCGACATTGTAAACAAGCACAACAAAGCGTATGTGGCTGACAGCGATCTCAAAATGGCGCACGTTTCTTCTCCTTGATGCAGAGCGTCTACCGCGCACGTGCGGAACTGCGATCGCAGCGCTGCAGTGGAGATAAATTGAAAAGGAACTTACTTTCTGGACGTACTTCGTATATGCTCCTGCGTTTGCAACAATTTACAATTCGACAAATTAATTTAAAATTGCCCGTACATCCACAAATGATGAACTCGTTTCGGACCTCCAGTAGAAGTGACTTCCTTCAAAATGATTGACAAAATCTAGGATATGGTTTTGAGTGATGGACGAATCAAAGTTTGTGAAATAGAAGAGTCCACAGGTATATCACAACGTACTTTAATTTTGCATAAAAAAATAGGTCTGACAAAGGTCTTGGAAGATGGGTGCCGCGTTGCTCTCAATGGAGAATAAACGCAATCTTGTGATCGATTTGGAAGCTGATTTGGCACTTTTCCATTGCAATCCTGACGAGCTTCTGCGTCGATACATAACTGTGCATAAAACATTAATACACCACAACACTCCAGAGATAAAAGTACAGTCGAAATAGTGGCAAAGGTGATGAAATCTGCAGACAAGGTGATGGCCTGGGTTTTTTTTTTTTTTTTTGGGATGCGCATGGAATCATCTATATTGATTACTTGCACAAAGGAAGAAAAATAATCGTTATTGCACCGGTTGAGCGGAGAAATCAAGAAAAAAAAAAAAAAATAAAACGCCCTCTTCTGGTAAAGAAAATGATTCTCTTCCACTAAGACAATGCAATGGTGCACACCTGCGCAGTTTCGATGGCCAAAATTGTAGAATTAAAGTTCGAATTACTACAACATCCACCGTATTCACCAGATTTGTCCCCCAATAACTTTCTTTTATTTCCGAACTTGAAAAAGTGGCTCGGCGGAAAATGATTCACGTCTAACGAAGAGGTCATCTTGCAAACAGATACCTATTTTGAAAACCTTACTGAAATCCTACTTTTTGGAAAGCTTAATACAGTTGGAGAAACGCTGGGAAAAGTGTATCGGTTAAAAGGAGATCATGTTGATAAATAAATTAAAATCTACCAAAAATTATTTGTTTTGTATCTTTTGTTAAGGACTTATCGAACGCACCTCGTATATTTGATTCATATGTTTATGAAAACATAAGTTTGAAAATTGTCTTCAAATATAAAACGATCATATTAAATAAGGAACTAGTTTTATTGCACAACAACCTATTCAACGTCAGCAGGCGACTAATGCACAGAATATTTACATAAGTAATAGTGGCAAAGTTATAGGTAACAAGATTTTGAAGAAATAATAATAATAATAATAATAATAATTACTTACCGAGCAATAAGTCAGCAGATTTGGAAACGATGTAGAGGACTATGATAATAACAACTACAGAGATGAAAAGTGCGCACCACATGTTGCTGGTGAACGGCAGCACAGGAATCAACCAGGCCGGTAGCATTTGGGGCTTCGGAGTAACTGCGGTCAAACCGCTTTGGTAAAAAGCCATGCTGTAAAGCAAATAAGAAACCTCTGAAATAAGATTTATGTTAAAAGTTGTTGTTCTGATATTTTGGTTACATTATGCAAACTATTACCTGTCTGAAGAATGAATGCAGACGGCCACGAATGGAAAGCTTGCGTAAACACAAACAGATAAGCGGTATTACGTCATCACTCCCGGTGCGCACACTTTACAGCACGACAATACTGGCATAAGCAGTTGGACGGATTCAAATCAAGTCAAAATGTAAACACCGTCGCGCGTAGTTATGCACTCACAAAGTAGACAATTAATATTCATTAGTGATAAAGAAAACAGCAAGTTTAACCTGTTGTGGATTGTTTAGTTTATTCCTGTTTACGTACGCTGTGCTGATGTTTTGATGGTCAGACTGTACTGCACTATATTCCAGCCTGCTCTGACCGCTTTAAACCGTGCCAAGCTGCACCAGTGAACTCCACAAACAACTGCATTCTTTCGTCAGACAGGTAGTACTTTCACCTTAGGAATGAAAAATTCAATACCATAGTTGGGATTTGAGCCACGGATCTTCCGGTCTCTAGCCGTTTGCTCTACCACTGAGCTACCATGGCAACATTCCGGCATAGCATTAAATTCCTCAACTGACTTTAATGTGTCCCGGTAAACCACGAGGTGATCTCAAATTATTTTGAGATGACAACCCCAATGTCGTAAGTCCTTTAAGTCCGGGCCTCATAATATAGCCAATTATTATGGTCAATTAGTGTTAATTTGTTCTTTCACACACGCCGTGTGTAGGACAGGAGTTGGATAGGTAGAGACAGACTGAAACTTTTTGCAAAACTGTTTCATTTGGATATAGGGGGACCCTAAAGGTATATTTACGGTGAAACCTCGGTACGAATTTTTGGATAAACTATAATACCTTTCCTGTACATTGTACAAATTACGTGTAGACAAAGTAAAAATGATGATTTAAATACAAGATGATTCAAAAATACTTTTACAAAGTTTGGTGACAGGTTCCTTACAGCAAAACAAGAAAAATTGTTTAAAGAAATATGTGTCCCAAAACCCTTCGTTCACGATTTATTGAGGTTCAAAATATTATTAATCCAAACATTTTAAAATGTCAGTTTATTCTATTTTTGACGTAGTCAGTTTGTTAGGAAATGTTCCACGCAAACATCACTTACAGAAAATGGTCCAAATGTTCTCCTCTTGCGTCTAGACAAGCATGCACTCGTCGAAGCATGGAATGTCAAATACACCCAGTTAGTGTCGTATGATTTCGCAGGCTTACGTGGCAAGAGTTAAGCGTTTCTTCATCTAGGATATCTACTACATTAAACAATGGTTTAAAGTTCCCCCAAAAGATAAAAATCCTAAGGACTGAGTTGGGAGGAACGCGCAGACCATGGAACTGGTCCTCCTCTATCTATCCACTTGTCATGCTAGATACAAGCCAGTGCATCTCGAACAATGAGACTAAAATGTGCTAGAGCATCATGCACAAATCACTTGTTTCTTTTTATTTGCCTAGGCACATTTCCTAATAAATCTGGGAGAGTGTTCTAAATGAAGTCCCTGTAGACAACACTTGTAAGGCGTGCTGGAGGAATGTATTGCACATCTGATAAATGTTAACAAGTAGCCATGGCAACACAAGGCCAACTCTGCAGGGTAAAATGGTTCAAAGCCTTCTATGAATGAGTGCATAAATAAATTTATTAGGTTGGATCCGTTGAAGGTGACTTTCATTAATAAATTGATAACGCGAAAACGAAGCGTTTTAGAGCATATGTTTATATGAACCTATTTTCTTATTTGGATGTCAGGAATTCATCCCCAAACGTTTCAAAAGTATTTTGTAAGTGAGTAGCAGATGGAACTTACCTGTAGTCCATATAGCAGAACCCTTTGTTGAGCATGTACAAAGCGCTAAGACCAAAGTCTGTCCTATCTTCTGCCATAGCTCCAATAATGCCGACGCCACTTCCATTGTCCCATACATCACCCCACCAGTTTTCAAAATCGTGCAGCAATATCCAGGAGATATTATGTTTCTTTCCAAATTCAAACAAGGCTTGGAACTCGATACCATCAAAAACTGGCGGTTCCTCTTCTATCATCATCACCGTGAAGGGAATATAGGATATACTCATTGCTTTCACTTCTTTTCCCATGAGATGTTGAGTTTTGTCGGGGAATAAATCCACTTCATAAAGGAATCCTTGGTCAGGAACCCAAACGTCCAGAAGAACCGCCTCAGAGGGATTTTCTCCCACGAATTTGTGCGTGTATATCTCTAGCACAAAATCTAGTTCTTGTGAAGTTCCCAAAAGATGTTCTTTCTCATGCGTAGCATTGTCTTCAATGTTGCCATCCATCTGTAAAATACAGCAGATTGAAAGTAGCTGTTGCCATTTAATACTATACAGTACTAAGAAGTGTATCAGGTCGAGAATGCTATTGGGAACACGAGGCCCACCAAATTGCTTTTCAATATTTCATTGAACATTAAGAAAAAATGAATTTTCAACGTGAACAAATGAAAGGCTACATCTGAATTATATGGACAAAGCCTTCTTATACACTCTTTTGTTAATGAATTTTGCAATAGATTCTTTACTTGAAGTAGCACATGTCTTTGAGAGTTACGTCATTTCTTAATTATACTATAAGTATTAATGGCCTCTGAAACTCTTACTGTAAGTACTTACAGAGCTCGTTGGCATGGCAATTAATAAATGAATTGTAAATTTAGCTTACAATACCAAATATATGTTCAGAAAGATTAACTTGCATATCAAGTATTTAAAAAAAAATGTATTTACGCTAAAGCTAGGAATACAATGAACAGCCCGCCTGGGTAGCGTGGTGGTAGCATGTCTGCCTCACGTTCAAAAGGTCGTGAATTCGAATCTCGCTTAGGGTGAGTTACCCGGGTAAGGTTTTCCCTTATCCTGAGAAGACGAATGTCGAGTAACTTTAAGCTCCATGGACCCCGAGATCATTTGAGCACCATTTCACCAATTGCATTCATCGTCCGATATGACCAAACCAGGTTAAAGAAAAAAGAACCTAGTGTAACACTTGATGGGATTGAAGGTTTAATTAAACCACCTAAAGATGCCCGCTATGAATAAAAGAAAATCTGATGTGTTCCACTCACATGACTTTCTCCAGCTTTCCACAAACAAAGTTTCCTTACAAGAGATGTTTCTTTTATCTAAGTCATCCCAATCGAATAAAATGATCTCGTTACTTACTTCCTTGTATGAGTGAGGTTTAATAAGTCATTGGAAAATCCAAGAAATGACATTCATAGCGTGGAAAAAATTTGTTTGAGACTGGTATCTAGCGTGACAGATGGATAGGGGAGGAGGACCAGTTCCCCGACCTCAATCCTTTGGGGGCAACTTAAATCATTGATTTATGCAGCAGACTCCTAGATGAATCAACTCTTATTCTACATGTCATAGAAGTACACAAATCTTACGACACCGACTGGGAGTATTTGACATTCCATACTTCGATGAATACATGTGGTCTAGACGCAAGAGAACATTTGGATCATTTTCTTTAAATGGTGTTGTGTGGAACACCTCCTAACAAGCTAAAAATGGAAAAAAGTGCCACTTAAAAATGTTTCTATTAATAGCATTTTGAAGTTCAATAAATCAGGAACGAAGGGTTTTGGGTAATTGTTCTTGTTTTGATGTAATAAACCTGTCCACCAACTTTGTATTGTTCAATCACCATGTTATTAATACCTGAATCAATTACTAGATAGTAAGGATATATATATATATATATATATATATTTACCTTTTCCAGGAAACCCATGTTTTCAATAGCCTCTTGGTCAGCGAGGAGGTTAACAATCAGCAGATCTGGCATCCAGTTCATAGATTTGCTGCTAAAAACTTCATCCATAATTGCTTTATGGGGAATCCCTTCAATTGGAAGATAAATATAACATCTGTTAGCTCTATTCACGGAGGAAGGTGAACGAAAGAGCTTGGTCAACTTTTCAACCATCCATTTTATGTCATTGACTTGTATGACGTAGGCAAAACAGCCTGCATTTATTGTCGTCAACAATAGATTGTCAGATAGGCTATTGTTGCTGTCGTTCGTGATGTAGAAAACAGGCACTTCTGATTCCGGCAGGTAAATACCAGGAGTTTCAGTGATAACTCCTATGCAATTTGTTTCAGAGAAATGTTTTGAAACTACTGCATTTGTAAGATGCTGGATCTCGTTCATTATCTTGTCGTCGTTGTTCTGTAAGGTTCTTTTGCTGGACTCCAGAAGAAGTATGATTATCAGCCAGAGCGTATTCATTTTCACTGCGCTGTATATTCTTCTATAACATTAAAATAACATGGTATATTGATTAACTAGACAAAGATGTTCTGTAGCACCGACAAATTAAGAAAAAAATCTGATGTGTTCCATTCACATGACTTTCTCTACATCTCTGCAACAAATTATTGTTAAAAAGCTTATGCTTCTATATACTTCATACTAATCGAGAACAAAAATGTCAGAAATAGTCTTATTACTTGCTTCCTTTTAAGTAGAAGCGAAATAAGGGAGTACCATAGGTTAAAGTGATAGTCAAAGACTAGTTGCCATGTGACGGGAGTTCCTTTGTTTGCATGGACAGGAGTTGACAAATTCCTGTACGAGAAAATATAAGTTTTTGAAAGTTGAAATAAAAAACAATGAATAAATAAAAACGATCAACTCCACGAAAAAAAATTGTATAACATAAATTGTGTGTTTTAACGTGCTCTACATTTTCTGTGCAGTAAGCTTTTGTTTATCTCTTACCGTTTAGCAGTTAAGCAAAATTCATCCAGAATAAAGAGGTCTTCAGAGGCTATTCCCAGAAAATTCAAGATATACATTTTATTTGTGAAGTAAATATTTTTAATATGCGATATTTTAATCAAAATCGTTAGAGCTATTTTTTAAAAAATAAAAATTTTCGAAAAAAAGTTCCATGTAAAGGATAGTTTGGGGTGGGAGGATTTTCTTGAAAATCTTCGTGTCGCATCATTGGAACATACCAAACTTAAATACCAAGTTTGGTTTTTAACGGTCTGTTCGTTTTTGAGCTGCCCACAGACACACACACACACACACACACACACACACATACACATAGCAGACACACACACACGGACATGTTTCTAAAAATGCTTTTTTTTTTGGATTCAGGGGGTCTCAAAACATGTATTTCCGGTGAAATCTCGGTATCGAATTTTTGGGTACAATGGTAACAATGGTGCAAAGAAAGTACACTGTCATTTATACAATATGCCACTTGTGACAGTTGGATATATACGTTTCCATGGCTAGATCCAAATCACTGTTCCTCTGACCTAGACATGGGACGATTCATGAACGAATCGTTCATATGAACGACTACATTCATCGCATGAATCGTGTCTATCTTGGCATTAATCGTCGTTCAAAATGAATCACGAGAATCCTGCTAGTCTCAACATGAATCGTAGTTCAAAAAGAAACGTGTTCTCTGTTGCATTAAATGCATCTGTAATGCCAACTCCTTAAAAACGTTCTTAAAATGAAGAAATAAATACCACTGGAATTATGCAACAGTACCAATATTATGATTTGAGTTTACCTACAAGATTAGTAAACTAAAGTTACTGAAAGCCAATGGATCTACTTTTGTTTTAGAAAGCAAGCTTGTGATATTGTTGGCGACAAAATACACTCGACGAGTGTGAAGCATAATTAACTCCAGTCTTGATTACTTTTTACCTTCTCTAGCCCCGTATGTACAATGTACATAGGGATAGAGAAGTACAGTATTCCACCCAAAAATTCGATGTCGAGATTTCACGGGAAATATATGTTTTAGGACCTCCCGAGTCTAAAAAAAGCAAATTCAGAAACAGGTCCGTGTGTGTGTGTGTGTGTTTGTCTGTGGACAGCATAGCTCAAAAACGAAAAGACGGTTAACTACCAAACTTGGTATTTAAGTTTGGCATCTTCCAAGGATGCGACACAAAGATTTTCAAGAAAATCTCCCCACTCCTAACTACCCTTTACATAGAAAAATTTTCAAACATTTTGTTGTTCTTAAAAATGGCTCTAACGATTTTGATTAAAATATCACATATTAAAGCCATTTCTATCTTAAATAAAATATGTATCTTGGATTTTCTGGGAATAGCTTCTAAAGACCTGTTTATTCTGGAAGAATTTTGCTTAATTTAGAATAACTAGTAAACCGTAAGAGATACACAAAAACTTACTATACAACAAATGTAGATATCGTTAAAATACACAAGTTATGTCATAAACATTATTTTCGTGGAGCTTAGCGTTTTAGAGGTATTCCTTGTTATTAGTTTCAGTTGTGAAGTACTTTTCACAGACGGGAGTGTTCGTTTTTCTTTTGTTCTACACTAGGCCAAGCAAAGAGGCGATTTACAATGACAATTGCATAACGACAGCTTTTAAAACATTTGACTATCGGTTTAGCCTAGTGTATTTCCTTATTTTCTTCCTACTTATACGGAACTAAATAATAAGAACATTGTGCTAATGAGTACCACGATTAGCAAGGTGCAGAAAGAAAAAGAATCTTACGTAAGAAGTTTGTAGAACAGCTAGAGAAATTCATGTGAGTGTAGCACATCAGATTTTTCACTAAACTCACACACAAATGTGTCTCGTATCTGTTCCTCTTCCCACACCAGGACTACTTAATTGCAGTTTGATGCAGATTGCGTGATTAACGTGTTGGTGAAACACATGTTTAATTCAGGGTTTACGTAACCGACATGGATTAAAATGTTCTGTCTTCTTTGAGAACTAATTAAAACCTCTCAGCTTATTTATTATCCAGAGCTTTTAGAATTTATAATTATGTTTGATCTCACTTTGATGAACGTATTGCCGTTACACACAATGTTAGTTGATTGTCATTATTTTCCCTATTAGGTAAATAGTACGCAAAGAGAGAAGGCATTGCATTCCGTAAAACAATTCGACAACGAGATTTCACTGCAAACACACGTTATAGGGTCCCTTGAAACAAAAACAAAAATATGATGTGTTCCATTCACGTGACTTTCTCTATATCTCTGCGACAAATTATTGTTAGAAGGCTTCTATTCACTTCATGCTAATCGAGAAAAAATTAGCTTGTAAGTAGAAGCGAAATAAGGGAGTAAGTTAAAGTGATAGTCAAAAGCTGGTTGCTATGTGACTGATGTTCCTTTGTTTGTATGGACAGGAGCTGACAAATTCCTGTATGAGAAAAGTATACGTTTTTTAAAGCTGAAACCAATAACAAGGAACATCTAAAAAGCGAGCAACTCCACGAAAAAAATGTATATAACATAAATTGTGTATTTTAACATGCTCTACATTTTTTGTGTTTTAAGTTTATTTCCATCTCTTACGGTTTAGCAGTTATGCACAATTCCGTAAAATTCATCCAGAATAAAGTGGTCTTCAGAGGCTATTCGCAGAAAATTCAAGATATACATATTATTTATCAGGTATATAATATATATTTAATATACGATATTTTATTCAAAATCGTTAGAGCCATTTTTGAGAAAATAAAAAATTTCGAAAAAAAGTTCCACGTAAAGGACGGTTGGGGTGGGGGGCTTTTCTTGAAAATCTTCTTGTCACATCCTTGGAATATACCAAACCTAAACACCAAGTTTGGTTTTTAACGGAATTTTCGTTTTTTATCTATGCTGCCCACATACATATACACGGATATTTGTCCAAAAATGCTTTTTTGGATTCAGGTCTCAAAATATGTATTTCCGGTGAAATCTCGGTATCGAATATTTGGGTGCATTACAATACCTTTTCTATACACTATGTACATAGTACGAGTAGAGAAAGTAAAAATTAGAAAAAAATGTGTACGTGTATGTATGTTTGTGTGGGCGTGTCTGTGAACACGAACACTGAAAAACGAAAAGTCAGCTAAATACCAAATTTTGAGATTGTGTCAAAATATGTGAGATCCAAAGACAGCAAAACTTTTCACGGCTAAATGACCATGCAACATTTTATGTAGGATCATTAAGTTATAAGGTAACCTCTATCGCGACCTCTCTCCACTGCGCGAGAAATCCGAGAGCCGCCGGGAAAGTGGTACCGGAAAAGGCGCACTAAAATACCTATCTTAAAATAAATTACGGAAATGTTGACCTGCTCATGGGCAGCACAATTTGCGAAAATATTCTCTCTTACTCGTCTAAGCTTAGCAGCAGGAATCCTTGTGATTTCTTGGATGATGCTGTCACTAAGTTTCTGTAGATTACACAGGGATTTCTGCTGCTCAAAGAGAACATCTTTAACTTGTTATACTGCCAGTTTGGGAGCAGATGGTCAATATTTTCGGCATTTATTTAAGGTAAGAGCTCAAGGCGTCTTTGTCGGCATCACTTTCCCAACGACTCTCGGATCTCTCGCGCAGTGGAGAGAGGCCGTGAGAGGGGTTACCTTATAATTTAATGATCCTATACATTCTGGTGGAACTAAAGCCTAGGTTGTTTCTATCTCACAGTATGTGGCTTGATGATCTTGCACTATCAGTTTTTGCCCAACATCAATGTTTTCTGACAACTGATTTTGGATGCCGTTCACGAATTTCGTCAGTGAACGAACGGCGACCACAATTAAACTCGTTATACCGGCGTTTCATAGGCAAAGAATGGAGCTTCTCGCCAAATGTAATAGTAAGTTGATCAATGCACTGTTGCCTTGACACTCCACGTTGAAAATCATAATAAATCACCGCACGAACATTTCCACGAGTTGATTCCATCTCTTCGCTGAGACACAATTATAAAGTCAGTGTAAACAACACAAATAACGCTATATTGCCAAAATATTTTAAGTAGATTAATGTCAATAATGTCTAACTTTCCTGTGGAAATACCAGTTGGCATTTACAGAAATCAGTGATGCCAAAGCTCAAAATAAAAATAGTGGCTCTCGTAACACATATTAAATGGGGTTGCTTAGGTAGCAGTAGCAGCAGTAGTAATAGTTTAATATATGGTATTTTAATCAAAATCGTTAGAGCAATTTTTGAGAAAAACATTTTTGGGTCGTCTCCTTAGCGCAGGAGACCTGGTCCGGGGCGCATTCAACCTCGTGAGGTCCTTGGGGGGCCAATTGAGGAGCTACTTAGTTGTGAACTAGCGGCTCCAGATTGAGAAGACCGCATCAACCGGCCGGGAGGGACTCGAGGCGCTGATCACGTCTCACCCTCCTGCACTGCACCTCATTCGGGCAGAGATGGGGGATGCAGCGGCCGGGCGATAGGCCTTGGTCCCTTGCGGAATGTTCTGCCATGGAGAAAAAATGAAAAATGGTCCATGTAAAGGGTAGTTAGGGGTGGGATTTGAACCACGGATCTCCCCATCTCTAGCTGGTTGCTCTGCCACTGAGCTACCATGGCAACATGCCGGCATAGCATTGAATTTCTCAACTGACTCGCATGTTTCCCGGTAAACCACAATTTTTCAGTCTGACTCTACCTATCCAACTCACACGGCTTGTGTGAAAGAACAATAAATCCAATATATTTCATCGAATTCATCGAATTCTTGGGTGGAATACAATACCTTCTCTATCCACTATGCACATTGTACATGCGGGCTAGAGAAAGTAAAAATCAGTTCCAAATACAATCCTTGATTCACTGCTGCAAATAATTCACTCAACATTTCGACATGTAGGCAGTTTACGGCTGCACGCCATATATGCTCACGCTAACACTCCAGTCACACACGACACAGTACAAGTCGCACACAATGACACTGGCTTGCATTCGTTCCTTATTTTATAGCTAGAAAATGACGTCACAGAACTTTCTGAAAACTTGTCAACGTTACTGGACGCTTCTAGACGAATCTCGAGTGTACTAGACGTATCACGTCCCGAAGTCTCATTTCCTTTTCTTCGCATTCCATGGTCTCCGACTGCGACGAGTCACATACTAAGGCGAACCCCTGCAGGAGATGGCACTGTTACATTTAGATATTTTAGTGCATACAAATTCCATGTCGATTAATGATATATTTCCTTTGATGATAGTCAGCGGCGTATTATAAATATGACCTGGAGCAACGAGTTCCTTATGACTCACAGGGTTCTAGCTGCAATTGTGCTCCTACCTTTGACCAGTGACGTATTGGCTACCACGCTTCAGCTCCGCTCTGTTCCTAGATGTTCACTTGAGTACACATGAGTAGTTTGACTAGACAAGCCGACCTGGAACACTTTGATTTTTTTTATTTTGGATAGGCGATGGCACTGATACATGGGATGAAGTTGGAGCACCGGTTGAGATGGCGGGGGAAACCGGAGAAAACCCGCCCCTGCGCCACTTTGTCCACCACAACATGCGGTCGCCTGGGACCAAGTGGGCTAACCACACCTTGGTGAGATAGGTAGGTAGGACAGAGGGCACTCGGCGCTGAACAGGCTATTATATCTCTGCCCCACGATGGGAGGAAGGGATAAATAGATATTTTGTTTGTTAACGATTCTATCAGCACCACCGGTGTACCGAAATTTCGTCCTGCAGGTGTTCTTTTATATTCCAGTAAATCTATAGACGGGGACTGTCGCTTTTAAGCACATTTAACAACCATCACGACTAACACTCAGCCCAGACCGATGGTTTTTAAGTGTACTTAAAGGCAAATGCCCCTGTCTATAGATTTATAGTAGTAGTGGCAGTGGCAGTGGTAGTGGTAGTGGCAGTGGCAGTAGCAGAAGCAGTAACTAATGGCACGACAGCTCACAAGGAACCTTGGCCTACCGCCCGGCCGCTGCGTCCCCCATCTCAGGGTGCAGTATTGGAAGGTGAAACGTGGTCAGCGCCTCGGACCCCTCCGGCCGGTTAATGCGGTCCTCAAGACCTGGAGCCGCTATTTCTCCATCAAGTAGCTCGTCAATTAGCCCCACAGGGACCTCACGAGGCTGAGTGCACCCCGGTCCAAGTCTCCCGCTTGGCAAGCAGCCGCGCAAGGGGACGACCAGTCAATAGGTTTACTGTAATGTAAAAGAAATTCCGGTGCACCGAAAGTGCTGATACGATCCTGGTAATTGGCAGCAGCGTTAACGAACGAAATATTTATTTTTCCCCTCCTCCTGGCAGAGGCGACGGCACAATGAGAGAGTACCTACAGTTACCAAATTGTCGTTTAGTGCCCTCAAAAGTGAACCTTATACCCCAGCACCAACCAGAGAGCAGCCTTTTTCCCTGTCACGCCGCACCGAAGCACCATCGCCGACACTCTGAAAGAGACCAAAGGGGTGAAAACTGAATGAAATGACATTGAGGGACAGGAAATTCGAGGAATGAAAGAAACTCCTCCAGCATTCGGTGGAAAAACCCTGAGAAAAACACGGCTGAAACCCGAGACCTTGAGAAGGTGACCCGCAATCGGCTCCTACAAGCTTAAACGTGAACGGAGTAATTTTGCGTGCTCTTTTCGACAGTAGTACGTAACATTTAGTTTCTTGTTTAAAACAGGAATATTCTTACACAAAACCTGAAACGATTTTTGGTTGATATTACATTTATTCAACAGAATAATACACTATCTGCCATGTCAATGTAAACCTGTCGTTGAAGCATTAATTAATAACTCTATGGACAAACTCCGGGAAGTTATTGGAATACGAAACACGTTCACAACATGCATAAGAAATTATACACAGTCTATACTAACACGCGAACTCCCTCTTTTTACTTTCTCTACACGTACTATGTACATAGTGTACAGAGAAGGTATTGTAATGCACGCAAAAATTCAATACCGAGATTTCACTGGAAATATACGTTTTAGGGTCCCCTGTATCTAAAAATCTGATGTGTTCCATTCACATGACTTTCTCTACATATCTGCAACAAACGATTGTTAAACAGCTTATGCTTCTATTTACTTCATGCTAATCGAGAAAAATTAGCAGAAATAGTCTTATTACTTGCTTCCTTGTAAAAGGAAGGGAAATAAGGGAGTACCATAGGTTAAAGATGTAGTCAAAAGCTGGTTGCTATGTGACTGAAGTTCCTTTGTTTTTAGGTACAGCAGTTGACAAATTCCCATATGAGAAAAGTATAAGTTTTTTAAAAGCTGAAACCAATAAAAGGCAATATCTCAAATGCGATCTACGTCATGAAAAAAATGTATATAACATAAATTGTGTGTTTTAAGAAGCTCTACATTTTCTGCTATGTAAGTTTTTGTGCATCACTTACGGTTTGCCAGTTATACAAAATTCGGTAAAATTTATTCAGAATAAAGTACTCTTCAGATGTTAATCCCAGAAAATTCAAGATGTACATTTTATTTGTCAGGTAAACATCTTAATATACGATATTTTAATCAAAATCGTTAGAGCCTTTTTTAAGAAAATGAAAATTTCCGAAATTTTTTCCATGTAAAGGGTAGTTGGGGGTGGGGGATTTTCTTGTAAATCTTTGTGTCGCATCCTTGAAAGATACTGAACCTAAATACCAAGTTTGGTATTTAAGTACTTTTCATTTTTGAGCTATGCTGTCCACAGACAGACAGACAGACAGACAGACACACACACACACACACACACACCTTTTTTAAAAAATACTTTTTTTTTTTTTTTGGATTCACGGGGACCCAAAACATATATTTGCGGTGAAATCTCGGTATGGAATTTTTGGGTGCATTACAATACCTTTTCTACACACTATTTACATAGTACGTGTAGAGAAAGTAATATAGAAAATGGTGACATATTTCTGCTTAAAAGCAATTACCTATGTTCAAAAGCTACTGCTCTAAGATACCTACTTATATAGGTAGGATAGTTAAAAACCAAGTGCAAAGAAAAAACAGTAATAAAATAAAATAGAAAATAAAACAAAAATTAAAAATAAAAAATAATAACAAATATAAATAAAAAGATGAAAGAAAAAAAACTCTGATGTGTTCCATTCACATGACTTTCTCTACATCTCTGTAATAAATTACTGTTAAAAAGCAACTTTATGATAATCGACATAAACATAAGCAGAATTCTCTTAATTACTTGCTTCCTTGTAAGTAAAAGAGAAGTAAGGAAATACACTAGGCTAAAGTGACATCAAATCTTTTAAAAGCTGGTTGTCCTGTGGTTGAAATCCGTTTCTATGCAAGACTAGGAGTTTACAAAGTTCCACGTGGGAAACATTTTAAGTATTTTAAATTTGAAGCAAATAACAGGGAATATCTAAAAATGGTCAAATCCGGGAAAAAAGGTGTATATGACATAAATTGTGTGTTTTAATGAGATCTATATTTTTCGTGTTGTAAGTTTTTGTCTATCTCTTACGGTTATGCAAAATTCCACAAACTTCATCCAGAATAAAGATGTCTTCAGAGGCTATTCCCAGAAAATTCAAGATATACATTTTATTTGTCAGGTACATATCTTTAATATACAATATTTTAATCAACATCGTTAAATCCATTTTTAAGAAAATCAAAATTTTCTAAAAATCTTCGTGTCGCATCCTAGGAAAATACTAAACTTAAATACCAAGTTTGGTATTTTACCGACTTTTCATTTTTGAGTTATTGTGTTCATAGAGACAGGTACACACAGACCATTTTTCAAAAAATGTTCTTTTTTATACAGGGGACCCTAAAACGTTTATTTCCGGTGAAATCTCGGTATTGAATTTGTGGGTGGAATGCAACACCTTTTTACACTATGTACATAGTACGTATAGAGAAAGTAAAAATGACAAGGGTTGAATAGGTAATTTTAAACACGCCAAAATGGTGGATAATATTTAATTTTACCAGTCTAAAGCCTGGGAAAAGTATATTTTTAATTGAGGCAGTTTTTAGTAGAATTTAGGCTTCTGCTTTAGTTTAGGAGCTGTAATGAAAACTAAAAGATAGGCTTATCCTTAAAGTAAGTGAGACTAAATTTCTGTTTAATTACCTGTTATAGGAAGGTTGACCGCTTTTTTCACAGACCGCATTTTTCACTAAACCGCATTTTTTCGCGACACGAGGAAAAATATCCCTTCCTCGAAGAGATAAGACTTGATTATGAAGCTCAGTGTAAAATTTACGGTACAACATTTTCGATTGCAAATGGCGAACCGAATTTATTCAATATCATGCTTCCTTTCTTTTAATGTTATGTTCATACTATATTCAGAAAGTACCAATCAGTCGATCGCAACCTTTTCAGGCGTCCCGTATTTTAATGAAAAAAATCTGATGCGCTCCATTCACATGACTTTCTCTACATCTCTGCAACAAAATATTGTTAGAAAGCTTATGCTTCTATTTACTTCATCCTAATCGAGAAACATTAGTTTAAATAGTCTTATTACTTGTTTCCTTATAAATAGAAGAGAAATAAGGGTGAACCATAGGTTAAAGTGATAGTCAAAAGCTGGTTGCTATGTGACTGAAGTTCCTTTGTTTGTATGGACAGGAGTTGACAGATTCCAGCATGAGAAAAGTATGTTTATTAACGCTGAAACAAAAAACAAGGAATGTTTAAAAAACTATAAACTACACGAAAAAATGTATATAACATAAATTTTATGTCTTAAGGTACTCTACATTTTTTGTGTAATAAGTTTTTATCCAATTCTTACGGTTTAGCAGTTATGCAAAATCCCATACACTTCATCCAGAATAGTCTTCAGAGACTATTCCCAGAAAATTCAGGATATACATTTTATTTGTCAGGTAAATATGTTTCGAAATTTTAATCAAAAGCGTTAGAGCCATTTTTGAGAAAATCAAAATTGTTTAAAAAAGTCCTATGTAAAGGGTAGCTGGGGGTGGAGGGATTTTTCTCTAAATCTTCGTATCGCATCCCTGGAAGATACTAAACTTAAATACTAAGTTTGGTATTTTACCGACTTTTCGTTTTTGCGTTATCGTGTTCACGGACACACACACAAGCGGACCTTTTTCTGAAAATACTTTTTTTGGATACAGGGGACCCTAAAACATATATTTCCGGTGAAATCTCGGTATCGAATTTTTGGGTGGAATACAATACTTCGCTATCCCTATGTACATTGTGGGATTTTCTTGACAACCTTTGTATGACTTCTTTGGGAGATACTAAACTTAAATACCATTTAAAGATTTATGTGTCGCATCCTAGTATCTCCCAGACACACACACACGCACACACGCACACACACACAAACTCTAACACAGACATACTCTGACGTTTTTTTAAAAATGCCATTTTGGACTAAGGGGGGTCCCAAAACATGAATTTCCGGTGAAATCTCAGTATCGAATTTTTGGGTGGAATACAATAGCTTCTCTGTACACTATACACATAGAACGTGTAGAGAAAGTAAAAGGTGAATGAACCACATCCGATTTGTGCATCTTTCAATAAAATTATTATTGTTTTCCTTTCACATATCTATGCATGATCTCTGAAATACCGTTCCATTTATAAGTAAACATTCTGTGCTAGTGAAGAGGAAAAAGTACAAGCCACTTGCTTCTCCTGCTGCTACTCAGAAGCCGCCATTTCATCACAGTCGATATTCATGTGTCACCTTGAACCAGGCAGATAAAACTCCAGCCACAAAGAATGTCATTTACAACGTCCTCTGCTGTATGCGCACCAACATGCTGTCCAAGGTACTCTTGAGGAACATGGGCCTTTTTTTGGCCATCACACTCTTTGTCGCTTTGGTTCAGGTAAGCAAAATACATCTAATCATATTTCTGAATAGTCATAAAATATACGCTTTTACTTTCTCTACACGTACTATGTACATAGTGTATATAGGATGTGTTGCATTCCACCCAAAATTCGATACTGAGATATCACAGGAAAATTATGTTACATTCACATGACTTTCTGTACTTCTCTGCAACAAATTATTGTTAATAAGCTTATTCTTTTATTTACTTCATGCTAACCAAGAAAAAATTAGCAGAAATAGTCTTATTACTTGCCTCCTTTTAAGCAGAAGCGAAATAAGGGAGTACCATAGGTTAAAGTGGTAGTCAAAAGCTGGTTGCTATGTGATTGAAGTTCCTTTGTTTGTATGGACAGGAGTTGAATGTTTTTCAAAGCTAAAACCGAAAACAAGGAATATCCAAAAAAACGATCAACTTTACGAAAAAAATGTGTGTTTTAATGTGCTCTACATTTTGTGTGTAGTAAGTTTTTGTGCATATCTTACGCTTTAAAACATTTGACTGTCGCTTTAGGATGACGCATTCCTTTAGTTCCCTTCCGCTTATAAGGAACTAAGTAATAATTATATTCTGCTAATGTTTATCTCAAGTAGCCTTGTGCAGAAAGAAGAATACTCTTTTGTGAGAAGTTTGTAGAACAGCTAGAGAAAGTCCTGTTAGTGCAACACATCAGATTTGTCAGTATTTCAGCAAGAAATGTTAGTGCATTTAACTCAAAGTTTCATATACAGTAGACCTCAAATTTTAGGAGGCTAAATATAGCGTTTTTCAAGTCACGTCAAACATTAAAACCGCTATAAATATAATATTTGAAATAGGATAAAAATATATTTTATTTTATTTATTTTTACTAGCACAATGTATCTACATAGTAGCTAAAAAAGGTACTGTATTTCCCAAAAATTCGATACCAAGATTTCACCGGAAATACATGTTTTAAGGCCTCTTATAAGTAAAAAGTATTTTTAGAAACATGTCAGTGTGTCTGTGGACAGCATAGCTCAAAAACGAAAACACCATTAAATAACAACTTGGTATTTATGTATAGTGTCTTTCAAGGATGAGACACGAACATTTTCAAGAAAATCCCCCCACCACAAACTACCCTTTACATGGTAACATTTTTGAAAATCTTGATTTTCTCAAAAATGTCTAACAATTTTGATTAGAATGCCGTATATTAGTCCACTTGGGTGGTGTAGGGGTAGCGTGTCTAACCTACATTCAACTGGTCGCTAGTTTGAATCTCCCTTACCCACATAAGCTTTTTTCTTCGGAGTTGTTCTTATCCTGAGAGGTTGAATGTCGAGTAGCTTTAAGCTCAAGTACCCAGAGTATTTTGAGCAACATTTCATTTATCTTACGACATAATCAATTAGGATAAAGGTTGCTAAACTAGAAAAAATGTGTTCCATTCACTTGACTTTCTCTATATCTCTGCACCAAATTATTGTTAAAAAGCTTATGCTGTTATTTACTTCATTCTAATCCAGAAAACATTAGCAGAAATAGTCTTATAACTTGATTTCTTGTAAGTAGAAGCAAAATAAAGCAGTACCATAGGTTAAAGTGATAGCCAAAAGCTGGTTGCTATGTGACTGAAGTTCCTTTGTTTGTATGGACAGGAGTTGACAAATTCCTGTATGAATTTCAAAGCTGAAACTAAAAAAAAAAAAAAAGAAATATGTTAAAAGCGATCAACTCCACGAAAAAAAAATGTATACAACATAAATTGTGTGTTTTAACGTGCTCTACATTTTTTGTATGACAAGTTTTTGTTCATCTCTTACGGTTTAGCAGTAATGCAAAATTCCGTTAAATTCATCCAGAATAGTCTTCGGAGGCTATTCCCAGAAAATTCAAGATATACATTTTATTTTTCAAGTAAATATCTTTAATATACGAAATTTTAATCAAAATCGTTAGAGCCATTTTTGAGAAAATCGAAATTTTCGAAAAAAGTTCCATGTAAAGGGTAGTTTGTGGTAGGGGGATTTTTCTCAAAATCTTCGTGTCACATCCCTGGAAGATAATAAACTTAAATACCTAGTTTGGTATTTTCCCGACTTTACGTTTTTGAGTTATCGTGTTCACTGACACACAGACCTTTTTTCTGAAAATACTTTTTTTGAATACAGGGGACCCTAAAACATATATTTCCGGTGAAATCTCGGTATCGAATTTTTTGGTAGAGTGTAATACCTTCTCTATACACTATGTACATACTACGTATAGAGAAAGTAAAAACGAGCTATATTAAAGATATATACATCTCAAATAAAATGTATATTTTGAAATTTCTGGGGCAAGCCTCTGAAGACGTCTTTATTCTGGCTGAGTTTTTCAGATTTTTTCATAACGGTTAAACCGTAAGGACGTATCAATTTAAAACTTGGTACAAAAAATGTAGATATCTCATATATATATATATATATATATATATATATATATATATATATATATTTACTTTCTCTACACGTACTATGTACATAGTGTATAGAGAAGGTATTGTATTGCACCCAAAAATTCGATACCGAGATTTCACCGGAAATATATGTTTTGAGACCCCCTGAATCCAAAAAAGCATTTTTTAAAAAAGGTCTGTGTATGCATGTGTGTGTGTGTGTGTGTGTGGACAGCATAGCTCAAAAATGAAAAGACCGTTGATATTTAAGTTTGGTATCTTCCAAGGATGCGACACGAAGATTTTCAAGAAAATCCTCCCACCCCAACTACCCTTTACATGGAACTTTTTTCGAAAATTTTGATTTTCTCAAAAATGGCTCTAACGATTTTGATTAAAATATCGTATACTAAAGATATTTACCTGACAAATAATATGTATATCTTGAATTTTCTAGGAATAGCCTCAAATGACTTCTTTACCCTGAATGATTTTTACTGAATTTTGCATAACTGGTAAACAGCAAGAGATAGACAAAAACTTACTACACAAGAAATGTAAATCACAATAAAACGAATGTAAATGGCGTGTTATTTATGGACGCTCTTTAACTGCTGTGGTTCTCAGCGTCCCATTCTAAATTGGGCGTGAAAGACCGCTTAATTTTGCTCAGAGGCCTCTCTATCAGGCTTGGGGTTCTTTTACGTGCCGTAAATCTACGACACGGGACCAACGGCTTTACTTCCCTTCCGAAGGAAGCCATGCTAAGGATTTTTACACCCGAAAAAATCCATCGTCCTCCGCCTGGTTTGAACCCGCTACCTTGGGTATATGAAATTAGCATGGAGGGCGACAAATCACGATAAAGCACACAATTTATGTAATATACATTTTTTTCGTGGAATTGATCGTTTTTGAGATATTCATTGGTTTTGGTTTCCGCCTTGAAAACATACTTTTCTCATACAGGAATTTGCCAACTCCTGTCCATACATACAAACAAAGGAACTTCAGTCACATAGCAAAGAGCTTTTCACTATCAATTTAACCTATGGTACTCCCTTATTTCGCCTCTTCTTACAAGGAAGCAAATATTAAGACTATTTCTGCTATTTTTTTCTCGGTTAGCAGAAAACTGTAAGGCACACAATTTATGTTATACCTATACATGCTTTTCGTAGATCTGACCGTTTTTGAGTTATTCCTTCTTGTTAGTTTCAGCTTTAAAATACTTATTTTTCTCAAACGGGAATTTGCCAACTCCTGTCCATACATACAAACAAAGGAACTTCAGTCACATAGCAACCAGCTTTTGGCTTTCTCTTTAACCTATGGTACTCCCTTATTTCGCCTCTACTTACAAGGAAGTAAATAATAAGACTATTTCTGGTATTTTTTTCTCGATTAGCAGAAATCTGTAAAGCACACAATTTATGTTATACCTATACATACTTTTCGTAGATCTGACCGTTTTTGAGTTATTCCTTCTTATTAGTTTCAGCTTTAAAATACTTATTTTTCTCAAACGGGAATATGTCAGCTCCTGTGCATACAAATAAAGTACTTCAAACACAGAACAACCAGCTTTTAAAAGATTTGACTGTTAATTTAGGCTATGCCACTCCCATATTTCTCTTCTAGTTACAAGGAAGCAAGCAATAAGACCCTATCTGCCAATTTTTTCTCGATTAGCATGAAGTAAATAGAAGAATAAGCTTTTTATTTAACAATAATGTGTTGCAGAGATCCAGAGAAAGTCATGTGAATGGATGACATCAGATTTTTTGGATTCTGGGGGTCCCAAAACCTGTATTTCCGGTGA
Organism: Hymenopus coronatus; assembly: GCA_030762935.1. Classification (NCBI taxonomy): domain Eukaryota; kingdom Metazoa; phylum Arthropoda; class Insecta; order Mantodea; family Hymenopodidae; genus Hymenopus; species Hymenopus coronatus. The sequence goes on along the minus strand of CM060889.1, from coordinate 52,841,708 downwards.
AATCTCGGTATCGAATTTTTGGGAGCATCAGAATAATTTCTCTATACACTACGTACCAAGTGTGCGTAGAGAAAGTTAAACTTTTAGAATACCGTGTTTTTTGAAAGTATGTTAAATATATCTCTCAGCTGCTCATTAATGTTTTTTTAATACCCGTGTTTCATTTTCTCTATAAAATTGTAATTATCATCATTTAAATAATTTGTGTTCACCTAAAATGAATTTGATTACATCTCATTTCCGAGTTCTGAATTTCTACAATTTTAAAGTCAGTAAACGCCTACGTACCAGGGACAGACGATTTTGCACAACTAAACAATAACGAAAGTTATCAACACAAAACTTTATTTACAAGGTTACAGTACCTTACTCTATTTTCAGCCTTATCGTCATTGCTATCAAGGTGTTTATTGTCACGTGGTAATGGTTTTTTAATGTAGATGTACTTTTCCACCGCTAAAGATCTGAGCCAAGATGCCACTGCCACTTTGAGGTCTTAATGACTGGGAAATCTTTTCCATCCAAAACGCCATGTACGGTTGCCAAAGTGAAACACCGATTTTTACTTTCTCTACACGTACTATGTACATAGTGTATAGAGAAGGTATTGCACTCCACCCAGAAATTCGATACCGATATTTCACCGGAAATATATGTTTTAGGGTCCCCTGTATCCAAAAAAAAAAAGCATTTTCAAAAAAAGGTCCGTGGGTCAGTGTGTCTGTGAATACGATAGTTCAAAAACGAAAAGTCGGTAAAATACCAAAGTTGATATTTAAGTTTAGTATCTTCCAGAGATGCGACACGAAGATTTTGAGAAAAATCCCCCCGCCCCAAACTACCCTTTACATGGAACTGTTTTCGAAAATTTTGATTTTCTCTAAAACGGCACTAATGATTTTGATTAACATTTCGTATATTAAAGATATTTATTTGACAAATAAAATGTATATCTCGAATTTTCTGAGAATAGCCTCTGAAGACTACTTTACTCTGGATGAATTTTACGGAATTTTGCATAACTGCTAAACCGTAAGAAATGGACAAAAACTTACCACCCATAAAATGTAGAGCACTTTAAAACACACAATTTCTTTCATGGAGTTGATCGTTTTTGAGATATTTCTTGTTTTTGGTTTCAGCTTTAAAAAACTATACTTTTCTCACACAGGACTTCGTCAGCCCCTGTCCATACAAAGGAACTTCAATCACATAGCAACCAGCTTTTGACTGTCACTTTAATCTATGTTAATCTCTTATTTCGCTTCTACTTACAAGGAAGCAAGTAATAAAACTATTTTTGCTATTTTTTTCGATTAGCATTAAGTAAATAGAACAATAAACTTTTAACAATAATTTGTTGCAGAGATGTTGAGAAAGTCATGCGAATGGAACACAACGGATTTTTTGGGGGGTGAATTGCAATGTTTCCTCTTATATTTGTTATAAGTACGTGGTAGAAATAAGATTTTGAAAGAATATAGGCCAAGGGTAAATGATCTGCAAGTAAATCAGTTTTAGTTTGCCCTGCGATGTAGTTTAGAACGGTAGAAGACGATTTTAAGCTTCCGAAAGTGATAAAGAAACGATAAAATTGATAATAGAACTTGCTGGTTTATATGGTAGCCGTCTTAAAGGGACCTCATCCAAACTCTTTGTTAGTGAAATACCATGTTTGTACAATCTGGAAAAATCTGATGAGATCCATTCACATAACTTCCTCAGGCTGTTCCACACACAAACTATTTTTACTTTCTCTACATGTACTATGTACATAGTGTATAGAGAAGGTATTTCACACTACCCAAAAATTTGATACCGAAATTTCATCGGAAACATGTTTTATGGTCCAAAAAAAAAAAATCATTTTCAGAGAAAGGTGAACACGATAACATTTTTTGGCCTCTCAGAAGTTATGTTTTTAAACAATTTTATATCTTTACTTTGACTGATTTATTAATATATAATGCTGCACTACTTTATAAAAACCACTCATACTTATTCACTCTCAACTGTGTCGTTCATAATCATTTTACTAGAAGTATGAATGACATCCATATACAAAAATATAAAACAACTAAATATTCAAAATCACCAAGGTGCCTCATAAGTAAAATTGTCGATGCTCTCCCATATGAAATTATTAAAATAGATGACATGTGTAAATTTAAAAGATCACTATGCTCATTTTTACATGACCAAACTTTTTATTACTTGCTCTATAGGCACTATGTACATAGTGTATAGAGAATGTATTGCACTCCACCAAAAAATTCGATACCGAGATTTCACCGGAAATATGTTTTAGGGTCCCCTTTATCTAAAAAAAAAAAAAAGCATTTTCGGAAAAAGGTCCGTGTGTGTGTGTGTGTGTGTGTGTGTGTGTGTGTGTGTGTCCGTGTGTCTGTGAACACGATAACTCAAAAACAAAAAGTAGGTAAATTACCAAACTTGGTATTTGAGTTTAGTATCTTCCAGGGATGCGACACGAAGATTTTGAGAAAAATCCCCCAACCCCCAATTACCCTTTACATGGAACTTTTTTCGAAAATTTTGATTTTCTCAAAAATGGCTCTAACGATTTTGATTAAAATTTCGTATATTAAAGATATTTACCTGACAAATAAAATGTATATCTTGAATTTTCTGGGAATAGCCTCTGAAGAGTAGTTTATTCTGGATGAATTTTACTAAATTTTGAATAACTGCTAAACCGTAAGAGATGGACAAAAACTTACTACACAAAAAATGTAGAACACATTAAAACACACAATTTATGTTATATACATTTTTTCGTGGAGTTCGTTGTTTTTGTGACATTCCTTATTTTTGGCTTCTGCTGTGAAAAACTTATACATTTCTCATACAGGAATTTGTCAACTGCTGTCCATACAAACAAAGGAACTTCAGTGACATAGCAACCAGCTTTTGATTATCACTTTAACCTATGGTACTCCCTTATTTCGCTTCTACTTACAAGGAAGCAAGTAATATGGCTATTTCTGCTAATGTTTTACTGATTAGCATGAAGTTAATAGAAGTATAAGCTTTTTAAGAATAATTTGTTGCAGGGATATAGAGAAAGTCATGTGAATGGTACACATCAGATTTTTGTTTAAGTGAATTGTTTAATTAATGTACATTTTATGACGAGTCTTATCTGTTCAGTGTATGGCAACAGACAATAAATCTATCTATCTATCTATCTGTCTGTCTGTCCATCCATCCATCTATCTATTACTATTAATAAATTGGTATTATTGCAGTAAACATCGCGACAAAGTCATAACTTCATTTTGTTCTAATTTCTTGGTCTAAAATCACTGTTAATGTGACAAAAGGCTGTACTATATATTATAGCATTGGTTTAAAGCTTTAGTAGAATGTGTGGTATTAATCAAGAATTTCGGTTGAGGAATATTACCATTGCATTTCATTATCCAAGTCTACATAACCTACAATTTTACTTCCTGAATACACTACATGCTCTTATAAACCCATGTCATCAATAATAAAGTACACAATTGGGGTATTACCTTTATCTTTACATTTCCTTACTTCGTTTTTGATTGCATTGAAGCATTCTACACATAATCTGGTAATTTTCATGTACCAGGAATGTATGGTTCTTGTAGTTGGTAATGCATTATTGAAGCAATTACTTCCCTATCATTCCAAATTAACAAACAATACGGAATCATTCTATTGATAATGTAAAACATATTTCAATAAGTATACCAACTAAAAGTCACTTAAATAATTACACTAACCTGTGTATTGAAACATTTTATTTTCCTTGTTTTTTGCTTCTGCTATTCGAGAAACTACAACCAAACATCACTCACGTATTGATCATTATACAGGTTTAACACTTACAGTCTAAATTTATTGCTTAATTGAATATTTAACACCATAACATCTTATTTTTGTGTGATCATTTAACTCACACAAGTCGTGCTCACCTCAAAAGTGTAGTGGCTAGCTATGGCGGCAGCGCGAGAATCTTGTTTCACCAACCACAATACTTAAGGATAGCGAATTTCCAATATGATCTCTTTCTCTCTCTCCCTCTCTCTCCACACACACACACACACACACACACACACACACACACACACACACACACACACACACAGGGTGCTAATGAACTACAGCGAAATAATTTGCGAGATTGTGCACGTGACTGATATAAGTAATTTGAGATCGGCGATGCATGGTCCCCGGATAAACATAACGCAACTACATTGGGTATCAGGTGCTAATAAGTCGGTGTTAAAGAAAAGCAGGTTGACAAAATGGCTTAGAATGTCCTTAAAACTGCTGCCCGAGTATAGAAGTATAAATTTTTAGCAGCTCGTTATTAGCGTTCTCAAGATTTAATGTCGCAAAAATCTGTAAAATCTCGAACTAATCACTTGACAGTGCGACACTGGGCATTCATTAACTACGTTCTTGAGGTAACCTACTCTGGAGGCGTTTTTTCAACTGTTATGGTGTCTTAATGCGTAACGGGGGAAGCTGCTATCCCAAAAGTCATGATTTCGATTCCTGTCATTGAGTAAATGTTTTTATTATTATTTTTTTCATTCCAGACGAAGTGCCGCGATACGTGAACGAGACCCGAACTTGGAAACTATCTATCACTTGAAAGCTAGTATCATAACCACTACGCTAGAGAGGTACGCTGTAATATGTCCCTTCGTTTTCGTGTTATGCTCCGCACTGGCACTTCAGAAACTTATAGGCGTTACTTCGACATTTCAATAAACAGACCACAAGTCTCCTATCTCGAATTACTTATTTAAGAAATCTACATATTCTGTGAAAATATTTCGGTATAGTTCATTAACATGCTGTATATATACCTCAGATATAGAGAGGTTAGGTAGGAAATGCCCTATCCTTATACATTATGGTTGTTCAAGCACGTTTTTGTCAGCCCGCCATATTGTGATTATGAATATTTGAGACGAGAACGGCTTTTGTGGGTTAAATTTGCACCCAAAAATAAGATTTTGTGGTGTTAAATGGCAATTAAGTAGTATATTTGGATTGTAGGTTTTAAACCAGTATAATGGTTAATACCAGTGTTTGGTTGTAGTTTCTCGAATAGCAGAAGCAAAAACAAGAAAAGGGAAAGTCGCAGACAACATTGTTTATAAGAAACCTCTGGCTAATTTGCCCATTTAACAGCAATCGCGAGAAATAATTACTATCAAATTATGTGCTCATAATACCACAACCGTGAGAAAAGGAGGCGGGTTCCTCGGACTTCGAGGGCAATACGTGCAGTCAACAGTGAAATTCATTATAACCTTTGTGATATCTCTGATACTTATCACACGTTTTTTGCTGTGCACTTAAAATGATCCCATGCCTCTCCCAAACATATGTGTGTGCGTATGTTTACGTACATGCATCCTATATATGACTGTCTCAAATATGTATTCAGTTTCTAGAGTGGTTTTAAACCAAGAAATTAGAACAAAATTAAGTTATTACCTTGCCACGACATTTACTGCAATAATACCAAATTATCAATAACAACTTCCGACAGGCCAAAAAATATGATTGTATTAAATATGACTTCAATTAGATATCTCTCTCCTTCCATTGTCCTTTGTTTTTTTACTTCAAAAACTTGAAAAAAACAATAATTTAACAGGTGTTGCGTATGTCGTATATGGTAGTGTACAACCACAAGATGGCGGCTGGACACAAAACGTGCTTCAGCAAAACGCTAGCATCTCCTCCCTATGTCTGACGCAAATTCATCCCATGTTGGCTGCAATGTCGAATCCCCTCCGGAATGCATCAACCATTGCGTTCAAACTGGACGTTATTCAGATATCCTATATCCCTCTGCCAGTTCAACCCAAGAATAGAGTGTCTGGATGAGGTTATGTACCTAAGAGTATTTTACGTTTTGCAAACGCTTTACGGCTACTTTAAGCGATAGAATGTTTTGGACATTTTGAGAATCCATTATATTTTATTTTAACTGCAGCACTGCGTCAATTCTACAATATGTTTTAACTAGTGTCCAAGTTCAACTGACGTGTTTAGGAGCATGGCATGGCAATATATGCATAACAGAAAACTTAATAACAAGTGTGTCATAACAAAATTAAAATTGAATGACATCATTAATCATTTAAGGATTAATAAGGTAAAAAGCATATGTACTCTATAAAACCCGGTCAATAATGCGACAGACACCAAATAGAGTATGCAGTACGAAACGAACATGCAAATCAGCGTGGTATAAAACAAACAATCAACAAAAGAAAAACATCTGATGGGTTCCATACACATGACCTTCTCTAAATCTCTGCAACAAATTATTGCTAAGAAGCTTATGCTTATTTTTACTTCATGCTAATCGAGAAAAAAATTAGCAGCAATAGTCTTTTTAAAAGCTGAAACCAACTACAGGAATATCTAAAAAATGATCTACTCCACGAAAACATAAATTGCGTGTTTAAACGAGCTCTACATTTTCTGTGTGAGTTTTTGCCTATCTCCTACCAGTTATGCAAAATTCCGCAAAATTCATCCAGAATTCAGAGGCTATTCCCAAAAAATTGAAGACATGCATTTTATTTGTCATGTAAATATCTTAAATATAAGAGATTTTAATCAAAATCGTTGGAGACATTTTTGAAAATATCAAACTTTATGAAAAATGTTCCATGTAAAGGGTAGGTTGGGTGGATGGATTTTCTTGAAAATCTTTGTGTCGCACCCTTGGAAGATACCAAACTTAAATACCAAGTTTGGTCTTCTCGTTTTTGAGCTATGCTGCGCGCGCGCACACCTACCCACACACACACACACACACACTTGTCTAAAAATGCTTTTTTAGATTCAGGAGGTCTCAAAATATGTACTTTCGGTGAAATCTCGGTTTGGAATTTTGGGTGCAATACAATACCTTCTCTATACACTATGTATATATTACGTGTAGAGAAAGTAAAAATACTGCAGATAACGCAATGACCGCCAGGGTGGATAAAGTTGGAATATAATACCAACTTTTTCCACCATGCATAAATACTTATTGATTTTCTCACAAAATGCGGTATACTGATACTAGGCTGAAATTATACGTTATGAGGTACCCTGAACCCTATAACTGTTCCTTGTGTGTGTGAATAGCATAATCTAGAACCAAAAAATCTGGTGTGTTCCTTTCACATGACTTTCTCTCCATCTCTGCATCAAATTATTGTTAAAAAGCTTATGCTTCTATTTACTTCATGCTAATCGACAAAAAATTAGCTGAAATAGTCTTATAACTTGCTTCCTTGTAAGCGGACGCGAAATAAGGGAGTACCATAGGTTAAAGTGATAGTCAAAAGCTGGTTGCTATGTGACTGAAGTTCATTTGTTTGTATGGATACGAGTTCACAAATTCCTGTATAAGAAGTATAAGCTTAAAGATGTAGTATTTTAATCAAAATCATTAGACAATTTTGAGATATCAAAATGTTTGAAAATTTGTCTAAGTAAATGGTATTTTTGGAGTAACCCTACTTTCCTTAAAATCTTGGTATTGCATAATTGGGAAATATAATATATTACGTACCCTTTTGGTTCTATAGTTATGATATTCATACACACAAGGACCACTTATAGGAATCCCTGTTTTGTTCAGGGTACCTCAAAACGTATACTTTGAGTCTATTCCGCATTTTGTATGAAGTATAAGTACCTACTTATACGCGTGGAAAAAGTTTGTATTATATTCTTATTTTATCCACCAAGGTGACCACTGCGGTAGCTGCAGTACTTTTACTTTCTCTTTTTCTGTAGAAATTTCTCTACATGTACTACGTACATAGTGTATAGAGAAGGTATTGTAATGCACCCAAAAATTCCATACCGAGATTTCACCGGAAATACATGTTTTGAGACCCCTGAATCCAAAACAGTATTTTTAGAAAGATGTGTGTGTGTGTGTGTGCATAGCTCAAAAACGAAAATACCGTTAAATACCTAACTTGGTATTTAAGTTTGGTATCTTTCAAGGATGCGACACAAAGCTTTTCAAGAAAATCCCCCCCACCACCAACTACCCTTTACATGGAACTTTTTTTCGAAAAGTTTGATTTTCTAAAAAATGGCTCTAACGATTTTGATTAAAATATCGTATATTACAAATATTTACCTTACAAATAAATTGTATATCTTGAGTTTCTGGGAATAGCCTCTGAAGACTACTTTATTCTGGAGAAATTTTACCGTATTTTGCATAACTGCTAAACCGTAAGAGATGGACAAAAACTTACCACACAAAAAATGTTGAGTACATTAAAACACACAATTTATGTCATATACATCTTTTTTCGTGGAGTTGATAGTTTTTGAGATATTCCTTGTTTTTGTTTTCAGCTTTGAAAAGCATACTTTTCTCATACAGGAATTTGTCAACTCCTGTCCATACATACAAAGAAACTTCAGTCACATAGCAACCAGCTTTTGACTATCACTTTAACCTATGATATTCCCTTATTTCTCTTCTACTTACAAGGAAACAAGTAATAAGACTATTTCTGCTAATTTTTTCTCGGTTAGCATGAAGTAAATAGAAGAATAAGCTTTTTAACAATAATTTGTTACAGAGATGTAGAGAAAGTCAGCCGAGTGGAACACATCAGACTTTTTTTTAAATTCTACTCCAAACCCTATTATAATCAGGGTGAAATCTTAGTTATCAACATTTTGCAATACTTTTTTCTCTGCTAACTATATGAAAACATACAGGAAGTAAAAATGGTTTTTAGGGCAAAATTCATACAAGTGCCTTTTAATGTGTAAGAAGTGTTACAAAACATTTTCTCAAACTGAGGATTTTATATAAGACGCTTTATGACGTCTTTACAAAAAAAGAATTCTTCTGAAATGTTTCAACTAATAGTACAGCTACTAATATGCTTATTTGTTTCAGGTTGCCTGTGAGACTTACAATGTAGGTATGTAAATGATCCAGATTAATTTAAACCATATGACCCAACAGCCACCAGCAGACACCACTTTAAGCGTTGAAAGAGTTGCAAAACTCAACGACGCAATTTCAAGATAACTTTAATTTATTTATACTAAGCATCCAAACAAAGAATATGGCGATACGTCAGCCCAGGCTAGCTTGCCATATTCCTGACCAAGCTTTCCTTATAACATAGCACTTTTATTTTAATCATAAAGATGATAATAAATAATAATAATATCGATAACAATATCTAATAATAATTAATAAATAATAGTTATACTAATATTATTATTATAATAATATACTATACTATTATTATTATAATAATAATAATAATAAAAGTGTACAAAGTCATGCTCAACATTTCTTAAAACAACATATAAACTTATGTTTCATCTACTTCTCTTTTTGCTGACCACATCCATTTCTTTTTTACTTTAGCCAAATACTCGCCTACCTTTTTGCTATCCTTACTAAAAAGTTTGACTAAGGATATCTTTCTGTCCATTTTCAGTCATTTACCATTTATACACTGTTTCCTCCAGAGCTCTGTCCTTTACAATAATAAACTATATGTTCTGTATCTTCCTTTTGACCACATTTGGACATTGATTCTGTTGAGTGTCCTTTTCACACACCCACTCGTTCCCAAACAACATTCTCCCTTTGTTCTTTATTTAATTTATCAACATACATTTCTCTTTCCCATGTGTTACTTATGTAAGTAGTGTGTAGAGAAGGTATTGTATTGTACCCAAAATTTGATGCAGAGATTTCACCGGAGATAGATGTTTTAGAAATACTCTTTTCCAAAAAGAATATTTCTAGAAAAAGGTCCTTGTGTGTGTGCATGTGTGTGTGTCTGTATGTGCGCCTGTGGACAGCATACCTCAAAAAGGAAAAATCCATTAAATACCTCGCTTTGTATTAAGTTCAGTATCTTCTAAGGATGCGACACGAAGATTTTCAAGAAAATCCCCCCTCCCAACTACCCTTTACATGGAAACATTTTCGAAAAGTTTGATTTTCTCAAAAATGGGCCTAATGATTTTGATCAAAATATCATATATTAAAGATATTTACATGACAAATAAAATGTATATCTTGAATTTTTTGGCAATAGGCTCTGGAGACATCTTTATTCTGAATGATAACTTTTGCATAAACCGTAAGAGAGCGACAAAAACTTACTACACAAAACATTTAGAACTCATTAAAACATACAATTTATGTTATATGCATTTTTCCTGGAGTTGACCATTTTTAAGATATTCCTTGTTATTGATTTTAGTTTTAAAATAACTTTTCTCATACAGGAACTTGTAAACACCTGGCTACTCAAAGAATCGGATTTTTATACCATATGGAACACATCAGATTTTTTTTATTTTTATATGTTTCTAAAGATCTTTTTTTCCATATATTGCTGAATAATTTTTCAAGATAAGACCTGCCAGGGGGAGAACTGCCCAGAAGGACCTAAGCTTTACCTGTCTTGCTTATCAGAGGAGACAATGAGCAATGGTGGTTTTAAATATACCCATTGAGTTTTGCAATAGTTTATCGCACGAAGGGATATCTACACACGTAAAATACGGGGCTGTTGGACCCATTTGGTACTACCACAATTGGCATGATGCTCTTATTTATAATACATCTATCGATATTTCGAGTCAACAAGGAAATAGTATATTGCATACCAAGAACGTAAGTTATACTTATCAGGTCGAGAATGCATATTGAGAATACGAGGCTTGCAGGGCCAAGTTTTCCCAAGCATTCGAGACAAGTAACTTCAGTTCGTGGTTAGCCAATTGCTTTTAGAAATACTTGAGAGAAAAAAAAAAAAAAATCAAAATTGCTTTTCAATATTTTATTGAACATTAAGAATAAATGAATTCTCGATGTGAACAAATGAAAGGCTACATCTAAATTATATGGACAAAGCCTTCTTATACACTCTTTTGTTACTGCATTTTGCAATAGATTCTATAATTGGAGTAGCACATGACTTAGTTGTTAGGTTATTTGTTTATGCAGCCGAATTGAATCTTTCGATTTTTCATAGTTATTATGGAGCAGTAAAATGTTATAAAAATGAGCGACATTGCTATTGAAGAACCTGCGGATCTAGCATGTGTTTCACTTTTACCAGCGAAGTTGAAGCAAAATATATTGATAATTACAATGCTTTCCGAAAGTGGTGTTTTGACAAAAAAACGTTAACAGTTATATCAGTGAGATAGATTTATTGGTATATTTCCATGAGAAATCTAAAAAAATATAAGTATGGTGCAATTATTCTAAGTTACAATCTGCTCTAAGATGCATAAATTATTATTTAAGAGCATCACAAGTGAAGGATCATCTTGGTTATCTTGCAACTGAATCAGACTTAACAGTGAAAATGGACTTTGACGAACTCATAATAAACTTGTTTGCAAATGACAGGGCAAGGAGGAAGCCTCTTGTTATTTAAACAGTATATGTTTTGACATCTAATGTGGCGTGATGCCTCTTTAGTATAAGTTCTTTCTATTATGATGTTTCTACTTAAATATTAATAAACTCGCTTATGGTGTTTGTCACTCATACTTAAGTATCCAAACTAGTGAAACCATTCTCTCTATGTTGTCAAAATTTAAATAATATATGTATTGCAAGTTGGGGGGCAGCAAATGTTTTTTTTTTTTGCCCAGGGGCATCAGAGGTCCTAAATTTGGGCCTGTTTATCACTATTATTATTAAAGAGTGGTCAACCTAAATGTAGACTGTAAAACACTATAACAGCAATATCTGTACTTTTTTCACAGTTGCTCGGGTAAGGTGCAAGCATGTGGAGAATCCCGATGCAGCCTGCAAGATAGAATGCACCCGCAGGAACTACACGGGTGGAACATGTGTGTTTTATGGCTGCAGTTGTGTTGCCAATGATTAAAACACTGCACTTCAATTTGTCAAATTATATATTATTCCTTTGCAGTACTTGAGAAAATAATCAATGTGTCTGTGTATTAAATTCTGTCATTTATGAAATGCGTCTATGTACCTTATTTTAAATTCCACTACCAAATGCTCCTTTTCTTGCTAATATATATTGTTTCTGAAAGAATCAGTTTTATAAAGCTTTTAATTAAACTCTGAGGCTGTTGAGGAAATGGTAAGGTAAGCAAAGTAAAATAAACAAACAATAGTTTAGCACCTATAGCATTTTTCAAACAGTTTAATGTTTACAATAGTAATTACAAAATATAAACAGTTGATAATGTAAACATTCATTCTCTGGAAAACCCAACATAAAAGAAAACGAAAAAATGTCAAAAATGTAACAAATTTACAATCATCTCAAATAACTTCAGCTTTAAAACAATTTCTAAGCAATGCTTAATGTAATTCATAACAGGAATATGAAAACATTTTGATACAAAGGTACACTCTAGAGTTAAACAGTTTTATCTCAACTCTCAGTTTTGCACCACAGTAAACTATTCCAGTAACAAGAGTGATATAGAGTTCTGTTTACTTTTAAGGACAGCTGGTGTATGTTATACACTGCCTATATTAAATACGCTTTAGAATTTTCAATTGCTTTGTATACAATGAAAGATCATTATTAATTATAAAAATTCATCATGAATAAAAAGATAGGCCAAATAATATTCTTATATTTTAATGAAACTCAAATATACGTTAATAACGTAAACAATGAATGTACCTTGATTCAATATTAAACCATCTGCAAAAACATTATCAATCAAAGCTTTTAGTATTTTTAGTGGACTTTTTTCTAATTTCATATTAAGGGCCATTCACATCGAAAATCAACCACAGACACAGAAGCTTGCAGCCAATATATGTATAGGCTCATTCACAATGGTTACATTGACATTGATGTAGACATGACTGTGGTACATTAACATAGAAGCTTGCAAACATCAAGTTTTTGTGTCAAAGTTAACATGCAACATATGAATCAACCAACAGGAACCACTGTGTTATTGTGTTATTAAAATAGGTTCACTTGATGATTCTTTCTAATTGCGTTTAGTAGATTATGATTCGTCTTGATTAAAGGGATGAATCCACCATCGTCTATGACGAGACAATTTTAAGGTCTTTAAAATATACAACACCAAGCAAATTGGCTACTCTAGTTTGCATGCGCTCTCGTCTCTGCCAGCCAAGGCGCAGTTCACTTGTTTTAATTTCTGATTGGTTATTGTCTACTTTTACGTTTGTCATTGTGAATGCTCAAGGTGCATTTAATTCTGCGTATGTATTCTATGTCAGAGTGTCTTCAGTTAATTTTCAATGTAAATGGCCCTTTAAACTAACCTTCAGCAACAAAATTAAGCTAATTATAGCTGTTATATATTATAAAATTATTAATATTTTTGTAATAAAACTTTAGTGTTTGTTGTTTGTTTGTTTTTTTTTTTTTTAATAAGAACAAAATACTTGCAATTGCATTAAAATTTAAACCTGTAAGCATCCAAGTGTGCAATCACACCAGTTATTTTACTTGGGCCCTCCCCATCCTTTACCACAGGTACATTTGACTTGAACTCTTAAGGTTTGGCTTTAAATTAATGGTCAGTCCATTACATATTGCACCAGCGATCATGGCTATTCAAGTCGTTTCAGTTGTCGTGCCAGTAAAAGGGATATAAATACTGGTTTGCAAATTAGAGGAAGAATGGCATATGTTGCAAAATAAATCATGCAATTAAGGGTTAAACTCTTTTTGTTCTCAATGCAAGTTGACACTAACATAGGTACTAAGAGTGCACTTATTTATTTATACATTTCATTTTATATCATTATTGCTTCTAAACTAAAAATCGCTTCCTCTAATCCTTCCGCTACAGTGACAACTACTGGTATAGGGAATTAATATTGACAGCAATACTAATATAATAATAAAATTATACTAAGGTGCTTTTAAAAAAGAAATTATTTCTGAAACCACACTACATAAAACAGGATTTGTTTCAAAATGACAATGTATCCTACATTACCAACTGTCCTCGAACCCTTCCTTTCTAGAGAGAATATTTTATTCCCAACTAGAAAACACTGTATAAAAAATAAAATTTGTTATTACAAATAGTTTGTGATCTACTGCAGTCTTTGATTAATATCATACAGTGCTCTCTAATGCATTGTAGCAGCCAACAATCTAACCACAGATAATAAATAGCAACTTTCTTTTATACATAATAAAAACCAAATCTTTAAAAATCTTTAAAATTGCTAGCAAAAGTTATGAGCTGTTATATAATCCAATTAAATTAGCATAAATGCAATTAAGGCACCATTTCGCAATACAAACCACTTAGCACCATCAAGTTAAATTATAACATCTATGTAATATACTCTTTTATAAGCAGTAACACAAATTGAACTTCCATAGGATCGGATTTACACAAAAATGCATTTCTGCAGAATAAAAGATAACATTTTTTGTATTTGATCATTGAAATAAATAAATGGAAGTAACGTTTAAAAATATATTCCAAGAAATATGAATCTGAATGTAACAAAACTATCTTAATTTCCCAGAAGTAATTTTAATTTACATGGCTCCCTTTTTTTCCTGGCAGTTAAATTAACGTGCAAATCATTTATCACAAAAAAACATCTTTTCTGCTTACAGGTAATGATCCTCAAACTGCCACAACAGATCTTTTGGGACAGTGAAGTGAATGAAGTTATGGATACATAAACATTTTGAAAATTACATAGAGCTTCACAGTAAAATTTGTTTTAGGTGGGTATTCATTTTGCAGAAAGAGTAAAATAGGGGAACAGTATAGGTGAGTTGGATTTGTAACACTAAGCATCAAATATATATTGTTTTGCCAGACTGGTTTCAAAGCCATGTAGGCTTCAACAGAATCTCTATAGGATGTTGAATGTAAATAAAATGGCATTTTATTTATGGACGCTCTTTTAACTGCCGTGGTTCTCAGTGTCCCATTCTATATTGGGCATGAAGGACCGCTTAATTTTGCCCAGTATATGAAGTATACTGAGTATATGAAGTTAGCATGGTAACCATTACACCGCAGAGGGCGACATGTTGAATGTGGTATTGGTTTTTAATAATGTGGATCTTCTTCCAAATGTCAAGCTCTGCTGCATATCTGGCAGGATTTGTAAGGCATGTGTCCAGAAGTGACTATGAGAACACTTGAGAGCAGTAAAATATAAACAAACTGACAAATCAGCTGTTGCACACCATGAAATATCAACAAACATGTTCCTTATAAAACCTGCTAGATACGCAGAGAGCTTTATATTTGGGAAAAATTCCAACCAACTCCATACATTCAACTTTAAATTGCCGCCACAAAACACATCAACATGGAACATCCTGTAGAGATTCAGTTAGAAACCATCGATAATGAAGCCCACATGGCTGTCTGGTATAACAATGTGTCAGTGATACAGTGTTACAAATCCAACTTACCTATCCTATTCATACATATCACTGTTCCAAAACACCCTTTCATAAAAGTCATGGTGCTTCATAACAAATATTGGGTAATGAGTATAGAGCAGAACAAGTTTACAGCTCTTAGCCAGCCAGCGTTGCTGCTTGCTAGAAGTAACAGCACATTCACAGTAAATACTTAAAGACAGAAGTACTTGCATATATCAAGCCATGTTATCTTGTAAGTACCTTCCTTCATATTCAAGTACTTTTGACACCTGCTTAGGATATTGTCATTAAATGCTGCAGTTGTCTCTGAGAAATAGCAGCAATTTCTTGACAAATAATATTTTAAGTACCTCTAAAGTGTGAGGATTTGTTTTGTACATTTTCTCTTTTAAACTCCCAGAGATAAACATTGCAGGAATGGTAGTGTGGTGGTAGCGTGTCTGCCTCACATTTAACAGGTCGTGAGTTCAAATCTCGCTTAGGGTGCATTACCCGGGTAAGGTTTTTTTCGCGGTTTTTCCTTATCCTGAGAAGACGAATGTCGAGTAACTTTAAGCTCCATGGACCCCAAGATCATTTGAGCATCATTTCACCAATTTCATTCATCATCTGATATGACCAACCAGGTTAAAGGACGTTAAGCTACCAAAAAAAAAAAAAAATACTGCTGCTACCTCTAATTTAAATTTTAGCTACAATTTATCTTACGCTAGAAATAAATTCAAGGAGTGTACTATATCACATTGAAACAAGCAGTGGATGTCAGATCTAAAGGAAACACTACAAGAGATATATTTTTGAATGTCATCTAGTCTGTAAAAATATCACACCAGACTTCATGTTAACTCAACTTTTGTAAGGACATGGTAAATTTGGTTTTTAGTTTGAAAGATTTAAGATACAAATACACAATGGATATCAATGTATATGTACTGAACAGCAAACTGTTGAACATCTCTTATTTCACTGCCCAGGCCTAGAATATAAAGGAAGAAATGTCAATGCTCATTTAAATTGTTGTATATTATAGATTTGACAAACCTCAATATAAAATATTTAGAAAAAATTTTTGTCTTAGAGAATTCCAAAAGCTTTATTATTCCATTGATAAAACATAATATACATTATTTATCTTGTTTTCTTTCACTAGTATGAATTGCATATAGCTATTTACTTAATATTATTGTAAATTCATTTGTATAAATCAGGGGAATGTGGAGGTCATATGTTTTTAGTAATAATAACTATCTTAAAACATTTCATGGAGCTTCTGTAAGGAAAAATTGATAGTCTCGTTGGATAGGTTGCATAACTTCTTTCCCTCTTGGTTAGTGAGCAAACAAATGGCCACACAATTTTGAGCATGTACTCTCAATATTTTTTCTGGCAAAAGAATTGGGTCTATTATTCTCTCACCACTAACAGCAGAGCACATTTTTTGCAACACAGAGGGGTTGTTGGTGAACGTGGTTAGACTTTTCAACACTCTAATAACACAGTTTTGTATATTAATAGACCCACTTAGGAGGGACAATGTTTATCCTAAAAGAAAATTAGATAAAAATCTATTCGATCGTCACCTACCTGATTCTATACTGATTCAGAAAATTTCATCCTTAATGCAGGTTCACCCAATTTGAGTTCTTGTATTACAATAGTTTTGTACAACTTTAGCTTTGTAGCAATTAGCTTAAGAAATTTGCATTTCCTGGGAAGGACAAAGTGTCTTTCTATGAGACCTTTCCAGAGCGTGTCCAATGTTATCTAGAGCTTTTTCTGAGAATACTGCATGTGGCTTCTTATCAAGAATTCCTGTTTCATGAAATTTATTTACTAATATATCTCAATTCAACCTGGAACTTCAACATCAGGAAATCTCACTTGAAGTAATCTGCTTATGGCACTCATGATTTTCTATGGCTACAAGAACCATAAATGGATATAGAATATTGGTACTCAAATAAAACCATTTCAATTAATACATGTTGTATTGTGTCCACTAACAAACATGCCACATTTGCAAGCATTCAATTCACACTGTAGCCTCACACTTCACCACCAGCCCATTAAGAGCTATGAAACCTGTTCTGTTCTACGCTGGTCATCCAGTAGCACAAATAACAAGAATCACTGACAATTTAACATGAAACTGGCCAATGATTTATCACCATTTTTGTTTGTCTCCATTTTCTCTTTCTTAATGGATAGGATATAGTTAAATGTGTATCCATTTCACAAATCAGAATAATTTCATAGTGAAATCAGACATGCTTTCAAGAACATTATAAAGCCTCCCCCCCAAAAAATATCAAAAAAGCCTATAAATATATATAAAGTACAAAACTGTAGCCTTAAATATAATCAACATCATAATATAAATGTGCAGAAGAAAATGGAATATTTAGTCTGACCACTTGCAAAGCAAATAAGAACACATTAATGGACGATGGAATTTAAGTAAAGTGCCTTATTTTGGACTCGTGGCTGGCCAAATTGAATATTCAGACCCTGAACTCAAACGCATAGCGTGCAGACAATTCAAGCACAGAGGTTTACATGCATACAATAACCACATACCTTTATCACAGGTGTTGGAAACGATCTCCTTGTGCTGCCATGCATCTCTCGCATCTTTTAAGAAAATTTCCACTAACATGCATTATTCTTCTTCTGAAATTGCAGTACTTTCTCTTCTAATATTGTCCTTCAGTTCTTCCAATGGATGCGGGTTGTTCTGATACAATTTATTTTTTAAGCTACCCCATAAATAAGTTGCACGCCATAAGTTCTGGAGAGTGCAGTGGTTATAGTCCTTTTCTGATGATTCTATCTTCAAAAACTTTTTCAATTAATTTCAATGAGAGGTCAACTGTATGAGCAGTAGCGTCTTGTTGAAAATATGCCTGTGTGCACTCAATGACACACATATATTCCAGAAATGGTTTGATTATTGTTTCCCTGTATTCTCAAAGAATATAGACCTTATAATTTGGTATGGATTCACAGCAACCAAACACAAATTTTCTGGTCATGCAATGGCATTTCATGTACAATATCACGGTTTTTCTGCACCCCAATACCTGTTGTTTTGTGTTTATATATGGCCATTTAAATAAACCCATGCTTTGTTTGTAAAAAAGATTAACTTTGGGCCCAACTTTACCAGACACCCAATTGCGGAAATTTACTCTAATCATAGTATCACATGGTTGCAGTTCCTGAACTACGGTTATCTTATAATGTTTTAATTTCAAAAGTTTAGTGGCTTTTCAAGCCGAGAATTGTGAGGCTCCCTTTTTCTGTGATAACCTACTTAGATACTTTCTTGGGCTATGTTCTGACTTCTGTCCTATCTCATCAAGTTTTTCTTTTGCAAACACACAGATGCAAAGGAAAGTGGGAGCCAGAAGCACTGTGTGCATGCAGCTACGCCACGACTCAAAAATAAAGCACTGCATATGAGATTCAAAGGAATTTATTTACTTTAAAAAATCTTCTAACTAAAGTAAAAAGTTTTTGGTGTTCTGGTATAGTAATAATTGATATATTTTGCTCATATCTGAAATAGCTTACATTTCATTCTATATAGGAACAATTGCCGCAGAGCATTCCAACTGCTTGTAAAACATTTCAAAAGCATCTACCCTTTCAAGCACCAATTACCTCAGCTATTTTATGCCATTCACATTCTATTTAAAAACAGACCTTTATGGGACCCCCACCATCTGCCAGTATGAGCTTACATCAACACACAAAGATTTCAATCATAACAGAATTCTTACAAAGAGAGCACAATATTCCATTTAACATGATAATTAATCTTAGCAATTAATTGATTATATCTATGCATTTAATTTACATGTTTCAAGATAATATTCATTAGGTTTGATTGTGTGAAGTGAACTTATTAAAGCAAATGAACACAATATCTAGAATCACCTGTGAAGAGTAGCCAATATGGCCTAGTAGCCAATGATACAAATAAAACTTGAGGATAATTTTAGGGTTAGGTAATCAGATAATTTTAAGTTTGATATAATATTTGAAAATTAATTGAGTCAATTTTGTAACACTACATCACTTACTTTTTATTTCGGAAAACACACATATTTACCTTATCTACTTCTACCATAAGATGGCAGGATTAATACACTGTAACAGCCACTTCACTGCATTAAAAATTGCACTGTTAACGAGCATTAATCCATTTTTGTACTTTGACAGATTTGCCCATCATTTTTTAACCTATGCATTCTGTACAAAGATGGGTATTTCCCTCAGCAATGTTTCCCACAATTTTATGCATGCTGCATTACTAATTGAACTGTTTCGGTTTTACAAGTCTCCAAGAAATGTCTCTAACCGAAGAAGCTGTCATGGTTATTTGTATTGAACTCGTATCAGCAAAAGAAAGCTCTGAATGCTCAGATGATACGTTTACTGGTGAATCATCGAAATCTGATAGTGAGAAAAAGAATGTAGGCTTTACCAGAGTGTCTGCCGTCATAATAACTTACAAATTTGCAAGAGATATGATACATAATGTTCCATTTCAAGCACAATGCTCATCTAGGTCAAATAAATCCTTCAACAGCTTAACATCTTGGTGAGCATCCCAGAGAAGCGAAAAAGATGCTATGTTGGGGTACAACATTTTCAATAAACATGATGCATCAATGGTTTAATATTGCTGGCTCCTGGTGACCTTGATTTCTACCACAGTCATTAATGTCAAACTGTAATGCTAGAGCGTGGTAAAAGAAGCTTCGCCATTCGAGCATGCTGCATAGGTATTTGGCCCATAAGATAATTATGACATACCAGTCATGCATGCACAAAAGCTACTTAAAACAAGCACATTTCATCAAGTTGAGAGCAGTAGCGTGGTAGATTTAAATGCTGTATATTTTAAATTATTGCAAACGTTTAATGGCAGTCAAAAGAAAACATATCTGACAAATCCACAAAGTGTCAAAAGTTAGGATGTTTATGTGCTCTTATAAATCAGCTGTCACAGGTTAAGTAATTTTGATGCACTCTGCAAAGAGCTTTTTATCTCTATTGTAGAACTTATTGCTTTATTTCCTGTGTTAAAAAGCGATTAAACAGGTTTTACATGGTCTGGTGGGATTTAAACTCGGACCTCCCATTCTCGGCAATCTGCATTGGTAATAATTTAGATTGTGTGCATATTACAATCAGAATTTTCTGCAGGAAAGATGATTATGCCAATTGCTATTGCTTTCTTACACAAGAATATATACTATCTCCAGAACATTTCACAACATTTTCAAAAGAAGTATACCTAGTTTTATTTATGGATAATCTTTTACTGCTGTGGTTCTCAGCATCCCATTCTATATTGGGTGTGAAAGAACAATAAATTTTGCTCAGAGGACTCTCTATCAGGTTTGAGGTTCTTTTATGTGCTGTAAAACTACGACATGGACCAACGGCTCTATTTCCCTTCCAAAGAAGCCATGCAGATTTTTACACCCAAAAAAAATCCATTGTCCTCTTGTCCGGTTTGAACCTGCGACCTTGGATAGATGAAGTTAGCATGTTAACCATTACATCACTTAGGCCAAAAACTACATTTCAGTACTGCCAACTCAAAGCATCACAATAAATCCTGAAACCTAATCTAGGCCACATTGACTACATTTATCTTAACTGAAGTTATAATTTTCTAAAAGAATTTACATACGCTCTGCAGCATGTAAAGGCAATTCCTAACTTTATCACAGATTCAACCAATATAGATTTAAGCTGTGCATTCTACATGCAAATTGATGCATCATAAATATCATAAAACTAAAACATCATAAAAATTACACTATGATATCAAATTTCTAAAATGTTTTCTGATTTTCTTTCTGTTTAGAGGAGCATTTCCACATTTGTATCTGTGGGTTTTTTTTGTAACTTTGACAGCACCTATTTTAGGCATGTATCTAAATGTGTAACAAACGTTATGGACTTCATATCCTGGGCATACAAGGAAAATCCACTGAGTAATTTCCTCTATTTTAAAAACTTTTCCAATCTGAGTTCCCTACTGCTGTAGTTGAAGCAGTTTTTTCTGTGCAACAAATGAACTGTTTTATGCTCATGAGAAAGTCATCAAGTGTATGCCATTGCTGTTTATGGATTGTAAGTCCTCATATTAACAATGTAGGATATTTCACCTTTGCTTCACACTTAAATTATATTGCTTTGACTAATATTTTGTTGGCATTGTGAATGACCAGGCAATCTTATGTTCATGTTATGCATTTATGTGCTACATTAATGTTTCTATGTGAATGGACCTTAATATAGTTTTTTTCAACAAGACTTTAGTAATAACATCAAAATGGTCGCATTCATAAGGAGCATCTGCAAATATTAAACATACAAATTTGTCCTGGAAGAATAATTGAAAACTTAAAAGATATTCAAAATACATGTATTATTCAACTGCAACTAAGCTAATCACCATCTAGCAGCTTTAATGAAAGCAATATAACAATTATTATTTACAGTAAATATCTTAACAGCACATATATACAAGGATGTGTCAAAAAATAACAGGAACTATTTTTTTTTTGTTTAAACATGTGCACATAAAAATTCACCAGTCATAGTAGTGGAGAGATCTGACACTGGGATATGTGCAACATTGTCAGTGGGCTGTATAATTTGTCTGAAATGAAATGGAGTTTTATTTATGGTCGCTCTTTAACTGCTGAGGTTCTCAGCGTCCCATTATATATTGGGCATGAAAGACCATTTAACTTTGCCCAAGGCCTCTCTATCAGGCTTGAGGTTCTTTTACATGCTATAAATTTACGATACAGGATCAACAGCTTTATTTCCCTTCCAAAGGAAGTCATGCTAAGGATGTTTATGCCCGAGAAAATCTAGGTTTGAACCTGTGACTTGGTAACTATTACACCATGGAGGCTTTGGAGGGAACCAAACTTTCTGGACAAGGTTGTCACGTGTGATGAGAATTTTCATCACTACAATGGAACAAAGTGCACAATGGAAATATCCTTCCAGCCCAAGGTCAAAAAGGCAAAGGTACAACTAGGTACAGGGAAAGCCATACATCTTGTGTTTTTTCTTTTTGACAAAAATGGGATAATTTATGATCACATGGTTCCTAAACACATCACAGCAACTGCTCAATACTACAGTAATATCCTTAAGGTTATATATTGCTGAAATTTCATGAAAAATCACAAAAAATACCTTTATTTTAACTCCAAAAAATAATTTAAACATCCTGAATATAAAAAAGGCACCAGTTTTAAATGTTTAAGACTCTGGAGCTATGACAAAATATTAGAGGTGAAATGTACTGGATTCGGCAAGAAAAACTTCAGTTCAACAAGATCTCAATCGCAACATGCAAAGTAAAAATGAAGCTATGCAGAAGAAAAGGCAACAGCAGGGGGAGGAAAAGGAAACCTGAGGGTCCATCCTACCAACATGGTGGATTTTAATGTGTGCCATGTATTCAAATCTTTCCTTGTTTTCTCTTTATTAATATTTTCAGCATTTTTCTTCCTGTAAAATGCTCCTTGTAGAGCAGTTTTTCTGTTACATAAATATAAATTGCTGTAAATGTTCACAGAGATATAATGAGTGAGAATTGCCCTAGGTTTTACCCATATGTTTTCAATTTTTAAACAACAAAATTATATTTTTATGACAAAAAAGAGCACAATCCTAACTTAAAAATTGTTGGAACCTATACCAAGACACAGAGAAACCTGGGGCATTTCAAAAAGTAGATGTATTCTGTACCTGGGGTTAAAATTTTGGACAAAAATTTCAATTTTTTGTTGCAAAATTCTTTTGAGATGGAAAAAAAACAAACAACAAAAAAACAAATTTGACCATAGCTTCCAAACCATCAAAGTAAAATGGACGAAATTTGCACTGTAACTTATTTGAAACTCAGAGGAAAATGGCTGAGATGAGACCACAATTTGCTGCCACTTGCTGATGAATCCTTCACCAGGATATCATCCCTGCTCATCGAGCCAAAACAACACAACTTTCAGTCAACTATGCATCAAAATCATGTCCCACCCACCACAATTGCTGACCTACCACAATGTGATTTCCACTTGTTTTAACAAGTGAAAATAATACTTTGTGGAAGCCATTTTCAAACCAATAGAGAACAAATCGTGCTATTTCAGGGAATAGTGAACAGGATGTCAAAAAGGGCTTCTCTGAGGGTTTTGAAAAGTGGATAGAATGATGGAACAGTGTTTAGCCACAGAAGGAAGTTTGCAGGTAAATTAAAAAAAAAAAAAAAAAAATCATGGGGTCCTGTTATTTTTTGACACACACTCATATTTACCTATATATTAAAAATGTACTGCCATTAAACATTTTGAAACAAATCACAACAATATATAATGCAAATTGTAAACCTCTATAAAAAATATGTGTAGAGTGCCATTTTTGTTTCTAAAGCTAGTTTATGCTACAAATTGTGCTATTGACATAATCTCCATTGTGCATAAATGAACATAAAGTATTTTCTTAAATAAAATGTGTGCTGCATTCTTGTTGAATCTAAGCATTCCAATGTATAATAAATGAGCTCAGAAATCACTCAGAAAAACAATGAATATAACATACTACAGACATGTGCACAACAGAGCTAGAAAATATCAGAACAGCTGCCAAACTCAAGTTATTCAGCAATTTTATATCTACAGTAGTCGCATTAATTCTGTACTCCTGGTTTTTATTAAATTAACTTTCAAATTTAAATATTGCATTCAATTAAGAATCCTCATTAAGGATCATTCTTATGTAATAAATTATAGCCAGGAAGTGTTTTCATAATGCACTATTGAATATTTTACTGTAAACCGGAGTGAATTTGGCTCTTAATAAGTTACTTTGAGCCAATTTCATAAACATAGTCATATATTTTATTTTATGCTATATTCAATGTGAAAGTTGAATTTATTGCTCTTATATTACATAGAGGAGCTAAACATTTGAAGAGATCTATTCATTTTGGGATTAGGAGAATTCTACATACCATAATCTTAAAAATATGAGGTACGTCCAGAAAGTAAGTTCCGTTTCGTTTTATCCCCGCTGCAGCGCTGCGATCGCAGTTCCGCACATGCGCGGTAGACGCTCTGTATCAAGGAGAAGAAACGTCCGCCATTTTGAGATTGCTGTCAGCCACATACGCTTTGTTGTGCTGGTTTACAATGTCGGTGTTGATTGAAAATCCCGCCGCTTTTGAAATCAGATCTGTGATTCGTTTTCTGAATGCTAGGAAAGTGAAACCAATTGAAATTTATTGGCAAATTTGCGTTTACGGAAAATATACAATTAGTGATTCAATGGTAAGAAGATGGGTCCGAAAGTTCAATGAAGGACGTAGTGAAGTGCACAATAAAGAACGAAGTGGGCACCCATCTTTGGTTACAGAAGAACTGGTTCACGCGATTGGTGACAAGATACAGGAAAACTGCAAGTTTACAATTAGTGCTCTCGCTATGGAATTTCCCCAAAGCTCACGATCACTAATTCATGAAATTGTTACCAAAAAACTGAAATTTTGTAAACTTTGCTCATGTTGGGTACAGGCGGCAAACTTCTATGAAGAAGGTATACAAAAACTTGTGCCATGCTATGACAAATGCCTGCAAAATTTCGGCAGTTATGTGGAAAAGCAGTTTAAGAGTTGTAGAATTTTGTGCATTAAATAATTATTCTGTATCTGTACACAATTTAATTTTATTACCAAACGGAAATTACTTTCTGGACGTATCTCATATCAGATTTTCCCGATTTTGGCCCCCTTATTATATGAGAGAGACAATTCATTATATTACATGTTGGATACAGTATAAAATAAAAAGTATAATTCACAAATACAGGATATTCACAAAACAAGTCATAAATAAGTAATTTTCTACAGGACGTTCCATGTGATAAACTGCGATATCAGTTTCAACAGAAATTTAGGATGGACCAACGAATAAAACCATGTGGAAACTGATAAATAAGTTTCAATGAATAGGCACTGTTTATGTCAATTGAAGGGAGTCCTAAATCTGTACAGTGTTCAAAGTGCTGAAACTCACCTTGAAGAAGCACGCATATCTTTTCTGTCTTCATGACAGAATTTGTTATTAACGCGAAAGAAAATGCACAGATTTAGGACTCTGTTCAATTGACTCGCATGCTGCATCAATACCAGCTGTGCTTGTGAAAGATCGACCTGGTCGAGACTTATCAACAACAGTGCCTATTCGTTGAAACTTAGTTAACAGTTTTCATATAGTTCCATTCATTGCACCAACCTTTCTAAATTTCGCTAAACCTTGTCACAGCTCATTGCGCCGAATACCCTGTAGATGCCATGTCGCAATGGCAAAACATTCAAGAATAGCCAAATATTACCGAGGAATTAAGCTGTAACAAAAAGACATTCATAAGTAACCTCAATCACAAATAAGTTATTTAGCTTGTGTACTTTTCATTTTATTGTGTATCTAATATGAAATATAATACATTATCAGGTTGGCTCAAATTTGAGGAAATGTATCTTTAAGATTATGGTGTACATTGTATTGAAATATCAATCTTTATTACTAAATTTCCCAAAATTTGAGCTTCTCTGTGCAATATGAGAGCAATAACTCCGATTTTCACATTGAATACAACATATAAAATACATCTTTATAAAACAATATATATTCCTGGCTATAATTTATTAGATAAGAATGATCCTGGATGAGAATTGAATGCAATATTCAAATTTGAAAGTTAATTTAACAGAAAATAATGTCCCAATTAATGCCACTGCTGTAATAAAAAAAAATTAATATATTTTCATTTAAAAACAATTGTATTCAAATAATAGCTTAACCATTCAAATGGTACAATTATTTACTGTGTAATAATCAAATTTTTAAAGCTATTTTGATTGTGCTCCAAGTGAAAAGCTTCCCAAATAGATATCTACACTACAATTCAATTGTAAAGCACTCAATAAAATTTCCCAATGTCACTGTGCATTACCAGTTTCAAAACTGGCCTTATATAACAATCTAACAGAACTGTCACATAGCAATCAGCTTTGCTCTCAAAAGCTACCCAGATAAACAAGATTTTTTTTTTTGCACCTGTTTATGGTGTAAACAAATATACTAAACCCACTCTTTCCATTTATTCACAAACATCAATTTATTTTTCTCTTCCCCATTCTTAACACTCCTATATAATATTAAAGTACTCTTATCCCTTAAATTTGATTGTACAGTTTCTCAAGTTCTTTAACAATATTTTGAGGATTTGAGGCTTGTTGGAGAGTTGTTAGAACACTGAAAAAATTGTGTAGTTATGCAGCTTAACGTCTTTTAACCTGGTTGGTCATATCGGATGATGAATGAATTTGGCAAAACGATGCTAAAATGATCTCAGGGTCCATAGAGCTTACAGTTACTAAACATCGGTCTTCCCAGGATAAGGGAAAACCCCGGAAAAAAAAAAAAAAAAAAAACCTTATCCAGGTAACTCACCCTAAGCGAGATTTGAACTCACGACCTGCTGAATGTGAGACAGATACGCTACCACCACACTACCCAGATGGAGAATTGCATTTTTTGTCTTTGGCCAGTATGTGACATCCTAGCCCAAATATAATATTTATAATGGTTTAATGTTTGAAGTGGCTTTCGAAATACCCTATAAATACAAACTGCAAAGCAAAGATAAATGTTCTGCTTTGCTGATGTGGATTTAACAAGTTTTGAATCTAGGCACCTCATTTGATAACTGAAAATGGAACTCTTAGAAGATTAAATATGTAGTTTTCTTTGAAAAAAGTAACCTCAATAGTGTGTATAGAGAGAGAGAGAGTATATTTAATAAAATTAGCAATAATCTTAAATATTTTTTCAAGTTTATAGCTTTCATTGAATAATAAGAACATCCCTGCTTCAAAAACACCACGTTGAGAATGCTGTTTTATATTAACTGCTATAATGATGCATTTGGCACAGTATCATGATCACATCATTCTAATCATAACAATAGGAAATTTTATTAAAGTGTATACTTTATCAATGAACTTACAAAATCTGTAATTTGCTAATTTATAAATCTTGACATTTATTTTTCTTCAAATATTTATAAAATAGTAAGATAGGTGATTTTGAAAGTTCAGCGATAATATGGGAAAATTTATACCTATGCATTTTAATATAAAAACCCAAAACAGAAACTTGACATTTTACATACTACATTATTAAGTCTGTATAAATGTTTACAAAATGATCCTACTGCGTAAAGTTTGCTTGTGCAACAGTTAGGAGCTGCTGCCATTTGGTTCATGCTACAATTGTGTAGTTTAAAAATTGGACCAATACATTAATTTTTCAAGTCTGCTACCACACAAAATGAGTAACAAGTCTATGATTTTCACCGCAGATCAACATGAAACCAAGGCTCACATTCCCATTTCAAAGCCTTGTTCTAATCGGTTATTCTTGCATTTGCAAGTTAAACTTTTAAGATATGCGATTCATTTCACTTCCCAACTTTTCACTTTATTTTATATGTTTAATGACCTGAATTACTAGTAGTACAAACTAAACGTACTGAATTAACAGCTATAAATATTATCTGGTTGCTGACTTGTTATGGCTTTCCAGAATGCCAAATGCTAAATTAGTAAG
This sequence comes from Hymenopus coronatus, assembly GCA_030762935.1. Lineage (NCBI taxonomy): Eukaryota > Metazoa > Arthropoda > Insecta > Mantodea > Hymenopodidae > Hymenopus > Hymenopus coronatus. Next base: position 52,813,558 of record CM060889.1, on the reverse strand, counting down.
CACTGGCGTACAACAAAGATAAAGCATACAAATTAGAAAAGTAACTACTGGAAAGCGAAAAAGAGAAATATCTGTAAATTACAGAACTGATAAAGATATTTAAACCATTCAATTCCAAAGTGTAGGGAGTAACATCAAATATTGGTATAATTTAGGGAAATTTGAAGCTTACTTTCGATACCCAAGTTAATGTTCACTGAATGTCATAATATAACCTGAAAGCTCTCCCCTTATTGTACAATTATAAAACACATATACATTACTTTAAATCTGGAGATTACTTGGGACCAAAGTTGAAGACTGGATACCTTGGAGAGAAATTGAAGTTGCCAAGTGTAAACTGGTTGTCCCCAGAGTCCTTTATGTTCTTGGGTCCAAATACACTTTCTAGAAACGTGGGAACAGCTGCAACATAGAAATAAATCAAATTACAAACAATTCCTTTGCTTCTTGAGTAGGAATAAGTTGAAGCAGAAAATGTGTTTATTATACGTGAAAACTGAGGTAAGGGATAGTATACATTTGAATTGCTTATTTCAGAAAGGCCCTAAGTCTACTGCTTTTACTTTCTCTAGCTCCATATGTACAATATACAAAGGGATAGAGAAGGTATTGTAATGATGTAAATTGGATGTCGAGATTTCACTGGAAATATAAGTTTTGGGGTCCTCTGGGTCTGAAAAAAGCTTTTTTAAAAAATGGTGTGTGTGCGTGCGGATGGGTGGGTGTGTGTGTGGACAGCATAGCCCCAAAATGTAAAGACCGTTAAATACCAAACTTGGTATTTAGGTTTAGCATCTTCCAAGGATGTGACACAAAGATCTTCTAAAAAAAATCCCCCCACCATAAACTACCATTTACATGGGAAAAATTTCAAAAATTTTTATTTTCTTAAAAATGGCTCTAACGATTTTGATTAAAATCCTGTATATTAATGCTATTTATATCCAAAATAAAATGTATATCTTGAATTTTCTGGGAATAGCCTCTGAAGACCTCTTTATTCTGGACGAATTTTCCCAAATTTTGCTTAACTGTTAAACCGTAAGAGATAGACAAAAACTCAATACACAAAAAATGCACATCACGTCAAAACACACAATTTATGTCCTTTACGTTTTTGTTGTGGAGGTAACCATTTCCGAGATATTCCTTGTTATTGGTTTCAATTGTGAAGTACTTAAGCTTTTCTCAGACTGAAAGTGACCATTTTTCTTTTGTTCTACTCCTGGCCAAGCAAAGAAGTGGTTTGCAATGACAATCGCATAACGATAGCTTTTAAAACATTTGATTATCACTTTAGCCTAGTGCATTACCTTAGTTCCCTTTTACTTATAAGAACTAAGTAATAAGAGCATTCTGCTAGTGTTTATTTCGATTAGCATTGTGTAGAAAGAAGAATAATCCTTTGTAGGAAGTTTGTAGAGCAGCTAGAGAATGTCATGTGAGTGTAACACATAAGATTTTTTACTTTTTGAGTTACATGCACTTATGTGTTTCTTAGAAGTCGATCCATCGTTGACACAACCTTCATATTCAGTCAAATAGCCATAAAATAGAGCTGATCTTGTTGATTTCATAAGAACCCTGTGACCAAGACATGGGACATTTTTGTTCTCAACAGTTTATATAATGCAATACTGGATCCATGCATACTTTGTATCCCAAAGGCTGTAACTTGCAGGAAAGTGGTACAACAATGGAAACAATTAATCAACAATTAGTTTTAAAGCAGCTGTTGTGAGCATGCAGAGAACAATATCATTGTGTCCTTGTGATATTTTATATTTTGCCATTAATATGAGTGAATCTATGTCAGAAGTTGAACCTGTAACTAAAAAAATGTGTGCATCATCCTGAGCAGTATAAATGAAATGTAATAAAAGCAGCTAAAATAAAGGGAATGGAACACACTAATTATCGGGGTAAGCTAATACTGGACAACCTTGTAAATGCAATTCCAAGTGTTTCCATTTGATGAAGAAGGATCATATTTCCTTGGCCTTAACACTAAAAATAAGCAAGATCTTTATCTCCAAAATTTAAAAAGCAGAAAATGTACAGCGACATAGACCAAGGGGAGGGAAAAAATCCAAAACACAACTTCTTTCAAATATCACTGTACGGTGGGAACAAATTGTATCCATTTAATTGAGTAACTTACGAGCTCATTTCAGATCGCAAAATTGATTTTTACAGAATCCACATGCAAAGAAATGTAGCAAGCATAAAATGCAAGTCTAAAGTAATTTTGTTCTAACTTTACACTCACCAAAATAATTCAAGACATCAGTGTGTATGTATCACTGATCAACAGACATTACTTCATAAATTTCTCATATTGTCCTGATAAATTTTTTGGGGATTTAGCAGGTAGTAAATTTGATTCTGCTGCTTTCGTATCATAGTTCTCAAAATAATTCCTCCAAATACATCACAATAATATTGGTTTGTCATGGTCTGTTATAATCGTATTGTCATAACAGCCAGCAATGCAAAATGAATAATGAACTATAACCCTCAAACATAACCTCAAATTTATTTCATCTTTCGTTGCTTTTCCTTTTAATATCAGAAATTCAGTACAGTGGTTATTAGTTTAAAAATAGTTATTTGTGATGTAAAAGAGTAACATTATAGTTTTGATTTGAGCGGGAATATTGTGAAACAAGACGCAGTTGAGTTGATATTAAAAGAAAAGCAATGAAAGATGAAAGAAATTTGAGGTTAAGTTTTTTTTTTTTTTGTTTTTTTTTTTCCTAGCTTAACATCCTTTAACCGGGTTGGTCATATCAGACAGTGAATGAAATAATGATGCTCAAATGATCTCGGGGTCCATGGAGCTTAAAGTTACTCAATATTCGTCTTCTCAGGATAAGGGTAAAGCCCGAAAAAGAAACCTTATCTGAGCAACTCACCCTAAGCGAGATTCGAACTCATGACCTTTTGAATGCAAAGCAGACATGCTACCATCACACTAGCCAGGCGGGCGAGGTTAAGTTTGAGTTATTTGTCAAAGGTCATAGTTTATTTATTTTTCATTGTCAAAACATGAAAGTAGAATTACAGGTACAGAAATGAAGTATTTACCGAAATGTATAGAGGAAACCAGAAGGGACACAATAAAAAACTGTCAAATAAGGAATATCCATAATCAAGAACCAGTAATAAAAGAGATAGGGGCAAATGTTTTAGGATGGTTTGAGCACATAAATAGGATGGATGAGAACAGGAAAATAAAACAGGTAGGAAGGAAGATGAGGGAGAGGGTGACCAAGAATAGAATGGAGCGATTATGTAGAGAAAATAGTGAATAAGATAGTAAAGACTTTGAGGGAAGTTATACAACTAGGAATAGAACAAAATATAGGAAATGGATCATGACCAGCTGAGGAAACCTGATACTCGAAAGGGTGTAAAGGGGAGGAAAAGAAGAAGAAACTAATAGGTAATGTCCACCCAACACAAGAAGGCAGGTGTGAGCGAGCAAGGGAGGGGGCTTGAACGGTCATCTGGTCACGTACTAGTGTATATGAACCAACCTACTGCTGCCAGATGTAATGCTCGTTTCAGTAACTGCAGTGATGTATTACGCTCTCGCTGCTAACACGCGCTACGGCATATAGTACTTCAGTTATATAATATTTTGTTACTTTTATTCTTGGTTTAATATTCAAATGCAGAGAGCGGCAGCGAAGATGAGGACTTCTCCGACTCGGATCTTGGACTTCTACCTATGTGTGAGTTATGTGACAACACTGTGTATTTTAGATAAATCTAGCGTCCTTGTCATGTCCAGATGTCGAGCATAAACATCAGGGGGAGAGCAAAAGTGTTTACATAAGTGCTTACGTTACGCATTCCTCTACCTTGCCTTCTTGCGCTGGGTCATTAATAAAATTGCTAAATTGAAGAATATCTCTTTTTGTAACCTAGTAAGTGCCCTATAAGAAAATTTGATTACTTACGCAGATTGGGGTACAACTGTGAGATAGCACCCAAAGCGGCTTGCCCTGCCTGCCCTGCAAGACCACCTGATTCTTGCTGTTGCACACCAGGTGGTGCTGGCATTCCAGGCTGTGCAGGAGCACCAGGGTAGGCTGGTTGTGAGGGAGCACCTGGGTAAGCTGGTTGTCCCTGTGGCTGGCCATATGGTTCAGCAGGTGGCATTCCTGGTTGTACCGGATACATGGAATCTTGTGGCTGAGCATAAGGTGCACCAGGACTGGGAGGTGGCCCCACGTTCGGCATACTAGGCTGCATAGGATACAGTGAATCTTGTGCTTGATCTGCAGGAGGAAGGTTCCAGCCTGTGCCAACAGCTAGAGGCATGTTAGCGCCATCGCCATTCACTTCACCTGCAGGTTTCTCCACTGGTGCTGCTATAGGAGCTTGGTAAGATGTCAGAGGAACAGTTCCAAGTATTATTGGAGTAGACAACGTGGCATTTCTGTGCCATCCTGACACTTTGGTATCCACCTGAAAAAGTTGTTAACATTAAAACACCAATAATAATATTAATAACGTTAGATAATTTATTTCATCTTTTCAAGTTATATTTTTACTTTCTCTACATGTACTATGTATATAGTGTATAGAGAAGGTATTGTAATGCACCCAAAAATTCAATATCAAAATTTCACTAGAAATACATGTTTTGAGACCCCCTGGATAAAAAAAAGCATTTTCAGAAAAATGTCCATGTGTGTGTGTGTGTGTGCGTGTATGTGTGTACACGATAACTCAAACAAACAGTCTGTAGAATACCAAACTTGGCATTTAAGTTTAGTATCTTTCAGGGATGCGACACAAAGATTTTGAGAAAAATCCCCCCATCCCAAACTACCCTTTTTATGGAACTTTTTTCGAAAATTTTTATTTTCTAAAAAATGGCTCTAAAGTTTTTGATTAAAATATTGTATATTAAAGATATTTACCTGACAAATAAAATGTATATTTTGAATTTTCTGGGAATAGCCACTGAAGACTACTTTATTCTGGATGAATTTTATGGAATTTTGCGTAACTGGTAAACCGTAAGAAATGAACAAAACGTTACCACACAAAAAATGTAGAGCACATTAAAACACACAATTTATGTTGTATACTTTTTTTTTGAGGAGTTGATAGTTTTTGAGATATTCCTTGTTTTTGGTTTCAGCTTTGAAAAACTTAACTTTTCTCATACAAGAATTTGTCAATTCCTATCCATACAAATAAAGGAACTTCATTCACATAGCAACCAGCTTTTGACTATCACTTTAACCTATGATACTCCCTTATTTCACTTCTATTTACAAGGAAGCAAGTAATAAGACTATTTCTGCTAATTTTTTGTCGATTAGCATGAAGTAAATAGAGACATAAGCTTTTTAACAGTAATTTGTTGCAGAGATGTAGAGAAAGTCATGTGAATGGAGCACATCAGATTTTTATTGTATGTACTGTAGTTACTTTCCTGGAGTTGCTGATTTTGGTATCAGCAATAATTAACACCCTGGTTATTTATGTTTATGCGCCTTTACCTCTATTTGTATATTTTTATACCTTACCAACTGAATCTGTTTCTCTCTTTTATAAGTTACAATCTCATCAGTTTTATTGTTAACATCCTCTCTTTCTTTGGCAATTTTCCTACCCTATTTCTCTCTTACTTTCCATGTATAATTACCTACTTGTTTCAGAAATTCTTATTGTTTCCAAAAACTTTTAAGTACGATATCTCTGGCAGCAACTTCTTTCAGTTTTTATTTCATATTTTCTCTCTCCAAATTTTAGTTTCCTCACACTCAATTATATAGCGTAAATTGTTATCGACATTGCCACACAGTGGGCATAGATCTTTATGAACTTTTAGACCTTTTAGTAACAATGTTCCTGTTCTTGCCCATTTTCTCTTAACATCCCTATATAATATTAAAGTACTCCTATCCCTTAAGCTACCTAATAATAATATTAATAACAATAAACAATAATATAATCTACCATGTGTCTACAAATTAATGGACAGTTTTAAAAACTTTATTTTTAACAATACTTGGCATAAATACATTGTCATGGCATCATTTAAGGATATAAGTTTGAATTTTGTGTTGTACATCCAATTTTCATCTTTCATGTAGTAAAAAACATGTATATTGTTTTTGGAGAAAATGCCTGCTTTATCAACCGAGCATAGCTGGTGAGTGCTTAAAATGTTGAGAATAGACAGTGTTTTAGCAGCTTGCTAGCCACTTAGGCAGCAATTTGGATCCAATGGTAGAAAATTAAACACTAATAGGTACTATGTACTATATTTAAGATATAGTAGGGCCCAATAGCTCGGCAACCACAGGATTGGAGCCTATTGAGCCACAGCGTAAACAGCAACTCAGTGGAGAGATAAAACATGTAAGGAAATTTTAAAATGTTAAAACATCTATTTCCAACATGTGCTCCACTTGGTCATGGTGTAGATGGAGTACCCTGGACGCGCGTACTCCATCTACATCATGACAAGTGGAGCATGTGTTGGAAATAGATGTCCAGATTTGATCATGTGAGGAAATGTATAATAATTTGTGAAAATAAATATTCATATTCAAACAAGAAATTCCAGGAGTGTAGTAAAACTGAAAACATACAACTTCTTACCAGGAAACATGCAAGTCAGTTGAGAAATTCAATGCTATGCTGGCAAGTTGCCATGGTAGCTCAGTGGTAGAGCAACCAGCTAGAGACCGGGAGATCCGTGGTTCAAATCCTGGCTATGGCATTGAATTTTTCAGTCTGACTCTACCTATCCAACTCCTGTCCTACACACGGTTTGAGAGAAAAATTCACAATTGTCCATAATAGTTGGCTATACTTTGAATCCTTGGACTTAAAGTATTTACAACATTGCAAGTCACCAGTAGGGTTGTTATCTCAAAATAATTTGAGATCACCTTGTGGTTTACCAGGAAACATGCGAGTCTTGCGAAAATCGATGTTATGCCGGCATATTGCCATGGTAGCTCAGTGGTAGAGAAACTGGCTAGAGACCAGGAGATCTATGATTCACATCCTAGCTATGACATAGAATTTTTCAGTCTGACTACCTATCCATCTCCTGTCCTATATATGGTTTCTGTGAGAAAACAATTAAAATTATCATAGACCTACTTACTTTTAGATCATAATCCAAATCAATTATAGAGCAGTTCTGTAGATTTGATGGGGGCAGTGGAGGTACTTTGAGTAGCTCTGTCCAGTTAGCTGTCGCATGCGCTCCAACTGCCCCAAGAGCTATCTCGGCAACAGTGATCTTATCCTTCTTTGTGCTCCTACTTGGCGATGTTACTGTGAACGTCAGCAGCTGCAATTATACAATATTACCCAATTTTAATGCATCATTTTGATACTACTTAGCTATAATTCACATCTAACTTTCTGCATATGACCTTCAGAGGCTGCATGGCTGTAGCAAATTACAGGTGTGAAATATCACCAAGTCAGAGATAGCCATGTCTTGCTTAATAATTACTAGATTAACGTTCAGATAAACTTAAAACTTATATCAGATATAAAGAGAATGATCGAGCAAGCATGTACGAAAAAAGAGCATAATTTTAGCTTTAGCTGTTCGATAATTATGTGCAATTATGTTTTAAATGGATTTTGTCAGAAATTAAACAGACCTTGAGCTTTATCAGATATAAAGAAGTATTTTAGACAGTAGAGTACCATAATTTAAATGAATTAAGTCACCTTCTTACATTTTTTGCTCCAACTTTGCCTTTGTTTGGGAAGACCACTTTCAAGGTACTTTAACCCTATCTTCAGTTCTGGGATTCACTGATGCTACATGCAACCTTCTACTCTTGTCAACAGGATGACGTTATCAATGGTAGGGACCTCAAAATTCATAAGGGAATCTTCTTCTTTGGTGATAACGATATTTTCCCAAATTTGCAGTTCCAAAGGTTTCTTTATACATTTAATCAACTCTATTTCTTCTTTTATGTTATGTTTTTCAGACCAAAAATGATGTGCTATGTGCTTGTAGCTAATGCTTCTCAAGTGTTCTTTCATCCTAGTTTCCAAATTTTGTTTTGTTTTTCCAATATAAATCTTATTGCAGTCTTTCCCAAACGAAGGCAAAGTTGGAGCAAAAAGTGTAATAAGTGACTATTGAGTCACCTTGAGCATGAGACCGTTAATTAGCTTCTCTATAAAAATTATTGTTAGTTATTAATTATTTAGCACTGTATAATTAAAGATTACAAATGCTTATTAAGGTATGTATTTAACAGAGTAAACAGCTGGAGCAGCAATAGAAAGCTGACGCCAAGATAGTAGAAGGGAGTGAGAAGAGCTTTGTTAGAAAGGTTTCTTTTGTCCAGTCACATACAACCGGGTTACGACAGAGGTAAACCTTAAAATTCAGAAGACAGTAATTTTCCTTTATATAAAACATGTCACGTGAGGGTTGCAGTGCACCCTGGGATGAGAAAACTGACTTTTGGGTAATATTTACGTCAATTGTGCAGCCTTTCTGTCCAATCAGAAAGAAGCCGCCATGACTGTATTTTTAGTATATAAAGAGCCCAAGAAGGCATATCGGGGCTGTTACTATCTGTTGTCTGTCGCAGTGTGTTAATTGTAATACTATCATGTTGTCGGGCTGAACGTCACTTCTTCGCACAAAGTTAAGTACGGTAACTTGTAACGAAAACTTAGTCGTTTTCAGCGCTCTAAGTGTATTTAAAGTCAGTGATGTGTGTTAAATTATACTGTATAAAGCAGAATCAAGTAAGAAGTAAATATAATTATGTGTGATTAGACAAGTATTAAAGTTCCTAACAAATGTTTTAAGTTAGCAGAATTGTAAAGCAAAAGTGCTTGTCTCACATCTCCAATAAGAAAAAACTCCAGGAAAGTTACGCAAGTCATCATTCTTATAAGATCACTCCCTGAACTACCTCCATTAGCTGCACCACCCTGAGAGAGTCAACCATCGTGCAGACTGAGCAACACCAAGGCAAATTCACCGGTAGAAGATTCACATCACCAGGTACATGGGTCTACTCATAGGTAGTGGAGTGAGTCTTGCCAATGTCATCAATCTGGCCTCGAAGCCGAGAACTCAGCATCTGGTGTTTTCAATGTGGGGATAAGGCCACCGCACCCAACGTCTGAGTCCACCGCATATGACAACCAACGTATGAGACCACCGCAAGCTGTTGACAGAAGTGTTTAACCTTTGTGCTAATGTACCATTATGCTTCTTTTTCTCCTGATACACCCCTAAACACTCTGACGAGGGGACAAAACAGATAGTTAATGTGCAGTTGTATGAAATTGAAACTCACAACATGTCGCTAAGTAAAGCAAGTGATTGTGTTAGTGAAAGAAGAGAACCTAAAGATAATGTTTTACGTAGTCAAGCAGTGACGATAAGTCCCTGGGCATTCCTCTGGAATAAGCACATATATTTCTATTGTCATTTATTTAGTTCTATTAAATAGCTAAATTTTATTTAGGTTATAATCTACAGTTCCACTAAGTAACCCTTGGTAACACCCTGCACTGCATGCTTTTACCTCTATCCCTTTCACGATATATAGCCCTCTGTGGTGTAATGGTTATCATGCTAACTTCATATACCCAAGGTCGCAGGTTCAAACCCGGTGGAGGACGATTAATTTTTTCGGATGTAAAAATCCTTAGCATGGCTTCCTTCGGAAGGGAAGTAAAGCCATGGGTCCCATGTCATAGATTTATGGCACGTAAAAGAACTTCAAGCCTGATGAGAGGCGTCTGAGCAAAATTAAGCAGTCTTTCATGCCCAATTTAGAATGGGACACTGAGAACCACAGTAGTTAAAGAGCATCCATAAATAAAACTACATTGTAGCCCGTTCCTATTGACCACTGCCATATGCAGGAGATTTGACGCGAATTCTAGAAGCTTGGTATTCATTTGCACAGCATTAAATCATATATCAAGAGAGAAACTATTGGACTGGACATTATCTGCATTTAGTTGCAACATTGCATCTATGAAATTTGGTAAACAATGCGAACATATAAGTCTACCTGTCTGACAAATGAGTGCAATTGTTAGGGAGGTCCTGGTGTAGCATGGCACGGTTTAGAGCGATCAGAGAAGTCTGGAATATAGTGCAGTACAGTCTGACCATCAAAATATCAACACAGTGCACGTAAAAAGGAACAAATTAAATGATCCACAACAGGTTAAACTTGCGCTTTCTTTATCATTAATGAATATTCATTTTCTACTTTCAAGAGCATATGACTACATGCAGCAGCGGCATATGCATTTTGACTTGATTCAAACCTGTCCACTGTAAGAGTCAATTGCTGCATTCCAGTGTTGCCAAACCGTACAGGGTACGCACCAGGAGTGATGAGTAATACTGCTTATCTGTTTGTGTTTACGCACACTTCCACTCATTCTTCAGAGAGGTAACATGACATGCTTTTTAATATCAACAATTTTAAAGTAAAAAAAAATGACAATAAATGGTCCTGTACCACTTAGGTAAACCACTAAACTGAGCTTTATACTCCATTTTTACTTTCTCTAGCACATACGTACAATGTACACATTAAGTAGAGAATGTATTGTATTCTACCTAAAATTTTGAAACCGAGATTTCACTGGAAATAAGTGTTTCCAAACCCTCTGAATTTGAGCATCAAAGTCATCGCCTGTGGTGACTCAAGTAGTAAAAGCGGGCATTAAACATGACCACGCTCTCTACCTACCAAATACAATGTTCATACGTGCAAGGAAAAATAAGTAATTTTGTTATTGAAAATAATTTGCAGTCTCATCTCTCTGTGCAACATCAGGTATTGCAATCGCATAAGTATTCTGTTGAAAATCATACCAAGAGCACTTCTAGAATAACTCAGATTTAGTCAAGACAATTTTAACTCTTGAAGCAAAAATGAGTGCTATTCTACATTTGTGTTAATTTGAAGTGGAGAACAGCTGATGATAATTATCTCAAGGCGTTATGCTGGGCTTAATGAGTTATATAGATCCAGGGTGTTGATGTTGGATAGTAATTTTTCAAATAATCCAGTACTCGAATCCACTTTGTAGAATTGTGATTTATTCTTGATCAATACTCAAAATTACAATCACTTAGTGCAATTCAGTGCTTTACTTGGATGCAAAAATTCTGTCTTGCGATTCTAATTCTTAATCAATTCCGACAGAGGCTGCGCTGTGGCTAAATGGTTAGACCTCTCATCTCTCACCTAGACAGTACGTGACATTTGTGGTGGACAAAGCGGTGCAGGAGCGTGGTTTCTCCAGGTTCTCTGGTTTCCCCCGCCATCGCATCCACCAGTGCTCTATCTTCATTCCATGTATCATCAGTGCCATCAACACAGGCATTAAAACACTATTTAAAAAAAAATCTGGCAGAGAATCTATTTACTTCCTCAAAAAAAAAATATATAATCACTTTCCAATATAATGAGTGGAAGTTAATTAGCAATTAACATTTACATGTTTCTAACTCAGTGCGGAAACTTAACTGCACACGTAAAAGTAGCAACCTAAATATGCACCATGTGAATTCAGTCGACCACACTCAACTACTGACAGTTTCTGAGTGCGCTTTTCATTGCTTATGAACAGCTTCTTTTATAATTGCTGGCTTCACAACCAAGAAAGTCTACATGCTACCACGATACTTGTTTACAACGAAGAAGATCACAGAAAGAAAATCAAAACACAAAGAATAATTACATTGCACCCAGGGAATTCAATCTCCGTATACAACAAGAAAACATCAAACACACAAAATGTTGGCAACATAAATATTGTGTCACTCAATACATACCTTTCGCAGTACACACTTTACTTCCTGGATATTAACATCACTATTGTTCTCTATATCAACAGTAATTGGAATGTCTTGTCCTGGTACATATCCTCCTACAGGAAGAGAGAGCGTCATTGAGAATGGACCAGACTTCCAGCAGCAGAACCCAAAATGTTTGGAAACCTCCTTTCTTATAGTGTCCTGGAAAGAAATCCAAAAGTAATACACTTGAGAACATTAGATTTGATTGCATTTTTGAGATTTATGAACACAGAAAACATAAACATGACTTTCTCTACCATTTTGTAAGAAATTATTCTTAAAGAGTTTATGTTTCTACTGTCAATGAGAAATGTTCATGTGATTGACACTTATGGGGTGTGTCACCTCCTGGTAGGGACTTGTCAAGATGCTGACCAATCATACTGTAAGAATGTATAACCATCAGAGACATCATGACATCAGTGTTGCAGTACCTATAGATTCAGTGGAAATTTAGGTTCGCATTCGCATGCATAACTGAACTGATCTTATTGTTTGATTTCAATCTATGAAAAGATTCAGATTTGTAATAATAAATTTACAAGTCTTTGTAACTTAAAACAACTAAAAACAATGCTTGTATACACTTTAGGATGAGTTATATAGTTTTTTTTTTACCAACTACTATTTATGTTTTTGCATTCTTGAAGTGAGTAAAAAGAACTATTTATTAGATATATCCTAACAGCCTTAATTTTCCTTGTTTCCTCATTCATATCCTTGGTCTGGTGAGGTAAATGATTGAATAAATCTTTTGCATTGTTTATAATATATTTTGACTTAGTGTGCCTCTTAGTCTGTTCCTAAAATAGTTCAATTTTGTTATTGTGTTATGTTTATGAATATTTATATGTTTTATAAGTAGAAGAATTTTTCGGGCTGAGAAGCCGTGATCTGCTGGAGCTTCTAGGTCCAGATGTTTCGTTCATGACTGCGGTGAATATCTTCAGTGGCCTGGTCTAAGTCTTCTCAGTGAAGGTTTGGTCGCAATTGAGAAAATTCTTCTAGTTATAATTTGGACTCCGGCCATGAAAGCTTATGATTCCTGATTTATATGTTTTCCGTCTTTGCAAGTTCTTATTATATGCTTAAGGCATTCATAAATATATAAGCAGGGTACTGTGAGGATTCTGTATGAAATCTCTTCTTTGTATCTTTTCAATTATTCTTATTGTTCTTTTCTGTAACCTAAATATTTTTAGCCTCTGTTTCTTTCCAGCTGCTCCCCATAAGATGATCCCATAATTTGGTTATGTTATACACAGTGATTCCATACATTTATAATCGTTACTACCTTTTATATATCACAGACATTATCTTGTGCTCCTCCTGGAACTACCTTCATGAGTGGCACTGCGATTTCAATGTCTTACAGCCATGATAAACGAGTTGAGGTTACGTTAGCCAAAATAACAAAACTTTTACATTTAGTGAAGTACGGGACCCAATGTTGAAAGGAATAGATAAGTAACCAGAGAGAAATGGGGAAAAGTATTTCAACATACGACAACTTTGATAGATAATACATGGAAAGAAGGTATTTTAGAGAAAGTAGAATATGTGGCGCTGCAGATGGACAGCAAGATAGTGTCAGCAGAAATGTCGCTCACAAGGTAATTTCTCACCAATAATATCTACTGCATGCTAATTAAGATAAACATTACTTACTTTCTTGTAAGTAAAAGGGAAATAAGGGAATACACTAGGCTAGCAGTTTTGCGCTATTCAGTCATTATTAACTCGCGAAGTAATAGCACTTGAGTTATAATCATTTGTATAAACATGATGGAAGAAAAAAAATCACATTATTATCTGCCCCATGAGAATGTTTGCTTGTGAGTGACTGATTTGGTGGCTATACGATATGTGCCATTTGAACTGGGCCAGTGTGGCACTCAGTAAACATACCTTTGCTGTTGCATGTGTATTTAGGTCCAACGGTGAAATTACTGTGAATGCTGCCTTGGTTTCTTGATCAAATTTCCATGGTCTGTCCAGTATAGCCTTCACAGTATACCGTATATGGCCATGTTCTCCTTCAAACGAGGAAGGCAGATTTGGTGGAAGATGTGTGGTGAATGGAAAACTATGATCTCCTGCTGGCAGTTCAGTCTCTCCACCTTAACACAACAGTAATAATTTATTTTCAAACTTTTATATGCAATTCTTTGCAGCATATTTGTATTTCTAAAAAACTGCAGGATTAAAAAATGTTTGTAAATGAAATATTAAGTATTATCCTTCAATAATTTTTTAAACAGAAGACATAATTAAATTCTTAACTATTATAGTTTAGAAGCAGTTGCAAATATACAATTTCATTAAATTAAGTTAATTACCTCAGGACTAGTTTGAAGGAATCAGTTCATAAAACATCCAGGATTTATAGAATATTTTGCAAAGAATGTGATCACATCTATATAGGTCAAACTAAACAAAACATAGAAACAAGGCTTAAGGAACACTTTAGAAACATCAAATCAAGGGAACAAGAAAAATCAACAGTTTGTAACATATTTTTGGGTACAAGGACATGAAATTGTCAACAAAAAATTGCTTGTTAGGCAGACACAAAAAACCCACGGATTTAGATATTTGTGGGAAAATATTTCTTTGGAAATTTCGTCCAAGATTAATGAACTTCGAGATCCTAATGGAAGAAAATCTGATCACTAACTTCGTAGAACCACTGCCAGAGGAACTAAGAGATAACCATAACTATAGAAGAGAGCCAACCAGTTGCAATCAGCTGATGAAGCGATTCCTTGAAACTATCTATGCACTTTTTTTAACTTCCAGAGTATGAAGGTAGTTTGTTGAGCTGTGTCTCTTGAGTGACAAAAAGATGTAATGATACTCTCAAACAGCAAGGATAATTCTCAAATGCTTTATACGATACAACTTTCTTTTAAATATATGCACTCTCATTGGTTTGGCAGTTATAGTGTCACAATATAAATAAGCTGAACTTTCTTCTAAAACGGATAAAAATAAAATACTTTTGGCTTCAGGATGACCCATTATTCCCATTAGTACCACATGACCAATTCAAATACATTTTTTTAAGATGTTCATTATATATTTGGATTTACGGGAATCCAGTTTACTTCCTTTGTTTTATTCTAAACTCAGTTAACACGGTTAAAATAACAGTCACATTTTTCACATGTTTTGCTTAAAATTTAATATATAATATAGGGTCGGCAGTGGTATATGACTGCAATAATATAGAACAATGCAATTTATTTATGTTTTATCATTTTTTAAAACCACACTTTGTAAGTGGCCTTAATGGCAATGAATACATTCCTGCAATCTGCTATGAAAGCTCTGCATTAACTCCATCTCATTCCTTGTGTTTTGTTTCAGCTGAATGAGGAGGCTTATTGCAATACACCCTACTTTTCAGGAAGCAATCAGCTGCCTCAGCTCAGGAGATCTTGGCTGCCAGGAAATGTCTCCAAATTGTGAAATTAAGGATCCTGGAAACATGTTTCGCAAACAGTACATTGAAACACATGAAGTGTGGGCTATGGCGCCATCTTGCTCGAACCATAATTTGTCTTCAAAACTAATTTCATCAGGAATTCCCAACATTGCAGAACGAGTTGGACTTTGTTGTACCGCTTCTCTATCTCTTGCAATGTTTTCAGGTGTGCGGACTGTTTTTGCAGTACCATCAAGTTTATAACAAACATTGCCAGAATTGTTAAATTTGCTCGCCCACTTTAGGATAATGTTTCAGAATGGAATTCTTCCATGCCATCTTATATTACGAGGGCCGTTCAGAAAGTAGCCTCCGGTTGATTGCAAGAAATTCACCAAATTAAATAAAAATATTTTAATATATACATCTTACAACTACATCTTTGCACTATTTTTCTACATAGTCTCCATAACGATTGAGGCACTTATCGTATCTGTTCACAAGCTTTGAAATTCCTTCTGCATAAAAATCACCCGCTTGTGCCTGGAGCCAGCCTGTGACCGCATCTTTGAGCTCTTCGTCGTCATCAAACCGCTGGGACCCGAACCATTTCTTCATATGCATGAAGAGGTGATAATCGCTTGGCGCCAGATCTGGGCTGTAAGGTGGATGGTTGACAACGTCCCACTTGAAGGACTCAAGAAGGGCTGTTGTTCTGCAAGCAGAGTGAGGACGGGCGTTATCGTGCAAAAAAACGATACCGGAAGTCAGCATACCACGGCGTTTGTTCTGTATAGCCCGTCGTAATTGTTTTAGTGTTTCACAGTACACGTCTTGATTAATGGTCGTCCCACGTTCCATGAATTCAACCAACAACACCCCTTTTGCATCCCAAAACACCGTTGCCATCAATTTTCAGGCAGAAAAATCTTGCCGGGCTCTTATTGGTTTGGTAGGCGAATTTGAATGTGCCCACATCTTTGATTGTTCTTTTGCCTCAGGGTTCACGTACTTAATCCAGGTTTCGTCCCCGGTCACGATTCTGTTTAACAATGGTTCACCTTCGGCCTCATAACGTGACAGAAAGTCTAATGCAGAGGCCATTCTTTGAGTTTTGTGGTGGTCGGTAAGAATTTTGGGCACCCATCGTGCACAGAACTTACGGTAACCCAATCTTGCTGTCACTATCTCGTACAAGAGAGTCTTAGAAATCTGTGGAAAATCAGTAGACAACTCCGACATTGTGAAACGTCGGTTTTCACAGACTTTTGCATCAACTGTCTGAACGAGTTCGTCCGTGACCAACGATGGTCTACCACTCCTCTCTTCATCATGAACGTTTTCTCGTCCATTTTTAAATAAATGTACCCATTCATGGACCACTCCTTCACTCATAACTCTTGGTCCGTACACGGCACAAAGCTCACGATGAATAGCTGCTGCAGAATATCCTTTGGCTGTAAAAAACCTTATAACAGCATGCACTTCACATTTGGCGGGGTTTTCTATTGCAGTACACATTTCAAACGGCCACAAACACTAAACTAGCGCAGGTACGACTTTCACTCGACCACGGCTTGATGCCGACTGACCTGCTGAGTGCGTGAATGCACAGATGGCGTCGCTACTCCCCCCACTACCCGCACTGTGACCGATTGGAAGCTACTTTCTGAAGGGCCCTCGTAAATTCATTTCTAAATCTTCTCTGCACACCAGTGATTGATTTCAACTCAAAATAAGTTCTTACTGCAAACACACATTCTGCTGTAGGCCAGTTATCCATATTGCCTTTCACAACAATAAGAAAAACAATTGCATTGCATCTGATCATATTGCCAACATTGCTGATTGCTTCACTCAAAACCACTAGCAATGGCACATCTAAACACGTCATATCCTACTGCTGTATCCTGTATATGTATACTTTTTGTAAAACTGCAATTTTTCAGAATTTTTGTGCATTTTGTTAACTGATCAACTTTTCACATAGCTGTATTATGATATAACAATTCTTCACTGAGACTTGAACCAGTGATACAGATATGTACAAAATGTCAGAAAATATTGAGACCAAAGCAGGACTCAGGGGACCTCAAAAAATATATTTCCAGTGAAAGCTCAACATAGAATTTTTGGGTGGAATATAATACCTTCTCTATCCATTATGTACATTGTTCATTTGGGGCTAGAGAAAGTAAAAATCAGCAGTTGGAACCCATTTTTGGATGAAACACCATGACATAAACCCAGAAGTGAAGCTGAAACACATAACCGGAAAGCAGGAATAAATCCAAGTAGGATCAACATGGGAACAGATATTTATCTGGAAGAACAAGAAGCGTCTTCAACTTCAATATTCCCCAGAGAGACTTGTTTTAAAAGTTCCTAGAACCACCACCAGAGCAGTCTATGGATGGATTGTCTTCACCACTAAGTAGCAGTTGATATACAGATGATAATAAGAAGAAACTAACCAACATGTTCCAAGAAATTTAAAAATGAAGTGCTGTTCAGCGCCATTAAATGACTTGAGTTTTTTACTTTTAAAGAATTTTATTTACCCATAACGTTAATTGCATTCTTGTACAATACTCAAGTTTTGATGCTGACATAAATTTCAATGAGTAAGCCTTTCCATTTTATTTTTTTTTGAACAGTGTTGTTATAGCAGATAAGATATCCTAAAAATGTAATTTGTGTGATTATTTTTTTAATTTTCTTTATCTTATTAATCCCAAAACTACTTTTAGCCACAGAGTCTGCATATCTTGAGGGCCTTTTTTATTTCTGATTAGATTTTAATAAAATTAGTTACATACTTTTCACAGTATTTGTTGTTTTCTTATTTAATTTGCCATTTTAATACAAACTAAATTTTTTTACTTGGAATGAAAATAACTTAAGATGAACAGCAGCTTCATTTATTCTGCATGTGAAGACACAATTTCAGTCATATAAATTTCATTTTTGTCCAGAAGTTAAATTAATGATGTCAAAATTTCTTGTCAATTGTTTTTTTCCTTTTTCTTTTACATCTAGCTCCATAAACGAAAAAAATAAAAATACTGGCAAATCATTCCTAGTTTGGAATAAGTAAAGAGTACATCTTTTTCTCATTTCCACTCAAACTGTTCCAAAAAAAACCATACAAAAGTTGGAGGCTTTAATTGTTGGATCATGTTGTTACCATTATTATGTGGGGATAATTTTATGATTCAATTCATCAAATTGTGAACATTATTTTCTCTGCTGATCTAACGTAGTGATCCCTTGCCCTCTGTATGATTAATATACCATTTTTCTGCTGATTTGAGAAGTGATGACCTTTGATTTCCATGTGATAATTTCTCATTTGCTATATTAAATTTGTTGAGTCTGTACTGACTAAACTAATCCTTACTCCACGTAAACAAGCTAGTTACATGAAAGAAATTTATTTTAGAAAAGGTGGTTGGTTGATTGCTAATGCTCAGCATGTTAGAGTTCTTTCATTTGCCTTCTTGCTTCTCAGTAGTGCAATTAAAGATCTGTAGGTTAAATTTTTCACACTTCATAAGATTAGTCATAGAATCATTGTAGAATCCTCTTCTCTACAAAGTATACAATTTGGAGTTGAGAGAGTGAGAGAGAGATACGGTTTAAGGGCACCCAACCTACACACATGATTATTAGTGCCTAATAAATTAAATAAAAACATAAAATTAAACTTGTCGCTACCAGATAGTGGTAAAATGAATATTAAAACCAGCTAAGATACCCCCTCCCTGAAGTTAAAACATTAAAATAGGTTAAAATAAAACTAGGTACATACTGCCAAAGCTGTAAAACGACAAACTATATAGGACCAATCATAGGGCACATTCAGATTGTTCACCAGGAGGCATGCATGTCGGATGGTAAACTCAATGACAGGTGAAGGGGAGATAAAACTGGCAGGCAATTAAAAATGTGTTTCACTGTCAAGGTCGCACCATACTGACAAACTGGAGCTGGCTCTCCTTGCAGTAAATGTGTGTCCGATATGTAGGTGACATAAAATAACCTCTTCTCGGCAGAAAGCGCGACAAGAGGCTTTCCCGGCTTCCAGGAGTGGCTTAACTACCCGCAATTTGTTGTCACTAATTTGGGACCATTCAGCTACCCAACGAGAAAGAGCAATTTGGAGTTGGAAGAAAGTTTAGCTTGTGTAGATGGGCAACCAAACAATCATTTCCTGTATGTAATCGAAACAGAGCAACATCTTTTGATCGTGGACATTTGGAATTATTGTTTTGTTCAACAAGGTTTTCTGCATTATTAGTTTTGATGAGTGAAACAATAAAGGTGAGATTTTTTTATCTGGTGAATCATTGTGCCTTTTTTACTTTCTCTATACGCACTATGTACATAGTGTAAAGAGAAGGTATTGCACTCCACCCAGAAATTCGATACCGAGATTTCAACGGAAATATTTGTTTTAGGGTCCTCTGTATCCAAAAAAAAGCATTTTCACAAAAAGGTCCGCGTGTGTGTGTGTGTGTCCGTGAACATGATAACTAAACACGGAAAGTCGTAAAATACCAAACTTGGTATTTAAGTTTAGTATCTTCCAGGGATGCGACATGAAGATTTTGAAAAAAAAATCCCCCCACCCCAAACTACCCTTTACATGGAACTTTTTTCGAAAATGTTGATTTTCTTGAAAATGGCTCTTAACGATTTTGATTAAAATTTTGTATATTAAAGGTATTTACCTGAGAAATAAAACGTTTATCTTGAATTTTCTGGGAATAGCCTCTGAAGACTACTTTATTCTGGATAAATTTTACTAAATTTTGAATAACTGCTAAACCGTAAGAGATGGACAAAAACTTACTACACGAAAAATGTAGAGCATGTTAAAACACACAATTTATGTTATATACATTTTTTTCGTGGAGTCATCATTTTTGAGTCATTCCTTGTTTTTTGTTTCTGCAATGAAAACTTGTACTTTTGTCATATACAAATTTGTCAACTGCTTCCATACAAATAAAGGAACTTCAGTGACATAGCAACCAGCAAGGAACAAAGCAAATATAGCAACAGGGTACCAAGTAACAAGACTATTTCTGCTATTTTAGTCTGATTAACATGAAGTAAATAGAAGTATAAGCTTTTTAAGAGTAATTTGTTGCAGAGATGTAGTGAATGGTACACATCAGATTTTTTTGTTAAGGCCTTTACCAAGGATACCGCATTGTGAGGAAACCCACTGTAAAACTATCGATCTGCAAAGAGATTGTAAGTGTTTAATACTTTGGTAGATAACAGCTGTTGTTTTTTGTTGTATATACACAGGTACAAATGGCTTGAAATGTAGATTTTGAATCACTAAAGATGACCGCTTTATTGAAGTGATTAATGGTACAAAAGCTGTTTCAGTATGGGCTTGATTGCCTCAAGTTCACCATTGAAATGGGTTGAGTTTGCACCAACAGATATGCAAGAGCAAAATTTGTTGTATACTCCAGTACTTATAATTTTGAAGCTGCTTACAGTGAAGGCATAATTAAATGTATTTTAATACATTGGGAAGACAATAAGAATCTTGAAACATGCAACAAAGAACACAGAAGACACATCAAGTCAAAACAACCGGAAAAATCTGTAGTGGCACAACACTTTTGGGAATCTCACCACGAAATCAATCCTAACATCAAACTCTTGAAAGCACTTTCAAATCCATTTGAATTATCAGCGTGGGAGAAAATCTACATTCACAAATACCGCCACACATTGATGAACATGCAGTTCCCCCCCACTAAAGATTGCTTAGCCAATCTCATCGCCCGCCCAACAGATGTCACCACAACCCACAACTTAGAATCCAAACCCAAGCAGTAGTGGTTCAACAGCTGAGGATGCGGGCAACAGTCTGGGAAACAATTGTCCTGCACAATAAAAGTAAGAAGTGTGTGTTAATACTTACCACATTAATTATTTATTAATTTTAATCCAGTACTTGCTGTATCATTAAAAATGGTACATTCTAGAAAAGGTTTAAATGTAAAGGGACAGAAAAACTGAGTGGTTTAAATATTTAAGGTGTTATTGTCACCACTGTAGATACATTCACAAGAGTATTTCCAATCACCCTGTAAATCTTTATGACTCTTTCTGGAAATTCACAAAAACTGAAGATAAGAATTCTGTTCACACAGCACTAATGAGGAAGCCCTTGGAATGTGGGCAAAGAACAACTTGAAAAAGCATAATTCAGTCTTGTAGTTCGTTTTACAGAAGTTTGTTCATAAAATGCATTATTTTATCCCTCAATGAAATATTTAAACTTATAGAAGTACCTTATCCCTGAAGGCTTAATTTTATCCCCAAAACTTAGCTCAAAGCTACTATTAGATCCCACAATACTTAGCATGCAAGTATTGTAAATAAAAGTACCACAGAAAAGGACCCTCTTACAATTTAAGTATTAACAGATAATATATCAACAGTTAAAATAAAAAAAATCTGATATGTACCATTCACATGACTTTCTCTATATGCCTGCAACAAATTATTCTTAAAAAGCTTATACTTCTATTAACTTCATGCTAATCAGTAAAACATTAGCAGAAATAGCTATATTACTTGCTTCCTTGTAAGTAGAGGTGAAATAAGGGAGTACCATAGGTTAAAATGATAAAAGCTGGTTGCTATGTCACTGAAGTTCCTTTGTTTGTATGGACAGCAGATGACAAATTCCTGTATGAGAAATGTATAAGTTTTTCATAGCAGAAACCAAAAATAAGATATGTTACCAAAATGACGAACTCCACAAAAAAAAATGTATATAACAAATTGTGTGTTTTAACGTGCTCTACATTTTTTGTGTAGTAAGTTTTTGTCCATCTCTTATGGTTTAGCAGTTATTCAAAATTTAGTGAAATTCATCCAGAATAAACTACTCTTCAGATGCTATTCCCAGAAAATTCAAGATATACATTTTATTTGTCAGGTAAATATCTTTAATATACAAAATTTTAATCAAAATCATTAGAGCCATTTTTGAGAAAATCAAAATTTTCGAAAAAAGTTCCATGTAAAGGGTAGTTGGGGGTGGGGGGATTTTTCTCAAAATCTTCGTGTCACATCCCTGGAAGATACTAAACTTAAATACCAAGTTTGGTATTTTACCTACTTTTCGTTTTTGAGTTATAGTGTTCACAGATACATGGACACACAATGCTTTTTTTTAGATAAAGGGGACCCTAAAACATATATTTCCAGTGAAATCTCGGTATTGAATTTTTTGGTGGAGTGCAATACATTCTCTATACACTATGTACATAGTGCCTATAGAGAAAGTAATAAAAAAGGCACACATAAAATGAGTTTTTAAAACATATAGTATTTCAGTAAACTTTTCAAATAAAATTTTTGGACTGAATGCAACAGCTGCTTTATCTATAATTAGACAATAGAAAAAGTAAACATTAATTACACACATTTTACAAGTAAAAACAAAAGTGCTAAATCAGCCTATTGCACTAATCTTGCAAGTCTAAATTAATTAGCTTTTAACAATCTCACTTATAAATTGAACCAATGTAATGGAAGAACAAAACCAACATATATTTACTTACTGCTTCCTCCAACAACGTTAAACTTATTCTCGAAGTATTGCTCATGTGATGTGTAATTCACTGTTACATTTTCTGTACCTCCTCCTTCATTTTGACTCTTCGTCTTTGTTTCTGTTTCATTCCAAGCCACATCAGCTTCTCCTTTGAAATGTATGACAATGCCTGGAAAGTACAAACAAATTTATATTAGTATATTGTTCTAAAATATAGGGGTGCAATAATCGTAACAATAGCAAATTTAACTGGCAATAGAGTTTTGAGTTGCTTAATTAATTCCCCAGTCCCAATTATCATGTTTTGTCAAACAAGACCCTTGGTTTCATAATATCAGTCCTCTACCAAGTATCGTAAACAAGTTTTTTGTCCCAGAGTAGTTTGAGGTGATTTACAAGTCAAAGATAGTTCAGCATTAGTTTGAAAGGCAAGAGGTTACCTCGCTGAAACCTAACCCTCCAAAATTACCTGATTCAAAAACCGGTTGAGAACATTTAGACAGAAATAAAGAGGACTCCTCAAAATTATCTCCTGCCATCCAGAACAAAGGTCAGGGTTCAAAAAACATGGAATTCCCTCACAGAAAGGCCATATTATTCTTGCCCATGTTAGCCATACCAAGGAGAATTAACAAGTGTTTCAACCATAAATAATAATAATGGATCAGCAATAAAATATTTTTATTTATTTCATATTTTTGTTGATTTCTTAGAGGCCAAACTACAACTTCAGTGGGGAAACAGTTATTTTAGCATTACTTCCATTCATGATCCAGATTTGGCATTTTTGTTATTCTGCCATTAGAGCAGCTTTGTAGCCCTTAGGGTCCTAAACCACAAAACAAAGTCAAGGGTGTTTTTTATAAATAGAGGAAAGGAGCAGTTGCAACCCAAGGCCACAATGAAAGGGCATCGCTAAGGAATCTATGAAGCTAAAATCCCAATGATCCCAAGAAGAAATCAAAACCTTGGCAATCAGATTTTAAATCTGAACAAGCTCTTTTAAATTTGGATTGCCTTTGGAAGTTTTACCTTTATTTTTTACAGTCACAGTGAGAAAGTTGTTTCATTTTAAATAGAAATATAACTAAGTCTCAAGTGGAAACATTTACTGGTTAAGATCACTCTGCTTTTCAGCGTTCCCCACAGACAGAAGTCACAACTGTAAAATTTGGGGAACTGGGAGGTCATGAATCACTGCAGTGGTTAATCAAATAATCCTGCCATACTGGAGGAACATAAAAACAGAAATTAGGTACATTGCATTAACAGAACTAGAGGGCATAAGCAATAGTTCTTAAGCATATGAGAATTATATGTCAGTATATGGCCAAAACTTCAAACAATTCTTACTAACTCTTACTAATTATTATGAATTATTATTAATTATTACTAAATGGATTTTAGAAACATTTTTATTGCAAAGATTTTGGGTAGAACAATGTCAAAAAATGCACTCCAAAGTAGCTATAGCAGCTGTCAGTATATTGGCAAGAAATAAATGAATGGCCTGGAACATTTTATGCTATCATACAATTGAGAGCAACTTTATTATCTTTATAATTATATGCCACTATCTATAGAATGTGATAGGATAAAGCAATAGAGGGAACAAATTACAGAAAGAAATTATAACTCTTAGAATGTTAACTAATAAGGAGGAATAAAGAGACAGAATATTTGGAAAAAGTAAGGTGCAATTTTCCCCTTACCTTCTTAATTTTTTAAAGCAGTTGAGAGAAATACAATATAAAATGATAAAATAATTACACAGAGGAATGAAAATATGGGGGGGGGGGCTTCATTATACAGGTAACTGGGATTGTGCACAAGAAAGCCCCATTAGATATAGTAGTTACTTTAGAAATGTAGGAACAGACATATTGTTTTGTTTGTATTGTATAAAACTATATTAGTGCGAGAACAAAGATATTAATTCTTTGATTATAATTACATGAAACAGCAAAATGTTTATAGTTTTTGCTGAATATCTATTTCTCTCAGCTGATCAGTGAACATTAAATAAGAAAATATTCTTTTCCTCTGACTCAAAATCACAACCAATTTTCAACACTTTGTTATAAATGTCAGCTGAATAACTAATCATAAAATTACATCACCTATCCAAAACGGTCTTTTCTAAAGATGATGTTTTGTTTTGGATCCGTTTGTGAGGGGTGTGCTGGATCAGTATGCAACATATGTTATGCAAGTTACTATACACAATAATAGTGAATCTTTTTGCCAAGTAATAAAATTATAGCTTACAGGGTTATTTAAATAATAATTTTTATTGTCTAAATAGGCTACATATTGCATTTTTAAAAATATGATTTACATACAGAAATCCAGTTTTACAGCAAATGAGTTTACAGATAGATCTGTCATATTACATTTTTACTTTCTCTACATGCACTATTCATATAGTGTAGAGAGGTGGCATTGTATTGCACCCAAAAATTTGATACCAAGATTTCACCAGAAATGTATTACTTGAGACTCCCCTGAACACAAAAAAGCATTCTAAGAAAAATGTCTGTGCGCGGGCCTCTCTTCTCTCTCTTCCCTCTCATTCTCTCTCTGTGAAGCATAGCCCAAAAACGAAAAGTCAATTAAATACCAAACAGTATCTTCCAAGGATGCAATATGAAGATTTTCATCACCCATCCTTAACTACCCTTTACATGGAAACATTTTTATTTTCTCAAAAATGGCTGTAATGATTTTGATTAAAATACTGCATATTAGAGCTATTTACATTACAAATAAAATGTATATCTTGAATTTTCTGGGAAACGCTTCTGAAGACCTGTTCATTCTGAATGAATTTTGCATAATTGGTAAATCATAAGAGATAGACAAAAATTTACTATACAAAAAATGTAGATCTCTTTAAAATACACAATTTATGTTGCATACATTTTTTTTCATGGAGCTGACCATTTTTGAGATATTTCTTGTTATTGGTTTCAGTTTTAAGATATTTAAAACTTTTCTGATAAGGTAACTTACTAATACCTGGCCATGTAAAGAAGACAGATTTATTTCAAAGCATTTGACTGTCAGTTTAGTCTAGTGTATTCTGTTATTTCCCTTCTATTAACAAGGAACTAAGTAATAACACTATTTCTGCTAATGCAACACCACATATTTTTAAAAACATTCGCATACAGAAATCTAGTTTTACAGCAAATGAGTTTACAGATAGATCCATCATACTATATTTTTATTTTAACCCTAATTGGTGGAGAAAAATTATTTACTTTAAATACTCTCCAAAACTTTTTCAAAATATAATCATTTATTTATCAAAACTGAAGCATTTTTTTTTTAAAAAAATAACATAACTATTATATTTTGTGTGCCTTTGAGAAGCAGTATAAAAGATTTGAAACAAATTAGTGAAAAGTTGCATTTTGTGGAACATTTTAAGTATGGAAATGTGCTGGAAAAAAGTTTGTGAAAAAATATGGGAGTGCTTATTAATAATGATGCGTCAGTTCACATACAGCATCAGTCAACTGATAGTTAAAGTGTTCCAAGTGCAAAAAACAATATATTTTCTTACAATTTTTGGTCAACTCTTACAGATGCATCACCTTAATTAAATAACAATGACACAAAACTCAATAAGTGATGTTTTTTTTACATTACCTCATTGTAATCTGTTTGGGGAAAGATTAACAAGTGGAACCTAAGATATGCAGGAGTTTCTGGTAATCTCCCATACCTGTTGCACTTTTGGTATGCATTGCCAGTTTAATGTTAGGGACTCTAAGTCACTAACTGTAACCAAGGGATGTTCTATTTGACGAAGAGGAGTGGACAATGACAAAGCATAGCTGAGAGGTCTACACAACTAAAACCCCAACAAGTACAGAGAAACACTCAAGTTTCTTAGCAAAGAGTTTAACAATTCCTGAGTGAAAAATATGCACATGTATATTATGTACCTACGTTCACTTATTTTAAAAGTGTTATTGACTTGGAACTATAAATGATAAGCACAACACATTTATCCAAAATAAAAAATTATCAGGGAGTTACTACACACCATGTGTAGGTAGATAATTTATTATTATTTGGTGCCTGTACAAATCTAGTGGGGAAATTCTGGATTATGCTTCAGAATTATACCTGTGCAAAGGCACAGTAGCGGTGTAGATTTGTGATCCAAGGACAAACTGTGTGTTTTATTTAATTTTTTTCTCTCTCTTAAATCTTTGGTGACATTTCTTTCCACAGTAAGTTTTCGGTTCTCTGTGAGAGAATCTGAATGGTCTCAAAACAGAAGGAAATAAGTAAACTATTGAATAGTTAGTTATTTTAATGACTGTTGAACATAAAATGCAGCCTCATATTACTTTTAAAAAATTCCTATATCTAGGTGACATATCAAACTTGGAACAAGAGTACCCATTTCTTTAGGTTGTAATTGTTTTAGCTTTCTTGCTCTTTCTTAAAATTGTTGAATGTGTCTTGTTCCATTTTACACTGGGGTCATCCAATTATGATTAAATTATTTTGAATATTATATATTCAATATTAATAATTATTTTTGTGTAAGCAGTGATGAAGACTAAACAGAAAAGGTAATGAGCAAGAGCTGAAAACATCTATTTAAGTGACTCGTTAATATGCAGATGTTGACTCATTTCCTTGCTTATCTGAATCCTTATTCATACTAAAATTATGTTAAGTGTTATTAATGGCTTGGGTTTAAATGATAAGCATCAACACCATTATTTGTCTAAAATTAAAAATTATCAAAATGTTATTGCAATATTGTTAGGCATGTCATGTGCAGATAATTGTGATTTGGTGCTTGTGCAAACCTTGTGGAGAAATGCTGGATTATGCTTCAGAATTATGCCTGTGTACAGGCACAGTAGCAGTGTAGATTTGAGAATTACATGACAAATTATGTGTTTCATTTAATGTTTTTTTTCTCTTAAGATCTTTGGAGACATTTCTTTCCACAGTTTTGTGAGAGAATCTGAATGATCTCAGAACAGAAGGAAATACGTAAACTCTAAAACACAGTTTACTCTAATAATTGTTTAAACTTAAAATATGGTCTTGTATTACTTTTTAGAATTCCTTTACCTAGGTGACCTCATTTCAAATTTGAGCATGTATATTTATTTATTTAGGCTTTATTTTAGCTTTCTTGCTCTTTTTTAAAACTGTTGTATGTAACTTGTTCCATTTCACACTGGGGTCATCCAGTTATTGTTAGTTTATTTCGAGTATTAGCTATTCAATATTAATAGTTACTTTTATGCAGGCACTGATGAAGATTCTTTAAAAAAAAGATGCTCAGCAAAAGTTAAATACTTCCAAGAATATGACTCAATACACAGATGTTGACTCATTTCCTTGCTTATTTGAATCATTATTCATGCTAGACGTTCGCTCAACCTAAATTCGTTCTAGCAACTCAACACTTGACAGTGATGAATTAGCACGATACTTTTAATTTTTATGGGTCAATAAGCTTATTAACTTGGACAATTATAACATTTAAAACAAACATTAACATTTCTAAGTATCGTGGTCTCGAAACACACAATGTATAGGCGGCATTCCTCGAATTTTTCACTTGTCAGGAATGTCAAAGTGGAAAGTTAGCCTTCAATAAAATACCCGTCTAAAATAGCATTTAGGCCTTGTAATTTTGTAGAAGCCAAAGAATTTTTAAGCGACATATTCAATACAACGAACCCAATTTATTTGCAACGTCATAGAAACCTAGAGATGCCTGATGTCCCAATTTGGTCATTTAAACTGACGTCTACTTACCTCTTATTTTTTTCGGCGAATCCAATGTCAATAGCAGACGACCAGACACCGGCTGACCGGTGTAATATGTTGCCCACGGATTGTCGAACACAATATTAAATTTCTTAAGACCCATTTCGGTTTTTAACTAAACTACACAGATATACCAGGTCACACCCACCGACACAGCACTGCAATGCTAGCTCGGTGCACTTCACTTCACATACACGCAAGCATGGGATGCTCTCACCCCCACTACTTTCCCACCCAGTACAAAAATACTTCTGGCATCACCTAACGAATATCTATGCTATCTGTGAGTAAGCAGCGGAATCCGCAAGGCTACATTCCAGTCAATCCGAAAGACTCGAAAGTTACTTCGACATAGTTCATATTTACTACGTTAGAGCGCACTTAGTGCACAGTTAAGTTGTCCTCTGTTAACATTTGTTGGTACCAACTGTATTCAAACCTTTTGGAACCACAATTTTCATCGGAAAAAAAAAAAAAAAAAAAAAAAAGCTTGGAAAACTACAAAATTGTTAAAATGACATAAGTATTTTATTTCGTAGAACTTTAAGCTGAGTTATAAATTTATCAAACATGTATAACATAAGTTGTGTGTTTTATCGTGATCTACATTTTTTGTGTAGTAAGTTTTTGTCTGTCCCTTACGGTTTACCAGTTACGAAAAATTCAGTAAAATTCATTCAGAATAAATAGGCCTTCAGATGCTATTCCTAGAAAATTTAAAATAAACATTTTATTTTCCATGAAGATATCTTTAATATACCGTATTTTAATTAAAATCGTTAGAGCTGTTTTTGAGAAAATCGACATTTTCGATTTTTTTCCATGTAAAGGATAGTTTGGGGTGGGGGGATTTTCTTCAAAATGTTCGTGTCGCATCCTTGGAAGATACTGAACTTAAATATCAAGTTTGCTATTTAACAGACTTTTCGTTTTTGAGCTATGCTGCCCACAAACACACACATGGGCATTTTTCTAAAAATGCTTCTCTTTTATATCCAGGGGGTCTTAAAATATGTATTTCCGATGAAATTTCGGTGTCGAATTTTTGGGTGCAATACAATACCTTCTCTATACAATATGCGCATAGAACGTATAGAGAAAGTAATATGTTTTTGTTAGAAGAAAGCAAAGGAATGGAGGGGAGGAAAATAATTTGTAAACCTATGCATGCTTTATTCATGGCTTTGCACATAATAAAATTAATACACCTCTAATGATGACTTTAAAAAATCTGATGTGTACCATTCACATTAAATTCTCCATATCCCTGCAACAAATAATTCTTAAAAAGCTTATACTTCTATTTACTTTATTCTAATCAGAAAAAATTAGCAGAAATAGTCTTATTACTTGCATCCATGTAAGTAGAAGCGAAATAAGGGACAACCGTAGGTTAAAGTGATAGTCAAAAGCTGGTTGCTATGTCAATGAAGTTCCTTTGTTTATATGAATAGGAGTTGACAAGTTCCTGTATGAGAAAAGTATACGTTTTTCATAGCAGAAACCAAAAATAAGGAATGTCACAAAAACAACGAACTCCACGAAAAAAATGTATATAACATAAATTGTGTGTTTTAAAGTGCTCTACATTTTTTGTGTAGTAAGTTTTTGTCCATCTCTTACGGTTTAGCAGTCATTCAAAATTTAGTAAAATTCATCCAGAATTAACTACTCTTCAGAGGCTATTCCCAGAAAATTCAAGATATACATTTCATTTGTCAGGTAAATATGTTTAATATCGGAAATTTTAATCAAAATCGTTAGAGCCATTTTTGAGAAAATCAAAATTTTCGAAAAAAGTTCCATGTAAAGGGTAGTTGGGGGTGGGGGGATTTTTCTCAAAATCTTCGTGTCGCATCCCTGGAAGATACTAAACTTAAATACCAAGTTTGGTATTTTACCGACTTTTCGTTTTTGAGTTATCGTGTTCACAGACACACGGACACACACACACACACACACACACACACACACACACACACACACGGACCTTTTTGTGAAAATGCTTTTTTTGGATATTGGGGACCCTAAAACATATATTTCCGGTGAAATCTCGGTATCGATTTTTTGGTGGAGTGCAATACTTTCTCTATACACTATGTACATAGTGCGTATGGAGAAAGTAAAAAGGACTTTTGTCTGATTTTGAACATAAGAAGATGGCGATTAATTCGATTTTATTTATGGTAGCTCTTTTAACTTCTGCGATTTTTAGCATCCCATTCTATATTGAGTGTCAAAGATCAGCAATTTTGCTCAGAGTTTTCGTTACAGGTTTGGGGTTTTTTGTGGCATAAATCTACGACATGGGACTACTTGCTTTCCTTCTCTTTTGAAGAAAGCCATCCTTAGGCTTTTTTTTTTTTTTTTTTTTTGCCCAAAGAATCCTTCGCCCTCACCAGGTTTGAATATGAAACCTCGAGAACTAGAAGCTAGCAGGGACCCCTAGACATTGGAGTTGCCCAGAGAGGGTAATGAACGACACGTTCAGCCAAGCATTGGAGCAAGCATTCCTGCTACCTGTCCAACACCACGAAGCTTCAGAGCACACCTGAAAGATAAGGAAGGGAATGAAAGAGAGGTGAGAGAAAGACAATTCTGGTAGAAGAGAAGCCACTCTAGCATTCACCTACCGACTACGGAAAACCCGAAATCCTCGAGGTCAACGTGGGAAGTCGATGGTAATGGAATCTCCCAATTGTGAGCCTCATGCCTTACTGTGGAATAATATCGGTGTTTATGGTGGAAAGTTATAAGACAAACCGAGAAGGATGGTTCAGACGGTAACGTACGAAATCGGGAAGTCCTGGTTTCAAATTCCGTGAGCTGACGAATCTGACTGAGGATTTTGCGCGGGTTCCCTCAGTTACCAACGTGAATATCAAATTGATATTTAATATCACGAACCAAAGTTTAAGCTTCAGCCTAAACACAATAGTCTTCTTCCTCCAAAACAAGATATTTGTCAACGACCCGTACCGAGGCATAGAGTCGTGTTGGTCACTCCATCTTCTCCAAGGTCTTCCTAGAACCCTCATTCCATCTGGTCATCAAGGTTATCAGTTCAGTTGTCTCTTTGTTTAGCCTTATGAGTAAGTTCTTTTTTTCCAGGAAAAGATTCCCAACCTGTAGCCCAAAGTTGCCTTCGCTACGGCTTGATATCACCAGAGCCTCTTCAGCTGGTTTTCTGAGTTCTTGATAGACCTAAACGGCTACCATAGCTGAGGCGAACAAATTCCCCACCCTATCAAGCTATCCCTTACTATCCACCCATCGGGACAAAGGCCACAGAGTATGCATTTTGAGTAAAACAATACCAGGGGGCCAAACTGGCCATACTTGGCGTGTGCGTATATCCCTTGATGCGTTAAATGAGTTGCAGAACTAAACAGAGTTATTTCAAGTTAAAACCTGCCAGTGAAGAACTGGGTGAGAGCACAGGACGGAAATGCCTAGCGTTTTGCTGAAGCACGTTTTGTCACCAGCCGCCATCTTGCGATCTACATACTACCATATACACACATCTGTCAAATTGTTTTTTTCCAAGATTTTGAAATAAAAAAATCTGATGTGATCCATCCACATGACTTTCTCTACATCTCTGCAACAAATTATTGCTAAAAGCTTATGCTAATATTTACTTCATCCAATCGAGAAAAAATTAGCAGAAATAGTCTTATCACTTGCTTCCTTGTAAATAGAAGCGAAATAAGGGAGTACCATAGGTTAAAGTGGCAGTCAAAAGCTGGTTGCTATGTGACTGAAGTTCCTTTGTATGGACAGGACTTGACAAATTCCCGTATGAGAAAACCAAGTTTTTCAAAGCTGAAACCAAAAAACAAGGAATATCTTAAAAACGATCAACTGCACGAAAAAAAAAAAAAAATATGTATAACATAAATTATGTGTTTTAATGTGCTTTACATGTTTTGTGTGGTAAGTTTTTGTCTATCTCTTACGGTTTAGCAGTTATGCAAAATTCCTCAAGAATAAAGTAGTCTTCAGAGGCTATTTTCAGAAAATTCAAGATATACATTTTATTTGTCAGGTAAATATCTTTAATATTTGACATTTTAATCAAAATCGTTAGAGCCATTTTTAAGAAAATAAAATTTTCGAAAAAATGTCCATGTAAAGAGTAGTTAGGGGTCGGGCGATTTTCTTGAAAATCTTCGTGTCACATCCTTGTTTGGTATTTAACGACCTTTTCCTTTTTGAGCTATGCTGTCCACAGACACACAGGCAGACAGACACACACACACACGGACCTTTTTGTAAAAATGTTTTTTTTTTTTTTTTTTTTTTTTTTTTTTTTTTTTTTTTGTATTCATGAGGCCCTAAAATATGTATTTCTGGTGAAATCTCGGTATCGATTTTTTGGGAGGAATACAATACTTCCTCTGTACATTGTGTAGAGAAAATAAAAAGGATAAAGGAAGGGGAAAGCTCTAGCTGAAGCAATCTCTAATACAATCACATTTTCGGCCTATCAGAAAATACCTATTATTACAGTAAATATCGCGGCAATTGTGTTTTACTTTTTTGGTCTAAAACTGTCTTTCATTCCTACAGCCATTAATTCCACTACATTAATTTATAGATAAGTACACACACACACACACACACACACACACACACACATAAAAAAAAAAGATGAAAAGTATCAGAG
The DNA here is from genome assembly GCA_030762935.1 of Hymenopus coronatus. Classification (NCBI taxonomy): domain Eukaryota; kingdom Metazoa; phylum Arthropoda; class Insecta; order Mantodea; family Hymenopodidae; genus Hymenopus; species Hymenopus coronatus. Next base: position 52,780,185 of record CM060889.1, on the reverse strand, counting down.
GCTATCCCAAAGAAAAAAAATGACGTTCACTGTGGACTACAAGTATCGCATTGCAAGTCCGAGTGTTGCCCCCTATTATTCTCACGCTTCTGGTATCATAAGCACATACATTTGATACTATTATTTCTCAAGATAGCTGCTAAATGGGCGAATCAGCAAAAGGTTTCTATAAATCAGAGTAGGTTGCCAGCTTTTGCTGCTTCTCAATGCTCTTTCCGAGTAGGAAATCTAAAATCTAACAAACACTACCGAATCGTTCTGTTGATAATGTATATTTCACCAAGTATACCATCGAGAAATCACATTTCCTTGTTTATGCTTCTGCTATTCTAGAAACTATGACCAAACACCACACACGTATTGACCATCACACTGGTTTAAAACTTACAGTCTAAATTTACTGCTTAATTGAACATTTAACACCACAAAATCTTATTTTTGGGTGCATATTTAAACCCACAAAAGCCGTGCTTATATATCTCAGAAGTGTAGATTCAAAATATGGCGGCTTGACAAAAACTTACTTCACCAACCACAATGTATAAGGGTAGGGAATTTATATCTGTGGGCGAGAGCGACCTTCCTTATACCCCTCACGCGACCCGCTCACAGTCTCCGCAAGTAGCAGAATTGTAAAGCGAAGATCACTCTCGCTAGTTCTCTACCGGCAGGTTTTAACTTAAGTAGTCTCGTTGAGTTCTGCAACTCTTTTAACGCACCAAGGGATATTTGCTCACACGGGGCAGTTGGACCGCCTTGTAGTAAACCTGAAAACATATGGCATTTGCAATTACGCTACCATCTATACACAGATAGTAAATGATACGGCAATTTTACTTTCTCTACACGTGCTATATACATAGTGTATAGAGAAGGTATGCATCCAAAAATCTGAGATTTCACTGGAAATGTATATTTTGAGACCCATGAATAAAAAAACAAACACATTTTTTGAAAAATGACCGTGTTTGTATGTGTCAGTGGGCAGCATGGCTCTAAAAGGAAAAGTCCGTTAAATACCAAACTTGGTATTTAGATTTAGTATCTTCTAAGGATGCGACACGAAGATTTTCAAGAAAATCCCCCAATCTCAACTACGTTTTACATGGAAAAAAAATCGAAAAGTTTGATTTTCTCAAAAATAGCTGTAACGATTTTGATTAAAATAGTGTATATAAAATATATTTACATGCATATCTTGAATTTTCTGGGAATAGCCTCAAGACACCTTTATTTTGGATAGATTTTGCATAACTGGTGAACCGTAAGACATATACAAAAACTTGCTACACAAAAAATTTAGAACTCGATAAATCACACAAGTTATGTCATACATTTTTTCGTGGAGATGGCCGTTTTGGGGATATTTCTTATTATTGGTTTCAGTTAAAAATCCTTATACTTTTCTCATACGGGAATTTTGATAACTCCTGGCTATACAAACAAAGGTACTTCAATCACATAGCAACAGCTTTTAAAAGATTTGACTATCATTTTAGCCTATGATACTCCTTTATTTCTCTTCTTCTTACAAGGAAGCAAATAAAAAGATCATTTCTGTTAATTTTTACTTTCTCCATACGCACTATGTATATAGTGTATAGAGAAAGTATTGCACTCCACCAAAAATTCGATACCGAGATTTCACCGGAAATATATGTTTTAGGGTCCCCAATATCCAAAAAAAAGCATTTTCACAAAAAGGTCCGTGTGTATGTGTGTCCGTGAACACGATAACTCAAAAACGAAAACTAGGTAAAATACCAAACTTGGTATTTAAGTTTAGTATCTTTCAGGGATGCGACACGAAGATTTTGAGAAAAATCCCCCCACCCCTAACTACCCTTTACATGGAACTTTTTTCGAAAATTTTGATTTTCTCAAAAATGGCTCTAACGATTTTGATTAAAATTTCGTATATTAAAGATATTTACCTGACAAATAAAATGTATATCTTGAATTTTCTGGGAATAGCCTCTGAAGACTGCTTTATTCTTGGTCAATTTTACGGAATTTTGCATAACTACTAAACCGTAAGAGACGGACAAAAACTTACCATACAACAAATGTAGAGCACTTTAAAACACCCAATTTATGTCACATACATTTTTTTTGTGGAGTTGATCGTTTTTGAGACACTCCTTATTTTTTGGTTTCAGCTATAAAAAACATACTTTTCTCTTTGTGAACTCGTGTACATACAAACAAAGGAACTTCATTCACATAGCAACTAGCTTTTGACTATCACTTTAACCTATGGTACTCCCTTATTCTGCTAATTTTTGCTCGACTAGTAGAAAGAAATAGAAGCATATGCTTTTTAACAATAATTTATTGCAGAGTTGTAGAAAAAGTCATGTGAATGGAACACATCAGATTTTTTCTCAATTAGCATGAAAGGAAGGGAAGATAAGCTTGTTAACAATAATATGCTGCAGAGATGTAGATAAAGTCGTGTGAATGGAACACATTAGATTTTTGTTATTATAAGCACTATTACTGCTCTCTTTGAAAATACAGGAAGACACGGAAGACTTTCGATGCGGATGTAAATGGGTCGAGTGCAATTTAGGACAGCTAAACTATTATATCCTATACCAAGTAAAAACAATGCACAATTCTTAGGTTGTTTAGCTAGGTTGGCACTCAGGGTCTTGACTCTGGAATTTGTGTGAGCAATAATGGTTGTAGCTTGCAGTATTCAGCACAGGGTTTTGCAACAGTGGTGATCAGCATGGACAGATTTTGACAAGAAAATGTAAAGCTACAGAAAATAATAACGTCGATGTGTTCCAAACCCAATCTGAGGCTTCAACTTCAAGTAATATCAACACTCAGTTAAAAGCCGTAGTATTGGAAGCTATGTGTGTTAGTGAAAATAGTAATTTAGCGTTATACTAATCGGTAGATGTATAAACAAAATCAGATTTGAAACATCTGATGTGTACCATTCGCATGGCTTTCTCTGCATCAAATTATTGTTCATAAGCTTATTCTTCTTCATGCTAATCGAGATAAACTTTAGCAGAGACCGGTTTCACCTAGACGGCCCGGGTTCGATCCCAAGCGAACGCATGTGAGATTTGTGGTGGACAAAGCGGCGCTGGACGGGTTTTCTCCGGGTTCGCCGGTTTCCCCCGCCATCACATTCACCGGTGCTCCATCTTCATTCATGCATCATCAATGTCACCGCCTGCGGTGCCATAAGTAGTTAAAGCGGGCGTTAAACACTATCAAAAAAAATCTTATGTGTTACACTCACATGGCTTTCTCTAGCTGTTCTACAAACTTCATACATAAGATTCTTCTTCTTTCTGCACTTTGCTAATCGTGGTACTCATTAGCACAATGTTCTTATTATTTAGTTCCGTATAAGTAGGAAGAAAATAAGGGAACACACTAGGCTAAACCAATAGTCAAATGTTTTAAAAGCTGTCGTTATGCGATTGTCATCACAAATCGCTTCTTTTCTTGGCCAGGAGTAGAACAAAAGAAAAACGGACACTCCCGTCTGAGAAAAGTATAAGTACTTCACAACTGAAACTAATAACAATGAATACCTCGAAAACGGTAAGCTCCACGAGAAAAATATGTATATATATATATATATGACATAACTTGTGTATTTTAACAACACCTACATTTTTTGTATAGTAAGTTTTTGTCTATCTCTTACGGTTTACTAGTTATGCCAAATTAAGCAAAATTCATCCAGAATAAACAGGTCTTCAGAAGCTCTTCCCAGAAAATTCAAGATATACATTTTATTTGCTAGGTAAATATCTTTAATATAGGAAATTTTAATCAAAATCGTTAGATCCATTTTTGAGAAAATAAAAAGTTTCGAAAAAAGTTCCATGTAAAGGGTAGTTTGGGGTGGGGGGATTTTTCTCAAAATCTTCGTGTCGCATTCCTGGAAGATACTAAACTTAAATACCAAGTTTGGTAATTTACCGAATTTTCGTTTTTGAGTTATCGTGTTCACAGGCACACGGATATACTGACACACGGACACACACACGGACCTTTTTCTGAAAATACTTTTTTTTTGGATACAGGGGACCCTAAAACATATTTCCGGTGAAATCTCGGTATTGAATCTTTTGGTGGAGTGCAATACCTTCCCTGTACACTATGTGCGAATTAAAGTTGGAATTGCTTGAACATCCACCCTATTCGCAGATCTAGCACATCCAGTGACTACCATCTATTCCCAAACCTCAAAAAAAGCTTGAACGACGAAGACTACACAGCAACGAGGAGGTCATTGATGCGGTAAACAGCTATTTTGAGGACCTTCATAAATCGCACTACAGAGATGGTTTAATTAAATTAGAACACCGATATGACAAATGTATTAGCCTTTCTGGAGATTATATTGAGAAATAAAGCATTGTTTTCATTGAGAGGCCCGGGACTTATCAGCCGACCCTAGTAAGTGTAAATGGCCTCAGGCTAGCTGCAGGCTACAATGCAGCGCTTGATGCTAATGGGCGTCTTCTAAAGAGCGTGAACTTCCTCAGATGTTCCAATCTGTTTTTTCTGCTGGTAGTGACATAACCAGAGCGGCAGATGACGCAACCTTCCCCTCGCCAGCAGCGTTCAGTGTTTAACAAGATTACAAAGCGGCAGTGGGACTTACTCCTCCGAGGCAGTGAAGCTTTGTCTATCGCCAGTGCCATACAAACACAAGTTACAATGTTCTTCAGACTGTTTGCGATTGTTTTCTTCACAGCACTCTTTACCGGTCTTTCCATTCAGGTATGTCATTACTGTAGACTGATTAATCAACCGCTATCCCAAACTAGAGCCGTTTTTAGTGCGATCATCTAATTATCTATCATGATTGACTCTAACATGGCATTTCTTGAAGCACGAAAGTTGAATCATTTAAATGTAGAACACAATTTTATGTATAACTTCTTTGTATTATAACTTGATTGGTTTTGTGTCTGAGTTGGTACCAATCAGTAGATGCAAATTAAGGACAAGGGCAAAGTTCGCTTGGAACAGACTTATGTTCGTAGTTTGCTGATTTTAAGGCACGTACATTTGCTTTTTTACTTTCTCTACACGTATTATGCACATAGAAATATATGCTTTAGGGTCCCCTGTATCCAAAAAATCTGATGTGTACCATTCACATGACTTTCTCCATATCCCTGCAACAAATAATTCTTAAAAAGCTTATACTTCTATTTACTTTATGATAATCAGAAAAAATTAGCAGAAATAGTCTTATTACTCGCATCCTTGTAAGTAGAAGCCAAATAAGGGACAACCCTAGGTTAAAGTGATAGTCAAAAGCTGGTTACTATGTCAATGAAGTTCCTTTGTCTATATGGATAGGAGTTGACAAGTTCCTGTATGAGAAAAGTATACGTTTTTTATAGCAGAAACCAAAAATAAGGAATGTTACAAAAACGACGAACTCCACGAAAAAACTGTATATAACAAAAATTGTGTGTTTTAATGTGCTCTACATTTTTTGCGCAGTAAGTTTTTGTCCATCTCTTACGGTTTAGCAGTTATTCAAAATTTAGTAAAATTCATCCAGAATAAACTACTGTTTAGAGGCTATTCCCAGAAAATTCAAGATATACATTTTATTTGTCAGGTAAATATGATTAATATACGACATTTTAATCAAAATCGTTAGAGCCATTTTTGAGAAAATCAAATTTTCGAAAAAAAGTTCCATGTAAAGGGTAGTTGGGGGTGGGGGGTTTTTCTCTAAATCTTCGTGGCGCATCCCTGGAAGATACTAAACTTAAATACCAAGTTTGGTATTTTACCGACTTTTCGTTTTTGAGTTATCGTGTTCACAGACACACGGACACACACACACACACACACACACACACGGACCTTTTTGTGAAAATGCTTTTTTTTGGATATTGGGGACCCTAAAACATATATTTCCGGTGAAATCTCGGTATCGAATTTTTTTGGTGGAGTGCAATACTTTCTCTATACACTATGTACATAGTGCGTATGGAGAAAGTAAAAAAGTATTTTCAGAAAAAGGTCCGCGTGTGTGTGTCTGTGAACACGATAACTCAAAAACGAAAAGTCGGTAAAATACCAAACTTGGTATTTAAGCTTAGTATCTTCCAGGGATGCGACACGAAGATTTTGAGAAAAATCCCCCCACCCCAAACTACCCTTTACATGGAACTTTTTTCGTGCATTTTGATTTTCTCAAAAATGGCTCTAACGATTTTGATTAAAATATCATATCTTAAAGATATTTACCTGACAAATAAAATGTATATTTTGAATTTTCTGGAAATAGCCTCTGAGGACTACTTTATTCTTAGTTAATTTTACGGAATTTTGCATAAATGCTAAACCGTAAGAGATAGACAAAAACTTACCATACAAACAATCTAGAGCACATCAAAACACACAATTTATGTTGTATACATTTTTTTCGTGGAGTTTATTGTTTTCGAGATGTTTTTGTTTTCAGGTTCGAAAAACATAACTTTTCTCATACAGGACTTTGTCAACTCGTGTCCATACAAACAAATGAACTTCAGTCACATAGAAACCAGCTTTTGACTATCGTTTTAACCTATGCTACTCTCTTTATTTCCCTTCTACTTACTAGGAAGCAAGTAATGACTATTTCTGCCAAGTTTTGGCGATTAGCATGAAGTAAATAGAAGCATGGGCTTTTTAAAACTAATTTGTTGCAGAGATGCAGAGAAAATCATGTGAATGGAACACATCAGATTTTTTACTCTACACATACTATGTACATAGTGTATAGAGAAGGTATTGTATTGCACCCAAAAAGTCGATACCGAGATTTCACCGAAAATACATGTATTGGAACCCCATTAATCCAAAAAGACATTTTTAGAAAAATCTGGGTGTTCCATTCACATGACTTTCTCTACATCTCTACAATAAATAATTGTTAAAAAGCTTATGCTTCTATTTACTTAATGCTAATCGAGAAAAAATAGCAGAAAGAGTCTTTTTACCCGCTTCCTTGTTAAGTAGAAGCGAAATAAGGCAGTACCATAGGTTAAAGTGATAGTCAAAAGCTGGTTGCTATGTGTCTGAAGTTCCTTTGTTTGTATGGACAAGAAATGACAAATTCCCATATGAGAAAAGAGGAAGTATTTTAAAGCTGAAACTAATAACACAGAATATCTAAAAAACGGTCAACCAAATTTTCGAAATTTTGTCCATGTAAAGCGTAGTTGAGGTTTGAGGGGGAGATTTTCTGGAAAATGTTCGTGTCGCATCCTTGGAAGATACTGAATTTAAATATCAAGTTTGGTATTTATTGGACTTTTCGTTTTTGAGCTATACTGCCCACAGACACACACACACGTGCGGACATTTTTCTAAAAGTGCTTTTTTGCGTTCAGGGGGTCCCAAAACATATATTTCTAGTGAAGTCTCAGTATCGAAATACAATACCTTCTCTATATACATAGTACGTGTAGAGAAAGTAAAACTCTTATTGTTCCATTCACATGGCTTTCTCTACATCGCTGTAACAAACTATTGTTAAAAAGCATATTCTTCTATCTGCTTTATGATAATCGAGATAAATATTATCAGAACTTGTCCTAATTACTTGCTTCCCTGTAAGAAGAAGGAAAATAACGGAATACCCTAGGCTAAAACGAATGTCAAGTATTTTAAAAGCCGGTTGCCATGTGGATGAAATCCGTTTCTATGCACGGCCAGGAGTTTACATCTTTTCGTGTGAGATAAGTTTGAAGTATTTTAAATCTGAAACAAATATTAAGGAATATCTCAGAAATGGTTAATTCCACGGAAAACACGTACATGACATAAATTGTGTGTTTAAACGTGGTCTACAATTTTTGTGTAGAAGTTTTTGTCTAACTCTTATGGTTTATCAGTTAATCAAAAGTCAGCCAGAATAAAGAGGTTTTTAGAGGTTCTTCCCAGAATATTCAAGATATACGTTTTATTTACCATATAAACGTCTTTAATATACGGTATTTTAATCAAAATCGTTAGAGCAATTTTTGAGAAAACCAAAATTTTCGAAATTTTGTCCATGTAAAGCGTAGTTGAGGATGGGGGGATTTTCTTGAAACTTTTCGTGTCGCATCCTTGGAAGCTATGTAGGAATCACAATGGAAGCGATACTGGCGGCGCGACCTGGGACTTATCGTGACACCGCATTGGTCATGGAAACTAGTGTTCACAATAGGGCGGTACAATTTAACATTACTGAGCGGTGCCGGTGCACAGCACACTTGAAGTAATGGCTGCGGATTTAAAACAAGTTCTTGTTCTGTATCTTCTAAAAAGAAAAAACAACTGAAACGATGGACAAATAAGACAGAAGAAGCTCCGTCGTAGGTAGGTTCGACCTATATTCAAGAAACGTATTCAATTTGGGGATTTCATAACCTAAAATCCCGAATATGATGACGGATCTCAAACCATATTACAATTACATACGAATGACACCATCACAATTTGATGATATTTTGCACATCATTGGTCCTCATATAAAGAAACAGGCAATTCGAAAGCCAATCTTCAACAGAGTGCCTTTGTGTAACTTTGAGGTTAGGGGCTTATTTATTATTCAATCAACAGCCTAGACGTGGTTTTAATTAGGTGAAATGAAGGTATAATTTTGGTCATCCAAGATAGTTTCGGGATGCAGCCTCACCATTTAATAAGGATTTCTTCTGAAAACGAATGAACTTCCCTTGATGCTGACGTCATCATTAGGACCACAGAATATCAAACAACAGCAATTCTGTGGGTGATGCCCATGCTGCGCGGTAAAAGTTACATCCAATTCAGCTTTCTTTGCACAGATTTCGTCGGATCAATTCTGAATGCCTATTGGTCAATCGTTTTTCTGCGCGTGCCGCATAGCAAATATCGCTTCATTGTGAATCCGGCATAATGGCGCGGCACGGCCAAATAGAAGAGCATCTACATACAGTAGGCCTGTAAAATCTCGCATCTCGATCGTCTGTTGAACAGCAGGCAATGCATAGAGGAAGGAATGTAAACTTCTTTCACGCAAGGATAAAGTCTGGAGTTTGCTAACTCTTGGTTTGCATTGCATTACGTAGCGTTTTGCGTGTGACTGCGTGAATGCTTACATTTAATAACATGAGTGCAAAAGTCTTGCGCTTACGTTACGTCTACGCCTGCATCTCATTGTGAATGTAGCTTTACAGTAGCGCGCCTCTGTAGTGTGGTGGCAGTGTTTACCTCACATTCAAGAGGTCCTGAGCTCGAATCTCGGTTAGGATGCTGAAATGTCTGCCTCTTCATGCCTTTCTTTCTCACATTAAAGTTGGTTTTCACATATTTTTTCCTGTCTCCAAAAGTTATGTTGTCGATCACTGTGTATGGCTTTACTCTTTTTTCTGCGAGCACTGCGCAAATTTGTTTTGCAATCCCCTACCAATCAAGATTGTCATATCACTTGAATTAAATTCCTTTTACTGAATCGCAAACCGCAATAAAAAAATCCAGTCTGTTCCATTCACATGAATTTCTCTACCCGTTCTGCAAACTATCTTACAGAAAGAGATTATTTTATCTTCATCATGCTAATCGAGATAAGGATTAACAGAAATGGTCTTATTACTCGATTTCTAGTGAACACAAGGGAAATATGACTAAAGCTATAGTCATATCTTTTACAAACAGGTCGCTATGTGAACAATTGAAGTTCGGTTCGCTTTGCAAGGCCAGCAGTAAACAAAAGCGAGATGAAAGGAAAGATACCCCGTTAGAGAAAAGTTACCTACGTAGTTTAAACTTGAAACCAGTAACAAGCAATACCTTGGAAACGGCCAACTCACAACAAAAATGTTGGTATATGACATAAATTGAGACATAAAGCAGCTCTACATTTCTGTGTAGTAAGATTTTATTCATTTCTTACGGTTTACTAGTTATGAAAAATTCAGCAAAATTCATCCTGAATGAACAGGTCTTCAAAAGCTATTTCGAAAAAACTTACATGTAAAAGGTTCCCGAAATTTTGCGTATCGTATCCTTGGAAGATACTGAACTTAAATATAAAGTTTGATATTTATCAGAATTTTCGTTTTTGAGTTATGTTGTCCACACACAGAAAACAAGCACATACACACACGCATTGACCTTTTTCTAAAAATTAATTATTATTATTATTATTATTATTATGATTATGATTATTCAAAATTGTATTCGCAGTAAAACCTCGGTATCGAAGTTTTGGGTGGAATACAATAACTTTTCTATCTACTATGTACATTGCTCATGCGTACCAATAAAAGAAATTAAGTTGAGAAAGTCAATTGTATAGTATAACACATCTTTATTACTTTCTCTACACGTACTATTTACATAATGTATAGAGAAGGTATTGTATTGCGCCCAAAAAAATTCGATACTGTGATTTCACTGGGTATACATATTTTGGGATCCCCAGAATACAGATAAAAGCATTTTTAGAAAAAGGTCCGTGTGTCTGGGGACAGCATAGCTCAAAAAAGAAAAACCCGTTAAATACCAAAGTTTGTATTTAAGTTTGATATCTTCTAAGGATGTGACACGAAGATTTTTAAGAAAATCCTTCAACATAAACTTCCCTGTATATGGAAAAATCTACGAAAATTTTGTTTTTCTCAAAAATGGCTCTAACGATTTGGATTAAAATGCCACATATTAAAGCCATTTCCATAACAAATAAAATGCGTATTCTAAATTTTCTGGGAATAGCTTCTGAAGACCTGTTCATTCTGAATGAATTTTGCATAGCTGGTAATCCTTAAGATATAGACTGTCCCACATAAGTACATCTCGTTGAAACACACAATTTACGTTACAAACATTCTTTTTGTGAAGTTGATCATTTTTTAGATATTCCTAGTTATTGGTTTCAGCTTTAAAATACCTAAATCTTTTCACATATGGGAATTTGTCAACTCCTGGCAATGCAAAGAAATGGATTTCAACCACATGGCAACCAGCGTTTAAAAGATTTGACTATCGTTTTTGCGTAGCGTATTACATCATTTCCCTTCTACATACAAGAAATCATTTCTCGATTAGCATGAAATAGAAGAATAAGCTTACTAACAATGTTCTGGTACAAAGATGTAGAGAAAGCCATGTGAATTGAACATATCAGATTTTTACTTTCTCTACACGTACTATGTCCTACATAGTGTATAGAGAAGGTATATTGCATTCCACCCAAAAATTCGATACCAAGATTTCACCGGAAATACATGCTTTGGGTCCCCCTGAATCCAAAAAAAAAAAGCATTTTTGGAAAAAGGTACGTGTGTGAGTGTGTGGACAGCATAGCTCAAAAAGCAAAATACCGTTAAATACCAAACTTGGTATTTAAGTTTGATATCTTCCAAGGATGCGATACGAAGATTTTCAAGAAAATCCCCCACCCTTTACATGGAACTTTTTTTTCGAACATTTTGATTTTCTCAAAAATGACTCTAATGATTTTGATTAAAATGTCATATATTAAGGATATTTACCTAACAAATAAAATGAATATCTTGAATTTTCTGGGAATAGCCTCTGAAGACCACTTTATTCTGGATGAATTTTACGGAATTTTGCATAACTGCTAAACCGTAAGAGCTAAACAAAAACTTACCACACAAAAAATGTACAGTATGTTAAAACATACCATTTATGCTATAAACATTTTTTTCGTGGAGTTGATCGTTTTTGAGATATTCCTTGTTATCGGTTTTAGCTATGAAAACTTATACTTTTCTCATACAGGAATTTGCCAACTCCTGTCCATACAAAATAAGGAACTTCAGTCACTTTAACATATGGTACTCCCTTATTTTGCTTCTACTTACAAGGAAGCAAGTAATAATTGTGCTAATTTTTTTCTCAGTTAGCAAGAGGTAAATAGAAGCATAATTTTTTTTTGCAGATGTATAGAGAAAGTCATGTAAATGGATCACATCAGATTTTTTCTTTCACATACGTCATGTTCATGTATAACAAAGATAAAACAATCCAAAGGAGGAATGAAGTGAAAAGGGACACAGAAAACTAACGAAATTGCAATCAACATTACTATTCTATGGAATCGCGCCTGGGTAGGAGTGGCAGTCTCAGACATGCGCAGAATTGAGGGCTTCCATTTGTGGACTTGTGCGGGTGTCGGAGGCTACAATGACACCTAACCTTGCCAATGAATACTGACACGGTTCCTTGTGGCAGCACGTACAAGCAGATGTGCCAAATATTTTATACAAATACAGTCGGTGCAATGAAATGAAACAATAGTTTGCATTGTAAAGACTAACACAAAGGTCTACTTTGTCTCACATATTAACTAACGTGCTGATTTCTCTTTAGTCACAATTAAAAAACATCTGATGTGTTCCATTCACATGCCTCTCTGCAACAGATCATTGTTAAAAAACCTTATGCTTATATTTACTTCATGCTAATCGAGAAAAAATTAGCAGAAATAATCTTATTACTTGCTTACTTGTAAGTAGAAGCGAAACAAGGGAATGGCATAGGTTAAAGTGATAGTCAAAAGCTGGTTGTTATGTGACTGAAGTTCCTTTGTCCGAATCGACAGGAGTTTACAAATTCCTGTATGAGAAAAGCATAAGTTTTTGTTTTTCAAAGCTGAAACCAAAAACAAGGAATATCTCCAAAATGATCAACTCCACGAAAAAAATGTATATGACATAAATTGTGTGTTTTAACGTGCTCTACATCTTTTGTGGGGTAAGTTTTTGTCCCACTCTTACGGTTTAGCAGTTATGCAAAATTCCGTAAAATTCATCCAGAATAAACTACTCTTCAAAGGCTATTCCCAGAAAATTCAAGATATACATTTTATTTGTCTGGTAAATATCTTTAATATATGGTATTTTAATCAAAATCGTAGGAGCCATTTTTTAGAATATCAAAATTTTCGAAAAAAGTTCCATGTAAAGGAGGTAGGCGATTTTTCTCAAAATATTCTGTCGCATCCCTGGAAAATACCAAGTTTGGTATTTTACCGACTTTTCGTTTTTGAGTTATCATGTTCACAGTCAAACGAACACACACACACACACACACGGACTTTTTTCTGTATATGCTTTTTTTGGATACAGGGGACACTAAAACATATTTTCGGTGAAATCTCGGTATCGAATTTTTGGGTGCATTACAACACCTTCTCTATACACTATGTACATAGGTATACATTAAGTAATTAAACAGCGAAATCAAATAATATTACATTTTTACTTTCTCTACACGTACTATGTAATAGTGTATAGAGAAGGTATTGTAATGCACCCAAAAATTCAATACCGAGATTTCACCGGAAATACGTTTTACGACCACCTGAATAAAAAAAAACAGTTTTAGAAAAATGACCGTCTGTGTGTCTGTGGGCAGCATAGGTGAAACCAATAACAACGAATATCTCGGAAATGGTTAGCTGTTCCAAAAACAAATATATTTATATATGTAAAATTGTGTGTTTTAATAATATCTACATTTTTTATTATTAAGCTTTTGTCTTTCTCTTATGGTTTACCAATTATGTAAGAGCCATTCAGAATGAACAGGACGTTAGGGGCTATTCTCCAAAAATAAATGGTATACTTTATTTTCCATCTTAACACCTGAATATACGGAATTTAATCAAAATAGTTGCATTTTTTAGAAGATCGAAAATTTCAAAAAATGTCCCATGTAAAGGGCAGTTTGAGGTAGGGGTGTTTTCTGATGTTTTTCTTGTCAAATCTTTGGAAACTATTTGATATTTAACCCCCCCCCCCACACACACAGACAAACGTCGTCCTCCGTGGAATTTTCGGATGAAAACATCCTTAGCATGGCTTCCTTTGCAAAAATTCCTTGTTTTTGGTTTGAGCTTTAAAAAACAAACTTTTCTCATACAGGATTTGTCAACTTGTGTCCATACATACAAACAAAGGAACTTCAGTCACATAAGAACCAGCTTTTGACTATCACTTTAACCTATGCTACTCCCTTATTTCCTTCTACTTACAAGGAAGCAAGTAATAAGACTATTTCTGCCAATCTATTCTCGATTAGTATGAAGTAAATAGAAGCATTAGCTTTTTAATATTAATTTGTTGCAGAGATGTAGAGAAGGTCATGCGAATGGAACATATCAGATTGTTTACTTTCTCTAAACGTACTATGTACACAGTGTTTAGAGAAGGTTTTGCATTGTACCCAAAAATTCGATACCAAGATTTCATCGGAAATACATGTTTTGAGACCACCTGAAGCCAAAAAAAAACATTTTTAGAAAAATGTCCGTGTGTGGGTCTCTGTCTGTCTGTGTGTATGTGTGTGTGTCTGTGGGCAGCATAGCTCAAAAACGAAAAGACCGTTAAATACCAAACTTGGTATTTAAGTTCAGTATCTTCCAAGGATGCGACACGAAGATTTTCAAGAAAATCTCCCCACCCCAAACTACCCTTCACATGGAAAAATTTTCGAAAATTTTGATTTGCTAAAAATGGCTCTAACGATTTTGATTAAAATATCATATATTAAAGATGTATACTTGACAAATAATATGTATATCTTGAATTTTTTGGGAATAGACTCTGAAGACCTTTATTCTGGATGAATTTTACGGAATGTTGTGTAAATGGTAAACCGTAAGAGATAGACAAAAACTTACCACACAAAAAATGTAGAGCACATTAAAACACACAATTTATGTAATATACATTTTTGTCGTGAAGTTGATCTTTCCTTGTTTTTTGTTTCAGCCTTAAAAAAATATGCTTTTTTCATACAGGAATTTGTCAACTACTGTTCATTCAAACAAAGGAACTTCAGTCACATAGCAACCAGCTTTTGTCTATCACTTTAACCTATGTTACTCCCTTATTTCGCTTCTACTTACAGGGAAGCAAGTAATAAGACTATTTCTGCTAATTTTTGCTCACTTAGCATGAAGTAAATAGAAGCATAAACTTTTTAACAAAAATTTGTTGCAGAGAAATAGAGAAAGCCATGTAAATGGATAACCTCAGATTTTTTCCCTTTTCATTTAGTTATGCCAAATCGTCTGTCACTTTCTGGATGGTGCACGTATTGCCAGTGAAATATCGGTATCGAATTTTTGAGTGGAATAAATACTTTCTATATCTCCTTTGTACATTGTACATACGTACTAGAGAAGGTAAAATGCATTTGATACAGAATTTAACTTACGCTGTGTGTAGTAGATAAAGTTCATTATTTGAATGCATTCACATACCCATTAAATTTTATTTGGTTTTTGTACACGTGTTGTACATTTTATCATTGCTCCTTTTCTAGGGCATTGACCGCAATGGAATGTATGTTGTAACGTGTAAAAATAATTTATAATAAATATTTTAAATGATAAGTGTGACTTAGTAAGAGGTCAAGGCTTTCACGACCTCTGGACAAGTTATCTGTTTTCTCAAATTTAACGGTTATCATGAGCGATACCACCGGATTTTAGAGGTCGTTACTAGGTGCCTCAACAGAGCGATTTTAGAGACTATTCCCAAAAAAAATTATGTTACACTCACATAGCTTTGAAACATTTCTGTAACAAATTATTGTTAATATGATTATTCTTCTATCCACTTGGTGCTAATAAAGATGAACTTTAGCAGAAATTGCCCTTTAAGTTGGAAGGAAATGAGGGAGTACACTAGGCTAAACCGACATCAAATGTTTTAAAATATGGTTGCTATGGGATTGAAATTATTTTAAAGCAGAAACCAATAACAAGGAATATCTAAAAAATGGTCAACTCTACGAACAAAATATATATGACATAAATTGTGTGTTTTAACGAGCTCTACATTTTTGTGTAGAAAGTTTTTGTCTATATCTTACGGCTTACCAGTTATGCAAAATTCTGAAAAATTCATCACGACTAAACAGGTCTTCAGAGGCTATTCCCAGAAAACTCAAGATATACATTTTATTTGTCATGTAAATATCTTAAATATAAGAGATTTTATTCAAAATCGTTAGAGCCATTTTGACTAAATCAAAGTTTTCGAACATTTTTAATGTAAAGGGTAGCTAGGGCGGGGGGATTTCTTGAAAACCTTCCTATTGCATCCTTTGATGACACTAAATTTAAACACCAAATTTGGTATTTAACGGACATTTGTTTTTGACCTATACTGTCCACACACACTCGGACCTTTTTCTAAAAATGCTTGTTTTGGGTTCAGGGGGTCCCAAAACAAGTATTCCGGTAAAATCTTGGCATCTAATTTTTGGGTACTTTACAATACCTTCTCTGTAAACTATGTACAAGTACGTGTAGAGAAAGTAAAATGCAAATACTCTTAAAACACACAATTTAAGTCATACAGACACATTTTAGGGGGGGGACATTGGTTTCAGTTTTAAAATACCTACACATGCTTTTCTCGGATGGAAGTCCTCATCTGTTTTATCTTTCTTTTGTTTTACTCCTAGCCATGGAAAGAGAACAGGATTTAAATGTCAATCACATTGGCTGTCGCTTTAGCCTAGTGTATTCTCTTAGGTTTCTTCTGCTTACAAGGAACTAAGTAACATACCATTTTTGGTAACGTTTAGCTTTATTAGCATTATGTAGGTAAAAGGATGATCTTTCGCAAGAATTGACTCTTTGTAGAACATAGAGGTCATGTCAGTGGAACGCATCTGATTTTTGCTTGCGTAACGTGAACAGAGAAAGAATTTTGCATTTGTTTCTCCAAACCATCTTGAGGCGGAAACTGGTGACGTGCCTGGTGGTGCTGGGCTGCGCAGCGACGACTGATCCTCTCTCCGGCGTTGCAGCTGTTTAAAGTCGGTTCTCGATGCTCCTCGGCTATTGGTGGACTCAGCGACGAGCAATTGAGACCTATTTATATCTAGCTCAGGTATTTAGCTACGGTGATTTCCAGGGAGTGGTACGGGAATTAACTTAAATAACGTCGGCACTTTTCGTTCAGTCAAGGTTTATTTCTCTTTTACAAGCGTTTCCGAGAATGTTCCTGACGTGATTGAGTTCCGATAATTTCCCTCGAACAAGGGCGTAACGCCCATAAAGGTAACTAAACTTTACGCGGCGACGAGTGCAACGGTTACGTGCAGAATAATTGTAGACACTTCAAATTTCCGCCGTGGCTTCCTTTTTTCCGGCGTCGCAGGTTACGCGTGACATTTACTTCAACTGTGTGAATCACTGTAATAACTTTACTATATTTACGAGGATTCTTATTTCGAGCATCACAGATTCTGCGTGTAGTTACATTCCAACTCCGTGAAAATTGCAGCGAATACTCTACATTTATAGCAAATTCTACCCACGCGCAATCTCATTGGCCCATTTTTTTTGGCGCCGAAAGTGACTTGGGGTGCGCTTCTGCCGTAACGTGATTAATTCTAATTAGTCAATGCGTCTTTCACGTGATTCTTGACCTAAATTTCCTCGTGGTTCCCCGGTTTATATGTCGGCTTCACTTTCTCTTGCGGAGACGAGACTACATAATAGCGTCTTTCCCATATACAAAGAAATAGTGTAAACAACTGAATTCGTCGCTTGAGAACTCTCGGGTTGAAGTTAGAAACGCTTTTCAGGAACAATCTCTCTGAATATCCAATATACAATAAATATATGATATCTTGCTTACTAATTAACCTAAACAATTTAATCAATTAAGATATAGGCTATGCGCTTATTCGCCTGGGCGACAATCCGTCTCAATCTTCTGAATAACAAAGATGGCGATAGGGGAACTTATGCAATCTACTTATAATTATGCTTTTCTTCCTTTTGGGCATATATGTCATTTTAAATGGCGTTAGACGCTGATGCAATACTGTTTACTTACTCTACACGTACTAAGTACATAGTGGGTAGAGAAGGTGTTGTATTCCACCCAAAAATTGGATACCGAGATTTCACCGGAAACACATGTTTTGAGACCCTCTGATACCAAAAACAAAAAGAATTTTCAGATAAAGTTCGGTGTGTGTGTGTATGTCTGTACAGTATAGCTCAAAAATGAAAAGACCGTTGGTACTTAAGTCTGGTATTTTCGAAGGATGCGACAGGAAGATTTTCAAGAACATCCCCCAACTACCCTTTACATGGAAAATATTACGAACATTTTGATTTTCTCAAAAATGGCTCTAACGATTTTGATTAAAATCTCTTATATTTAAGAAATTTACATGACGAATAAAATGTATATCTTGAATTTTCTGGGTGAATTTTGCAAAAGTTTGCATAACCGGTAAACCGTAAGAGATAGATAAAACGATAAAACACAATTTATTTCGCATACATTTTTTTTTCGTGAAGTTGGCCGTTTTAGAGATATTCCTTGTTATTGATTTCAGCTTAAAATGCTTATACTTTTCTCATACTGGGCCTGTCAAGTCCTGGTCACGCAAAAAAAAAAAAAAAAAAAAAAAAAAAAAAAAAAAAAAAAAAAAAACGGATTTCAATCCCATAGCAACCACGTTTTAAAACAATAGTTTGTCAGTTTAGCCTAGTGTATTCCCTTATTTCCCTCCTACTTATAAGGAACTAAGTAATAAGACCGTTTCTGCTATATTAAATAGATAGAAGAATAAGATCATTAGCAATAATTTGCTACATAGATGTAGAGAAAGCCATGTGAATGGAGCGTATCATATTTTTTCTTTTTCTACACGTACTATGCACATAGTGTATAGAGAAGGTATTGCATTCCACCCAAAAATTCGATTCCGAGATTTCACCGGAATAAAAAAAAACAGTTTTGGAAAAAGGTCCATGTGTGTGTAAAGCATTTTTGGAAAAAGGTCCGTGTGTGTCTGTATGTCTGCGGACAGCATAGCTCAAAAACGAAAAGTCCGTTAAATACCAAACTTGACATTTAAGTTCAGTATCTTCCAAGGTTGCGATACGAAGGTTTTCAAATATAAATGGCGTGTTATTTACGCTCTTTAACTGCTGTGGTTCTCAGCGTCCCCTTCTAAATTGGTTGTGAAAGAACGCTTAATTTTGCTCAGAGGCCTATCAGGCTTGAGGTTCTTTTACCTGCCGTAAATCTACAACACGGGACCAACGGCTTTACTTCCCTTCCAAAGGAAGCCAAGCTAAGGATTTTACACCCGAAAAAAATCCTTCGTCCTCCGCCGGGTTTGAACCCGCGACCTTGGGTATATGAAGTCGAAGATTTTCAAGAAAATCTACACTTTATATGGAAAAAAAATCGAAAATGTTGCTTTTCTCAAAAACGGCTCTAACGATTTTGATTAAAATCTGATATATATAAGATGTTTACATTACAAATGAAATGTATATCTTGAATTTTCTGGGAATGGCCTCTAAAGACGTCTTTATTTTGGATGAATTTTACGGTATTTTGCATAACTGGCAAACCATAAGAGATAGACAAAAACTTACCTAATGGAATATGTAGTCGTTAAAACACACAATATATGTTATATACATTTTTTCGTGGTTTTTCTGAGATATTTCTTGTTATTGGTTTCAGCTTTAAAAATAATACATTTCTCATTCAGGAATTTCTCAACTCTTGTTTATACAAACAAAGGAACATCAGTCACATAGTAACCAGCTTTTGGCTTTCACTTTAACCTATGCTACTCCCTTATTTCCCTTCTACTTGCATGGAAGCAAGTAATAAGACTATTTCTGCTAATTTTTCTCCATTAGCATGAAGTAAAAAGGAGCATAAGCTGTTTATTAATACTTTGTTGAAGATGTGTAGAGGAATTCATGTGAATGGAACACATCACATTTTTGGTGGTGTATCCTGATTGCATATTTCGGGAATTCGATGAATGAAGGCATTTTCGCCACACCTGAATTAGATAATCTGGTAATTCTCTTAAACTTGTTCTGGTTAGTGTATCCAGCTTATTGTGATATCTACCTTAGGTTCAATCAGACGGTTTCTAATAATTATTTGTATTTTAGACTGCCATACAGAAAGCATCCAATTACAATTTTTGTATTATAATAATTGCAAAGTACTTTAGACAGTTCTTTTAGACAGTGGAAGCAGGAGATAAAGACATCATGTGGCCATATTGGTGGCTATCACAAAGTACCGACACACGTACCCGACCTTGGCACGAGCAACCGGTTTTCTATCTTTGCCCTTTCCTCTGTCCCAAAAGAATCACCGAAGAATAACGTATATTGGCTGTCCCAGAAGTACCCGACCTGACGTATAGATAGCGGTTGTTTCAAACAACAACAACAACGATGGCAAAAAGTATCAACCTTAGAAAGATTAAGTTTGAAGTTTGACGATTTTACATTGTTTAGCATTTGTTTGGTAGCCATCATTAGTGAATGCTCTCAGCGAATTTGTAAACATGGATAAAACTGGTCATCGTTATGTGATGCAATACTCTGATTTGAAAGGTCTTAGTCCAACTAATATTAAAATTGAGCTAGATTCTACTTTGAGAGAGTC
Source organism: Hymenopus coronatus (assembly GCA_030762935.1). Lineage (NCBI taxonomy): Eukaryota > Metazoa > Arthropoda > Insecta > Mantodea > Hymenopodidae > Hymenopus > Hymenopus coronatus. The sequence goes on along the minus strand of CM060889.1, from coordinate 52,759,723 downwards.
TGCTCCTTCGTTTACAACAGTGAAATATTGGGTGGCAGAGTTTGAGCGCGACCATACGAGCTGCCAAGACGAACATCGCACAACATGGTATTGGAAGACCGTCGACTTTAAGTGCGCGAGCTAGCAGACATTGCAGGCATTTCGAAAAGTTCTGTACATCGCATACTGACTGAAAATTTGGACGTGGGAAAGTTGTGTGCAGAGTGGGTGCCATGTTTGCTCACAACAGAACTAAAATAGTCGTTAGGATGTTTCAGTCGAGTGTTTGGCAATGTTTCGCTGCAATAAAGCTGAGTTTTTGCGTCGATTCATAACAATAGATGAAACCTGGGTCCATCACTTCACACCTGAGACGAAGGAACAATCAAAATAGTGGATTGGAAGGGGAGGATCGGCTCCAAAGAAGACGAACACAGTTCCATCTGCAGGCAAGGTCTTGGCGTCAGTTTTCTGGGGCGCAATTTCTCAATTTTACTATCTCAAAAAAGGAAAAGTAATCAATTGCGAATATTATGCGAACTTGTTACCGTTTGTGTAATGAAATCGAGCAAAAACGGCCGCATTGAGCGAAAAGTAAAATGTTGTTTCATCAAGACAATGCGTCAGTTCACATGTCCATTATCGCCATGGCCAAAATGGATGAGTTAATGTTCGAATTGCTTCCTCATGCACCCTATTCGCTAGATTTAGCTCCCTCTGATTATTTTCTGTTTCCAAACTTGAAGAAATGGCTTGGTGGTAGGAAATTTACCAACAATGAAGAGGTGGAGTCTGTAGTTGATGGCTGTTTTGCAGACCTCGATAGCTCTCACTGTAAACAGGATATCGAAGCTATTGAACATCGCTGGGAAAAGTGTATCGAGCTGAAAGGAGATTATGAAGAGAAATAAAGATGTTCTTCCCCAAAAAGTTTTGTGCTTTCTTTGTTAGTGTGGGGTACTTCTGGGACAGCCCTCGTACATATCTTCACCAAATTAAGATGTTATAAAAAATGACCCAAAACGCATTTGATAGACATGGCTTTATAATGTTATACTTCTTTTTTCAGAGTCAAGAATTCAAGGTAACAGAGCAAGTGTTTTTTGACATCAAAATTGGAGATGAAGATACTGGAAGAATCGTAATTGGATTATTTGGAGAGATTGCTCCCAAAACCGTGAAGAACTTCGTAGCAATTGCTACTACAGGAATTGACGGGAAAACGTATGCCCAGTCCAAATTTCACAGAGTTATAGAAAAATTCATGATTCAAGGTAAGTAATCTTAAGAAATGTTTTTTTTTAAATCGCCAAAGACTTGTAATTCTGTCTCCTCTCCTCTTCGATAGTCGTTTATTAGGGACTTATATTTTATTGCGCACGCGTTTTTGTTACAACCAATGTTTAAAGTGGGGCGAAATTGTGCTCTAAAGGGAATTCTGTATTTGAATGCTTCTCTGTTAAGGCACCATTTATATGCAGAGAAAAGCAAGACAAATTATGTAGCATATTGTAGAATACCCAGTAGGAGTCGCTCCTACACTGCGCAGCTCTAGGGGGTAGTACGAAAATACATTTAAAAATACACACACCTTACTTACTCAATTGCACACTGGTCCTACAGCATGGACTGTATTACGAAATATAATTAATCGTCCTCTTGATATACTGGATAATAGGAACAGGTATGTCCATATATCTTGACAAAAATCCTGCGCGTTTGAGCAACAAATGTAGTGGGGTTAACGTTTGTTTCCTTGTAAGTAGAAGTTAAACAAGGGAGTACCATAGGTTACAGCGATAGTCAAAAGCTGGTTGCTGACTGAAGTTCCTTTGTTTGTATGGACAGGAGTGACAAATTCCTCTAAGAGAGAAGTATAAGTTTTTCACATCTGAAACTAATAACAAGGAATACCTCTAAAACGGTAAGTTCCACGAAAATAATGTATATGACATAACTTGTGTATTTTAACGACATCCACATTTTTTGTACAGTAAGTTTTTGTCTATCTCTTACGGTTTACTAGTTATTCTAAATTAAGCAAAATTCATTCAGAATAAACAGATCTTTAGAAGCTGCTCCCAGAAAATTCAAGACGTATATTTTACTTGTGATAGAAATGGCTTTAATATGTGATATTTTAATCAAAATCGTTAGAACCATTTTTAAGAAAAACATAATTTTCGAATTTTTTTCTATGTAAAGGGTAGTTAGGGGTGGGAGATTTTCTTGAAAATCTTCGTGTCGCATCCTTGGAAGATACCAAACTTAAGTACCAAGTTTGGTATTTAACGGTCTGTTCGTTTTTTAGCTATGCTGCCCACAGACACACGGACCTTTTTCTAAAAATGTTTTATACAGGTGAAATCTCAGTATCGAACTTTTGGGCGGAGTGCAATACCTTCTCTATACACTGTGTACATAGTATGTGTAGAGAAAGTAAAAATAACGAATTATTGCAAAAACTAGGAACTTGAGAAACGATAAAACAAGTAATACGAGTAGTATTGCGAAAGAAAATTATGATACATGTGTTTTGCAGACTCTCAAAAAGAATAGGTCTCAATCTAAAAACATGTCAGCCAAGTGCAGTCTCATATGAACATATCTGTAGCGGCAAACGACAGCGTTGTTTCCTGTATTTCTTACCAAAGAGATCACTATAAAACATATGTCACTTTGAGTGACGCTAAACATTTGCTAGTATCTCGATCTTAGGATTTGTAGCTTTCTTTTTACTTTCTCTCGAATTTTTTACTTTATCAAAAATGGCTCTAACGATTTTGATTAAAATCTCTTATATTTAAGATATTTACATACCATATAAAACGTATATCTTGAATTTTCTGGGAATGACCTTTAAATGACCTCTGGATGATTTTTGTTAATTTTTACATAACTAGTAAACCGTAAGAGATAGACAAAAACTTGCAGTACAAAAAATATAGATCATGATATAACACATAATTTATGCTATATACATTTTTTCGTGGAGTTGGTTGTTTTTGAGATATAAACTTTTCTCAAACAGGAATTTGTCAAATGCTGTCCTTACAAATATAGGAACTTCAGTCACATAGCAACCAGCTTTTGACTATCACTTTAACCTATGGTACTCCCTTATTTCTCTTCTACTTCCAAGGAAGCAAATAATAAGACTATTTCTGGTAATTTTTTTTCTCGATTAGCATGAAGTAAATAGAAGCTTAAGCTTTTTAACTATAATTTGTTGCAGATATGTAGTGAAAGTCTGTGAATGGAACACATCATATTTTTTATTGCATACTACCACTTATCTAAATATTGGAACCCCGTTTGCTCAGCACACCTTTCAAATGCGATCAAAATGTAAACCCTAAACGAAAAGTTTCAAGAAGCAGGATTTGGTAAGCTGATCTCAGGTGTGGGTTTTGTAATAATTTTTCGACTTTGTTATTTGCATCGTTGGGAGTTGCAACTCTTACAATTTGGTATTTTGTGTCTTGAAGGATAAACAAGGATTTTAGGGGGTTTAAGAGGAAACGAAATTTAACTTGGAAATTTGTTGTAATTAATTTTGAAAACTCTCTAACGTTTGTCATATCGTATAGTTAAAAGCTGATATGTTCATTCACATGGCTTTCTCTATATCTCTGTAACACATAATTTTTAAAAAGCTTATTCTTCTATTTGCTTCATACTGATCGAGATAAACATTAGCAGAAATTGTCTTATTACTAAGTTTCTTATAAGTACACTAAAGGGAAATACAGTATTTGAGGATACTAGAATAATTTGGCTTGTTTTTAAGGCATAACTGTTTTCGAGGTTGCTGCTTCACAGTTTAAAATCTCAGCAACTTACTACTTCAAATGTTTTATCAAGATCCAGCATTCCACTGTCGCGTCACGTAACTTCCGGTCTCCTCGTTTTCCTCATCTGTTAGTTTTGCAGCCGACCACAGATTCTACTTCTGTGCAAAGTGCAAACGCCGTTGGATTTGACGTCACATAAGTTTCCTTCTCAAAATTCCCTTCCCAAATAACTCTTCAATGTAAGTCATCAGTGCCTACCGCCTGCGGTGCCATGTGTATATCAACACGTGTTATGCATACTAACAAAATAATTATGTTACGTTCAGATGACTTCCTCTGCAATTCTTCAACAAACACTATCCCTTTAAAAAAAGATCTGATTCCATTCATATGACCTTCTCTATCGGCTCTGCAATAAACTTAATTTTCACAAATTTTACAAATTACGAGAGCTGTCCCAGAAGTACCCGACCTAACAAAGAAAGCACAAACATTTTGGGGAAAAAAATCTCTATTTCTCTACATAGTCTCCTTTCAGCTTGATACACTTTTCCCAGCGATGTTCAACAGCTTCGATACTCTGTTTATAGTGAGAACTATCGAGGTCTGCAAAATAGCCATCAACTGCAGACTCCACCTCTTCATTGTTGGCAAATCTTCTACCACCAAGCCATTTCTTCATATTTGGAAACAGAAATGATCAAATCTGGCGAATAGGATGCATGAGGAAGCAATTCGAACTTTCACTCATTGGTTTTGGCCATGGCGATAATGGACGTGTGAACTGGTGCATTGTCTTGATGAAAAAAACTTTCTTCTTCGCTAAATGCGGCCGTTTTTGCTCGATTTCATCCCTCAAACGCTGTAACAAATAATATTCGCTGTAATAATCGCCACTGATTACTTTTCCTTTTTTGAGATAATCAATGAAAATTATCCCGCGTGCGTCCCAAAAAACTGACGCTATGACCTTACCTGCAGATGGAACTATCTTCGCCTTTTTACTTTCTCCATACGCACTATGTACATAGTGTATAGAGAAAGTATTTCACTCCACCAAAAATTCGATACCGAGATTTCACCGGAAATATATATTTTAGGGTCCCCAATATCCAAAAAAAAGCATTTTCACAAAAAGGTCCGTGTGTGTGTGTGTGTGTGTGTGTGTGTGTGTGTGTCCGTGTGTCTGTGAACACGATAACTCAAAAACGAATAGTCGGTAAAATACCAAACTTTAGTATCTTTAGTTAGTTTAGTATCTTCCAGGGATGCGACACGAAGATTTTGTGAAAAATCCCCCCACCCCCAACTACCCTTTACATGCAACTTTTTTCGAAAATTTTGATTTTCTCAAAAATGGCTCTAACGATTTTGATTAAAATTTCGTATATTAAACATATTTACCTGCCAAATCAAATGTATACACAAAAAATGTAGAGCACATTGAAACACACAATTTATGTTATATACATTTTTTTCGTGGAGTTCGTCGTTTTTGTGACATTCCTTATTTTTGGTTTCTGCTATGAAAAACGTATACTTTTCTCATACTTCTCATACTTGTCAGCTCCTATCCATATAAACAAAGGAACTTCATTGACATAGCAACCAGCTTTTGATTATCATTTTAACCTACGGTTGTCCCTTATTTCGCTTCTACTTACAAGGAAGCAAGTAATTAGACTATTTCTGCTATTTTTTTCTGATTAGCATAAAGTAAATAGAAGTATAAACTTTTTAAGAATTATTTGTTGCAGGGATATGGAGAAAGTCATGTGAACGGTACACATCAGATTTTTTGGAGCCGATTGTCCCCTTCCAATCCACTGTTTTGATTGTTCCTTCGTCTCAGGTGTGAAGTGATGGACCCAGGTTTCATCCATTGTTATGAATCAACGCAAAAGCTCAGCTTTATTGCAGCAAAACATTATTATTGGGATCTTAAAACATGTTATTTCTGGTGATAATAAGATTGTAATTGTAATTTATTAGCAGCCTATAGACTCTTTTCGAGTATCGGGCATTGTCAGTTTACATTAAACAAAATTAGCATTAAATAAACTTAGTCTACATAAATTATAAAAATACATTAATATATACAGGATAATGTAAGTCAAGTTTGCATCTAGTATCATGGTTATGTATTTCACTATTTAGTTGTTTTTTTTTCTGGTTAATTAAGTAAGTTACTTTGTATATGTATAGAGATACTACAGTAAACATCTTTTCTCTTTTAAAAACTTCCCTGCATGATTCTCGACACCCCATTTTAAACATAATTCTGATACATTTCTTTTGTAGCACTAGAACCCTTTGCATATGCATTTTATTACAACCCCCCCCCCATAATTCAATACCATATTGGATATGTGAATAAATTAACCCATAGTATATAAGTTTTAGAACCTCAACATTACAAGTTTTTGCAAATTCCCTCATTAAATACAAACCTTTACTTATTTTTTTACATAGGTCATCGATATGATTAGTCCAGGACATGAGTTTATCTACTTGCATTCCTAAAAATTTGTGAGAATCAGATTCCTGTATTGCAACATTTCCAAAGTTAATATGAAATAATATATCTTTTTTCTTCTTGCTTAACTCAAATTTAATTATATTTGTCTTGTCAGGGTTATTGGTGAGGTTGAGAGATTTAAAAAATGTCTTTATTCTTAGGGATTCATTGGTGGCTAATGATTTCAGGTCAAGATCATTGTTTGCTTTACATATAATAGTGGTGTCATCTGCATAGCTTATAATTTTACAATTAGGTGTCGAATACATATCATTTAAATATAAAATAAAGAATAATGGTCCAAGTACTGAGCCTTGGGGTACACCGTATTTAACTATTTCAGCACTTGATTTAAATTTTGTTCTTTTTTTTCCTTGTTTGAAACTTATTTCTGTGTATTGTACACGACCTTTTAGATACGACGAAATTAATCTATTGGTAACCCCTCTAATACCGTACTTTTCTAAGATTAATAGTAATGTATCGTGTTGGACACAGTCAAACGCCTTAGATAGATAAAAAAATATGCCTACAGTTTTCTTTTTTTCATTTAGATTACTTAAGATGTTGTGAGTAAAGTCTATTAGGGCCGTGGTGGTTGATCTTTTAGCCCGAAAGCCATGCTGAAAATCATTTAAAATATCATATTTTTCAAAGAAATTCATAATTCTCTTCAATAGTATTTTTTCAAACAACTTAGCTATTACCGAGGTAAGGGTTATAGGTCTATAGTTTTGCATGTTACTTTTGCCTCCCTTTTTATGTATCGGAATCACAGTACTAATTTTTAAACAATCTGGGAAAATTCCTAGGTTTAGTGATGTATTTATTAGATGAACCAAAGGGGTTCTCAAAACATGTTTACATCTTTTTAACAATTTAGAGCTAATTCCATCCCATCCAGTGGAATTTTTATTTTTAAATCCATTAATTAATTTTATAACTTCATCTGCCGTAGTATCATACAGATAAAGCGAATTTCCTATACCCTTATTAGTTTTAAAACCTGCAACATCAGGGGTATTTTGATTGCTAGCAACATTTATAAAGTAATCATTAAAACAATTGCATATCTGAAGTGGATTATTTTCTATGCAGTTATTAATGAGTAGATTAATATTCTCTTGCTTTAACTTTTCTTCCCTCATGCTATTAATCATTGACCATGCTGTTTTTGAATAGTTACTAGTATCAGAAAGCTTTCTTATCACCTTTTGTGATTTATTGTTTATCAATTTATCCTCATATGCTTTTTTAAATTGTTTGTATATGATATTGTAGTGCTCGAGTTTTGTTGATTTAGCAAGTAGATATAAATCCTTTATTTTTTCCCTCAACCTCAAAGCCTCTCTTGAAATCCTTACTTTATGTTTTTTTAAAGGTTCCCATATTTTGTTTACTATAGGGCAGCATAGCTCAATATAGAGGTTTAGAATTTCATAAAATGTATTCCATTTTTCATTTGTATTTTTAATGCTATACAAATCTTGCCATGTTTCATTAGCCAAACAAGTATGTAGTTTTAAAATATTAGCCTCAGTAAATTCTCTAAGGGTTATAATTTCAGTTAGGTCAGGGTTTTTAAATGTACAGTTATTTATATCTAAAAATTGAGCATGATGATCAGATAGGTGATTGACCATATTCCCAGCAACACATTGGCTTTCTTTTATATTGGTAGCAACATAATGAATTACAGAATTTGAATTTATAGTTTCCCTAGTAGCATCTAGCTTAACACTTTTTAAATTAAATGAATAGAACATATCCTGCAACTTTAGAAAATCCTCATTCATATGATCAGCATATATATTCAAGTCACCCATTATTATTATTTTACAGTCATGTTTTAAACAATACCCTAATACTCTATACATACATTCAATAAATGCATTTACTTTAGCATGTGGAGATCTATAAATAGCAAGAATTTTAACCTCTTCATTATTCAGTTTGGTTTGGGCCCCTACTATCTCACATACTATTTCAATATTAAAATCTTGTATTTTTACTAATGGAGTAACATTGTATATATTTTTTGCCAGTAATGCCACTCCACCACCCTTATGTTCTTTTCTACTGAATATATCAATAATAGAATAGTTATCAATTTTACATACAAATTCTTGGTTTTTTTTTTAGACCGTGCTCTGAGATCGCAACTATGTCAGCATCTACTTCATTAATGAAACTAGCAAAGGATTCCTTTTTATTAGATAAGTACTGTATATTCTGATGTATACACCTAATAGAGATTTTAGGTTGTGGATGTGCAATTGTTTCCCTATTTACGATTACACCATTAGCTTTAGTTGATATGTTTACTGACACATTGTGCAATTTATCACCCTCTGTACCCGAAACTAGTTTCCCGATTTCATGCATACCTTGATTACATTATTTATCATTTGACTTAATAGAAATGACCCTTTTCTATTTAAGTGAAGTCCATCCCTCCCAAGGCAACTTTCATTTAAGAACTTGTTAGTATCAACAAATATTGCTTTCAGTGTATCACAAGCCCAGCGTATTCCCTCATTTATGGCTTTCAAGAAGCCATATCTAACATCCCTTCTTAAGGCTATACTATTTACAACAATTTTTGCCTTAGGGTGACACTTCATTGCACTTCTTATTGCATTGTAGACCTCAGCCATGACCTCTTCTGTCATTTGTCCCGGCATGGATCACCACTGTTTTAACCTCACTTTTCGTCCATTAAGTTTGGTAGGTATTCAGCTCTCATTCCCCTATAAACGTTCACTTTTACATTAGGATTATTTATCACTACATGGTTTATTATTGAATCACCATACACTATCACTTTTTCACTCATTTCTTCTTTCCCCTTCTTCTTCCATCGAGATGTCACGTTTTCTTGTACTTCTTTCTTCTCCAATTTATTTCGTTCGTGTACTAGCAAAGTTTGTCTGGGGTTTGTCCACTTGAAAGGGTTTTTTCTTGCGTCTTTCCTTCTGCATGGACCACTGCAGTATTCTTCATCACTAACGTCTTTATTTTCCATCAGGTCATCCTCATTCAGTATGTCGAACCTATTTGTTGTTTCAATGTCTTTGTCTGGGTCACGTGTTTTCGATTTTTTCGCAACTTCTACATATGTACTTTTATCCTTAACCATAATTGATATTTGGTCTTTTAGTTCATTGTTTTCAGCCTTTAGATTTATAATTTCTTCTTGTGCTTTCTTTAAATCTTTATTTAATAAAGATGGCTTTATGTTACAAAAAGTTGATATAAAACATAACTTACCACTTTAGTTATACCAATATATTTTGTATCCATGATTAGACTTTCAGATGTTTATTATAACCTTACTCGTGCTTACATATTTGGCATCTTTTGCTCCCCAGAACATGCTCTGCAAAATATCTGTGTAATTCGTTACTCTTGTTCAAAGGTGGAGACATTGTAAACTATGATGGCACTGGATCAATCAGTATTTATGGAAAATACTTTGCTGATGAGAATTTTGAAGTAAACCACACTGGGCCAGGATTCATAAGTATGGCTAATGCAGGTAATGGTTATTTTGTATAATATGCACAAATGGAGTAATTTAATGCTGTCATAATGCCACAAAACAACAGTGTATTAATGCTAAATATAATGGAGTGAATATGAAAGAAAATGTTTATAATTTATTGCATCTGTAAATATATTGTTTAGAAATTAGTACTTATGGCCTGTTGTTTGTCTTTTTATCTAGGAAAAGACACGAATGGGTGCCAGTTTTTCATAACCACGATGGCAACTCCTTGGTTGGATGGGCACCACACTGTCTTCGGAATGGTAATTGTGTATTTATTATTTTCTGTTTACCCTTTTACATTGTGGAAAGTAATAAAAAAAAACATGATGGTTCTTCTAAGCAGAAAGCTAATTTAGTCAGTTTTCAGTTGCATAAACATACATTCATACATAACATTGCAATCTGTAGATCCTATTATGAGATTAGACTCAAAGCCCAAACTCTAGGATATAGATAATGTCAACAATTACATTTATTCATACTTATTAATACATTTATTTATAAATAATAACTCTGACAATGAATTTTCAGAGGTGTCAGTTTGCATAATTTTCAATTACGTGTCTGTTTCCAAAAGTCTACCGTACATTTGCATTATTAGAATATTCATGTTTATTATATTTACATTACTACCAGTGTTTTTTGATTGAATGAAATCCTCCTCTGTATAGAAGGTGTGAGTAATAAGGTAATAAGAGTATATAGGAAAAACAAAATGAAACATTGGACAACGTTTTAAAGAACACATGAGGTATTTAAAGCAATAACTCAGCTATAGCACACCATTTTAGACTCAAAACCATAATTTTTACAGTGAACCCAAGTTATTAAAATCAGTGTAGATTCCAATTGGATTAACAGTTTGGGAAAATCTATTAGTTCAGAAAACAAAACCGTCATAAATTTTTATGTATCTCGTCTCAAAATTCATCTACCCAGGCGAGAGACCTCTACAGGCAGCTACCACGAGTTCATCAGTAAATCTCCACTAAAGATGGTGGCAATAGCTGTCGAAACATGTCCAAAGTAAATTACTTAATTTTAACTAGTGAAGTTTGTTTGTGATGCTGTGATTTTAGTCTTAATTGTTAGTTACTTCACTGTGCATTCCCATTAATGTTTTAACATAATAGATATTTTTACTTTCTCTACACGCACTCTGTACAATTGCAGAAAGCTCGCCGCTTGAAGGAAGGACCATCTGGAAATACCTACAATACAAGCACTTTTTCTTGGTTGCTCGGCTCTTCATTCAGTAGGTTTCGCGCAATTTCAGAAACGTACATAGTGTGTAGAGAAGGTATTGCATTACACAAAGATGATATGTTGATATGTTTTGGGTCCCCCTGAATAAAAAAAAAGCATTTTTAGAAAAAAAAAAATTGTGTGTGCATGTGTGTGTGTGTGTGTGTGTGCGTGTGTGTGTGTGCGCGTGTGTGTGTGCGTGTGCGTGTGTGGACAGCATAGCTCAAAAAACGAAAAGACTGTTCAATACCAAACTGGTATTAAATTTAGTATCTTCCAAGGATGTGACTCAAAGATTTTCAAGAAAATCCCCCCACCCCCAACTACCCTTAACATTGAACCTTTTTCAAAAATGTTCATTTTCTCAAAAATGGATCTAACGATTTTGATTAAAATATTGTACATTAAAGATATTTACCTGACAAATAAAATAAATATCTTGAATTTTCAAGAAATTTTCTATGCTTCTGAAATCTTTTATTCTGGATGAATTTTACGGAATTTTGCATAACTGCTAAACCATAAGAGATGGACAAAAACTTACCACACATAAAATGTAGAGCATGATGAAACACACATTTTATGTCATATCCATTTTTTTCATGGAGTTGATCATTTTTGAGATATTCCTTGTTATTAGTTTCAGCTTTAAAAAGCATACTTTTCTCATGCAGGAATTTGTCAACTCCTGTCCATACAAATAAAAGAACCTCAGTCACATAGCAACCAGCTTTAGACTATCACTTTAACTTATGGTACTTCTTTATTTCACTTTTATTTACAAGGAAGCAAGTAATAAGACTATTTCTGCTAATACTTTCTTGATTAGAATGAAGTAAATAGAAGCATATAATTTGTTGCAGAGATGTAGAGAAAGTCATGTGAATAGAATACATAAGATTTTTTGTGTATTGGCATTAAAAGCTCTGAAGTTGTGTGTAATGCTATTAAAAAGTTGTTTCGGTCATTAAGTCAAAGTAATATGTTTCAGGTTGTGGAAGGACAAGATATTGTGCACAAAATCGAACATGTGAAAACAGATGTTGATGACCGCCCTACCAAGCCTGTGATCATTAGCAGCTGTGGCACAATACCAACCACGCCATTTTATGCCTCTCCTGCAACTTACGAGTAATATTTTTATTACATTTATTAGCACTCAGCTGTCTGTCCCTTTTCCTATCAAATTGGTAGCACAAATTTATTATTGCTTGTTCCATTTTATTTTGCTGAAATATGTAAATAGTTCACATGCTAGTTAGTATACTTTAGTTTGGAAGCTTTTAAACAATGCTACAGTGATTATCACAATGCAGCTGAAGAGAAAAGCATTCCACCCATGCTTTTGAAGTTCTGTAACAAAAAATGTACGTTAAATCACTTAATGCTTATGCATAAGCTTTCTTCTCATGATAAGTTTTAGATAGGAAGAACATTCACGCTTTGAAATCATCCTGAGAAAGCACAATACAAGTTGCTTCTGAAACATCAATATAAAGATGTCTTCCATTTAAGTTTAGCTCAAATTTTACCTGCCTAAGCCAAAGACTGTGTATGTGTGTGAAAAGCTAGAGTTGACTGCAACTACAACCCTCAGTGATGTGTTGCTAAGACAAATTTCTGTTCTTGTTAGAACATTTTTATAAAGTTAAATCATTCCTTTTTTGATCATATTCTCTCTGTAAGATGATATTTTTACACTGAACTATGTAGTTAACACTTTTAATTATATGAACATTTTGGATATTTCTTATAGTTTTTGTTACAATAATTTTAACCTTTAAATAAAAAAAAGGAAAGCATTTTATAAAAATACTCATCTGTAAGCATTCCATAATTGGTTCTCTGCAACTTTCTGTAGGTTATAAGCTAGAGAATCTATCAGACAGCTATATTGAAAACAAATAAAACATTTTGTTGCAGAAATGCGGGAGAAAAGATCCATCAACTAAAAATGTTACTGCTGTGCACATTTCTTTATCTTTTAATTGTCTGAGACTGATGTAAATGGCATGCAGTGGCCAATGGAAATGTAAAGAGATTAATAGCTATAGAAAACTGTGATTAAGAAATTACATTTTATTGTAAATTTGAACAAACATGTTATAGAAACTAATATATTGCCATCCACAAAATATAGTTTACCTTGTTCACTTATTTTGTTTTGTTTCATAAGTCTTGTTCCAAAAGTAATATTTAACCAGACAATAATGTATGTAAATATTATTGTTTTCCTCAATATTGAGGATAGGGTTACCAGAATGTACTCGAGGCAGACCCGGAGGCCAACCAACAGGCAACAGATATTTGAATAAATAGGGACAGTAATTATTAAACAGATTTTTTTGTATTATTATGGTCATAAGATCACAATTTTTACTTACATAATAAAATTAACTTACTACTACTGCTGTGGCTACAGCGACAACTATATTACTACTGCTGCAACCATTCTTCATGGAACGAACTTACATATCGCCTCTACATTTCACTGTTGATTTATATAGAGCTGACACATTTCTTTCTTTAATTGTTTCAAAACTAATTGTGCTAGCGACAACTTATTATACCTAAATTGCAGAGGAATTTTGGGAGACTATTTACCTCTATAGCAAATGTTGAAAATGTCCTCCATCCTGCATAAGGCACAACTCAATACGTCGTTCCATGTTACTGGCCACCCGTTCGAGTACTCTGTTGTCAGTAGCTTGAATCTCCTTTGTGATGTTGTGCTTCAGATCGTCCAAAGTCTGGGGACGTGTGGCGTAACCCCAGAGAAAGAAGTCCGGCAATGTCAAATCTGGAGATCTCGGTGGCCACAGGGTCCTGGAAATTATCCGGTAAACTTGTAATTAGGTTCAACGTTTCATTTGATGTATGGCATGTAGTCCTATTTTCCAGAAAATATCCTTGACTCAGCTCTACATCGTCCAGTTGCTCAACAAACTCCATGAAAATCAGTTGGTATTCTGCAGTGTTCACAGTCTGGTTAAGCATCTACGCATCTAGTGACAAGGAATCGAAACTCCAGAACATTCTGCTTAATTTGGTACTAAAATTGGGTCATTGAATGAATTTCCAATGGAATAATTAAAGAAAGAAATGTGTCAGTTCTATATAAATCACTCTCTATAACTATTTTAAATTATGAAAGGTAGTGGTAGTCTATCTACTCATGATTCGAGCGTTCTAATAATTGCTGGTAAACTGCTAACTGACATGTGACAGAATGAGCCACGACTTGCCAGTGTTTCTTTAATAATGTGAGCCAAATACAATAGACGCAACAATGAAAAGTTGCCAGAATAAGAATAGAAACGTAGTGTTTTGTTACAATTATAAATTACCATTCAAACCAAATTATTAGAAATTATTCATGAGTAAGTGACATTCAAACCCGTAGATTAAAGTTACTGGCCCATATACCCAGAGAATTCATTCCAAAGCTGGGTGCTCCGGGTAGCACCCGGAGATCTGGCAACCCTAACTGAGGAACATTATTTCAGGTAATGTGTGAGAATATCTCCTGCAATAAACCTTGGGTTCCTTAAAATCCCCCATAATTTGTACAATAACAGGAAAGTAATAGGGTCAAGGGAGAGCAGTAGAAAATGATATAGCATGGTAAGGTGAAATATCTATTGTAGTGTTATTTATTTGTCTGATTCCATCTAAGCCTCCTGAAATCCTGTTCCTTCAACATATAGTAGTGTAGTCAGAAGAACAATAAGCAGGTGTTAACCCATTTTTTTAAAACGTAAAATATAAAATCAAATGATAAATATGAATTAAACAGAGTTGAAATATTTATAAAAAAAAAAATATATATATAAAATATATATATATATATTCCCAGATTAAGGGACATGGCAAGCGAAATTGTAACTAGAATTTATCAAAAAATTGAAAATTCATTTTTTATAGCAAATAGTTGTTGAAAGCTTTAGGCATAAATATAAAATCAATATTTAACTGTCCTCCCCTTGCTCTAATCCATTTAAAGAACATACCATATACCTGTTTCCTAGCATATTATTTCATAAAACAGCATTTCTTAAAACTACAGTTTTACACTTTCAAAATTTTCCATGCATCTCAGTTTTTGTTTAAATAAAACTAAAATTTCCCTGAATATGCAAAAGTATCTATTATAACATTACAAAGGACATGTTTCTAGGTAAGAAGCCTTAGGTTGAAGTTAGAGTGTGACTCATTAAGTAATAAATATTGAATTGCACTTCACTGTGAAAGATTCCTTGCATGTTAGCAGGACAGGTTATAAGGAATAAATAGATTTAAGTTGGGTGCAAAAGCCATGCTGATTCACTGTAGATATTTGTGGTTCAGTCCTGTAGGTTATGTTTGCAAATGAAACATATGCCAAATGCTGAGTAAACTTTAAACAAGAATTTTTAATTTTAAAGATCTTGTTCCTGATAGATGATGGTTAAGGGTTTTTACTTAGAGAGGGTTTGTTTTAGGGGTAAAAAAGTATCAAAATTTAAATTGGTTACCCCAGAAAGAAGAAATCAATCGGAATATATAAATAATAATAATAATAATAATAATAATAATAATAATAACAACTGTCGTATCCTTAGCATGGTGGTAGCATGGCTTCATACCAAGCAGGAGACCTGGGTTCGATTTCCAGTACCACCGTGAGGAATTTTCGCTGCTGGAAGATCTGGTCTGGGTACACTCAGCCTCGTGAGGTGCCTGTTGGGCAAATTGAGGAGTAACTTGATCGAGAAGTAGCAGCTCCAGATCGAGAAGATCACATTAACCGGCCGGAAGGGACTTGAGGCGCTAATTGCATCTCACCTTCCAGCACTGCACTCCATCTATGGGCCGAGATGTGTTATGCAGCAGTCGGGTGGTGGGCCTTGGTTCCCTGTTGTGTCATGGAGTTAAGTTTAATAACAAGAATAATAATAGACCGTTTTTTTATTTCTTTTGCTATATTTTGAATACATACCTTGTTTGCATCAGGTTTTATTTGGAAGGTTTTTTAAACTTGAAAAAGTTGTACTATTATCTGACTCTAAAGCAGCTATTATACCCATAACATCTGATGCAACACCTAAACACTTAAATATTGCAGAATGCCACAAAATCATAAAACAACTAATGAATTTAAATAAAAGATTAATACTTCAATGGATACCAGCACATTGCAGAATACAGGGTAATGAAACAGCTGACTTTCTAGCCAAGAAAGGTAGTAAAATTACATAAAATTCATCTGATCCAATAAGTTATCACTCTATCAAAAGAATCATTATATCAATATAATAACAAAATTAAAGAAGATAATGTATTACAAACAAAAGGAAAACCATGAGAAAATGTACGTAATAACACGACCAGAATCACTACATTACCAAGAAAATCCTCTGTAGCAACTTTTAGACTCCTAACAGGCCATGACTGGTATAGTGAGATCTCCTCTGTGTCCTTTCTGTACACTTAAAGAAGATCTGGATGGAAACCATCTACTGCGCTGCCCAACCTTTAGTCAACATGATAATCTGACAACAAAATACTGGAATGCAAGAGAGCAAATAGCTTCAGTGCCAACTGCTCAACATTAGATACCAACCAACCATAATTGTGTCTCATTCTCAAGATTTTGAATATGGATTCAAGAAGCCAAACACTTTAACTTAATTCCTCATCTGCTCATATATAACAGTGGTCAAACTGTTAGCAGTGCTCTGGTCTAACTTTTTACTCTTTTAAGTCAAAGAATCCGCAAATTTAATATGATATGTGTACTATCATTGCTCATATAAAACCACCAGTCATGTAATTAATCTACATCTGAAAGAATATTCTCGTCCTTCTGATGCCTGACAGTTTATAATGCATTTCAAAACATTTATTTAGTTATTGTTACCTTTTTTGTTACTATTTTTAGCATCCTGCTCCCATTCAAACTTCTTACTTTTGTTTGCTGCAGCAGTATTTAGTATTGCAGTATGATCAAGATAAAGTTTTATGCTGCCAAATACTAGTGAAGTGCTTACATTTCAAAATCCTGATTTAAAAATCCTTTTCATTACCGCTAGCAAATAGTAGTGAGTATTGGCCCAATTAAACTCTTGTATCCTTTATTCATTTTGTTTAAATTGTTTTCCTGTTTAAGTTCCTTTAAAACCCATTATCAATGTATAACATTTCCAGGTATTTCACTATTATATTACTTTGCATTTCCAAGAATAGTTTGACATTTAGGTACATATAATTACATACTTATCATTATCATATGTAACTTAGTATCATTAAATAAAGACTGCTTATTGTACGATCTGTAATTTTCCTATATAGTTGCTTTTTATAGACATTTTCAACATTTTATGATTCAGTAGAATAATAGGTAATATGGTGTCATAATTTTTATAACATAGAATATGCTAACGGTAAGTAGTTATGTGGAATACTGTTAACTGTTTTATATTTAACCAAAATTACGTTTTAGAAATCAATAGCTTTAAAGCAGGTGTCAAAACAAATTTAATTGCTGTGAAACACTGCAGATAAAAATAATGTAAACTAATGTTAATTATTAGAATAATTGTTTTTTTTTCACACAAGCCGTGTGTAGGACAGGAGTTGGATAGGAAGAGTTGAATTTTTCAGTCTGACTCTACCTATCCAACTCCTGTCTCACACATGGCTTGTGTGGAAAAAAAAAACAAAAAAACAATTAATCCAATACCAATTGACCATAATAGTTGACCATACTATGAATCCTGGGTCTAAAGTACTTACAACATTGTAAGTGCCATTGGGGTTGTCATCTCAAAATAATAATAACCAGCCAGTGATCGAAATCCATGGTTCAAATCCCAGCTATGGCATTGAAGTTTTCAGTCTGACTCTACCTGTTTTAGAAGTTTAGTTTCTTTCCCTGTTTAAGTAAATGGGTGATATAGGTGTTCTAGGGGTTCAGTGGTGTGAAGTCATTGACATTCTGGGATCATCAATGACTTAATCAGGTAAAATGGCCTAAATATGTATACTGTTCTGCAACAGTTGCACAGACCTCGTAGAAAACTCGCCTGCTCTGTTTGCGGCTTGGATTGCCTGTATCTGTGTTTTCTGTGACTGGTTTCAATTTTGATGGCTGATTTCTATACACGGAACAGTAGATTTTGGCGTATCGTAGCGATGAATAGGGCAAGGATGCTCTTACATTCTGTACGCATCTAACTGTGCCTTCCTTACTTTGCTCTCTATGAGTTGTCAAAATGCGCGCTACAATAGAAAATCCCACCACTTGTGAAGTGCAGTCTGTGATTGAAATTTATTGTCAACTTTGTGATGTGTATGGACAAGGAATAATGTGTGAAAGCCAAGTCATACAATGGTGCATTGAGTTTAAAAATGGCTGTACTAATGTTCTCCACAGTGGTAGGCCTATGACAGATGAGCTGGCAATGAAAATCAATGACAAAATTCATGATTATTATCGTTTCACGATTACTCAACTTTCAGAACATTTCCCCCACATTTCACAGAGTTTGGTGCACTTCACAAGTGACAAGATTTTCTATTGCATGCACATTTTGGCAACTCATAGAGAGCAAAGTAAGGAAGGCTACCACAACTGGATACATACTGAATGTAGGAACGTTGTGATATGGAAACACCATATTGATTATATCTTACCCAAACTGAGCTCTGCATGCTTTGTTTTCTGATCTTTAATTCAGCTTATAAATAAGAGCATACTGAAAACAGCTTATTATGCATATTTCCATTCTTTGATGACCTATGGAATAATATTTTGGGGAAATTCAGTAAATGCTAAAAAAATATTCATTATGCAAAAAAAGTAATAAAAATAATGGCAGGGGAAAGACGATCAACTCACTGCAAACCACTTTTCAAAATGTTTGGAATTTTACCATTAGCCTGTGAATATATTCTAGCCATATTGTCATTTGTAATAAATAACCCAGAAAAGTTTACAAAAAATACAGATATTCATAACAAAGATGCCAGACATAGGCAGGACTTTGCATAGACCAACAAATAATTTGCAGTTATTCCAAAAAGGGGTTTACTACAAAGGAATAGTTTTGTTTAATTCACTTCCCTCTTCTATAAAAGAGCTACAAATAACCTAAAACAGGTTTAGAGCAGAATTAAAAAGATACCTTATTTACTCACACCTTCTATACAGAGGAGGATTTCATTCAATCAGAAAACACTGGTAATAATGTAACATTGTAAATATAATAAACATGAATATTCTAAAAATGCCAATGTATGAGTAGGCTTGTGGAAACAGACATGTAATTGAAAATTACACAATTGACACCTCTGAAAATTCATTGTCAGAGTTATTATTAGTAAATAAATATATTAATAAGTATGAATAAATGCAATTGTTGACATGATCTACATACTAGAGTTTGGGCTTTGAGTCTAAGCTCATAATAGGATCTACAAATTGCAACGTGTGCATGCAGCTCTATCCCTACTCATTGCCATGACGGGCCAAAAGACTTACTGGACTGCCCTTGTAGATACAGCAGCCACGATAGGCAAGTATTCCATGAGGCCATGTCACTGCAGTGCACAGTATATATACAGGCATTTTAACCAATGAAGACATTCATCATACTGATGATGGGAGAGATGCACTCTCCCAAAAGTTTATGGCTTCACATCACGTCACCAAGAAAGCTCTTATTTGACATGAAAGTTTATTTTAAAGGCATGCAGTTTCAGCAGGCATATCTTTTGGATTCTCTGCTGATTATATCCATATATAATAACTGAGCTTAAAAATACAGGGTTTCTTGAAATGATTCACTCCTTTTAAAAACTCTATATTTTCCAAGTACTACACCTACAACAATGGGTCATCTCCTTAGTGCGGTGGTAGTGTTGCTGCCTGCCAAACAGGAGACCTGGGTTCGATTCCCAGTACCAATGTAGGGTTTTTTCCCCTGCTGGGAGACCTGGACTGGGGTGCACTGGCTGCGCCATGGCCAAGTGGTTAGACCACTCGCCTCTCACCTAGATCCCAAGCAACCGCATGTGAGATTTGTGGTGGACAAAGCGGCGGGTTTTCTCTGGGTTCTCCAGTTTCCCCCGCCATCGCATTCCTCCAGTGCTCCATCTTCATTCATGTATCAGTGTCACTGATTGCGGTGCCATAAGTAGTTAAAGCGGGCATTAAACACTACCCTACCCTGGGACCTCATGAGGTCCTTGGGGGGACCAATTGAGGAGCTACTTGATGGAGAGGTAGCGGCTCCAGGTCGTGAAGACTGCATTAAATGGCCAAGGGGGATTGAAGACCACGTCTCACCCCTCCATGACGTCTGTAATGGACCGAAATAGGGGAAGCAGCGGCCGAGTGGTAGGCCAAGGCTCTTAGTGAGCTGTGCCAAGGAGTCACACCTACAACAATGGATAATGCATCAAAACAGCTAAAACTCAACAAATTTGCATTGTGTGCACCTGTTTGTAGCATGAGTGTAGTGCCTTCATAAAATGGCAGCTAAAAACAAAAGAATGACAGGATGATACTACAGAAGTCAAACCTGAAGCATGTTCTGTTACCCAAGGGGCACACATAGGATTTTTATAGAGTGTGAGGAGAAAATTGGATGTGCCAATCATTTTTATACCTTGGAAAATACAGCATTTTGAAAACAAAGTGTACTAACCTTGTAGCACATGCTCCAAAAGCATTTATTTGTATTTATTCTAATTTTTTCAATTACAGTATACTTTCAAAATACTTTTACAGTGAAAAAAGTTTTGATATCTGCTTTGAGTTGACGTAAAATATAAACGTGGTTAATTTGAAACAAAGAAAAATAAAAAAACTTTATGAATTGGTACCATGAATACATTGTATTTTTGGAAATTGAAAAAATGCTTTAAGTAGATATTTCTCTATAGGTGAGTGAGTGTTTCCCAAATATGTTCTATGGAACATCAGTGTTCTGTGAGACATATGTAAGTGTTCTGCAATGTTTACAATCAAAATTTCTTTAAGTTTAGTTACTGGAGATCATCGTAGAATAGTTTACATTAAGCAAACTCTGTTTTTATAACTGCAACATTTGTTTAAAGCTGTGAATATGAGTGCTCCATTTCATTATTTTCCCTTAGATGGAAAGTGCTGAACGCCAAACAAGTTTGGGAAACACAGCTATAGAAAATTCATTTAGAATGAAGTTACAGCTTTTCTTCTTCTGCACCTATTCTTTTACATCTAAAATGAAAAGTGCTTTATTTTATGACATTCAGATAACTCTTATTTAATAAATTTTGTTTCAGTTGCTTTCTAATCTAAATTATGAGCACTTTGAAGTGATAGGTTGCATCTTAAGATCCAAAAATACCTAGGACACCATATTTTAGCTTCACGCTCAATAACTGTGCAATATAACTTAAGCGCTGGATGGTTGAATTAGCTATGAAATGTTCCTTTTAATGGCAGAAGTCTTGAAAAACTGGAATGATTATCTCATAGAGTACTGTTTATTTACCTTTTAAGATTTTGGTTCCCAAGGTCGTGGGTTCAAACCCACTGGAGGGCGATGAATTTTTTGGGGCATAAAAATCCTTAGCATGATTTCCTGTTGGTCTCGTGTTTTAGATTTACATCACTTAAAAGAGCCTCAAGCCTGATAGCGGCCTCTGAGCAAAATTAAGCAGTCTTTCGCGCCCGATATAGAATTGGATGCTGACAACCACAGCTGTTAAAGAACATAAATAAATAAAGCTGAATTTAAATTTTACCTGTTTAGAATCTTTTCATTAGCTAATCCAGATGGTTGCTTCTTTAAATTCCCTTGGCTAAATGATTATGAAGTTCTTGAGTTGAAATTTTATAAAAATTATTTTTATTTATTTATTTTTTAAATTTGTTTATTTCTTTCTTTATTACTTCCTCTATACACACTATGTATATAGTGTATAGAGAAGGTATTGCACTCCACCAAAAAATTCGATACCGAGATTTCACTGGAAATATATGTTTTAGGGTCCCCTGTATCCAAAAAAAGTCTGTGTGTGTGTGTGTGTGTGTGTGTGTCTGTGTGTCTGTGAACACGATAACTCAAAAACTAAAAGTAGCTAAAATACCAAACTTGGAATTTAGCTTTAGTATCTTCCAGGGATGCGACATGAAGATTTTGAGAAAAATCTCCCCACCCCAAACTACCCTTTACATAGAACTTTTTTCGAAAATTTTGATTTTCTAGAAAATGGTTCTAACGATTTTGGTTAAAATATAGTGTATCAAAGTGTTTACCTGACAAATAAAATGTATATTTTGAATTTTCTGGGAATAGCCTCTGAAGACTACTTTATTCTGGGTCAATTTTACGGAATTTTGCATAACTGCTAAACCATAGGAGATGGACAAAAACTTACATACAAGAAATGTAGAGCACTTTAAAACACACAATTTATGTTATATACATATTTTTTGTGGAGTTGATTGTTTTTGAGATATTCCTTGTTTTTGGTTTCAGCTATACAATACATACTTTTCTCATACAGGACCTTGTGAACTTGTGTCCATACAAACAAAGGAACTTCAGCCACATAGCAACCAACTTTTGACTATCACTTTAACCTATGGTACTCCCTTATTTCACTTCTACTTACAAGGAAGCAAGAAATAAGACTATTTCTGCTAATTTTTTCTCAATTAGCAGGAAGTAAATAGAAGCATAAGCTTTTTAAAAATAATTTATTACAGAGATGTAGAGAAAGTCATGTGAATGGAACACATCAGATTTTTTTTTATATAGCTAAATGTCCTTTAACCTAGTTGGTCTATTGGACGATTAATGGAATTGGTGAAATGATGCTTAAATGATCTTGGGGCCCATGGGGCTTAAAGTTACTCGACATTTGTCTTCTCAGGATAAGGAAAAACTCCGAAAAAAAACCTTATCTAGATAACTGACCCTAAGCCAGATTTGAAATTGCGACTTGTTGAATTGAGGCAGACACACACTATCCAGGCGGGCTAAGAAAATTACTGTGCAGTTATAATGGATATGAATTTTGTAACTTTCATGGAAAGATAACATACACAGTAGTATTAATATAACAACAATTGTAACAATTCTCCACTTATCTTTTTGAAATCCAAGGACTAGTTTTGCAATAAAAGGTTCTGTTGCATCGTCAGCTCAATTTCTTTTTGATCTTGTTTATTTACATTGTTATGGTTACTGCTACAAGGTGGATTGTGTTCTAAGGCATTACTAACAACTGGAATCAAAACAAATTTGGTTAGAGAATCAATTGGTGGTATATCAAAATTCACTGCATGATTTTTGTTCTTTAATATAAATATTTTCTCCCAAACCATTAAATTTGTGGGTCCATTTAAGTGTTTTAATAATTTAACATCTGGATTTATTTCATGATTAAATTTCCAAAAATATTCTGCCACAAGTGATTTATCAATTTGTTTATATTTAATATTCCTAAAGTGTTCTTTTACTCTGCTTTCCAAATGACGTTTACCAATGTAAACAAGGTCTCAATTTAAACAATGTAACTGATAAATGCCAGATTTTTTATTTTTTGAAGTTTCATCTTTTTTAGAAAAGCCTAACAAAATTTTTATATTGTATTATACCATGCTCTTTGAAAATATTTGTGTATTTTTTATTTGCCATGGGATGATAAGTAAATTTTTTAAAAATGTACTTACAATTATTAATTGTTATATTAATAATACTTTTAATGAAAGGGTGTTTTGGAACAGTAATACATATGAATAGAATATTTCTGAGTTGGGTTTGTAACACTTAAATATCACTTGCATATAATTTTTTCAGACCGGTTTTGAAGCTATGTGGGCATTATTGTCGATGGTTTCCACCTGAATTTCCACAGGGTGCTCTATGTTGAGGTGTGACGGTCCTGGTGGCTGAGTGATAAACCTCCACAATATATTTTGTGCTGGCAATTCAAAGCTGAACACATGGTATTGGTTTTTAATGATGTGGGTTTTTTCCATATGCTGTATGTTAGGTACTATTTCATGGTTAGTAGACCAAAAATGGTGTGCAACGGCTGATTTGTCAGATTTTTTGTATTCTACTGCTCTCATGTGTTCTACAAGGTGTCTTTTTGTTTTACCAATGTAAAATTTGTTGCAATCTGTACAATTTACTTTGTAGATTCCTGATTTTTAATGTTCTGGGATTTGGTCTTTTTGGTTGTTACGAGCATTTTTTTAATATTTTTTTAAACTTGTGGTGTAGTTTTGGGTGATAAGTTAAACTTTTTGAAGCAAGGTTTATCTATTGCTGGGCTTAATTTTGTGGTTTCTGTGTTTAATTTCCATTGTTTGAATTTTTTTATTTTCGTATCTATTAATTTTTGGTCAAAGCCATTGTTTCTAGCAGCAGATATTGTGTGTTTGTATTCTTCATCTTTTATTGGTGTGAAGACCAGTCTATGGGTGAGGCTATTGAATACTGTGGCAATTCAATTGAAAACCATTGACAATGATACCCACATGGCTTTGAAACCAGTCTGGCAAAATTATACATAAGAGATACTGAAGTGTTACAAACCCAACTCAAAAATATTCTGTTTTATTAATATTTGTGTTACTACACTGTTACTAGCTTCTTTTCTTTTTGGCATTTGATTATTATGATTCTAAAAATTGACCTCACTATAAATAACCCTCTTGGATACAACATTATTAAACAAAAAACATATCTTCCGGATCTTTGGTTAATCAGGGTTGCCACATTACAGTCGCTTGAAGTTAACAGTTTGATGGGAACCCTTTTTTACTTTCTCTATACACACTATGTACATAGTATATAGAGAAGGTATTGCACTCCACCCAAAAATTTGATACCGCAATTTTACCGAAAATATGTTTTAGGGTCCCCAATATCCAAAAAAAGCATTTTCACAAAAAGGTTTCTGTATGTGTGTGTGTGTGTGTGTGTGTGTGTGTCTGTGAACACAATAACTCAGAAACGAAAAGTCGGTAAAATACCAAACTTGGTATTTAAGTTTAGTTATCTTCCAGGGATGTGACATGAAGATTTTGAGAAAAATCCCCCCACCCCCAACTACCCTTTACATGGAACTTTTTTCGAAAATGTTGATTTTCTCAAAAATGGCTCTAACGATGTTGATTAAAATATCGTATATTAAACATATTTACCTGACGAATAAAATATGTATCTTGAATTTTCTGTGAATAGCCTCTGAGGAGTAGTTTATTCTGGATGAATTTTACTGAATTTTGAATAACTGCTAAACCGTAAGAATGGACAAAAACTTACTGCACAAAAGATGTAGAGCACATTAAAACACACAATTTATGTTATATACATTTTTTTCGTGGAGTTCGTCGTTTTTGAGACATTCCTTATTTTTGGTTTCTGCTATGAAAAACGTATACTTTTCTCATACAGGATCTTGTCAACTCCTATCCATATAAACAAAGGAACTTCATTGACATAGCAACCAGCTTTTGACTATCACTTTAACCTATGGTTGTCCCTTATTTCGCTCCTACTTACAAGGAAGCGAGTAATAACACTATTTCTGCTAATTTTTTCTGATTAGCATAAAGTAAATAGAAGTACAAGCTTTTTAAGAATAATTTGTTGCAGGGATTTGGAGAAAGTCATGTGAATGGTACACATCAGATTTTTTGATGACCTGTTCTGCAAGAGCCTGAATTTTCATAGCTAACTCACCCAGTATATCCTGAGAATGAAATTTAACCTTTTTTATTTTCTTTTGCATGCAGCAGTTTCATAGCATGGATAAAAGCAGGGAGTATTCCACTCACATTTTCCTTCTGCATACTCGCATTTTTTCAATGGGTAATTAAACGTCTGCGCATTTGAAAGGTTTATCGAATACAATTGTTTCTATATGATGTTATTTCATGTCATGAAGTACATTGTAAGGCAAGTTTGGATCACAAATTTTATTATATTCTTTATATAAGCTAGTGTTTTTTCACTGTGATATGAAAAATTCAAAGGATCATTACGTTTGGATAATTTGTCTACAATTGTTTACTGTATTGCTATAAAAATAAACAAAGTTTAACATTGTATAATAAGTGTTTCATTTATCTTTTTATTCTTCCAGTTATAGTTGTGTTCCCAGGTCGTGGACCCTGAAAGGAATGCATTCACAACACACACATGAGTACAGATAAGGTGACACACTCAGATAGAAACGCTGTTGAAGAATAACAGGCAGCCTACCTTAATAGATTAGTTGCCATGCCGATTCCGTGTCCAATTCTCTACACAACACAGTTTCATTTTCTTAAGAAGAAGAATAAGATTAGTTTTGTGTGTGTCTCTCTGTGGGTGGCATAGCTAAAAAACAAAACGCTCGTTAAATACCAATCTTGTTATTTAAGATCAAAATCTTCCAAGGATGCCCCACAAAGATTTTCAACAAAACCCTCCTTCATCCCCATTACCCTGTGCATGTGATGTTTTTTTTCTCGAAAATTTTGATTTTATCAAAATTATCTTTAACGACTTTTAATAAAATACATCTTTATTCTGAATGACTTTTGCAAAATTGGTAAACCGTAAGAGATAGAGAAAAATGTAGAGCACGTTAAAATACAATTTATGTTATATGCATTTTTTCCCTGGAGTTGACCGTTTTAAAGATGTTTCTTGTTATTCATTTCAGTTTTAAAATACTTAATACTTTTCTCATACTGGAACTTGTCAACACCTGACCACGCAAAGAATCGGATTTCTTTACCATAACAACCAATTTTAAAACATTTGACTGTCGGTTTAGCCTAGTGTATCCTCTATTTCCCTTCTACCCCTTTTAAACAACAAAACAATGACTTTGAATAATGAACTGTACCGAAATATTTTCACAGAATATGTAGATTACTTAAATAAGTAATTTGAGATAGGAGACCTATGGCCTGTTTATTGAAATGTCGAAGTAACGTCTATAATTTCTGATGTGCAGTACCCCACGGGCTAATTTATCAACCATTCAGGAGCAGAACACGAAAAACGAAGGGACATATTACAGCGTACCTCTCTAGCGTAGTGGTTATGATACTGGCTTTCAAGTGAAAGATAGTTTCCGAGTTCGGGTCTCGTTCACGCACTTCGTCTGGAATGAAAAAAAATAATAATAAAAAACATTTACTCTATGACAGGAATCGAACTCACGGCCTTTGGAATGGCAGCTTCCCGTGTAACGCATTAAGTCACCATAGCAGTTGGAAAAACAACTCCCGAGTATGCTATATAACTCAAGAACATAGTTAATGCTCAGTGTCGCACTGTCAAGTGATTGGTTCGAGATTTTACAGATTTTTGCGACATTAAATCTTGAGAATGGTAGTAACGAGCTGTTAAAAATCTATATTTCTATACTCGGGCAGCAGTTTTAAAGACATTCTAAGCCATTTTTACTTTCTCTACACGTACTATGTACATAGTGTATAGAGAAGGTATTGTAATGCACCCAAAAATTCGATCACGAGATTTCACCGGAAATACATGTTTTAAGACACCCAGAATACAAAAAAAAAAAAAAAAAAAAAACATTTTTAGAAAAATGTCCCTGTGTATGTCTGTGTGTATGGTGTGTGTCTGTGGGCAGCATAGCTCAAAAACGAAAAGACCGTTAAATACCAAACTTGGTATTTCATTTCAGTATCTTCCAAGGATGCGATACGAAGGTTTTCAAGAAAATCCCCCCACCCCAAACTACCCTTCACATGGAACAATTTTCGAAAATATTTATTTTCTAAAAAATGGCTCTAACGATTTTGATGAAAATATCGTATATTAAAGGTATATACCTGACAAACAATATGTATATCTTGAATTTTCTGGGAATAGCCTCTGAAGACCACTTTATTCTGGACGAATTTCACGGAATTGTGTATAACTGGTAAACCGCAAGAGATAGACAAAAACTTACCAAACAAAAATTGTAGAGCACATTAAAACACAATTTATATTATATACCTTTTTTTTCGTGGAGTTGATTGTTTTTTAGATAATGCTTATGTTTAGTTTCAGCCTTGAAAAACATACTTTTCTCATATAGGAATTTGTCAACTCATGTCCGTACAAACAAAGGAACTTCAATCACATATCAACCAGTTTTGGACTACCACTTTAACCTATGGTACTCCCTTTTTTCACTTCTACTTACAAGGACGCAAGTAATAGACTATTTGTGCTAATTTTTCTCGATTAGCATGAAGTAAATAGAAGGATAAGCTTTTTTAACAATAATTTGTTGCAGAGATGTAAAGAAAGTCATGTGAATGGAACACGTCAGATTTTTCTGTTTACCATGCAGCAAATTGGTCGAGTACTTATTTGCTCTTACTAGGCATGGAGTAGATGAAGTAATTATAGGTTCTAAGTTGTTTAACTTTAAACGACACATTGAATCATGATACTTCTGTGGAACACCATTACGCACATTGTTCTACTGAACGCAATAAGTAGGCATAATGAGGTTTGTTCCACTTGGCAATTATGGTATCGAGGACATTGTGTCCATCCTGGTATCGGACACGTCCGCCGATCACACCTTTAACTCTTTGTCAAACATTAGCATTTCACGGGCCTGGTAAAGCACCAGCACCGTGTTCGTCGCCGTTGCAAAAAATTATCAAATATCCGTAAACCCTACATTTTCAAATGCTGCGGAATGTTTGGGAACTTAATCTTATAACTGTAATATACAGGGTGTTAATGAACTACGCCGAAATAATTTGCGAGATTGTGCACGTGACTGAAATAAGTAATTTGAGATCGGCGATGCAGGGTCCCCGGATAAACATAACGCAACTACATAGCGTTAAACGCATGGGTATCAGGTGCTGATAAGTCGGTGTTAAAGCAAAGCAGGTTGACAAAATCTGAAGCGAAGTAGAAGCGAAATAAGAGAGTACCATAGGATAAAGTGATAGCCAGAAGCTGGTTGCTATGTGACTGAAGTTCCTTTGTTTGTATGGACACGAGTTGACAAACGTATAAGTTTTTCAAAGCTGAAACAAAAACAAGGAATATCTAAAAAAAACGACCAACTCCACGAGAAAAATGTATAACATAAATTGTGTGTTTTAAAGTGCTCTACATTTTTTGTGCGGTAAGTTTTTGTCTATCTCTTACGGTTTAAGAGTTATGTAAAATTCCGTAAAATTCATCCAGAATAAATATAGAAGGTATTGTATTGCACCCAAAAATTCGATACCGAGATTTTACCGGAAACATATATTTTGCGTCCCCCTGAATCCAAAAAAAAAAAACATTTTTGGAAAAAGGTCCCTGTGCGTGCGTGTGTGTCTGTCTGTGAACAGCATAGCTCAAAAACGAAAAGACCGTTAAATACCAAACTTGGTATTTCATTTCAGTATCTTCCAAGGATGCGATACGAAGGTTTTCAAGAAAATCCCCCCACCCCAAACTACTCTTTACATGAAACTTTTTTCGAAAATTTTGATTTTCTCAAAAATGGCTCTAACGATTTTGATTAAAATATCGTATATTAAAGATATTTACCTGACAAATAATATGTATATCTTGAATTTTCTGGGAATAGCCTCTGAAGACTACTTTATTCTGGATGAGTTTTGCATAACTGCTAAACCGTAAGAAAAGGACAAAAACGTACCATACAAAAAATGTAGAGCACATTAAAACACACAATTTATGTTATATTTTTTCGAGGAGTTGATCGTTTTTTAGATATTCCTCGTTCTTGGTTCCAGCTTTGAAAAACCTGTACAGGAATTCATACGGGAATTTGTCAACTCGTGTCCATACAAACAAAGGAACTTCAGTCCTTAGCAACCAGCTTTTGACTTCACTTTAACCTATGATACTCCCTTATTTCTCTTCTACTTACAAGGACGCAGGTAATAAGGCTATTTCTGCTAATTTTTTCTCACTTAGCATGAAGTACATAGAAGAATAAGCTTATTAACAATAATTTGTTACACAGAAGTAGAGAAAGTCGTGTGAATGGAACACATCAGATTTTTGGATTACACGTTCTAGTTCACGTTATAGATCGTGTATAGTTCGCTACTCATTTATCTTCTCGGAATTTTCCAGGGTGAAAATGCTGAAGCCATAGCAACTCCTTTGTCTGCAACGACGGAGATAAATATGTGTAGGATTACAAGAGAGCTCACTTAGGAAGGATATAAATACGTGTAACATTCTAAATATGTAGAATAAACACATTACAGATATACTAGTTTCGATGCATAGAAAGAATGGACTTTAATAGACAGTCATTTGTTGTATTAAACTATAAACTGAAAAGATTCTGAGACATAGCTCGATAGCCAGATGGATCAATCAAGTCTCTAGAATGCAAACAGGCCTAATAGCATAAGTCCATGAGGCAGAAGAAGAACTAGTAAAATGTGTGCACCAATTTTAGCAAGACGAAAAGGAAATATATCAGAAGCTTTGTTATTCGATATACAGTTCAGATAAAGAAACGTTAGATATTGTGATTTTGAATAAATTATATTTCATTTAGCAAGACTAATGTTGCATCAGTTTCAGCAAATACTATTAGTGGTAAGATATCGTAATGCTGACAGAATGGTGTTCTCAAAACTCAATACTGGCCAGCATGGGTTGTACTACAAAAAATTCATTGTTAGATTACAAACCGCTTACATCTGAGCTGCTGACGCTGTAGGAACTCGGTAATTCGAACGTCTATAATTCGAAATCGTCTTTAATTCGAATTTTTGCCCCTTGAATTTTGTATTAAAGCAATGTAAAAATTATCTGATGTGCTCCATTGACATTTTTTCTACATCTCTCTAACACATTTTTGTTAATAGTTTGTTCTTCTGTCTACTTCATGCTAATCGAGATAAACATTAGCAAAAATTGTCTTATTACTAAGTTCCTTATAGTAGAAAGGAAATAAGGAAATACACCAGGCTAAACGACAGTCAAATGTTTGAAAATATGGTTGCTATGGGATTGAAATCAGTTTGTTTGAGTGGCCAGGAGTTGACAAGTTCCCGTATGATAAAAGTTCAAGTATTTTAAAACTGAAACTAATAACAAGTAATATCTCGAAAACGATCAACTCCACACAAAAAAAGAAAAAAAAAGTTTGTGACAAATTGTGTGCTTTAATGAGATCTACATCTTTTGTGTATCAAGTATTTGTCTATCTCTTACGGTTTACCAGTTATGCAAAATCCCGAAAAATTCATCCAAAATAATGAACTTTTATTTGTCATCAACATTTGGGGGTGAGGGTATTTTCTTGAAAATCTTTGTGACCTTATAGTATACTGTGGACGATACTAAAATTAAAATATCAAATTTTGTATTTAAGTCTTTTCGTTTTTGAGCTATGATGTCCACAGACACATGGACCTTTTTCTAAAAGTGCTTCTTTGATTTAGGGGGTTTCAAAACATATATTTACGGTGAAATATCGGTTTTTACTTTTAGGATGCAATACAATACCTTCTCTATACATATAGTACGTGTAGAGAAAGTAAAAAGCACATGTAATTCGAATTTAATGTTCCTTAATTAGAAGTTTTTGTTCAGAAATATCAGTCAAAAGTTACTCTAAACGCAGAAAGTAAATATGATAACTTTGCCCATGTGTTTATGCAAAAAATGCCATCACTCCCAGGTATTTTTTTTTTCAGAATGCAGTTGGAATGCAGTTTGGGGGGGTGGAATATCTTTCCTATCTGCCGGCCTTCAGCTTCTATACCCAACCCCACGTCCCCTTGCCTTTAGTTGTATCTTGAGCTTGCTATGTTCAGTGTGTTGCAAATCAATGTCACTGTGTCTCCTAGTAAAACACGTGTCCAATACAAAACTTAAATTTTGCGAAAAAAGTCGCCGTCATCCGAGAAGTTGAAAACGGTTTGAAGAAAACATCTGAAATGGCGAAAGAATACGGAATACCACCGAAAACTTTTGTCAACCTATTTGAAGAATAAGGAGAAACTTTGAAACAATGGCTCGAGGGAAAATGGAAAGAGTCGAAAAAGAGTGAGACAACCGGAAAGTCCTGAAGTCGACGAGTGCGTGTTAAGGTGGTTTAAGCAGAACTTGAAGTTGAAGTGAAGCAAATTCCCACATCATTGGAGGCACTTCATCATCTGTATAAAATTCAAGCCTTAAGTGGAGTTGTTTTTATCTGTATTGCTAAAATGCCAATTTTAGACGTAAGTTATGTAATTCGATTTTTTAATATTTCGAAGTTTTTTCTTGTCCCTTCAGCTTCGAATTATTCAAGTTCCACTGTACTCCAGACAAACGTCGAGAGAAAGATTATATTTTATTTAAAGGCGTTAACTTCGAGACTCTTCAAATGAATCAGATGAGTTGAATGGAATTTGGGTAACCCCTTGGGTTTTCTTCTCTATGACCCCTTAACCATGCATGTATCTACTTGATAGTAAAAGCCCTGCGATTTCTCGTATCCTTGTGAACTTATTTATAGCTCCCGATGTCTTCCAAAATGAATACCCTAATGCACCTTAAACCGTCAAGCCAACTGCTTCCCTCTCGCAGGCGCGAATACCAGCTATACCTCCGAACTTACTACTCTCTAGAAATGCGCTGTGTAGGAGTAACTGCAATCCCACATTGGATATCTACTATACAATCCTATTATTGTTGTTTTGTACTCTCTCTGTATAGCCGGACGCGGTGGTGCCGCGGTAGCGAGTGCGATTCACATTCCCAAGGTTATAATTTCGACTCTCGTGGCCGGTCTTCCTGACCTAGGGTCTTTTTAGGGTTTCTCTGGGAAGGTTCATTACATATACCAAATTTCCCTATCCCCCACTCTCCATTGGAGGGAGACTCAGACCTCTTCAGTTGCTCTGGTGTGAGCGCTGCGGACCTCGAGCACCCGGGGTACTTCTAACGTTACTGGATGAAGTCGGGCCGAACACCAAGCCCCTCCCAGAAGGGAGTGTCCTGATTGGATTGCACTCGACGTGGCAGTGGCCCGATACCTGTGGGAGATTGGGTACTCTGTGACACCTTAATGTCCTCCTGCATAGTAGACTCAAGCTGGTTAAGGTCGGCACTACCGTGGTTTCTGGTTATCTTCCCCTTTGGGGTTGACGCGCTTGAGTATTCAGTTCCGTCCTTGCTTGCAAGGGGGCCGGTATATAAAACAGGCATCTACCTCATGAAAAATCGCACAAACATGATCCCTGGGTCGCTGCCTACATACCTGTACAGTCAGGTCACTGCCTGCCACGGTATCCCCCCCCCCACTTCCTTGTTATCTGTTTCAGGGTTGAAGGACTAGGCTACGGCGTTCGGCGGGTTGCGGCTGGATGGTGGTTTGAGTACTGTAGGGGTTTATTCACGGTGTCGTCGCTTGCACCGCTCCATCGGGATCACTTCAGATAATTTTGAGCCAGAGATCCTTTGGGGAACGCCTAGAGGCTCGGGGCTAGTGAACTGGACCCGGGCGACCACAGATGTGTTCAATCTGAAACCGTTAGTAATAATCCGCAATCATTCTTGCGCTCATCGTCATCCGCATCTGGCAGCCCTTCATGCTGTCCCATTTTCCGCCCCTGAGCTCACGTAAGTCGCAAAGAGCCCTAAAGTCGCTGCGCCCCAGTGAATGGTGAGAATAAGATTACATTATTCGTCTTATCACGACATTCTTTTCGATCAGCATTTCATTTTTACTTTCTCTAGCACGTATGCACTACGAGGGGCATTCAATATGTCTTTAGAAAAATATATAAAAACAAATAATTTTCCTAGATTTTCTTTCAACATAATTTTCTTTTAGCTCGATATACTTTTCCCAGCGTCCCTCCAATTGTGTTAAGCCTTCCAAAAAGTAGGATTTCGGAAGGTCTTCAAAATAGGCGTCTGTTTTGGTGATGGCTTCTTCGTTAGATGTGAATAGTTTCCCGCCGAGCAACTATTTCAAGTTTTGCCATCGAAACTGCGTAGGTGTGCACCCTTGCATTGTCTTTATGGAAGAGAGTAATTTTCTTTGCCAGACGAGGGCGTTTTTTTTTTATTTCTCCGTTCAACCTGTGCAACAGCGATGCATAATACCTACACTCCATTTATCGTTCTTTCTTTCTGCAAGTAATCAATGTAGATGATACCGCATCCAAAAAATCGAGGCCATCACTTGTCTGCAGATTTCACCACCTTTGCCTTCTTCGGAGCCGGCCCGCCTTTAAAAACAGCTGTGTTGACTTTACTCTTGTCTCTGGAGTGTATTAGTGTATCCATATTTCATCCACAGTTATGTATCGACGCAGAAATTCGTCAAGATTGCGATGGAAAAGTGCCAAACCATCTCTTGAATCGATCATACGATTGCGTTTATTCTCCATTGAGAGATAACGCGGCACCTGTCTTGCCGAGACCTTTGTCAGAGCTATTTTTGGTGCAAAATTGAGATCACTGCACCCAGTGATATACCTGTGGCCTCTTCTATTTCGTGAACTTTGATTCGCCGAACACTCAAAACCATATCCTGGATTTTGTTAATCATTTCGGAGGAAGTCACTTCTACTGAACGTCCCGAACGATGTTCATTATTTGTGGATGTATGGCCACGTTTAAATTCATTTATTCAATTGTAAATCGTTGCAAACGCAGGAGCAGATGTGCCATAAACTTTATCCATCTCGGCTTTAAGTCCGCACGAAACCTTTTTGTCTATCTTTCAAGAGAAGCATAAGATTGTTGATTCAATCGCCTATTGCAGCGAAACCACGTGATGCATATAGCTGAAATTCTAACTGCCATCTAGTAACAGTTGACAGTTACTAAATACAACCTTTTTGAGATGCTACGAATGCAATTTCTTGAGTTTTCTAAGGATTTATTGAATGTTCCTAGTATCTTTCGCAAAATAACCACTTTCTGATAGGCCGCACAATGGGTCTCCTAATTCCCAGGCGCAATTGCATAGGTTGTATGAGAACGAAATTTGCCATATGCTTCCCTTAGTGTTCAAGAGGGCATGGTTGCTATCCGCTCACCTGGCAGTTTTAGAAAACAATATTTCAGAAATAATTGTAAACTAATGGGAAAATATTGTAAATTCAATTTCAATACACTTGCAGAAAATGCGTAGTTACTGTGTTTCGATTAAACACTAGACCTGAAGTAAAAAAAAAAACCTAATGTGTTCCATTCACATGTCTTTCTCTACTTCTCTGCAACAAATTATTGTTAAAAAGCTTAAGCTTTTATTTATTTCATACTAATCGAGTAAAAAATAGCAGAAATAGTCTTATTACTTGCATCCTTTTAAGTAAAAGCAAAATAAGGGAGTAGCGTAGGTTAAAGTGATAGTCAAAAGCTGGTTGCTATGTGACTGAAGCTTATTTGTTGTATGGACAGGAGCTGACAAATTTCCATATTAGAAAAGTTTACGTTTTTCAAAGCTGAAACCAAAAACAAGGAATATCTCAAAAACGATAAACACCAAGAAAAAAATGTATATGACATAAATTGTGTGTTTTAATGTGCTCTACATATTTTGATGATGTTTTTGTCTATGTCTTACGGTTTAGCAGTTACGCAAAATTCCGTTAAATTCATCCATAATAAAATAGTCTTCAGAGGCTATTCCCAGAAAATTCAAGATATACATATTATTTGTCAGGTAAATATCTTTAATATACGATATTTTAATCAAAATCGTTAGAGAAAATAAAAATTTTCGAAAAAAGTTCCATATAAAGGGTAGTTGGGGATGGGGGGGATTTTCTTCAAAACCTTCGTGTCGCATCCTTACAAGACATCAAACTTAAATCCTCAGTTTTATATTTAACAGTCTTTTTGTTTTTGAGCTATGCTGTCCACAGACACATACACACACACACGGACCTTTTTCCAGAAATATTTTTTTTGGATTTAGGGGGACCCAAAACATGTATTTCCGGTAAAATTTCGGTTTCGAATTTTGGGTGCATTACAATACTTTCTCTATACACTATGTAGATAGTACGTGTAGAGAAAGTAAAAATCCGAGTGTTGCGTGTTTTGCTTACAAAGTTAATCAGCAACAACGTGTCTGGAGCTAGAATAGCTGGAGTGCTTAATGCGTGTTTCTGCCAAATATCAGAAAAGTTGGAAACTGGATCGAATTCCGCATGGTCTATTGTTTTGTTGGTTTGTTTGTTTTATGGAAAAAAATGTATTTACCTTGTCCTGTGTGAAATGTAAATTTGACAGATTAATGGAATCTCTTTGTGATAAACTCCTACCATAGAACAACAAATTACATGGTTGCTTTTATTTCTCATAGCGTTGTAATATTTGCCACATTCTTACGAACACTGATATACGATTCAAATGTTATAACTGAATATTTTATAAAACATAAATTGCAAATGGAAATAAGGAAATAAGCCTACTTCAAATATCAAACATTCCTCCCAAAATCAACATTTTCCTTTAAACGCCCACATTCAAAGTGTCTGTCTATAATTGTCGAATACTAATTTAAGGTTAAAGTATTTATTTAGGAATGCTGAATGAACTAAGAATGATTAAATACCTTTAATTAAGTTATTGCATAAGTTAAATAAACACAAATACGATTGTATGTGAGAATAGCACTCAAAATTAAATATCCAAAGTAAAAGAATTTATTATAGGAAAGCATTTAATAATATAAAAATCTGATGTGTTCCATTCACATGACTTTCTCTACATCTTTGCAACAAATTATTCTATTTACTTCATCCGATCGAGAAGAAATTACCAGAAACAGTCTTATTACTTGCTTCCATGTAAGTAGAAGTGAAATAAGGGAGTACCATAGGCTAAAGTGATAGTCAAAAGCTGGTTGACAAATTCCTGTATGAGAAAAGCAGGTTTTTCAAAGCTGTATCCAAAAACAAGGAATATCTCTAAAACGGTCAACTCCACGAAAAAACATTATATAACATAAAGTGTGTGTTTTAACGTGCTCTACATTTTGTGTGTTATAAGCTTTTGTCCATCTCTTACGGTTTAGCAGTTATGCAAAATTAGGTAAAATTCATCCAGAATAAAGTAGCCTTCAGAGGCTATTCCCAGAAAAGTCAAGATATACATATTGTTTGTCAAGTATATATCTTTAAGATATGATATTTTAATCGAAATCGTTAGAGCCATTTTTTAGAAAAGCAACATTTTCGAAAAATTGTCCTGTCCATGTGAAGGGTGTTGGGATTGGGGGGGGGGGTTCTTGAAAATCTTAGCGTCGCATCCTTGGAAGATATGGAACTTAAATACCAAATTTGGTATGTAACTGTCTTTTCGTTTTTGAGCTGTGCTGCCCACAGACACACAGACAGGCACACACACGAACCTTTTTCTAAAAATGCTTTTTTTGGATTCAGTGGGTCTCAAAACATATATATCGGTGATATCTCGGTATCGAATTTTTGGGGAAAATGCAATACCTTCTCTATACATTATATACATAATACGTATAGAGAAAGTAAAAATCTGATGTGTTCCATTCGCATAACTTTCAGTTAAAAAGCTTATTCTTCTATCTACTTAATGCTAATCCACATAAACTTGAGCAGAAATGGTTTCTTGTAAGTAGAGGAGAAATAATTGAATACACTAGGCTAAAACGATAGTCAAATGTTTTAAAAGCTGGTTACCATTGGATGAAATCCGTTTCTATGTGTTGCCTTGAGTTTACAAATTCCCGTATATGAAGAGTATAAGTATTTTAAAACTTAAACTATATCAAAGAGTATCTCAAAAATGGCCAACTCTACGAAAAAAAAAAATGTATGACAAATTGTGTGTTTTTACGATATCTATATCTTAAGGTTTACAAGATACGCAAAATCCAGTAAAATTCATGCAGAATAAAGAGGTCTTCAGAGGCCTCCGAGAAAATTCAAGCTATACTTTAATATACAGCATTTTAAACCAAATCGTAGGAGCCATTTTTCAGTGAATCAAAATTTTAGAACATTTTTCCATGTAAAAGGTAGTTTGGGGTGGGAGGATTTTCCACAAAACCTTCGTGTCGTATCCTTGGAAGATACTTCCTGCACTTACATCTATACCAAGTTTGGTATTTTACCGACTTTTCGTTTTAGAGCTATCGTGTTCACACGAACACACTGCCACATGGATATACTAACATACACAGACTTTTTTCTAAAAATGTTTCTTGTTTTGTATACAAGGGCCCTGAAACGTCTATTGATGGTGAAATCTCGGTATCGAATTTTTGGGTGAAATGCAATATTTTCTCTATGTACACTGTGTACATGTAAGTATAGAGAAAATAAACTTTGTATTAATGGGTACAAAATTCATTGTATTAATCTAATGTATTTGATTCACATGACTTTCTCTACATCTCCGCAACAAATTATTGTTAAAGGGCTTATGCTTTTATTTAGTTCACTCTAATCGAGAACAAATAGTCTTATTGCTTGCTTCCTTGTAAGTAGGAGCGAAATAAGGGAGTACCATAGGTTCAAGTGATAGTCAAAAACTGGTTGCTATGTGACTGAAGTTCCTTTATTTGTATGGGCAGAAATTCCCGTATGAGAAAAATATGTTTTTTAAAGCTGAAACCAAAAACAAGGTATATCTCAAAAAGGATCAACTCCACGAAAAAAAATTATATAATATAAATTGTGTGTTTTAATGTACTCTACATTTTTTGAATGGTAGGTTTCTGTCTATCTCTTACGGTTTAGCAGTTAAGCAAAATTCCGTAAAATTCATCCAGAATAAAGTAGTCTTCAGAGGGAATTCCCAGAAAATTCAAGATATACATTTTATTTATCAGGTAAATATCCTTAATATACGATATTTTAATCAAAATCGTTAGAGCCATTTTTGAGAAAATCAAAATTTTCGAAAATTTTTCCATGTAAAGGGTAGTTCGGGGTGGGGGATTTTTTTTTAAAATCTTCGTGTCGCATTTTTGCAAGATACCAAACTTAAATACCAAGTTTGGTATTTAATGGTCTTTTTGTTTTTAAGCTATGCTGTCCACTGACACAGACACACACGGACCTTTTTCCAGAAATGGTTTCAGGGGGACCCAAAATATATATTTCTCGGTATCGAGTTTTTGGGTGTATTACAATCGCTTCTCTATACATAGTACGTGTAGAGAAAGTAAAAATACACGACAACAATCGCTCTAGAATAACGTCTCGTGGTGAATGCAAAAGTGAGAATACTTACATTGTATTGGCAGGCCGAACACACATTCCCACGTGATAGCCTTGACCTGTTCGTGGGCTTTGTGTTCGATCCGCATCAGAATGCATTCAGATTAATTCAATTAAGTGATTTCCGTGTTTTCTGTCGGGTTCATGTAAGCCACCAAACAAAACAACAGCTCTGCTAGATAGCCATATCGGTGCCAACATCAAAGTACACAAATTCCTCTGCATGCAATGTTTCTCTTTATGTGTAGAAGCTATGTCCACATTAACGCAAAAATAAACTAAAATCGGAAACGTTAGTTCTCATGACCTTCTCCATCCTCTATCGTAGATATGCAAACTATAAAATATTTACTATATTCTCTACACGTACTATGTACATAGTGCATAGAGAAGGTATTGCATTGCACCCAAAAATTTGATACCGAGAGTTCACCAGAAACACATGTTTTGAGACTCCCTGAATCCAAAAAAGCATTTTCAGTAAAATGTCCGTGTGTGTGTTTGTCTGTCTGTCCGTCTGTGTGTATGTGTGTGTGCCTTTGGGCAGCATAGCTCAAAAACGAAAAGACTGTTAAAGCCCAAACTTGGTATTTAAATTTGGTATGTTCCAAGGTTGCGACACGAAGATTTTCAAGAAAATCCCCCCACCCCAAACTACCCTTTAAATGGAAAAAAATTCGAAAATTTTGATTTTCTTAAAAATGGCTCTAATGATTTTGATTAAAAAATCGTATATTAAAGTTACTTACCTCACAAATAAAATGTACATCTTGAATTTTCTGGGAATAGCCCCTGAAGACTACTTTATTCTGGATGAATTTTACGGAATTTTGCTAAACCGTGGGAAAAGGACAAAAACTTACTACACAGAAAATATAGAGCACATTAAAATACCTAATTTATGTTATATACATTTTTTTCGTGGACTTGGTCGTTTTTAAGACATTCCTTGTTTTTAGTTTCAGCTTTGAAAAACATACGTTTCTCATACAGGAATTTGTCAGCTCCTGTCCATACAAACAAAGGAACTTCAATCACATAGCAACCAGCTTTTTATTATCAGTTTAACGTACGGTACTCTCTTATTTCGCTTCTACTTACAAGGAAACAGGTAATAAGACTATTTGTGCTAATGTTTTTCTCGATTAGCATGAAGTAAATAGAAACATAAGCTGTTTAACAATAATTTGTTGCAGAAA
This sequence comes from Hymenopus coronatus, assembly GCA_030762935.1. Classification (NCBI taxonomy): domain Eukaryota; kingdom Metazoa; phylum Arthropoda; class Insecta; order Mantodea; family Hymenopodidae; genus Hymenopus; species Hymenopus coronatus. The sequence continues at coordinate 52,719,222 of CM060889.1, read as the reverse complement.
TGTAGAGAAAGTCATGTGAATGGAACACATTAGTTTAACGTCCTTTAACCTGGTTCGTCATATCGGACGATGAATAAAAATGGTGAAATGATGCTTAATGATCTCGGAATCCATGAAGCTTAAAGTTACTCAACATTCGTCCTCTCAAAATAAGGAAAAACCCCGAAAAAACTTTACCCGGGCAACTCGCCCTAAGCGAGAGGCAGACACGCTGCCACTACGCTACTCATGAGGGTCTGGGAAGGTGTTGTATTGCACTCAAAAATTTGATACCGAGATTTCACCCAGAAATACAGGTTCTGGAACCCCCTGAATACTTTGTATACCCAAGTTCGTGGGTTCAAACCCGGCGGAGGACGATGGATTTTTTCGGGCGTAAAAATCCTCAGCTTGGAAGTAAAGCCGTTGGTCCCGCGCCTGATAGAGAGGCCTCTGAGCAAAATTAAGCTGTCTTTCACGCCCAATATAGAATTGGACGCTGAGAACCACAGCAGTTAAAGAGCGTCCATAAATAACACGTCATTTACATTTACCCCCCTGAATCTAAGAAAAGCATTTTTAAAAGAAATTCGTGTGTGTGCGTGTGTGTCTGGGCAGCAAAGCTCATAAACGAAAAGTGCGTTAAATACCTAACTTGGCATGTATCTTCCAAGGATGCGATGATGATTTTCAAGAAAATCCGCCCACCCCCAACTACCTTTTATATGGAAAAAAAATTCGAAAAATGTTATTTTCTCCAATGGCTCTAACCATTTTGATTAAAATATCGTATATTAAAGATATATACATGACAAACAATATGCATATTTTGAATTTCCTAGGTAAATCCTCTGAAACCATCTTATTCTGGATAATTTTTGCTGAATTTTGCATAACTGGTAAACGGTAAGAGACAGACCAAAACTTACTTAACAAAAGAAGTAGAGCTCATTAATACAAACAGTTTAAGATACATGGAGTTGACCGTATTTCAGATATTCCTTGTTATTGCTTTTAATTTTAAAATACTTATACTTTTCACATACAGAAATTTCACAACAAAGGAATTTCAATCACACAGCAACCAGATTTAAAACATTTGACTGTCGGTTTAGCCTATTATATTCTCTTATTTCCCTTCTACTTATACTTTCTCTAAAGGCACTATGTACATAGTGTATAGAGAATGTATTGCACTCCACCAAAAAATTCGACACCGAGATTTCACCGGAAATACATGTTTTAGGACCCCTGTATCCATAAAAAGCATTTTCAGAAAAAGGTCCGTGTGTGTGTGCGTCCGTGTGTCTGTGAACACGATAACTCAAAAACGAAAAGTCGGTAAAATACCAAACTTGGTATTTACGTTTAGTATCTTCCAGGGATGCAACACGAAGATTTTGAGAAAAATTCCCCACCCTAAACTACCCTTTATATGGAACATTTTTCGAAAATTTTGGTTTTCTAAAAAATGGCTCTAACGATTTTGATTAAAATATCATATATTAAAGATATTTACCTGACAAATAAAATGTATATTTTGAATTTTCTGGGAATAGCCTCTGAAGACTACTTTATTCTGGATGAATTTTGCATAACTACTAAACCGTAAGAGGTGCACAAAAACTTAACGCACAAAAAATGTAGAGCACGTTAAAACATACAATTTATGTTACATTTTTTTCGTGGAGTTGAGATATTCCTTTTTCTTGGTTTCAGCTTTGAAAAACTTAATACTTTTCTCATACAGGAATTTGTCAACTTCTGTCCACACAAACAAAGGAACATCACTCACATAGCAACCAGCTTTTGGCTGTCACTTTAACCTATGGTACTCCCTTATTTCGCTTGTATTTACAATAAAGCAAGGAATAAGACTATTTCTGCTAATTTTCCTCGGTTAACATGAAGTAAATAAAAGATAAGCTTATTAACAATAATTTGTTACAGAGATATAGAGAAAGTCATGTGAATGTTACACATCTGATTTTTTTCAATTTACTTCATCATAAATAAGATAAAACTTTGTTACACTACGTATATCGCTATAGGATATAAAGCGAATAGCGAAAGTCAAATGTTCAAGAACTAGGCCCCATATGCTGCATTTTAAAATTCCATACTATAGAAATAGCGAAAAATAACTCTAAATCTACTAAAATTATGATAAAGTATTAAGTAAAGTGGACTGTTATTGACAAGCACATTGGAAAGTGCTTATACCACTACAAATTTATTTGAAATAAATTGCCCGTTTTTAAAGAGATCTACATTTTTTCCTTTCTCTAGGAACAGAAGGTTTTGATTCCACTCAAAAATTCTATGCCGAAATTTAACTCTAAATACTTTTTAAGGGTCCACTGATTAAATATAAAATCTGGTGTGTTCCAGTCACATGACTTCTCCGCAAAAATTATTGTTAAAAAGCTTATGCTTCTATTTATTTCATGCTAATCGAGAAAAAAATTAGCAGAAATAGTCTTATTACTTGCTTCCTTGTAAGTAGAAGGGAAATAAGGGAGTACCATAGGTTAGTGACAGTCAAAAGCTGGTTGCTATGTTCCTTTGTTTGTGTGGATAGGAGTTGACAAACTCCTGTGTGAGATTTTTAAAGGCAAAACCAAAAACAAGGAATATCTCAAAAACGATCAACTCAACGAAAAAAATGCATATGACATAAACTGTTGTTTTAAAGTGCTCTGCGTTTTTTGTGTATTGAAAATTCGAGATATACATATACATTTTATTTTGGATAAAAACAGCTTTAATATGTGGGATTTTAATCAAAGTGGTTAGAGTAATTTTTAATAAAATCTAAATGTTCGAAAAATTTTCCATTTAATGGGTAGTTTGTGGTGGGTGATTTTTTTAAAATCATCGTGAGGCATCGTTGGAAGATACTAAACCCAAATATCAAGCTTGGTATTTTACGATCTTTTCGTTTTTGGTCTATCCTGTCCACAGACATATACACACACACGGACTTTTTTTTTAAAATGTTTTTTTCGGACTCAGGGGACCCCAAAACATATATTTCCGGTGAAATCTCAGTATCGAATTTTTCGGTGGAATACAAAACCTTCTCTAATCACTATGTACATTGTACATACGGGGCTAGAGAAATAAAAATGTAGATCTTGTCAAAACACACAATTTATGTTTTTGTTATGGGGGGGTAACTGTTTCCTTATTAGTTTTACTTTCTCTACACGCACTATTTACATAGTGAATAGAGAAGGTATTGTAATGCACCCAAAAATTCGATACCGAGATTTCACCGGAAATATATGTTTTAGGTCCCCCTGAATCCAAAAAAAAAGCATTTTTACAAAAAGGTCTGTGTGCGTGTGTGTCTCTTACCGTTAAATACCAAGCTTAGTATTTAAGATTTTTATCTTCCAAGGATGCGACACGAAGATTTTCAAGAAAATTGCCCATTCTGCCAACTACCCTTTACATGGAACTTTTTTTCGAAAATTTTGATTTCCTTAAAAATGGCTCTAACGATTTTGATTAAAATGTCAAATATTAAAGATATTTACCTGCCAAATAAAATGTATATCTTGAATTTTCTGGGAATAGCCTCTGAAGACTACTTTATTCTGGGTGAATTTTACGAAATTTTGCATAACTGCTAAACCGTAAGAGATGGACAAAACCTTAACACAAAAAATGTAGAGCACATTAAAACACGCAATTTATGTCATGTATATTTTTTTCGTAGAGTTAATCATTTTTGACATATTCCTTGTTTTTGGTTTCAGCTTTGAAAAGCATACTTCTCTTATACAGTAATTTGTCAACTATTGTCCATACAAATAAAGGAACTTCAGTCACATAGCAACCAGCTTTTGACTGTCACTTTAACCTATAGTACTCCCTTATTTCCCTTCTACTTGCCAGGAAACAAATAATAAGACAATTTCTGCTAATTTTTCTAAATGTAGAGAAAATCAAGAGAATGGAACACATCAGATTTTTACTTTCTCCATACGCACTATGTACATAGTGTATAGAGAAAGTATTGCACTCCACCAAAAATTCGATACCGAGATTTCACTGGAAATATATGTTTTAGGGTCCCCAATATCCAAAAAAAAGTATTTTCACAAAAAGGTCCGTGTGTGTGTGTGTGTGTGTGTGTCCGTGTGTCCGTGTGTCTGTGAACACGATAACTCAAAAACGAAAAGTCGGTAAAATACCAAACTTGGTATTTAAGTTTAGTATCTTCCAGGGATGCGACACGAAGATTTTGAGAAAAATCCCCCCACCCCCAACTACCCTTTACATGGAACTTTTTTCGAAAATTTTGATTTTCTCAAAAATGGCTCTAACGATTTTGATTAAAATTTCGGATATTAAATATATTTACCTGACAAATGAAATGTATATCTTGAATTTTCTGGGAATAGCCTCTGAAGAGTAGTTTATTCTGGATGAATTTTACTAAATTTTGAATAACTGCTAAACCGTAAGAGATGGACAAAAATTTACTACACAAAAAATGTATAACACTTTAAAACACACAATTTGTTATATACATTTTTTTCGTGGAGTTCGTCGTTTTTGTGACATTCCTTATTTTTGGTTTCTACTATGAAAAACGTATACTTTTCTCATACTGGAACTTGTCAACTCCTATCCATATAAACAAAGGAACTTCATTGACATAGCAACCAGCTTTTGACTATCACTTTAACCTACGGTTGTCCCTTATTTGCTTCTACTTACAAGGATGCGAGTAATAAGACTATTTCTGCTATTTTTTTCTGATTAGCATAAAGTAAATAGAAGTATAAGCTTTTTAAGAATTATTTGTTGCAGGGATATGGAGAAAGTCATGTGAATGGTACACATCAGATTTTTTCATTCCAGACGAAGTGCCGCGATACGTGGAGTACTGGCACTTCAGAAACTTATAGCCGTTACTTCAAAATTTCAATAAACAGGCCATAATTCTCCTATCTCAAATTACTTATTTAAGTAATCTACATATTCTGTGAAAATATTTCGGTATAGTTCATTAACACCCTGTAGTTACAGGCCTAATTCATAGACATGGCTTTTAGAGTGTATACATATCCTATCTATACATTGGATGAATTGACAAAATTCTGATGTGTTACATTCACATGACTTTCTCTACATCTCTGCAACAAAGTATTGTTAAGGAGCTTATGCTTCTCTTTACTTCACGCTAATGGAGAAAACATTAGCACAGATAACCTTATTACTTGCTTCCTTGATAGTAGAAGGAAAATAAGGGAGTACCATAGGTTAAAGTGATAGTCAAAAGCTGGTTGGTATGTAACTGAAGTTCCTTTGTTTGTATGGATACGAGTTGACAAATTCCTGTGTGACAAAAGTTTGTTTTGTAAAGCTGAAAACAACGAATATCTCAAAAACAATCAACACCACTATAAAAATACATATATAGTAAAATGTGAGTTTTAAACTGCTCTACATTTTTTGTGTGGTAAGATTTTACGGTTTAGCAGTAATGCAAAATTCCGTAAATTTTCACCCTGAATAAAATAGTCTTCAGAAGTTATTCCCAGAAAATTGAAGATATACATTTTATTTGTCAGGTATAGCTTTAATACACGATATTTTAATAAAAATCGTTAGAGCCATTTTTGAGAAAATCAAAATTTTCGAAAAAAGTTCCATGTAAAGGGTAGTTGGGGGTGGGGGATTTTTTGAAAACCTTCGTGTCGCTACCTTGGAAGATACCAAACTTAAATACCAAATTTGGTATTTAACGGTCTTTTCGTTTTTGAGCTATGCTGTCCACAGACGCACACACACGAACCTTTTTTGTAAAAATGCTTTTTTTGGATTCAGGGGGATCCAAAACATGTATTTCCGGTGAAATCTTGGTATCGAATTTTTGGGTGGAATGCAATACCTTCTCTATATACTATGTACATAGTACGTGTAGAGTAAGTAAAAAGACTGTAGATTCCAGATATTTACATGATTCCATTGTCAAGTAACATGACATATATTGTACCTATAACACGTCCACAAGACCATCAGCACGTACCGACCCAGCAAAGGAATCCATTACAAATCAACTACTTGTAAGCAGAGCAGCATTTCGAATAAAAGAAGAGGAAAAGAGGAGGGAGTAATGAATGTTCTCTTTTTCCCATGAGACCCAATATATCTGATCTAAACATCTATTTACTTTCTCTACGTGTAATGAGAAGTTATTGTTATGCACCCAAAAATTCGATACCGAGATTTCACCGGAAATATATGTTTTAGGATCCCCTGTAACCAAAAGAAGCATTTTCAGAAAAAGATCCATGTGTGTGTCCGTGTGTCTATGAACACGATAACTCAAAAAACGAAAACTCTGTAGAATACCAAACTTGGTATTCAAGTTTAGTATCTTCCAAGGATGCGAAGTAAATAGAAGCATAATCTTTTTAATAATAATTTGTTGCAGAGTTGTAGAGAAAGTCATGTGAATGGAACACATCAGATTTTTTTTTATTTTCTCTACACGTACCGTGTACATAGTGCATAAAGAAGGTATTGTATTGCGCCCAAAAATAGATACCGAGATTTCACCGGCAATACATGTTTTGGGTCCCCTGAATCCAAAAAAAGTTTATTTTTAGAAAAAGGTCCGTATAGTGTGTGCGTATGTTCTGTGTGTGTCTGTGGACAGCATAGCTCAAAAGTGAGAAGACTGTTAAATACCAAACTTGGTATTTAAGTTTGATATCTTCCAAGGAACGACACGAAGATTTTCCAGAAAATCCCACACCCCAAATATGAAACGCTGTTCGAAAATATTGATTTTCTTTAAAATGCCCCTAATGATTTTGATTTAAATTTTAAGAATTTTAACATGCCAAAAAAAAAAAAAAAAAAACAAAAACAAAAAAAACAAAAAAAAACAAGTATATCTTAAATTATCTGGGAATAGCCTCTAAAGACCTCTTTATTCTGGATGATTTTTATTTCACTTTGCATAACTGGTAAACCGTAAGAACTAGACAAAAATGTACTACAAAAAAAATGTAGATCACGCTAAAACACACAATTTATGACATACTTTTTTTTCGAGGAGTTGGCCGTTTTCGAGATATTCCTTGCTTTTTATTCCAGTTTTTAAATACTTATACTTTTCTTACATGGGAACTTGTCAATTACTGGGCACACAAAGAAATGGATTTCAATCCCATAGCAACCGCATTTTAAAACATTTGACTGTCGGTTTAGCCCAGTGTGATCCCTTATTTCCCTTCTACTTACAAACGAACTAAGTAATAAGACAGTTTCTGCTAATGTTTTAGCTTTAAATAGGTAGAAGAATAAGCTTACTAGCAATAATTTGTTATAGAGATGTATAGAAAGTCATTTAATGGAACACATAAGATTTTTTCAATCTGCGCTGCCGTTCAGTATTCACTGGTTTCTCTACTAGCAGGAACTGAACGAAGCCAGGCAGTGAGCAATGCTAGATAGTGCAACACGTTTGAAACGGGCTGTAGAGACCACGGCTTCTCCATCACGTCATAGGTGTGCCCTGTGTGCATTGAGTCTCAATTCTGCAATTTCTTGACAACGGACCGAGCTCTGCTGAACACTGCTTCATTGCACACATTTCTTTCATCGTCTGATAATACCTACCAGGTTAAAGAACGTTAACTACACAAACAATCTATGAATGCAATTCTTAAAATTAATGATCAAATTACAATAAACACTTATGCGCCCTTATTTACCACTAGTGATTCTGTATTAACTTGCGTCGCGGACATAAGTAACTTGTGGACGAAAATAAACCGATGATGGATTAAAAAGAACCATTGTGTGTTAACTGACCTTGACATTTAGAGGTCGAAAATCTCAGGAGGTCAAGGATTTTACTTCATGTACAAATAAATATTTCAGAATAGTTCGTAGTAGATATTAATACAACTATGAGCAACATACCTAAAATATCCGAAGCGTTCCATTCACATGACTTTCTCTACATCTGTGTAATAAATTATTGTTAATAACCTAATTCTACTTCATACTAATCGAAATAAACAGAAGAAACGGTCTTATTATTTAGTTCCTTATAAGTAGAAGGGAAATAAGGGAATACACTAGGATAAACCGATAGTCCAATGTTTTAAAATGCTGTTGCTATGGAATTGAAATCCGTTTATTTGCGTTTGACAAGTTCCCATATAAGTATTTTAAAACTGAAACCAATAACAAGAAATATCTCAAAAATTGCCAACTCCACGAAAAAGATGTATATGACAAATTGTGTGTTTTAACGAGATCTACATTTTTTGTGAAGTACATTTTTGTCCATCTCTTACGGTTTAGCAGCTATGTAAAATTCAGAAAAATTCAACCAGAATAAAGTGTTCTTTAGAGGCTATTCCCAGAAAATTCAATAAACACATTTGCCATGTAAATATCTTTGACATATAGCATATTAATCAAAATCGTTAGAGCAATTTTTGAGCAAATAAAATGTTTCGAAAAATGTTCCATATAAAAGGGTAGTTATGAGTGGTGTATTTTCTTGAAAATCTTCGTGTTGCATTCTTGGAAGATATTCAACTTTTTTTCTCTGAAATATGCTGTCCACAGACAGACACACACGGACCTTTTTCTATAATGCTTGCTTTGGACTCGGGGAAACTCGAAACATATATTTCCGGTGAAATTTTGGTATCAAATTTTTGATGCAATACAATACCTTCTCTATGCACTATGTAGATAGTACGTGTAGAGAAAGTAATTAAGAAAATAGACATTATAAACAGTTAATTGTAAATAGTGTTACTTAATAAACACACAGCGAAATGGCTACGTTGGAACATGTGAAGCTCTTAGTCGGGAGATTCTGGGTTCTGACGTGAGTTATTCGTGGTTTTCCTTTGTCGATAGGCGAATGCTGGAGTGGTTTCTCATCTGCCACAGTTTGCTTTCCATTATTTCCGTTTCATTCCGTTTTCATTTCATGTTTCAGTAGCTTTTCTTGGTTTCGTAAGTCTGAAGGGGTCGGACAGATGGCGTAGATGCTTGCTTAAACGTAAGGTAGTTCCAACAGAGTACGAATCTCTTAGTCTAGAACTGTTAGGTACTTAAAAGCGTCTGTTTATGGCCCTTAGCCTCCTGTGATTCCTTCACTGCACTCTGTTAGGCTCAATAGATCTACAGAGGTTTCAGTGCTCGAGATATATAAGCTACATAATCCATTGTATTACCTATACTTTAATAGCATTATTTAAATCATTGATATTTAAATAACGTTCATTATTTTAATCTGACAATTTAAAAATGTCATGTGTTCCATATGCGTATTCAACAAAAAAATATTCTTACAAAAGTTTATTCTTCTACTTCATGCCAATCGAAATAAATAATCAATATCTGTTTTGTTTTTACTTTCACATAGTGTACAGAGAAGGGATTGCATTCCACCCAAAAATTCGATACCGAGATTTCACTATGCACATAGTGTACAGAGAAAGTATTGTAATGCACCGAAAAATTCGATACCGAGATTTCACCGGAAATACATGTTTTGGGTCCCCCTGAATCTAAAAAATCTGATGTGCACCATTCACATGACTTTCTCCATATCCCTGCAACAAATAATTCTTAAAAAGCTTATACTTCTATTTACTTTATGCTAATCAGAAAAAAATAGCTGAAATAGTCTTATTACTCGCGTCCTTGTAAGTAGAAGCCAAATAAGGGACAACCGTAGGTTAAAGTGATAGTCAAAAGCTGGTTGCTATGTCAATGAAGTTCCTTTGTTTATATGGATAGGAGTTGACAAGTTCCTGTATGAGAAAAGTATAAGTTTTTCATAGCAGAAACCAAAAATAAGGAATGTCACAAAAACGACGAACTCCACGAAAAAAATGTGTATGACATAAATTGTGTGTTTTAAAGTGCTCTACATTTTTTTTTTTTTTTTTGTAGTAAGTTTTTGTCCATCTCTTACGGCTTAGCAGTCATTCAAAATTTAGTAAAATTCATCCAGAATAAACTACTCTTCAGAGGCTATTCCTAGAAAATTCAAGATATACATTTCATTTGTCAGGTAAATATGTTTAATATCCGAAATTTTAATCAAAATCGTTAGAGCCATTTTGAGAAATCAAAATTTTCGAAAAAATGTTCCATGTAAAGGGTAGTTGGGGGTGGCGTGATTTTTCTCAAAATCTTCGTGTCGCATCCCTGGAAGATACTAAACTTAAATACCAAGTTTGGTATGTTACCGACTTTTCGTTTTTGAGTTATCGTGTTCACAGACACACGGACACACACACACACACACACACACACGGACCTTTTTGTGAAAATGCTTTTTTTGGATATTGGGGACCCTAAAACATATATTTCCGGTGAAATCTCGGTATCGAATTTTTGGTGGAGTGCAATACTTTCTCTATACACTATGTACATAGTGCGTATGGAGAAAGTAAATACATGTTTAGAAAAATGATTGTGTGTGCATGTGTGTGGGGGGGGGCAGCATAGCTCAAAAACGAAAAGACCTGGTATTTAAGTTTGGTATCTTCCAAGGATGCGACACGAAGATTTTCAAGAAAATCCCCCGCACCCCAACTAATCTTTATATTGAACTTTTTTTTTCGAAAATTTTGATTTTACCAAAAATGGCTCTAACGATTTTGATTAAAATATCGTATATTAAAGATATTTACCTCATAAATATGTTGAATATTCTGGGAATAGCCTCTGAGGACTACTTTATTCTGGATGAATTTTACGAAAATTTGCATAGCTGGTAAACCCTAAGAGATGGACATAAACTTACCACACAAAAATGTAGGACACATTTAAACACACAATATGTGTTACATAAGTTTTTTTCGTGTTGTTGATCGTTTTTTAGATATTCCTTGTTTTTTGTTTCAGTTTTAAAAAACGTATACTTTTCACATACAGAAATTTGTGAACTCGTGTCCATACAAACAAAGGAATTTCAGTCACATAGCAACCAGCTTTTGGCTATCACTTTAACCTATGGTTCTCCCTTATTTCGCTTCTACTTACAAGGAGGCAAGTAATAAGGCTATTTCTGCTAAATTTCTCTCGATTAGTATGAAGTAAGAAGAAGCATAAGCTTTTTAATAATAATTTGTTGCAGAGGTGTAGAGAAAGTCATGTGAATGGAACATCAATTTTTTTTACTTTTTTTTTTAGTCAGGGGAACTCATGACATGTATTAGGGTGATATACCGGTATAGATGCTTTGGGATGTATATAATACCTTCTCTATACTATACTTTCCACATTACCTGTAGAGAAAGTAAAAAAATGCTTCTTTAGCAACAGTTAGTTGCAGAATATGTAAAAAAAGTCATGTGGGTGCAACACATCAAATTTATTTTATTTAATTTAATATTTTCACCGTGAATTCTGTGACAATTGCTAACCTGAGATTGCATGACTTGTTTTATTTATACAATGCACAAACTGTTGGAATGCCACTGCCATAACTGCAGCGCACCTCTGACGACAGCATTCCACGTCCAAATAAAGGAAGAGACAAGATAGTCATAGGAAAATAATTAAAAATACTGGCAGCGAAGCGCATTCCACTCCAGGACGTTTCCATGAAAATATCTTAAATGTTTAGCATTTTAATAAAAAAAATCTGCGTAGCCATTTTTAAGAAAATCAAAATTTTCGAAAAATGGTCCATGTAAAGGGTGGATGAGGGTAGGGGAATTTTCTTGAAAATCTCCATCCTTGGAATATTTTTTCGTAGTTGGTTTACCCTCTCCTTATGTTGGACTGCCACCCCCTTAGGACTTATTAGCGGATGCCTAGGGGTCAGAAGCCTGCCGGAGAGCCAACGGCACGTAACCACAGAACGAAGAACCTGGAACGAGTGGTCGGCCCATAGCCAGGCATTAGCGTGGAAGGTCGCGGGTTCAAACCCGGCGGAGGAAGCTGGGTTTTTTCGGGCGTAAAAATGCTTAGCATGGCTTCCTCTGGAAGGGAAGTAAAGCCGTTGGTCCCGTGTCGTAGATATACGACATGTAAAAGAACCTCAAGCCTGATAAAAGAGGCCTCCGGACAAAATCAAGAAGTGTGTGAATGGGACGCTAAGAACTACAGCAGTTAAAGAGCGTCATAAATAAAAAAAAAAGCTCCATGGAAAGTGGATGATATGAAGTGAAAGTGAAATGGATGATACAAAAGGTCATGATTGAGCAATTGATGGAATGAGTGACGGGGGAAACCGGAGCGTTCAGAGAAAACCTGCCCAGACGCCGCTTCACCACAAATCCCACATGAGGGCGCTTGAGATCAACCGAGCCGCGTAGGTGGGAGACGAGCGGTTTTATTCGGACATTCGGGTATTTAACAGAATTTCCGTTTATGAGCTATGCTGTCCACACACACACACATACACTTATCTTTTTCTAAAAATGTTTGGGGGGGTTCGGGGGAACTCCTGATATATATTTCTGGCGAAATTTCCGTATTGGTTTTGGGGTGGACTATAATACCTTCTCCAGAAAGTAAGTTCCGTTTCAATTTATCTCCGCTGCAGCGCTACGATCGCAGTTCCTCACATGCGCGGTAGACGCTCTGTATCAAGGAGAAGAAACGTGCGCCATTTTGAGATCGCTGTCAGCCATATACGCTTTGTTGTGCTTGTTTACAATGTCGGTGTTGATTGAAAACCCCGCTGCTTGTAAAATCAGATCTGTGATTCGTTTTCTGAATGCTAGGAAAGTGAAACCAACTGAAATTTATCGGCAAATTTGCGAAGTTTACGGACAAAATGCGACGAGTGATTCAATGGTGAGAAGATGGGTCCGACAGTTCAATGAAGGACGTAGTGAAGTGCACGATGAAGAACGAAGTGGGCATCCATCTTTGGTTACAGAAGAACTGGTTCACGCGATTGATGACAAGATCCAGGAAAACCTCAAGTTTACAATTAGTGCCCTCGCTATGGAATTTCCCCAAAGGTCACGATCACTAATTCATGAAATTGTTACCGAAAAACTGAAATTTCTTAAACTTTGCTCACGTTGGGTTCAGGCGGCAAACTTCTATGAAGAAGGTATACATAAACTTGTGCCACGCTATGACAAATGCCTGCAAAATTTCGGCAGTTATATGGAAAAGTAGTTTAAGAGTTGTAGAATTTTGTGCAATAAATAATTATTCTGTATCTGTACACAATTTAATGTTATTATCAAACGGAACTTATTTTCTGGACTACATCGTATTATGTACATCATACATACTTGCTAGAGAAAATAAAAACGCCTTTTTTGGATTAAGGGGAACGCATGACAATTGTTTCTGATGGGATCTCTGTATAGGTAGATTGTAATATCTTCTCTGCCTGCTATGTACATTACCTGTACAGAACGTAAAAATATGCTTCTTTAACAATAGTTTATTGTAGAATGGACGTCATTTATTTAATTTAACTGTGGATTCTGTTATAATTCCTAAACATCAGAAAGCGTGACTTGTTTTATAGCTGAGGCGTGTTGGAATGCCACCAATAACTGCAGCGCACCCCTAACGACAGATCCATGTCCAAACAAAGGAAATGACGAGGAAGTCAAGAAAATAAGAGTAAGAAACCTGGCAGCGAAACGCAAGGCTCTCCAGGATGTCTAGCACTACCACTTGCTATGCAGAAGACGTCACCACGTCGTGGGGTCCCACTTTCCAGTCCCATGTCCTGTTGCTCGGGAGTGGGGCGCTATAAAACTACCGAAGACGGGTGTCGAGGACTCTAAACAAACGATATCGGTTCAGTGCAACATGGGGCAGCCTGTTGGTGGTTTGTTGGCACTGCTGGTGCTGGTGGCATCCTCCGCGACGGCAGAGAAAGGCGACACCGGCTTCTGGACCGAGACTCCGATGGACGGTGCTGTCCGGGAAATGAAGACCAGATGTGCTAAACACAACGATCAAGTCTCGTGCCTGAGGTTCAGGGCTCTAAGAATCCTGGACGAAATCTTCAGCAAGGATTCCTACCAGGTGCGCCAAATGATTAACAGTCCTCCTCAACCTTTCAGTGCAACTTTTAGTTAGAAAAACACGTGCCACTTCAATGCTTTTTACTTTCACTACCACGTATAGTAAGTAGAAGACATTTTGTATTCCACCAAAAACTCGATGTCGAAATTTCAAGGCAATATATTGATTTAATTGTTTTTCACACAAGCCGTGTGTAGAACAGGTTGGATAGGTAGAGTAAAACAGAAAAATTCAATGCCATAGCCGTGATTTGAACCACGGACCTCCCGGCCTCTGGCTGGTTGCTCTACCACTGAGCTACCATGGCAACATACGGACATAGCATTGAATTTCTCAACTGACTCACATGTTTCCCGGTAAACCACAAATTTTTTTGAGATGACAACCCCAATGACGACTTACAATGCTGTACTTTTAAGTCCCAGAAGCAACCGGATAGAAACCGGGAGATCGTAGTTCAAATCCCGCTATGGCATAGCATTTTTCTGTCTGACTATACCTATCCAAGGAAATATATTGTTTTCATATGACCTGAATATAAACAAAAAATATTTTTAGAAAAATGTCGTGTATCTGTGAACAAATAACTCAAAAATCTGATTGTTACACTCACATGACTTTCTTTAGCTGCTCTAAAAACCTCTTACAACAGATTATTCTTCTTTCTACACAATGTTAATCGAGATAAACATTAGCAGAATGTTCTTATTACTTAGCTCCTTATAAGTAGAAGGGAACTAAAGGAATGCACTATGCTAAAGTGATAGTCAAATGTTTTAAAAGCAGTCGTTTTGCGATTGTCATTGCAAATCGCTTCTTTGCTTGGCCAGGAGTAGAACAAAAGAAAAACGGACACTTCCTGTCTGAGAAAAGTATAAGTGCTTTACAATTGAAACCAATAACAAGGAATATCTCGGAAACGGTTACCTCCACAACTAAAACGTAAAGGACATAAACTGTGTGTTTTTGGCGATATCTACATCTTTTGTGTAGTAGATTTTGTCTATCTCTTACGGTTTAGAAGTTAAGCAATATTCGGCAAAATTCATCCTGAATAAAGAGGTCTTCAGAGGCTATTCCCAAAAATTCACACACACACACACACACACACACACACACATATATATATATATATATATATATATATATCTATATATATTATTTGGAATGTTAATATCTTTAATATACGAGATTTTAACCAAAATCGTTAGAGCCATATTTAGAAAATAAAAATGTTCTAAAATGTTTCCTTGTAAAGGATGGTTTGTGGAGGGAAAGTTTTTCTTAACATATTCGTAGCGTATAGTTTGGTATTTAACGGTCTTTTCGTTTTTGAGCTATGCTGTCCACAGACACACACACACACACAGACACACACACGAGGACATTTTTCTAAAAATGCTTTTTTGGACTCAGGGGACCCCAAAACGTATATTTCTGGTGAAATCTCGGCATCGAATTTTTGGGTGGAATACAATACTTTCTCCATACACTGTACACAAAACAAAATATCGGTTAATGTTTATGTTCTATTTCTGCTTACAAGGATACTATACGAAAATTTTCAAGGAAATTCCCTAGCCTCAAACTACCTTTTTCATGAAGTTCTTTTTTAAATAAAAACTTTTGATACTCCAAATGAATGTCTCTAACGATTTTGATTAAAATAACACATGTTTAAGATATTTTCGTCACAAACGAAATGTATCTCTATGTTGAATTTTAAGGGAATTTTAACGGAATGATTTTTCTAGCTATTTGGCAAGGGGTTCTTTTTGCTAAGGCCAACCCTTCTATTTACTTCGTGCTAAATAAGATAAACAGAAGATAGCAAAATTGTATTAATTACTCCCATATAAGTAGAAAGCAAATATGGGAATACACTAGGCTAAACCGACAGTCAAATGTTTTAAAAGCTGTTGCTATGTGATTGAAATTCGTTTCTTTGCACGGATAGGAATTGAAAGGTTGTAGTACGAAACAATCTGATGTGTTCCATTCACATGCCTTTCTCTAAACTTTGTAACTAATTATTGTTAAAATCCTTATTATTCTACCTAATTTCATGATAATCGAGTAAAACATTAGCAGAAATTGTCCTTATTACTTGGTCGCTTATAAGTAGAAGCGAAAAAAATCTAATGTTTTCCATTCACATATCCTCTAGCTGTTCGGAAAACAAAACTTTATTCAAAACATTAAATCTGTTATCTAAATTATGCCAATCAAGATAAACATAAACAGAATTAGTCTTATTAATAGCTGCTTGTAAGTAGAAGGGAAATAAGAAAATGCACAGGCTAAAAATACAGTTTTGTCCTTTAAAAGCTATGTGAAACAATTGAGGTTCGGTAAACAAAGGAGAAACGAAAAAAAAAATGTCTTCCCATTTGAGAAAAGTTTAAGTGGTTAAAACTGAAACTAATAATGTGGCATATCTCGAAAACGGTTAACTCTATAAAAAATGTATATAACCTAAATTCTGTATTTTAATGAGATCTAAATTTTTTGTGCAGTAAGTTTTTCTATATCTCTTATGGTTTGCCAGCTATATAAAAGTCACCAGAGGAAGTCTTCAGAGGATATTGAAGATATACAATTCGTTTACCATAAAAAGATTTTAAATATAAGATTATTTAATCAAAATCGTTAGCCATTTTTGAAAAAATCAATATTTTCGAAAAATGTTTTATGCAAAGGGTAGTTTGGGGTGGGGGATTTTTTTTTAAAGTCATCGTGTCGCGTCCTTGGAAGATACTGAACTTAAATACCAAGTTTCGTTTTTGGCTAATCTGTCCACAGATACATACACAAACGCACACACGGACCATTTTCTAAAAATGTCCTTTTTTAATTTTAATGGCTCCCAAAACACGTATTTCCGATGATATCTTGGTATCGAATTGTTGGGTGCATTACAATACTTTCACTATACACTATGTTCATAGTACGTGTAGAGAAATTAAAAGCATTTTTAGAAAAAGGTCAGTGTGTATATCTGCGGGCAGCATACCTCAAAAACGAAAAGAGCGTTAAATGCTAAACTTGATGTTTAAGTTTAGTATCATCCAAGAATTGGCACTAAGATTTACAAGAAAATACCCCCCAACATCAACTTTTGGAACTCTGAAAAATGGCTCAACAATTTTGACTAAAATCTGTTATATTTAAGATATATACATGAATAATAATAAAAAAATATATATTTATATATATATATGTATATATATATATTGAATTTTCTGGAATTTGTCTCTGAAGGCCTCTTTATTCTGGATGAATTCTTCTAAATTTTTCAAAACTGGTAAACAGTAAGAGATAAGACAGAAACTTCTGCTCAAAAAATGTAGATCTCGTTAAAACAGACAATTTATGTAATATACATTTTTTTTTTTTTTTTTTTTTTTGCGTGAGATTGGCCGTTTCCGAGACATTCCTTGTTAGTTTCAGTTTTAAAATACTTAAAACCTTTCTCATACGGGAACTTGTCAACTCCTGGTCATGCAAATAAACGGATCCATAGCAACCACATTTTAAAAGTTTGAATATTGTTTTAGCCTAGTGTATTCCCTTGTTTTCCTTTTACTTATAAGGAAGAAAGTATAAGACAATTTCTGCTAATGTTTATTGTGATTAGAATGAAATAAATAGAAGAATAAAGTTTTTAACTATAATTTGTTACAGGGTTGCAGAGAAAGTAATGTGAATGAAACGCATCATTTTTTTTTTTTTTTTAAATGTTGTACCTCTATGAAGTGCATAACTCAAAAACAAAAATCTGATATTTTCCATTCATATAGCTTTCTCTAGCTGTAATAAATATAAATTAATCTTACAAAAGAATATTCTTTTTCTTCATCTTGCGAATCGAGATAAATTAGCAATATTAGTCTTATTGTTTGCTTCATTGCAAGTAGAAGTATGCTACAGCGACAGTCAAATCGTTTGTTTAAAAGCTGGTCGCTATGTGAAAGAATTGAGTTTCAGTCGCTTTGCATGGTCCAGTTTGAGAAAAGTTAAGTAGTTTAAAACTGAAACAATTAAGAAGAAATGTCTAGAAAACGGCCAACTCCAAAAAAGCGTATATGACATAAATTAACGAGACCTCTATTTTGGTATGGCTAGTTTTTGTCTATCTCTTGCGGTTTAACAGTTATGCAAAATTCATCCAGAATAAAGACTTCTTCAGAGGCTATTCCCAGAAAGTTCAAGATATACACATTATTTGTGATATAAATATCTTTAATATACGGTATTTTAATCAAAATCTTTTGAACCATTTTTGAGAAAAACAAAATCTTCAAAATGTTTCCATGTAAAAGAAGTTTTGGATGGGGGGGATTTTCTTCAACATTTTTGTGTCACATCTTTGCAGGATACCAAACATAAATACCAAGTTTACTATTTAACGGTGTATTAGTTTTTGAGTTATTCTGTCCCATACCCACACAAATATACCTTTTCTAAAAATATTTTTCGACCTTAATACTTACATTTCAGGTGATATTTCGACACAATTTGTATTTTGTACATGATCTAATTTGTTTTAACATGATCTATATTTTTTACTTTCTCTAGCCCCGTATGTAAAATGTTCATAAGGATAGAGAAGTATTGCATTCCACCCAAAAATTCGATGTCGAGATTTCACCGGAAATACATGTTTTAGGATCCCCTGAATAAAAAAAAAAGTATTTCCAGAAAAAGGTCCGTGTGTGTGTGTGTCCGTGTGTCCGTGAACACAATAACTCAAAAACGAAAAGTAGCTAAAACACCAAACTTGGTATTTAAGTTCAGTATCTTCCAGGGATGCGACACGAAGATTTTGAGAAAAATCCCTCCACCCCAAACTACCCTTTACATGGAACATTTTTCGAAAATGTTGATTTTCTTAAAAATGGCTCTAACGATTTTGATTAAAATATCGTATATAAAAGATATTTATCGACAAATAAAATGTATTTTTTGAATTTTCTGGGAATAGCCTCTGAAGACTACTTTATTCTGGATGAATTCTGCATAACTACTAAACCGTAAGAGATGGACAAAAACTTAACACACAAAAAATGTAGAGCACGTTAAAACACACAATTTATGTTATATACATTTTTTTCGTGGAGTTGATCGTTTTTGAGATATTCCTTTTTCTTGGTTTCAGCTTTGAAACACTTACTTTTCTCATACAGGAATTTGTCAACTCCTGTCCACAATAAACAAAGGAACATCAGTCACATAGCAACCAGCTTTTGGCTGTCATTTTAACCTATGGTACTCCCTTATTTCGCTTGTATTTACAATAAAGCAAGGAATAAGACTATTTCTGCTAATTTTCCTCGATTAACATGAAATAAATAAAAGATAAGTTTATTAACAATAATTTGTTACAGAGAGATAGAGAAAGCTATGTGAATGGAACACATCAGATTTTTACTTTCTCCATACGCACTATGTACATAATGTATAGAGAAAGTGTTGCACTCCACCCAAAAATTCCATACCGAGATTTCACCGGAAATATGTTTTAGGGTCACCAAATTCCAAAAAAAAAGCATTTTTACAAAAAGGTCCGTGTGTGTATGTGTGTGTGTGTGTGTGTGTGTGTCCGTGTGTCCGTGAACACGATAACTCGAAAACGAAAAGTCGGTAAAATACCAAACTTGGTGTTTAAGTTTACTATCTTCCAGGGATGCGACACGAAGATTTTGAGAAAAATCCCTCCACCCCCAACTACCCTTTACATGGAACTTTTTTCGAACATTTTGATTTTCTCAAAAATGGCTCTAACGATTTTGATTAAAGTTTCGTATATTAAAGATATTTACCTGACAAATAAAATGTATATCTTGAATTTTCTGGGAATAGCCTCTGAAGAGTAGTTTATTCTGGATGAATTTTACTGAATTTTGAATAACTGCTAAACCGTAAGAGATGGACAAAAACCTACTACACAAAAAATGTAGACCACATTAAAACACAGAATTTATGTTATATACACTTTTTTCGTGGAGTTCGTCGTTTTTGAGACACTCCTTATTTTTTGTTTCTGCTATGAAAAACGTATACTTTTCTCATACAGGAACTTGTCAACTCTTATCCATTATAAACAAAGGAACTTCATTGACATAGCAACCAGATTTTGACTAACACTTTAACCTATGGTAGCCCCTTATTTCGCTTCTACTTACAAGGAAGCAAGTAATAAAACTATTTCTGCTAATTTTTTCTGATTAGCATAAAGTAAATAGAAGTATAAGCTTTTTAAGAATAATTTGTCGCAGGGATATAGAGAAAGGCATGTGAATGTACACATAAGATTTTTTTATAATATAAAGCCTTTTTATGTGACAATCGGAGACGATTCACATTTAAGACATTACGAATGTATGTTGTGCATTATGTGCTATGTATCTTGTGAGAAAATGCAACGGATAATAATGCTGATGATTTGTTGCACAACTCAATTGAATGTACGTAAATATTAAACTTGTTAGTTCCGTAAATCAGTGGTATTTATGTTTACCAACCACCCAACCACAATCGCCTCCACTGCTAATGAAAACATCACAGTCTACTACGCAACCACTGCCCTGTTTACCTTACACACTGCATTGTCAACACAGCTATTCTATCCCGCTATCGGTCCCCAAGATGCTATCCCTAGTGATTTGTATTTTATGTAGCTACACACTGAACTGCGCATTAAAATGTCTCTATTTAGATGTCCGAGGCTGTGAAAATAGTCCGCAACTCCCTAGCATCAACAAGCACTGGAAGAAGCAGCAACGACGTTATGGACATACTGGAGCAGTACGTGAAGACGCATGACATGGTGGTCAATCTACCCTCAGCATCTCTCAGGGTGTCCCCAAGGAGTCTGGACCAAAACGAACTCTCAATGACCCTCACACTACCAGAGGAACAAGGTAATTCCATGGCATCATACTGTGTTTAACATTTGTATTAACAGTCTGGACCGCGTCTGTCTTCATTTTGCCCAGAAAGGCAGATAAATGGAAAGACATATATGACTGAAATTTGAAATTAAAAACTAATTATGCTAACTTTTTACTTTCTTTGCCCGTACTGTGTACATAGAGTATAGAGAAGGTATTGTGTTGCACCCAAAAATTCCATACTCAGATTTCACCGGAAATACATGTTTGGGTCCTCCTGAATCCAAAAAAAATCTAGTAAGTTCCATTCACATGACTGTCTCTACATCTCTGCAACAAATTATTGTTAAAAAGCTTATGCTTCTATTTACTTCATACTAATCGAGAAACAATTAGCAGAAATAGACTTATTAGTTGCTTCCTTGTAAGTAGAAGCGAAATAAAGGAGTACCATAGGTTAAAGTGATAGTCAAAAGCTGGTTGCTGTGAGACTGAAGATCCTTTATTTGTATGGACAGCAGTTGACAAATTCCTGTATGAGAAAAATATAAGTTTTTAAAGCTGAAACCAATAACAAGGAATATCTCTAAAACAGCCAAATCCACGGAAAAAATTATATGACATAGATTATCGTGATCTGCATTTTTTTTTTTTTTTTTGTAAAAAGTTTTTGTCTATCTCTTAGGTTTACCAGTTATGCCAAATTCCGCAAAATTGCCCAGAATAAGCATGTCTTCAGAGGCAATTCCCTGAAAATTCCAGGTATACATTTTATTTTTCATGTAAATAACTTAAATATAAAAGATCTTTAGAGCCATATTTGAGAAAATCAAAAATTTCGAAATTTTTCTCCATATAAAAGGTAGTTGGGGTGGGAGGATTTTCTTGAAAATATTCGTGTGGCATCCTTGGAAGATACTAAACTTAAATACCAAGTTTGGCATTTATCGGTCTTTTCGTTTTTGAGTTATGCTGTCCACAGACACGCACACACACACGGATCTTTTTCTGAAAATGCTTTTTATGGATTCAGGGGGACCCAAACATGTATTTCCGGTGAAATCCTGGTATCGAATTTTTTGGTGGAATGCAATACCTTCTGTATACACTATGTACATAGTATGTATAGAGAAAGTAAAAAGTATTTTCAGAAAAAGGTCCGTGTGCGCGTGTGTGTGTCTGTGAACAGCATTGCTCAAAAACGAAAAGACCGTTAAATGCCAAACTTCGTATTTAAGTTTGGTATCTTCCAAAGATGTGACACGAACCATCAACTACCCTTTACATGGAAACATTTCAAAAATTTTGATTTTCTCAAAAATGGCTCTAACGATTTTGACTAAAATCTCTTATATCTAACATATGACATGACAAATAACATGTATATATTCAATTTTCTGGGAATAGCCTCTGAAGACCTCTTTATTCTTGTCGATTTTTATTGAATTTTGCATAACTGGTAAACCGTAAGACATAGACAAAAACCTACTGCACAAAAAATGTCGATAACGTTAAAACGCACAATATATGTCAAATACTTTTTTTCGTGCCCACTGTTTTGCTTTATTTCCTTTCTAGTTACACGGAAGCAAGTAATTAAGACAATCTCTGCTAACGTTTATCTTGATTATCATGAAGTAGATAGAAGAGATGTAGAGAAATTCATGTGATTGTAACACATCAGATTTTTTAGAAAAGTTGGTATTTAAGTTTATGATCTTCCAAGGATACGACACGAATATTTTCAAGAAAATCCTCCACCACAACTAACCTTTATATGGAAAAAAATTCGAACTTTTTGATTTTCTCAAAAATAGCTCTAACGATTTTAATTAAAATATCTTATACTTAAGATATTTACATGATAAATAAAATATATGTCCTGAATTCTTTTGGAAATAGCCTATGAAGATATCTTTATTCTGGACGATTTTTACTGGATTTTGAATTACTGGTAGCTCTCGTGAAAAAACACAAATTATCTTATGTACATTTTTTTCGTGGAGTTGACAGTTTTTTTAGATATTCCTTGTTATAAGTTTCAGCTTTAAAATACTTATGTTTTCTCATACGAGAATTTGTCAACTCCTGTCCACACAAACAAAAGGTACTTCAATCACATAGCAACCAGATTTTAAAAGATTTAACAATCGTTTAGCCTAGGGCACTCCTTTAGTTCCCTTCCACTTATAAGTAAGCAAGTAATAAGACCCTTCTTGCTAATGTTTTCTTGATTAGTATTAAGTAAAGACAAGAAAAAAGTTTTTAACAATAATTTGTTGTAGAGATGTAGAGAAATCCATGAGAATGGATTACAGTAGATTTTTTTTTTAGATAGTTCATTTATAATTTGGATAAGTAGAGCCAGACTGAAAAATTCAACGCCTTAGCCGGGATTTGAACCACTGTTCTCCCGATTTCTAGCCGGTTACTCTGCCACTGAGCTACCACGGCAACATGCCGGCATAGCACTGAATTTCTCAACTGCTCGCATGTCTCCCGGTAAACCACAAGGTGTTCTCAAATTATTTTGAGATGACAACTCCAATGGCGACTTACAATGTTGTAAGTACTTTAAGTCCCAAGATTCATAGTATAGCCAACTATTATGGTCAATTGATATTGAATTAATTGTTTTTTCACGCAAACCGTGTGTAGGACAGGAGTTGGATAGGTAGAGTCAGACTGAAAAGTTCCGGGAAACATGCGAGTCAGTTGAGAAATTCAATGCTATGCCAGTATGTTGCCATGGGAGCTCAATGGCAGAACAACCGGCTAGAGATCGGGAGATCCGTGGTTCAAATTCCGGCTATGACATTGAATTTTTCAGTCTGACTCTACCTATCCAACTCCTGTCCTACACGTGGCTTTTGTGAAAAAACAATTAATACAATATACGAGGTACGTCCAGAAAGTAAGTTCCGTTTCGATTTATCTCCGCTGCAGAGCTGCGATCGCAGTAGACGCTCTGTATCAAGGAGAAGAAACGTGCGCAATTTTGAGATCGCTGTCAGCCACATACGCTTTGTTTACAATGTCCCGCCGCTTGTGAAATCAGATCTGTGATTCGTTTTCTGAATGCTAGGAAAGTGAAACCAATTGAAATTTATCGGCAAATTTGCGACGTTTACGGACAAAATGCGATGAGTGATTCAATGGTGAGAAGATGGGTCCGAAAGTTCAATGAAGTGCACGATGAAAAACGAAGTGGGCGTCCGTCTTTGGTTACAGAAGAACTGGTTCACGCGACTGATGACAAGATCTAGGAAAAGCGCCAGTTTACAATTAGTGCTCTCGCTATGGAATTTCCCCAAACCTCACGATCACTAATTCATGAAATTTTTACCGAAAAACTGAAATTCGTAAACTTTGCTCATATTGGGTACAGGCGGCACTTTTATGAAGAAGGTATACAAAAACTTGTGCCACGCTATGACAAATACCTGCAAAATTTCGGCAGTTATGTGGAAAAGTAGTTTAAGAGTTGTAGAATTGTGTGCAATAAATAATTATTCTGTATCTGTACACAATTTAATTTTATTACCAAACGGAACTTACTTTCTGGACGTACCTCGTGATTTATGATTTGTCTGTTTTACTCTGTCTTTGGCAGCTCCTTAATACGGGGAATTGTTATTGTTTCAACAATTAAATAAATTTACCTGTAAGTTTGGCTTCCTAAAAATTATAGTATTACACTACAGCTAAATTCTGTATGCATTTGTTTTTTACAGCGCGCAAGAGCAGGATCAAGAAAGTGCTAGTACCAATCGTGGCGTTTGTGCTGCTCAAAGCCATCACTTTGGTACCACTGTTCATCGGTGCTCTTGGACTGAAGGCGTGGAACGCTCTTCAGCTGAGTTTCTTCTCTTTCGTCATCTCCGTGGCTCTAGCCATCTTCCAGCTGTGCAAGAAGCTAGCCGACCAGCCACCGCAGATAGTTTCAGCACATTCAGGAGGCTGGGAATCTGCCAGGAGCATGCAGGCACACGATCTAGCCTACCGTGCTCATTCCAAAACATCATAAGAAGCTCTCGCTCGCTACTATAAGGAAATTTTCTTTTAGAGCTTTCAAAGAAATACGAGCGCTTATATTAAGAGGCTATAACTTATTTTAAACAGTGAACGCATGACTCTTGCTCCTTTCATTTCAGCACACTTGAAAATCATTTGCCGAAATGAGCTGCATAAGTAATGCCACCAGTGTTTTCGTCTTATCGATGATTCACGACCGCAGCGAAGCGACGGGAGTCAATTGTCCTAAGAGATGAGGTCACAAGTTGTATTTGATATGAAAATTCAACAAAATAGACTATTAATAATTTATAATGTTTAGGAAGGGAGATTTTATCAGGTTATGATTATAATACATTAGTTCTCAAACGGTAGATGACGCGTTCAACCATGTTTATTCAGAGAATGTTTTTTTTTTTTTCTTTCTTTCTTCACTGCCTTCTGAATTATGTTACGGCCGACGTACGAATATGATAGCAACAATACAAATAGGGAACAGTTATTTTATTCAGCTTTTAATAGCTAAAGCCGATGTCCCACAGACAAAATTGTGAAAGTTGTGTACAATTTCTCCTTTCCATTCCCACGGGAGTGTGTATTGGTCCAAATATTTCTCGCATGCACATGAACAGCTGATAGAAAATGGTGGAGGTTGCTGATCCACAATTATTTACGTTCGCTGTCGCAAGCTTATTTATGTATCCTTTGCAAGAGTTTATTAAAATACAAAAAAACATCAATAAAGAGGCATAGTACATATACTGCAAAGTGAACTCGTTTTTGACCCTGTAAATTATTTTAACTTCCTTAGAATGGACGAAAATTTGTTTGGAAAGTTGCTATCTTTAGTTGAGGCAAAATCACTCGCCAAGACACAGTCCATGCCAGCTAATCAAAGGTAGAGTTTTTATATTTTGTTGAGAAAATGAGGTTAGGTACAAATGGATCCGATAAAATACATTTGCAGGGGTTATAAAAACCCGAGTCATTATTTCATTAATCTCTGCCGCGCACAAAAAAAAAAAAAAAAAATGTGTATTGCAACTATTGCTCAGCTACCATAACCCTATTATTTAGGACTAAGTCTACAAGATACAGAAAGTTTCACACAAATAATCACGTTGGCGGGAAGGACGACCAAGCACTAGCTGCCATCTTATTAGTCATTACCAC
The DNA here is from genome assembly GCA_030762935.1 of Hymenopus coronatus. Taxonomy (NCBI): domain Eukaryota; kingdom Metazoa; phylum Arthropoda; class Insecta; order Mantodea; family Hymenopodidae; genus Hymenopus; species Hymenopus coronatus. The sequence continues at coordinate 52,693,144 of CM060889.1, read as the reverse complement.
CAGGTTTCTCATTGGTTGATTTCATACGTTTGGACCAAAAATTAGCAACCGCTGTATCCTATTGTAGCAAACTGGAATTGGACCAAAAAATATGACGGAAATTGTATACAATGAAATTATCCGATGTCCCACAATCCAGTTTGTAGTTTGAAGAGTATTGGAGCAAAGTATTTGACCGTGGGACCTCGGCTTAAAGCATGAAATGGAAACAAACATTTTATTTGTGGTTATTGATGTTTTTTTCAGTTCACCGTTATCATGGGTACTGTTTTATTCTCACTGTTATAAATCATGCCTCTGTGACTGAGATAGAATACAGCTGATTCAATGCCATTATGAAAGCAAGACGAGTTTTTCTCGAGGTTTGAAAAAATGTAGAACTCTTAACAATTTAAGAACAGGCCCATATTTCATTCGTAATTATGGGGATATAATCAGGAAGTTGTTACGTCTTTGATGCCTCTCATCTTCCTCAGTTCTTCAATGCGGATTCTGTCAAGGAGGCTGACGTCTAGAAACTTTCTCTTTAACTTCCTTTGTCGTATTCCCAACAATGTTCTTTCTCTGTTTGTTAGGGCCCAGGTTTAGGCTCCATAAGGGAGCAGATGTCCAGTATAACTTTTTTCGTTCTTATATTACATCTTACCGACATCAAATGGAAGTGGGTGGGCCACGTCATGAGGCCACAACCGATGGGCACACAAGACGACAGCCTGTGATACAAGAACCGGCCAAAGTTGCGTAGGCCGACAGGAAAAAAAAAAAAAAAAAAAGATGGGCAGACGATCTGAAACTTCACTTTGGACACAAATGGACGATAACGGCCAAGGATCCTAGAGAATGGAGACTACTGACAGAGGCAGTATCAAAAAAATGAGGACCTTTCTCGAACTGGCTGCGCAGGTTAGCCAGAACAACCTTGGCAGCCAAGAGACCCTTGCCCTACAGGGTTTCTACGGGCTAATTCTAATTCTAATCAGGAAGTTCTAGGAAACTGGTTCTTTGCTGTCAAGAATTCTGGAAACCAAAGGTAATCAATGATATCACTTGCATATCTACAACACTGAAAAATAGTTAATTACCCAGATTTTTGATGATCGTGTCATCAGCACTTTCCAACAAAGCGGCCACCGCGAACTCCAGATCTCAATCCGACCGACCTTAAAGAACGAGTTTTCCTGACATATGCAACAACCCTACAGCAACTAGAAGATTGGTTGAAAGAAACTGCTAATATTCCAACATATCATCTGGAAAATGCTGTGTATAGTCTCAAAAATAATGGTGTACGTTAAACAATCGAACGGAGGACATCTTCTCAATGTATTATAAATCCGTATTGTTTTTCCAGTATGTGACTTCTTTTGTTTTGTTTTTTTTCCTATCTCAAATATTATAATATTGATAGCGGTTTAAAGTGCGAGGTGTTTTTGAAATACCCTTATATCGGCATTTTTCCTTTCATATAACATTCTATGTAACATTAAAACCATTTGTCGAAATGAGCTGGACTGTTGTATGCACCACTATATCAAAAACGTTTACTGTATAAAATACACACAACTCCTAATTATTAAAATTGCAATTATAATAGACGTAGAGATTTGTGATAAAATCTTTATAGATCTTTATTTAAAATTAAGTCTTCAAAATACAAAATATCTGGTTTTTAATTTCTGAAAGTCAAATTAGAAGTGCAACCAATACTTGGCTCTAAGTTTTAATCACATTTTGTCTTGTAAATGGACACACCAATCTTGAAACACGTGTTTCTGATCAGAAAACACTACATCTAAAACCATAAATGAAAAATAATCTCTTATTCCCCTTATTATACACTTTAAACAATGTTAAAATTGAATGCTAAAAAGTAAATTACTGGATTTATTCCACCATTGTCTCATTTTTCATACTAATGCAAAAATATTGGAGATCATATTTTTAAACTCTCAATTCTACTTCAAAACCATGTCAGAATTAGTAATAAAGTATGTTGAAATCGACATGCTCATTTTGTTTCAAGTATAACTATTTATTTTAATTTGTTGTATCTGATTTCGTGTTTAAAATGAATTGTTATTTAAATCACTTAAGTGTACTACAAATGTGTATATTTTACTTCTAGTCGTATTTATTAAAGTTTAGTCTGTTTTGTATGAAATGTATATATAATGTTGACGAAAATAAAGCTTTTGTTACCATATTTATAACTTTTGTTATTCTCTGGAAGCCACCTTCGCGGTGAGTGCAAACAAATAAAATAAATATATGTTTTTAGACAGGCACTGTTAAAAGTAAGTTTTTTAACACAAAACACTCGAACTAAAATTTTTTCTTTATAACTCTAGATTTATAAAATATTTATAACATTCCAATGTTACCAACTTAAGTTTTGTTACTATCACATAGTATGATGTCTGAATTTATCAACACAAACACACCAAGTACCTCATCACAAGGAATCAACATTTCCAATTGAAATAGTTGTATAATAAATATCACACTTTCATTATAATTGCACAGTTAAGAGCATAATGTTGTCTATTATTAATAAGAATTGCATATGTTTGTTTTCTGTTATTTATCTGTATAAAAATAAATGAGGTTATGTTCCTGAAAAAAAAAATCAATAATAGTACCACCGCCTTCTTTACTAGTCCGTTCTCGTGTCTAAACAAACTCAACTAGAGAACAATTTTCTTCGATTGGTAACTTCGAACATATAAAACGTGTTTGCTGGGTATTTGGTTGTAACATACTCTAGCTTATCATTTAATAGCAGAAGGAATGGAATGGAATTGTTAATTTATAAGATTTATGGTAAAGAGTAAAGAACTGACATTACTACATCGATTACCAATCTATATCGATAGACGAATTCTATTCCCACATACACACACGCCTCCAAGCGATAGGAAAACAAAAGGAATGCTGAACCTTATATTATAAATGTATTGTGCTGTCTAAAAAATAGTGTACAACACTCAAGTTAAAAGTGTTTTAATTTATCTCGTAGGATTGCTTTCCTTCTCGCAAAATAAAACTGCACTTTTAACTCTTGTATTATAAATAACAATTATCTACTCCCGTTTCAAAAACAGATCATTAATTAATACGTTTCTATTGCAAAAGCGTCTTTTATTTTCGTGTACAGTAAAAAGCACGTCGTTATGTATTTTCACATAGCAACATGTTACAAAGAACTATCAATTACGTCATGATTCATAAGAAATAAACATTTCCCTTCCAATGTTAGCATATTGTTTCCCTCGAGTACAATAGAAGGACTTGGAAAAAAAAGACAATATTCTTCTAATAATTATTGCCAACTAATTATACAAGAAAACAAATTATAGCTTTTAGGTTCAGTAAAGTTCAACCATCAATCATACTCGTACAAAGGTTAAGTGTCAGTTCAACCACAAATCACATAACACAATTCTAACGGAAATGTATAGTAAATTGTCAATTTGTGCAATTTTTACTTTCTCTACACGTACTATGTACTTAGTGTATAGAGAAGGTATTGCACTCCACCCTAAAATTCGATACTGAGATTTCACCGGAAATATATATTTTAGGGTCCCCTGGATCCAAAATAAGCATTTTCAGAAAAACATCCGGTGTGTGTGTATCCACGTGTCTATGAACACGATAACTCAAAAACAAAAAGTCGGTAAAATATCAAACTTAGTATTTAGGTAGAGTGTTTTCCAGGGATGCGACACGAAGCTTTTGAGTAAAATCCCCCCACCTCAAACTACCCTTTACATGGAACTTTTTTCGAAAATTTTGATTTTCTGAAAAATGGCTCTAACGATTTTGATTAAAATATCGTATATTACATTTACCTGACAAATAAAATGTATATCTTGAATTTTCTGGGAATATCCTCTGAAGACTACTTTATTCTGGATGAATTTTACGAAATTTTGCATAGTTGCTAAACCGTAAGAGATGGACAAGAACTTACCACACAAAAAATGTAGAGTGCGTTAAAACACAATGTAGTTATATACATTTTTTTCTTGGAGTTCATCGTTTCTGAGATATTCCTTGATTTTAGTTTTAGCTGTAAAAAATTATACTTTTCTCATACAGGAATTTGTCAACTCGTGTCGATTTAACCAAAGGAACTTCAGTCACCTAGCAACCAGTTTTTGACTATCACTTTAACCTATGGTTCTCCATTATTTTGCTTCTAATAAGACCACTTCTGCTAATTTTTTCTCGATTAGCATGAAGTAAATAGAAGTATTAGCTTTTTAACAATAATTTGTTGCAGAGATGTAGAGAAAGTCATGTGAATGAAACACATTAGATTTTTATAGAGTTAGCCGTGTCCAAGATATTTCTTTGTTGGTTTAAATTTTAAACAACCTAAACTTTTCTCAGCATTTTTTGAAGCGGGTACTGCAAAGCTTGTGCACAGGTGGGATAAATGTCTCAATCTTTTCGGTGATTATGTTGAGAAGTAACCATAAGTGTACAAAACTATTAGTAATATAATTTTTTTTCTATGAACATGTCTTTTATTTATGGCTATCGGAGGTTGAGAAAAACGGCCCTCGTAAGTAATAAGAACATTCTGCTAATGTTTATCTCGATTAACATGGTGCAGAAAGAAGAATAATCTTTTGTAAGAAGTTTATATGTAGAACAGCTAGAAAAGGTCATGTTTTATTAGGTTGTACATAAGGATAGAGAAGTATTGTACTCCACCCAAAAATTCGATACCGAGATTTCACCGGAAATATATGTTTTAGGGCCCCCTGTATCCAAAAAAAGCATTTTCACAAAAAGGTCCACGTGTGTGTGTGTGTGTGTGTGTGTGTGTGTGTGTGTGTGTGTGTGTGTGTGTGTGTGTGTCCGTACGTCCATCTGTCAGTGTGTCCGTGTGTCTGTGAACACGATAACTCAAAAACGAAAAGTAGCTAAAATACCAAACTTGGTATTTAAGTTTAGTATCTTCCAGGGATGCGACATGAAGATTTTGAGAAAAATTTCCCCACCCCAAGCTACCCTTTACATGGACTTTTTTTTCGAAAATGTTGATTTTCTTAAAAATGGCTATAACGATTTTGATTAAAATATCGTACATTAAAGATATTTAGCTGAAAAATAATATGTAAATCTTGAATTTTCTGGGAATAGCTTCTGAAGACCTGTTTATTCTGGATGAAATTTGCTTAATTTGGCATAACTAGTAAACCGTAAGAGATAGACAAAAACTTACTATATAAAAAATGTAGGTCTTGTTAAAATACACAAGTTATGTCATATACATTTTTCTCGTGGAGCTTACAGTTTTCGAGGTATTCATTGTTATTAGTTTCAGTTGTGAAGTACTTATACTTTTCTCAGACGGGAGTGTGCGGTTTTCTTTTGTTCTACTCCTCGCCAAGAAAAGAAGGGATTTGTAATGACAATCGCATAACGAAAGCTTTTAAAACATTTGACTATGGCTTTAGCCTAGTGTATTCCCTTCTTTTTTCCTATTTATAAGGATCTAAGTAATAAGAACATTGTACTAATGAATATTTCGATTAGCAAGATGCAGAAAGAAGAATAATCTTATGTAAGAAGTTTGTAGAACAGCTAGAGAAAGTCATGTGAGTGTAACACATCAGATTTTTTATTTTGGTGTTTTGAAAATTTATTGGGTTTCTTTGGTTTGGCAATGCTGTTTAAGGATGCCATTAATAGTGTTGAGTACATCAGTTTTCAGTTGTTAATAAACAATCACAAAATGGAAGTAACAAAGTTTGAAGTTAGAGTTCTTCTAAAGTACTACTGGAAACAAGATTAAAAAGCCGCTGCCGCAGCTCGAAGAATATGTGAAGTGGAAGGAGAAGGTGTCGTTAGTGAGCGTGTGGCACAAGATGGTTCTAACGTTTCAACAATAGAGAAGAAAATACTAAAGATTTACCACGTTCTAGAAGACCTAAAGTATGGAATATTGAGGATACACGCCATGTTTTGCGAGAAAATCCACAAAAAAGTACCCTAGACTTTCAAAAGAACTTGGTGTATCAAAAGATACCATACATCGCCACATTAAGACACTTGGAAAATCATACAGAAGCTGTAGAATTGCAGCTCATGAATTGGCATCTCAACAGGTAATGTGTGTCTGGTGGAATTTTGAAGGTGCGATTCACTGGGAGTTTGATCCAAACGGGCGGGCGATTGATGTGGATCTTTATTCTCAACAACTGGAACGAGTTCATGAAATTTTGAGACGGAGATACCCAGCACCAGTTAACCGAAACAGAGATTTATTGCTACAGGACAATGTAAGACACCATACTGCACGAATAATCATGGAACAAATTCTGGAATTGGGAGGAATCGTACTGCTACCACACCCAGCACACAGCCCTGATCTCGCACCGTCAGATTATCATCTTTTTCGATTCATGGCCCATTTTCTACGTGGAAGAAATGTTGATAATATTGAAGCAGTGCAAATGGGTTTCACCGAATTCTTCGCATCAAAAACCAGAGACTGGTACCATCGTGGGATAATAAACCTCGCTGAAAGATGGCTCAAGACCATAGAATCTAATGGTCTGTACTTTGAGGGTTAGTTAATTGCCTGTCAGAACACATTTTAAAAAAAATCTGATGTGTTACACTCACATGACTTTCTCTAGCCGTTCTACAAACTTCTTACATGAGATTATTCTTCTCTCTGCATCTTGCTAATCGAGGTACTCATTAGCAGAATGTTCTTATTACTTACTAACTTATAAGTCATTACAAATCGCTTTTCTTGGCCAGGAATAGAACAAAAGAAAAACGGACACTCCCGTCTGGGAAAAGTATAAGTACTTCACAACTGAAACATAACAATGAATACCTCGAAAATGGTAAGCTTCACGAGAAAAATGTATATGACATAACTTGTGTATTTTAACAAGACCTACGTTTTTTGTATAGTAAGTTTTTGTCTATCTCTTACGGTTTACTAGTTATGCCAAATTAAGCAAAATTCATCCAGAATAAACAGGTCTTCAGAAGCTATTCCCAGGAAATTCAAGATATACATTTTGTTAGGTAAATATCTTTATTATACAATATTTTAATCAAAATTGTTAGAGCCATTTTTAAGAAAATCAAAATTTTCGAAAAAAGTTCCATGTAAAGGGTAGTTTGGGGTTGGGGGATTTTTCTCAAAATCTTCGTGTCGCATCCCTGAAAGATACTAAACTTGAATACCAAGTTTGGTATTTTAGCTACTTTTCGTTTTTGAGTTATCGTGTTCACAGACACACGCACACATGGACCTTTTTCTGAAAATGCTTTTTTGGATGGTGGTCCTAAAACATGTATTTCCGGTGAAATCTCGGTATCCAATTTTTGGGTGGGATACAATATTTCTCTATCCCTATGTGCATTGTACATATGGGGCTAGAGAAAGTAATAATTACTTATTTATGAGACAGTATCTATAGGAAAGAGATACAATGCTAGCAACGCACACAAATGCTACAAGGTACACAACTAATCTGCAGGTTACTCAAAACAAGGAATGTAGACATATGTAGCATTAAACTGATATAATGTGAGGTTAAGGCACCTGTGGCCTATACATATATCTCTGCCTCTGTCACCCACTGTCCATAGCAGTAAGTCACAAGAAGAAAGACCCGAGCTGGATGGCTGGGACGATAATCTTTGTGGTCCTATTCGGGAGGCCTCGGGTTCAAATCCCGAGATCCAACAAACGGAACTAGTTTGTTATTTTCTCTAGCTAGCACGTATATGTACATAGTAGCTAGAGAAGGTATTGCATTCCACCCAAAAAATCGATATCCAGACTTTACCGGAAATACGCGTTTTAAGGTCCCCTGTAAAAGCATTTTTAATATTTCTACACGTGCTATATACATAGTGTATAGAGAAGGTATTGCATTCCACCCAAAACTTCGACACTGAGATTTCACCGGAAAGACATGTTTTGGGTCCCCCTGAATAATAAAAAAAAAAGCATTTTCAGAAAAAGGTTCGTGTGTGTGTCTGTGGACAGCATAGCTCAAAAACGAAATGACCGTTAAATACCAAACTTGGTATTTAAGTTCAGTATCTTCCAAGGATGCGACACGAAGATTTTCAAGAAAAACCCCCACCCCCAACTACCCTTCACATGAATTTTTTTTTTTTGTAGCTTAACGTCCTTTAACCTGGTTGGTCATATCGGACGATCGAAAATGGCTCTAACAATGTTGATTAAAATATCATATATTAAAGATATTTACTTGACCAATAATATGTATATCTTGAGTTTTCTGGGAATAGCCTCTGAAGACTACTTTATTCTGGACGAATTTTACGGAATTTTACATAACTGCTAAACCGTAAGACTTAGATAAAAACTTACTACACAAGAAATATAGAGCACGTTAAAAGACACAATGTATGTTGTTTTCATTTTTTTTTTTCGTGGAGTTGATCGTTTTTGAGATATTCATTGTTTTTTGGTTTCAGCTATGAAAAACTTACTTTTCTCATATAGGAATTTGTCAACTCCTGTCCATATAAACAAAGGAACTTCAATGACATAGCAACCAGCTTTTGACTATCACTTTAACCGATGTTACTCCCTTATTTCGCTTCTACTTACAAGGAAGCAAGTAATGCTAATTTTTTCTCGATTAGCATGAAGTAAATAGAAGCTTAAGCTTTTAAACATCATTTGTTGCAGAGATGTAGAGAAAGTCATGTGAATGGAACACATCATATTTTTTAGTTTCTCTAGCTAGCACGTATATGTACATAGCTAGAGAAGGTATTGCATTCCACCCAAAAAATCGATATCGAGATTTATCCGGAAATACACGTTTTAAGGTCTCCTGTACAAAAAAAGCATTTTTGAGAAAAAGGCCCGTGTGTGTCTGTGAACACGACAACCCAAAAACGAAAAGTTGGTAAATTACCAAACCAGATATTTAAGTTAATATCTTCCAGGGATGCCGCAGGAAGATTTTGAGAATAATTCCCTCACCCCAAACTACCTTTATATGGGAAAAAAAAATAGAGAACTTTGATATTCAAGATATATATACAGGACAAATAGAATTTTTGAATTTTCTGGGAATTACTTCTGAACACCTCTTTATTCTGGATGACTGTTATTGACTTTTGCATAATTGGTAAACAAGTGGTAGACAAAAACTTATACAAAAAATATAGATTACGATAAAACACAATTTATGTCATATACATTTTTTCGTAGAGTTGGCCGTTTTCGAGATATTCAATGTTATTGATTTCAGCGTTTTTATTACAATACAAAATTAAGCGGTCTTTCACGCCCAATATAGAATGGGACGCTGAGAAGCAAAGCAGTTAAAGAGCGTCCATACACCCGAAAAAATCCATCTCCTCGTTTGAACCCGCATGGGTATATGAAGTTAGCATGGTAACCATTACATCGGGCGGGCGCAGGACCGAAGCCTCCCGCGAAACCGGTATAATTAGCCAGCAGGTGGGGTGAAATGTGTATGCCTAATTTTTCCCTTGGTTTCTTTCAGTGTACGGCAAATTAATTCACAGTTAACATGTTTTCCACGAGACAAATTACGGTGGGTAGGACAGGAAGGAAAAGTCTACTTCGGAACGATTACACTTTCCGATTCCAAAAGTGTTTAAAAAATCTGATGTGTACCATTCACATGACTTTCTCCATATCCCTGCAACAAATAATTCTTAAAAAGCTTATAATTCTATTTACTTTATGCTAATCAGATAAAAAAAATTAGCAGAAAAATTCTTATTTCTCGCATCCTTGTAAGTAGAAGTGAAATAAGGGACAACCGTAGGTTAAAGTTATAGTCAAAAGCTGGTTACTACATCAATGAAGTTCCTTTGTTTATATGGATAGGAGTTGACAAGTTCCAGTATGAGAAAAGTATACGTTTTTCATAGCAGAAACAAAAAATAAGGAATGTCACAAAAACGACGAACTCCACGAAAAAAATGTATATAACATACATTGTGTGTTTTAATGTGCTCTACATTTTTTGTGCAGTAAGTTTTTGTCCATCTCTTACGGTTTAGCAGTTATTCAAAATTTAGTAAAATTCATCCAGAATAAACTACTCTTTAGAGACTATTCCCAGAAAATTCAAGATATACATTTCATTTGTCAGGTAAATATGTTTAATATCCGAAATCTTAATCAAAATGGTTAGAGCCATTTTTGAGAAAATCAAAATTTTCGAAAAAAGTTCCATGTAAAGGGTAGTTGGGGGTGGGGGGATTTTTCTCAAAATCTTCGTGTCGCATCCCTGGAAGATACTAAACTTAAATACCAAGTTTGGTATTTTACCGACTTTTCGTTTTTGAGTTATCGTGTTCACAGACACACGGACACACGGACCTTTTTGTGAAAATGCTTTTTTTGGATATTGGGTACCCTAAAACATATATTTCCGGTGAAATCTCGGTATCGAATTTTTGGTGGAGTGTAATACTTTCTCTATACACTATGTACATAGTGCATATGGAGAAAGTAAAAATGGGGTAGCGTGATTGACGTGCAATGTTAAAAGTTGTATTAAAACCTATTCCATTAAAGAAATAGATGTCCTGGATATTCAAGAGCAACATAACCACGCGGCACCACCTAGTGACAAAATTCAGACAGAAAGTACTTTGTGGTCTGAAGAGAAAAGCTACGGAAGATAAATGTGAAAGGCCATCAAAATTAATATAATAATCAAATATAAACACCAAACTGCAACTGTTACCTGTTTCGATCGGGAGGCTACCTGCTTTTGCTTTGAGGCTTGGGGGCAATGTAATTAGGAACCTTTAGGGGTCCGGGAAGCTTCGGTAGCGCACCCATTACACCACGGAGAGCGATTAATAGATGGAAGGAACCGGTGATGGCTGTGGGAACCAGAGAACCCGGAGAAAACCCGCCCTGCGCCGCTTTGTCCACCATAAATCTTACATGCGGTCGCTTGATTTTGAATACCGTCTAGGTGAGAGACGAGTGGTCTAACCATTCTGCCACGGCGCGGATGTCTCGACTAAGCGATATAGTTATTGATTTACTAGAGCTCTGAGGTTTCCTAAACACCTCGTTCCATAAAATGAATCATGATCACGCTCAAATGTTCTCAACTGGCAGCCAGTAACCAACAAATGACGATCACGCTGTAATTGAAGCAAATGGCCGACACTTGAGAGCACGTGACCTCAAAGACTCCGTTTAGATTTGGTTAATTTACTCCTTCGCACTTGCCCTTTCGTGTTATTAGTAGATCGCCTTTATGAGGTCGAGAGCCCAAAGGGGCTAGTGAGAGTAGATGATGAATCGATTGATGAGACACGGAGTGGGGCACATTGACAGAATAGTAACACGTTCAGCTAATGGTATTCTAATAGGGTCACTAGGTTTTCGTCTCGGTAAAACACGGACATAACTTTGTTAACAGAAGGTCCAAGTTTTCATATTGCAGCTAACAGTTAAACTCTTGGTTTCTTACTAATATATGTTTAATGTCTCAGTTTATGGTAAACAATTCAAGAGCAATGTAATAGGAGGTACTAAACTATGAAGTGCTCCATTCACATGCCCTTCTCCACATCTCTGTAACAAATTATTGTTGAAAAGCTTATTTTTCAACCTACTTATACTAATCAAAAGAAACATTACCCGAAATGATCTTATTACTTAGCTCCTTATAAGTAAAAGAGAAATAAGAGAATGCGCTAGGCTAAAGCGATAGTCAAATGCTTTAAAACCTGGTTGCTTGTGATTAAAATTCGTTTCTTTGCATGACTAGAAGTTCACAAATTCACATATGACAAAAGTTTTAAGTGTTTTAAAACTAAAACTAATAACAAGGAAAATCCAGGATTAAAAAATCTGATGTGTTCCATTCACATGACTTTCTCTATCTCTCTGTAACAAATTATTGTTAATAAGCTTATCTTTTATTTATTTCATGTTAATCGAGGAAAATTAGCAGAAATAGTCTTATTTCTTGCTTTATTGTAAATACAAGCGAAATAAGGGAGTACCATAGGTTAAAGTGAAAGCCAAAAGCTGGTTGCTATGTGACTGATGTTCCTTTGTTTGTATGGACAGGAGTTGACAAATTCCTCTATGAGAAAAGTAAAAGTTTTTCAAAGCTGAAACCAAGAAAAAGGAATATCTCAAAAACGATCAACTCCACGAAAAAAATGTATATAACATAAATTGTGTGTTTAACGTGCTCTACATTTGTTGTGTAGTAAGTTTTTGTCTATCTCTTACGGTTTAGTAGTTATGCAAAATTCATCCAGAATAAAGTAGTCTTCAGAGGCTATTCCCAGAAAATTCAAAATATACACTTTATTTGTCAGGTAAATATCTTTAATATACGATATTTTAATCAAAATCGTTACAGCCATTTTTTAGAAAATCAAAATTTTCGAAAAAAGTTCCATGTAAAGGGTAGTTTGGGGTGGGGGGATTTTTCTCAAAATCTTCGTGTCGCATCCCTGGAAGATAGTAAACTTAAATACCAAGTTTGGTATTTTACCGACTTTTCGTTTTTGAGTTATCGTGTTCACAGACACACGGACCTTTTTTTGAAAGTGCTTCTTTTTTTGGATAAAGGGTACCCTAAAACATATTTCCGGTGAAATCTTGGTATCGAATTTTTGGGTGGAGTGCAATACCTTCTCTATACACTATGTACATAGTGTGTGGTTACAGAGAAAGTAAAAATGTATGCGACATAAATTGTGTGTTTTAACAAGAAGCACGAAACCACAGAATGGAGAACCTGGAGCGTGAGAAAGTGGATGATATGAAATGTCAGCGGAATGGATGATAGGAAAGGTGATGATGGAACAATAGGTGGAATAAGAAGCGGGAGAAACTGGAGGACCCCGAGAAAACCCATAAATCTACCATAAATCCCTCATGCGGGCGCTTGGGATCGAACCCGGGCCGCCTAGATGGGAGGCGAGCGGTCTAACTCCTCATCCACGGGGCCAACCCTAACTATTTCAAACTAATCAAAATAAATATTACCAGAAAGTAACGTATTACTTATTTACTAATGGAAATACGGGAATGCTAGGTTAAAACGATAGTCAAATCTTTTAAAAGCTGGTTGCCATGTGGTTGAAATTCGTCCTTATGTATGACCAAAGGAAGAAAATTTCCCGTGTGAGAAAGTTTAAAATATTTTAAGACTGAAACCAATAACAAGAAATATATCGGAAATGGTCAACTCCATAGAAAAATATATATGACAAACTGTGCGTTTTAACCAGATCTATGTGTTTGTCTATACCTTACGGTTTTACAGTTTTCAAAAGTCATCCAGAATGAAGAGCTGCCAAGAGGTTATTCCCAGTAAACTCAAGATATAAATTTTATGTGGCATGTAAGTATCTCTAATAAACGGTGTTTTAATTAAATTCGTTAGTCATTTTTTATAAAATCAAAACTATCAAAATGTCTCCCATGTAAAAGGTAGTTTAGGATGAGGGGGTCTTCTTGAAAATCTTCGTGTAACAATCCTTGGAAGATACCAAGTCTGGTATTTAATGGTCTTTTCGTTTTTGAATGGCTGTTCACGGAAAAGCATAAACACACATACACGCGCACGCACGCACACACACATACATAGTGACTTTTTTTCTAAAAATCTGATGTCCCATTCATATGACTTTCTCTAGCTGTTCCGCAAACAAACGTTTCTTACAAAAGATTATTCTTTTATCTACATCATGCTAATCGAGTTAAATATTAGCAGAAATGATGTCACTACTTGCTTCCTTGTAAGTAGAGGGGAAATAATTGAATGCGCTAGGCTAAAGCGACAGTCAAATATTTTAAAAGCCGGTCGCTATGTGAAAGAATTGAAATTCGGTTCTCTTTGCTTGGGAGTAGAGAAAAGAGAAGCAAAATGAACGATGGCTTCCCGTTTGAGAAAAGTTTAAGTAGCTTAAAACTGAAACCAATTTTACAGAATATCTCGAAAACGGGTAACTGTACAAATAAATGCACCTGACATAAATTGTATGTTTTAAGTCGATCTACATATTTTTATTTATTTATTTATTTATTTTTGTAGTGTGGTTCTGTCTATCGACTACGGTTTACCAGTTATACGAAAGTCATAAAGTAATCCAGAATAAAGAGGTCTACAGAGGATATTCCCAGAAAATTCAAGATATGTATTTTGTCATAAAAATATATTAAGCATGTGGTACTTTAGTCAAAACTGTTAGAGCCGTTTTTGAGAAAATCAAAAATTTAGAAGAATGTTCCATGTAAAGGGTAGTTGGCGAGGGAATTTTCCTAAAAATCTTAAAGTCACCTAAATACTAAGTTGGGTAGCTAGTCCGCATTTCGTTTCTGAGTTATGCTGTCCACAGACACACCCACACAAATACACACACACAGACCTTTTCTAAAAAATACTTCTGTTTTTAATTCACTATGTACATAGAGAAAGCAAAAATGATGTTTCAGGGGTCTCAAAACATGTATTTCCGGTGAAATTTCGGTATGGAATTTTCGGGTAGAATACACTACTTTTATCTACTATACACATTGTGCATACATGCTAGAGAAAGATGAAAGAATGTACGTTGGTTTAATGGTTGAACTGCCACAGTTCTTAGTAAAAAATTTTATTTCACACATTTTTATTTCCTCTATGTACAATGTACGCAGTAGATAGAGAAGACAATGTATTTCACAAATATTCGATACCGAGATTTCATAAATATATGTTTTGAGACCCCCTGAATTCAAAAAGATCATTTTTAGAAAAATATCCACGTGTTTCTGTGTGTGTGTGTGTGTGTCTGAGCGGGTGATGTGTGCATGTGTGGGCATCAAGTGAAGAACGAAAAGTCGGTTAAATACCTAACTTGCTATTTAAGTTCAGTATCTTTCAAGTATGCAAAAACAAAATCCAACAAAATTCCCCTCTCCCAGCTACCCTTTACACGGAGAATTGTTTGAAATGTCTCCAACGTTTTCAATTAAAACGTACACGTTTAAAATACTTACAAGACAATTTTCCGGGAATAGCCTCTGAAGACCTCTTCATTTTGGATGAATTTTGCATAACTGGTAAACGTAAAAGCCAGGCAAAAACTTGCTAAATCTCTGTAACACATTTGCTGTTACAAAGCTTATCGTCCTATTTACTTCATGCTAATCGAGATAAACATCAGCAAAAATGGTCTTATTACTTGCTTCCTTGTAAGAAGAAGGATATAAGGAATAAACGCCGAAAAGCGATAGTCAAATCTTTTAAAAGCTGGTTGCCATTTGATTGAAAGCCGTTTCTTTGCATTGCCAGTAGTGACAATTTCCCGTATGTGAAAATTCGAAGTATTTTAAAACTGAAACCAATAACAAGAAATATCGAAAAAAAAAAATATATATGACATTAATTGTGTGTTTTAACGAGATATACATTTTTGTGTAGTAGGCAAGTTTTGTCTATCTCTAACGGTTTACGCACAATTCAGCAAAATGCAGTCAGAATAAAGAAGTCTTCAGAGGCTATACCCAGAAAATTCAACATATAAATTTTATTTGTCATGTAAATATCTTTAATACACGGTATTTTAATTATTGCGTAAATCCAAATTTTCGAAAAGTCTTCCATGTAAAGGGTAGTTTAGGATGGGGGTATTTTCCTCAAAATCTTGGTGTCGCAGATACTAAACTGAAATACCACGTTTGGTATTTTACGGACTTTTCGTTTTTGAATTATCTTGTTCACAGACACACGGACACACGCATATGAACCTTTTTCTAAAAATCGGATGTGTTACACTCACATGACTTTCTCTAGCTACTCTACAAACAAACTTCTTACAAAAGATAACTCTTCTTCCAACACCATGCTAATCGAGATAAACATTAGCAGAATTTTAATGCTTAGTTCCTTATAAGTAGACTGGAACTAAGGGAGTGCACAAGGCCAAAGTGATAGTCAAATGTTTTAAAAGCTGTCTATATGCGATTGTCATTGCAAATCGCTTCTTTGCTTGACCAGGAGTAGAACAAAAGAAACACACACACCTCCGTCTGAGAAAAGTAGAAGTACCTCACAATTGAAACTAATAAAAAGGAATGCCTCGAAAACGGTAAGCTCCACGAAAAAAATGTATATGACATAACTTGTGTATTTTAACAAGATCTACATTTTTTGCATGGTAAGTTTTTGTCTATCTCTTACGGTTTACTAGTTATTACAAATTAGGAAAAATTCATTCAGAATAAACAGGTCTTTAGAAGCTATTCCCAGAAAATGTAATATATGCATTTTATTTGTAATAGAAATGGCTTTAATATGTGGTATTTTAATCAAAATTGTTGGAGCCACTTTTAAGAAAAACAAAATTTTCGAAAATTTTTCCATGTAAAGGGTAGTTAGGGGTGGGGGGATTTTCTTGAAAATCTTCGTGTCGCATCCTTGGAAGACACCAAACTTAAATACCAAGTTTGGTATTTAACCGATTCGTATTGAACCGTTTTTTGGGATATGCTGTCCACAGACACACATACAGACACACACTCGGACCTGTTTCTAAAAATGCTTTTTTTGGATTCAGCGGGTCCTAAAACATGTATTTCCGGTGAAATCTCGACATCGAATTTTTAGGTGGAATACAATACTTCTCTATTCCTAGACATTGTACATACGGGGCTAGAGAAAGTAAAAATGCTTTTTTTGGATACAGGGAACGTGTATTTCCGTTGAAATCTCGGTATCGAATTTTTTGTTGAAATGCAATGCCTTTACTATACACCATGTACATGGTACATGTAGAGTAAGTAAACTTTTGTTTATACAGGGGACCCTAAAACGTGTATTTCCGGTGAAATTTCGGGTGGAGTACATGACATGTACTAAGATAAAAGTAAAAAGGCTCTACGATACTAGATAGAATTCAATGCTGTATAGTTCTGTATTTGCATGAAGGGTGAAGTTCACGGCCATGTTAAGTTAATGGAAGCATACAGGCTCCCATATTGGGCTTCCAGAAGCGGATGTAGGTATCAGAAACGGTGAGTATGCGTCTCACGTAGATGTTAGGAATCCGTCACTGACATACTTGTCAACAGCAACGGGATACAATACATATTAAACTTGTATTAACGGATATAACACCTCCTCCACACAGGAAGCTCTGATTTCGTTGGTGAAAGTGAACATTGCGCGCCCTTCGATAGCGTGCACTTGCTTGAAACACAAAATAACAGCCTCTGTGGTGTGGAGTTAGCATGTCTGCTTCACATTCAACAGGTCCCGAGTTCGAATCTTGGTTAGGGTGAGCTTCCCGAATAGATGTTTCTTTTCACTTGTCCTGAGAAGACGAATGTCGGGTAACTTTATGCTTCTTATACCCCGGGGTCATTTGAGCATTATTTTACCTATTTCTTTCATTATCCAAAATAATGAGGGTAATAATAATAAAATAATAATAATAACAATAATAATCCCACCCCGATAGTATGGGGGTAGCGTGTTTATCTCACATTCAAGAGGTGAAATGAAATGAAATGGCGTTTTATTTATGGATGCTCTTTTAACTGCTGTGATTCTCAGCGTCCCATTCTAAATTGGGCGAAATTCAACAGGTCGCGAGTTCGAATCTCGCTTAGAGTGAGTTACCCGGATAAGTTTTTTTCGGGGCTGAGTAACTTTAAGCTTCATGGACCCCGAGATTATTTAAGCATCATTTCACCGCTTTCAATTATCGTCCGATATGACCAACCAGTTAAAGACGTTAAACTATATTATTATTATTATTATTATTATTAATAATAATAATAATAATAATAATAATAACAACAATAATGACCGCAGCTGGTCCTACAAAAACATCCAAATAAAATGGGTTATATTTGAAAAAAATCTGATGTGTTACACTCACATAACTTTCACTAGCTGCTCTACAAACCTCCTACAAAAGATTATTCTTCTTTGTACACAATGCTAATCAAGATAAATATTAGCAAAACGTGTTTTACTTAGTTCGTTATAAGTAGAAGAGAATAAGGGAATGCGCTATGCTAAAGTGATTGTCAAATGTTTTAAAAGCTATCGTCATGCGATTGTCATTGCAAATCACTTCTTTGCTTGGCCAGGAGTAGAACAAAAGAAAAATGGACACTTCCTGGCTGAGAAAAGTATAAGTACTTCACAATTGAAACCAATAACAAGGAATATCTCGGAAACGGTTACCTCCACAACAAAAACGTAAAGGACATAAATTGTGTGTTTTGACGTGATGTACATTTTCTGTGTGATGAGCTTTTTTCTATCTCTTACGGTTTAGCAGTTAAGCAAAGTTCGTCCAGAATAAAGAGCTTTTCAAAGGCTATTCCCCAAAAATTCGAGATATACATTTTATTTCGGACATAAATATCTTTAATATACGGGATTTTAATCAAAATCGTTAGAGCCATTTTTAAGAAAATCAACATTTTCGAATTTCTTTTTCCATGTAAAGGATAGTTTGTGGAAGGGGGATATTTTTTGAAAATCTTAGTGTCGCATCCTTGGAAGATACTAAACCTAAATACCAAGTTTGGTATTTAACGGTCTTTTCACAGACACACACACAGACACACGGACCTTTTTCTTAAAAATCTGATGTGTTCCATTCACATAACTTTCTCTACAACTCTGCAATAAATTATTGTTAAAAAGCTTATGCTCTATTTACTTCCTGCTGATCGAGAAAAAGTTAGCAGAAATAGTCTTATTACCTGCTTTCTTGTAAGTAGAAGCGAAATAAGGGAGTATCATAGGTTAAAGTGATAGTCAAAAGCTGGTTGCTATGTCACTGAAGTTCCTTTGTTTGTATGGACATCAGTTGACAAATTCCCGTCTGAGAAAAGTATAAGTTTTTCAAAGCAGAAACCAAAAACAAGGAATGTCTCAAAAACGATGAACTCCACGAAAAAAATGTATATAACATAAATTGTGTGCTTTAAAGTGCTCTACATTTTTCGTGTAGTAAGTTTTTGTCCATCTCTTACGGTTTAGTAGTTATTCAAACTACCGTAAATTTGACCCAGAATAAATTAGTCAGAGGCTATTCCCAGAAAATTCAAAATATACATTTTCTTTGTCAGGTAACTATTTTTAATATACGATATTTTAATCAAAATTTTCGAAAAAAGTTCCATGTAAAGGGTAGTTTGGGATGGATGGATTTTTCTCAAAATCTTCGTGTCGCATCCCTGGAAGATACTAGACTTAAATACCAAGTTTGGTATTTTACCGACGTTTTGTTTTTGAGTTGTGTTCACAGACACACGGACCTTTTTCTGATTTTTTTTTATACAGGGGACCCTAAAACATATATTTGCGGTGAAATCTCGGTATTGAATTTTTTGCTGGAGTGCAATACCTTCTCTATCCCTATGTACATTGAAACCAATAACAAGCTCTATCTCAAAAGCGATCAACTCCACGAAAAATGTATATAACACAAATGGTGTGTTTTAACGTGCTCTACATGTTGTATAGTAAGCTTTTGTCTAACTCTTACAGTCTACCAGCTATGCAAAAGTCCGAAAAATTCATCCAGAAGCTATTCACAGAAAAATCAAGATATATATATATTTACATCATGTCATGTAAATATCTTTAATATGGTACGATATTTTAATCAAAATCGTTAGAACCATTTTTGAGAAAAAAAAAGTTCAACATTTTTTCCATGTAAAGGATAGTTGGGGTGGAGGGACATCCTTTGAATATACTGAACCTAAATCCCAAGTTTGATATTTAACGGACTTTTCATTTTTGAGCTATGCTGCCCACAGACACACACATGGACATTTTTTAAAAATATTTTTTTTTGTATTCAGATGTTTCAAAACATATATCTCTGGTGAAATCTCGATATCAAATTTTTGGGTGCCTTACGATACCTTCTCTATATACCATGTGCATAGTACGTGTAGAGAAAGTAAAAAAGTCTTGATTTGGGTATTGCAGTTGGGCAGCCTTTTGAAAGATCGCGGGTTCAAACCCGATCCAGACCAATGGTTTTTGTGTGTTTAAAAGCGACAGTCTCCTGTCAATAGATTTACTGGCATATTGAAGAACTCTTGCGGGACGAAATTCCGGCACACCGGTGGCGCTGATATGATCCTGGCAATTTTCAGCGTCGTTAACAAACAAAATAAGAAAAACAAAAAGAGGTAAATATTTAGGGCCTACAAAATGGCAAGGCGTTGAAAGTTAGGTGTAAGAAACAGGCTAGGCGTGTTATTTAAAGCTTATGCTGGTTTAAATGCATGGCTGGAAGTTAATTTTCCTTTTGTTAATAGAACCATTAAAGAATGGAATAAATTGCCTGTAGCAGATTTTTAGGTTGTCCTCGGTCCTTGAAGGAATTTAGGAACAATCTCAATTCAATAAATGTTGGTTAATGTTGTAAATGATATTAATGTTCGTGGTTTCATATTGTTGTAAATACTTATGTATTAGTGATACTGAGTAAATAATTAATTAACGGAAATAGTAAAAAAATTAATGATTTGATAATTGTCACTAATTGTTATAGTTTACAAAAACATAAATTAGTAGTTATAATAAATCTGTTTCTGAACTGGTTGTTATATAATTTCCATTAATTGGTTATATGCTTACTATAATTAGGTTCGTAGTTGGACTCTTTTATTCTTATATTTATTGATTGTCCATTGCAATGTTTTGTCACCTTATTTTGTACATATATTTAACTAATACCCACCTGCTGAGTAAATACATAATACGCACATACAATAGGTGGCGGCGTTGGTGGTGGCGGCAGTGGTGGTGGTGGCGTTGGTGGTGGCGGCAGTGGTGGTGGTGACGTTGGTGGTGGTGGTGGCGTTGGTGGTGGCGGTGACGGTGGTGGTGACGTTGGTGGTGGCGGCGGTGGTGGTGGTGGCGTTGGTGGTGGTGGTGGCGTTGGTGGTGGCGGTGACGGTGGTGGTGACGGTGGTGGTGGCAGTAGTGGTGGCAGCGGTGGTGGTGGTGGTGTTGGTGGTGGCGGCAGTGGTGGTGGTTGTGGTGGTGGTGACGTTGGGGGTGGTGGCGGCGGTGGTGGTGGTGGTGGTGACATTGGTGGTGGCGGCAGTGGTGGTGGTGACGTTGGTGGTGGCAGCAGGGGTGGTGGTGACGGTGGTGGTGGTGGCATTGGTGGTGGCGGCAGTGGTGGTGGTGACATTAGTGGTGGCGTTGGTGGTGGCGGCAGTGGTGGTGGTGACGTTGGTGGTGGTGGTGGTGGTGACGGTGGTGGTGGCGGCGGTGGTGGTGGTGGCATTGGTGGTGGCGGCAGTGGTGGTGTTGACATTGGTGGTGGTGGCGTTGGTGGTGGCGGCAGTGGTGGTGGTGACGTTGGTGGTGGTGGTGGCGTTGGTGGTGGCGGTGACGGTGGTGGTGACGTTGGTGGTGGCGGCGGTGGTGGTGGTGGCATTGGTGGTGGCGGCAGTGGTGGTGTTGACATTGGTGGTGGCGGCAGTGGTGGTGGCGACGGCAGTGGTGGTGGTGACGTTGGTGGTGGCAGCAGGGGTGGTGGTGACGGTGGTGGTGGTGGCATTGGTGGTGGCGGCAGTGGTGGTGGTGACATTAGTGGTGGCGTTGGTGGTGGCGGCAGTGGTGGTGGTGACGTTGGTGGTGGTGGTGGTGGTGGTGACGGTGGTGGTGGCGGCGGTGGTGGTGGTGGCATTGGTGGTGGCGGCAGTGGTGGTGTTGACATTGGTGGTGGTGGCGTTGGTGGTGGCGGCAGTGGTGGTGGTGACGTTGGTGGTGGTGGTGGCGTTGGTGGTGGCGGTGACGGTGGTGGTGACGTTGGTGGTGGCGGCGGTGGTGGTGGTGGCATTGGTGGTGGCGGCAGTGGTGGTGTTGACATTGGTGGTGGCGGCAGTGGTGGTGGCGACGGCAGTGGTGGTGGTGACGTTGGTGGTGGCAGCAGGGGTGGTGGTGACGGTGGTGGTGGTGGCATTGGTGGTGGCGGCAGTGGTGGTGGTGACATTAGTGGTGGCGTTGGTGGTGGCGGCAGTGGTGGTGGTGACGTTGGTGGTGGTGGTGGTGGTGGTGACGGTGGTGGTGGCGGCGGTGGTGGTGGTGGCATTGGTGGTGGCGGCAGTGGTGGTGTTGACATTGGTGGTGGCGGCAGTGGTGGTGGCGACGGCAGTGGTGGTGGTGACGTTGGCAGTGGCGGCGGCGGTGGAGGTGGTGGTGGTGGCAGTGGCGGTGGTGTTGGTGGTTAAATAGTTAAATACCAAAACTGGTATCTTCCAAGGATGCGATACGAAGATTTTCAAGAAAATCTCCCCACCCCAAGCTAACCTATAGAAGGAACATTTTTCGAAAAGTTTTATTTTCTAACAAATGGCTCTAACGATTTTGATTAAAATAGCTTATGTATATATATTTTTATGACAAGCGAAAGTTAAATGTTTTCGAGATATTCCGGACTATTGATTTCAATTTTAAGCCACTTAAACCCCTCTCAAACTGGAACACATTTTTTTTCTCGTTGGTTTACTCCTGGCAAGCAGAGATATTGAAATTTCTAATTTTTCACATAGCGACCGGCTTTTAAAGTATGGCTATCGCTTTAGTCTGTGTATTTTGTTATTTCCCTCTACTGACAAGGAAGCTAGTAATTCTGCTTGATGTAGCTTGTGAATGGAACACATTACAGTTTTGCTCTTCTGCTTACAAGGAGCCAAGTAATAAGGACAATTTCTGCTGATGTTTATCTCGATTATAATGAAGTAAATAGAAGAATAAGCTTTTTAACATTAATGTGTTACAGAGATTTAGAGAAAGTCATGTGATTGTAACGCATAAGATTTTTTATGGGATTCAGGAACCTCAGAACGTTTTTTTCCGGTGAAATCTCAGTATCGAATTTTTGGATGCAATATAATACCTACCTTGTCTATCTACTTATGTACATAGTACGTGTAGAGAAAGTTAAAAATATCTATAAACCCGACTATATCCCGCCTGGGTAGTGTAGTGGTAGCGTGTCTGCCTCACATTCAGGTCATGAGTTCGAATCTCGCTTAGGGTCAGTTACCTAAATAAGGTTTTTTTTCAGGGTTTTCCCTTATTCTGAGAAGACGAATGTCGAGTAACTTTAAGCTCCATGGACCTCGAGATCACTTGAGAAAACAAAAATCAATGTGAATTAAAACAAATAATGGATCTTAGATAGGTGTATCAAGCTTTAGTTGAGAGGTAATATACCTTGTAAATACTTTAAAGTGGTATTCTTTCAAAATTCAATTGGAAAGACAATGTTTCAGACCTGCCTTGGTAATATGAAAGAAGCGTATCTGCCTCGCATGCAAGAGGTTGCATGTTCTAGCTACCCGGCTAAATTTGGATTTTTTCCAGGATTTTCCTGTTATCCTGAGAAGACAAATGTCATGTAACTTTAAGCTCCATAGACTCCAAGATCATTTAGCATCATTTCACCAATTTCATTCATCGTCCGATATGACCAACCAGGTTACAGGACGTTATACAAAAAAGACTATACGTTCTATCCTTTTTATGATTCTAAGAAAATTCTGAGTCAAAATGATAGCCAAAGAAGGCAAAAATTGTGGCTATTAGCGTGTGCACACAAAATACGAGGTACGCCCAGAAAGTAAGTTCCGTTTGGTAATAAAATTAAATTATGTACAGATACAGAATAATTATTTTTTGCACAAAATTCTACAACTCTTAAACTACTTTTCCACATAACTGCCGAAATTTTGCAGGCATTTGTCATAGCGTGGCACAAGTTTTTGTATACCTTCTTCATAGAAGTTTGCCGCCTGTGTCTTCAAAAAGTTGGAAACATTTTCTTTCAGCTCTTCGTCATTGTTGAAGTGTTGACCGCCAAAGAAAGACTTGAGATGTAAGAACAGATGAAAGTCGCTAGGAGGTCAGGGCTGTACGGAGGATGGTCAAACACGTCCCAGCCAAATCCCTGTAGGAGGTTTTTCGTCACATTTTCAGTGCGTGGTCGTGCGTTGTCGTGCACTTCACTACGTCCTTCGTTGAACTGTCGGGCCCATCTTCTCACCATTGAATCACTCATCGCATTTTGTCCGTAAACTTCGCAAATTTGCCAATAAATTTCAATTGGTTTCACTTTCCTAGCATTCAGAAAACGAATCACAGATCTGATTTCACAAGCGGCGGGATTTTCAATCAACACCGACATTGGAAACAAGCACAACAAAGCGTATGTGGCTGACAGCGAATCTCAAAATGGCGCACGTTTCTTCTCCTTGATACAGAGCGTCTACCGCGCATGTGCGGAACTGCGATCGCAGCGCATCAGCGGAGATAAATTGAAACGGAACTTACTTTCTGGACGTACCTCGTAATAAATACCTTCTCTGTAGAGAGCAATCTTACTTTAGATACAGAAGTACTGCGTAATGCCGTTTCTCCTGAAGCAATAGCTAAGAATAATGCTAACATACCACGTTATCACGTCTAAAACCCATCCTAATTAACACCGTTCAAAATTAGCTGGCAGATAAAAATTAGAAAGGTCTAAACGCTCAACCAGCTCTAAATTTATCACGCTTAGTGCTGCGATCAACAAGAAATTATTTATAAGATTCTAAAATTATATTATGTGTTTCATTCAAATGACTTTCTCTACCCATTCTATAAACAAATTTCTTACAAATGATTCTTCTTCTTTCTACTCCAGGTTGATCGAGATAGCATTAGCAGAAATGGTATTATTACTTAGTTCCTTGTAAGTAGGAGGGAAATGAGGGAATACACTAGGCTAAAGTTATATTTAGATGTTTTAAAAGCTGTCGCTATGCGATTGTTATTGAAATTCGCTTCTTTGTATGACCGGAAGTACAACAAATAAAAAATAAGAATTGCGTGCGTGTAGACAGCATGACTCAAAAACGAAAAGACCGTTAAACACTAAACTTGGCATTTAAGTTTGGTATCTTGCAAGGGTGCGACACGAAGATTTCCAAGAAAATCCCCCACCCCCAACTACCCTTTACATGGAACTTTTTCGAAAATTTTGATTTTCTCAAAAATGACTAACGATTTTGAATAAAATATCGTATATTAAAGATATTTACCTGACAAATAAATTGTATAGCTTAATTTTCTGGGAATAGCCTCTGAAGACTACTTTATTCTGGATTAATTTTACGGAATGTTGCATAACTGCTAAACCGTAAGACATGGACAAAAGCTTACCACACAGAAAATGTAGAGCACATTAAAACACACAATTTATGTTATATACATTTTTTTCGTGGAGTAGATCGTTTTTAAGATATTCCTTTATTTTAATTTCACCTTTGAAAAATGTATACTTTTCTCATACAGGAATTTGTCAACTCCTATCCATACAAAGGAACTTCAGTCACATAGCAACCAGCTTTTGACCATCACTTTAACCAATGATACTCCCTTATTTCGCTTCTTCTTACAAGGAAGCAAGTAATAAGACTATTTCTGCTAAGTTTTTCACAATTAGCATGAAGTAAATAGAAGCATAAACTTTTTAACAATAATTTGTTGTAGGGATGTAGAGAAAGTCATGTGAATGGTACACATCAGATTTTTTGGGAGGGGGATGAAAACTTAATATGGATTTTATGAGTGTATTACTTGCTCCATCCTAAATGACGACTAGATAAATTTCCAAAAGGAGTTGTAGCTCTACATAGTACTACCCCGAGCAGCGAGAAGAAACTGAGCTGGCAGTCGTCCCCTTTGCCTTATGTGTCCTCGCTAATGTGTACCTGACGTTATGCTCCTGGCCCGGTGACCCTGTTCGGTCAAGGACGATAAAAGATGGGCGCCAGAAGGTGTGGCCTCACATTCAGCTAATCGACACTGCACCATGCGGTCCCCAATCATCCTTCCTCTGCTGTTCCTCGCGGCGGCGACGGCCACCGCGCTGTACGACAACGAGATCGCCGTGGATGGCACGCGGAAGATCCGGAGTGGCGAGGAGCTGGTGTCCGTGGTTGTCGGGGAGTGTCTCATGGGCGACGACGCAGTCTCTCCTTGCCTCAAGAAGAAGGTGCTGGCGTTCTTAGACACGGCAACGGAACGGGATGCGAGATCAGCGGAAGAGGATCAACAGGACCTGGAGCGCTTGGACCAGGAGGTGGCCTCTCGCGTCGCTAAGTACCTCAGGACACACCAATTCAAGCTCCAACTGCCAGAGTTCATATTCCAAAGAGCGACACTCACCTTCAGACCCGGCCGTAGCCTCACCGACTTCAAGGTAGAGTTCCCCAAGGAACCAGTAGAGGAAGACAGAGCTCTTTCCAAAGGTATGTAATCATAATGAGCAACTCAAACTCGACGTACACAAACATCTTCTGGTACCTAATTTATTTAAACTAAAACACTGTGGGGTGTGAATTAGTTACTCGACATCCGTTTAATTCGTCTGCTAGAGATTCGAACTCGTGACCTCTTGAATGTGGGACAGACCTCCACACTACCGAGGCACTTAGGATTTTTTTTAACTTTCTCTAGTACTATGTACATAGTGCATAGAGAAGATATTGCATTCCACCCAAAATTTCGATACCATGTGTGTGTCTGTGGGCACCAAAGCTCAAAAACGAAAAGACCGTTAAATACCAAACTTGGTATTTAAGTTTGGTATCTTCCAAGGATGCGACACGATGATTTTCAAGAAAATCCCCCCCACCCCTAACCACCCTTTAATGGAAAGAAAATCGAAAATTTTGATTTTCTTAAAAATGGCTCTAACGATTTTGATTAAAATCTCTTATATTTAAGATATTCACATGGCAAATAAAATGTATATTTTCAATTTTCTGCGAATAGCCCCTGAAGACATGTTTATTCTGGGGGAATTTTGCATAACTGGTAAACCGTAAGAGATAGACAAAAACTTACTTAATAAAAAATGTAGATCTTGTTACAATACACACAATTTATGCTATACATATTTTTTTCGTGGAGTTGGCCGCTTTTGAGATATTCCTTGTTATTGGTTTCAGCTTTAAAATACTTACACTT
Organism: Hymenopus coronatus; assembly: GCA_030762935.1. NCBI lineage: Eukaryota > Metazoa > Arthropoda > Insecta > Mantodea > Hymenopodidae > Hymenopus > Hymenopus coronatus. The sequence continues at coordinate 52,666,094 of CM060889.1, read as the reverse complement.
TTCTCATACGGGAATTTGTCAACTCCTGTCCATACAAACAAAGGAACTTCAGTCACATAGCAAGCAGCTTTTCACTATTACTTTAACCTATGGTACTACCTTATTTCCCTTCTACTTACAAGGAAGCAAGTAATAAGACCCTTTCTGCTTCGTTTTGCTTGATTAGCATGAAGTAAATAGAAGAATACGCTTTTTAAGAATAATTTATTGTACAGATGTAGAGAAAGTCATGTGAATGGAACACATCAGATTTTTTTTTAGGATGATGAATGAAATTGGTGAAATGATGCCCAAATAATCTCGGAGTCAATGGAGCTTAAAGTTACACAACATTCGTCTTCTCAGGATAACAGGAAAATCCCCTGGGTAATTTTAACTCACAACCTATTGCGTGCGAGGCAGATATGCTACCTTCACATTACCAAGGCAGGTCTGAAATATTGTTTTTCCAATTGAATAATGAAAGAATACCATAAAAACGGTTTAAAGTGTTTACAAGGTATATTACCTCTCAACCAATGCTTGATACATCTAAGATCCATGACTTCATGACCTCACAGAAACTATTTAAGATAGCATACTAAAGTTCTTACAGATGTAAATGCAGGTCTCACTAGTTCACTGAACTGCTTTTATTCAATAATGTAGTTTGCTGAAGAAGATATGATTTTTTTCTTAATTACACAATTTTGATTAAAATTTATCAGCAACTAGAAAATAAAGTAACCAAGTAAATTATTAACAACAAGTATGTATTAGCACTATGGGCTAGACCTGTAGCTCAAACGGTAGAGCATCTGCCTGCTGAGTGAAGGGTTCTGAGTTTGATTTCTGGCAGGGGGTTGGGAAGTTTTTGTTCTCTAGCCAAGATTATTCTCTACCTTAAAGTATGAATGTGACTTAAGAATAACCCCCCCCAAAAAAAAATAAAAGCAGAAGCATGATGGCATAAGTATACAAATTAACTGCTGATAGGCATTTTATTCCAATGACTATACAGTTAAAGGTGGGGTTTAAATGGAATAATAAAAAAAATTAAAATAACACCATTCACTGTTCAAAGAAAACATAAAGGGAATAAAACTCATATATTTTTATTATCTCTTATGATTTATCAGTTATACAGATATACAAGTCATGTAGAGTGAAGAGAACATCACAGGTTATTCCCTGAAAATTCAAGATTTATATTTTGTTTGACATGAATATACACGGTTAAATACAAATTTTGTATTGTGCTGTCCACAGACACACACAGACCTTTTTCTAATTATTTTTTTTTATTCAGGGGATCTCAAAACATATATTTCTGGTGAAATCTCAATATGAAATTTTGGGTGGAATACAATACCTTCTCCACCTGCTATGTGTAGAGAAAATAAAAATATCTATAAACCAGACTATCAGTTCTATCTTTGGGGATTCTAAGGCATCACAGGTGAAGTTAGTTAATTTTCAATGGTTCCTCAGAAATCATTAACAAAATGGCACTTTTCAAAGTAAACATAAAGGTAATAAATAACAGCAAAAAATGACATAGCTTGATCAAAATGGAAGCTGTTATTTTAGAAGTGATATCAATTTGCAGAGCAAGTCTTTCCCTAAAATTTGAGCCACAATTCCAAGAAATATATAAATTATTATTTTTACTGTGAAGTAATGCAGAATTTGGTGTACAAAATGTCAAATGCACTACCATTTTTAAAAAATATATCTAAATATATTTTCCCTAAAGAAAGGTAATCTCTATTTATAAAATTATACAAAAAGCTGAATTTTTTGGGGGGAAGTTGGGAATTTTTGCTATTTAGTCTCCCCTTAATTATCTTAGCCAATCAGTCACTTCATATGAAAAATGAATGTGCAGCAACTGAACTCTCAGTTCTAAAGATTTAAAATTAGCTAATAATCATTCTATTCTGCTGAACAAAAAAAAACCTGATTTTTAATAAACTAATAATGATACAACTTTCCCTTAGAATTATAATTTTTAATTTCTCTAGCACGTATGTACCTATACATACAGTGTACATGTGGCTAGAGAAGGTATTGTATTTCAACCAAAAATTTGATGTCGAGATTTCACCAGAAATATATGTTTTGAGGTCCCCGAGTCCAAAAAAAAGTTTTATTAGAAAAAGGTCTGTGTGTGTCTGTAGACAGCATAGCTCGAAAACTAAATGACTGTTAAATACCAAATTTCCAAGGATGTGACACAAAGATTTTCAAGAAAATACCCCACCACAAACTACCTTTTACATTGAAAAATATTTCAAATTTTGTTTTTCTCAAAAATGACTGAAGATTTTTATTAAAATACTGTATATTAAAGATGTTTATATCACACATAAAATGTATATCAGGATGAATTTTGCCGAATTTTGCATAACTGTTAAACCATAAGAAATAGAAAAAACTTACTACACAAAAGATGTAGATTGCATTATAAAAACATAATATATGTCGTGCACGTTTTTCCTGTAGATTTAAACATTTTCAAAATATTCCTTGTTTTTGATTTAAATTTTAAACTACACTAATTCTTCTCAAACAGGAAGGATCCTTTCCAGCTTTTAAAAGATTTGACTATTGCTTTAGCCTAGTGTATTCCTTTATTTCCCTTCTACTTACAAAGAAGTAATAAGACCAATTCTGCCAATGTTTATCTCGATTAGCATGATGTATATAAAAGAATAATCTTTTCTAAGAATAGTTTATATGTGGAACAGCTAGAGCAAGTCATGTGAATGGAACACATCACATTTTTAGTTCTTACAATTCCACAGATTATTCAGATGTAAGCTTATTTCTACATTTACTTCTTGTTAACTATGATTCTTGTAATATTCAGGGATTACATTAATAAACTTTGTCTTTCAAACTGCCCCACAAATAAAAATCGCTAACTTTGAGAGAGACTCTCTTGATGTATGTTTCCAATATCATTAACCCTTTCCTCTGTTAAAATGTGGCGTTCTCATTTTTTTTTTTTCCAGACTAACACTGATTCTGTGCTTTTAAATTTCTTGAGTATTTTATGAACTGTACGTCTGTTAGGGGGATTAATAACAAGAAAGAGTTCCTGAAATGCTTTACAACACAGAGGCAGAAATCTGTGTGATTTATAATGTTGCAACAAATGTTAACTCTTTGCTCTGTAGTATATTGGACCATGACTGCACATCCAGAAAGTCACAGACGATTTGGGATAACTAAACAATAACAAAACTTATCAACACAAAACTTTATTTACAAAGTTACAGTACCTTACTCTATTTCTCAACATAATTGTCATTGCTATCAAGGTATTTATTGTCATATGGTACCAATTTTTCAACACATATGTTGTACTCTTTCACCACTGAAGATCTAAGCCAAGATGTCACTGCTACTTTGAGGTCTTCATGCCTGGGACATCTTTTCCATCCGTGTATGGTGTCCAAAGTGAAACACCAGTTTTTCTGATTTCTTTTATCAACATTTGATTTCAACTCCTCCATAATGATTGATGAACTTTCACTCCAGTATTTTTCATTATACTGGCTCATCCTTGATTACTGTAAATAAATTTCCTCACTGAAGACGCGTTCATTGCATTATCTCTATACACTTGCATTATTTGCCTATAAAAGTTGATTGGCCAAACATTGTGCATATAAAAAAACAAATAAGTTCTTTGGCAGAAGAAAAGTATAAAATTGGCATTGAAAAACTGGTACCACGTGACAATAAATACCTTGATAGCAATAAAGATTACTTGAAAACTAGAGTAAGGTACTGCAAGTTGTAAATAAAGTTTTGTGTTGATAACTTTTGTGATTATTTAGTTATGCCAAAGCGTCTGTCAGTTTCTGGATGGCCCTCATAATAACACAGTATTAAGAAAGCAAAAATGATAATTTTATTAATTCTGACTTCACTTACTTATTTCCTGTTGTTCCTAAGTGTTTCTAAAACAGTAAAGTTCCTCCAGCGTACTCTGTTTCCAGCCAATCATTTTACTTCTCTCCAACTTTTTCCTCTTTCCTTTGCTTCCTCCTCTACTGATCACTTCCATGTTTTCTTAGATTGTCCTCTCTTTCCTGCTGCTTGAGGGTTCCAGTCCAGTGCTGTCTTTTCAACGACTCTGTCTGGTTTTCTCAATGTGTGGCCTATCCATTTCCAGTTTGTTTTAATTGACAATATATTGGAGATTGGTTGGTTTTTCCCCACAATTCTTCATTAGATATTATTTGTGGCCATCTTATATCTGAACATGATCCATATTTTTCAGCACGCGGTCTTCTGAAGAAGAAGCTACTTCTGCCACTGCTGCTGCTCCTGAAGCTCAAGATGAAACTTCTGATGCCCATCTTTGTGGCCTTGAACCACATCAAGGCGATGAAGGCTCTGATCCTCAGTAAACTGTCCATAGCCCTTGTGCTTGGGTTCATCATCATGCAGCTGTGCAAGAAAGGTGGAATGCCTATGATGATGCCCAGCATGACTGTGGAGCCTGCCACACCTATGCCATATGGTGCTCCTGTAGAACCATCCACACCTTCCACTTCATACGGCACCGGATGGGGAGACTCTGGTTCCTCAAACGGTGGTGGACCATACTCCAGGGTCTGGGATGCGCAACAGGTCGCATACAGCAATTATTACGCAAACCAGCAGCAACAACAACAACAAAGTCAACAATCCTCAACTGGACAGCAGTCTTAACATGTTGTTTACACTAATATATTTATTTATTATTTATAAAAACAACACTGCCTTCAAACAGTAAGTTTATTTTATACTAGTCTTATGCAGTAGAACTCATTAATCTGGACCCCCATTAGTCCGAACTTCTCCTAATCTGCACAGCTATTAAATATGTGACAACCTTCACTTGCACTGCCTCCCATCAGTCTCAGTCAGTCGGTCACTGTTTGCCACAGCTAGTGGCAGGTTGTTGATCTTCCCAAGGTAGAAGATAACAATGAATTAAAACATATCTGTATATTACAAACATTTGAGCATTGGTTAGTTATTAAAGAAATTAATTTTAATTTTAATTGGAATCGAGTATACACACATGTGCTTCACAAAAACTTATTTATGCAGAACTAGTTGACAGTCGAAAGCAGTAGACAATGCATGCAACACGCATGTGAAACTAGTTCGACTCCAATTAAAATTAAAACTTATTGCTAGCTTCACAGTGCACCACTTCCAGTAATCAAAATTATAAGAAATTAATGGCAAAGGACGACAACAAAAGATCATCAGTTTCTTCAAACCATTACGCATGTCAATTGTGATCAATGACAGTGTGTCTTGATTGCCATATTTTAATTCGGTACTACGCAACGACAATATCTTGTATACTAAATAGTCTTTGTATTTTTTAAATTTAAAATACACATTGTTTATACTCAATGGAGTGTTTAAATAGGTACCTTGGCTCATTTCACATGTTATTTTATTTAATTCGGACTTTTATTAATTAGACCAAGGTTACAGTCTCAATTAGTCTGGATTAAGGAGGTTCTACTGTATTTCAAAGGTGTTTTTCAGTGTCAAGAGCTGGTTCTCTGCACTTTTCAGTTTTTTAAAGCTACTCATTGAAACAAATGAGAAAAAATTGTTAAGAAAATGTAAAAATTGCCTTTGAAATGATATTACTTAACCTCATCCAAAGAAACAAGCTGTTCTTCATAAGAACAGTTAAATATAATATTAAAACTTGTTAGTCTGCACAAATGACTTGTTATCATCTGAATAACAAAATGTGGTACATATAACTTTTTCAATAAAATAACTCTAATAGTTTGATTCATTACTGCTCCTTATCAATTATGCTAAGGGGCTTGTGACTAGAGTGAACATCTACATTGGATGTATCTATCAATAAAAACTTCTATTTTCTGATGAAGCTAAATATCTCAAGAGATATTTTAAACCAAAGATGAATAACACTCAAAAGAAAATAGATAACCAATTTTTAAAAGCATTTCTGATTTGTATTATTTTTACGGTATTTAAATAACAACCATGTGCTACATAATGTGATCAAGCAACAACAATATTTCAATCACTTAATTTTATTGTAATTGCTCAAACCTGCTAACACATTTCTTGTACAAAACAATTTTTTGTAATAAATGTTTTATACAGAATATACGGCAAAATAGAATTCACCATTTTATTTCTCCCTGTACCTGATTTCTGTGATTAATATTTAAAAGCCTGGAATTTGTAATTTGTATTGTTTAGAGAGAGATTCAAATTGTTATTATGAATTTTTGGAAAATTTATTATGTAAAATAGAAATCTTTTAAATTATATGTATTCAATTATAACATTCTATTTATTTCAAAAGGTATACAATAAATGAATTAAGGAATTTTAGTATTGCCTCTTTTTAATTTAAGGAATAGAAGGGGATTATTGACATTTTAAAATGCCTGTGGTTTTTTACTTTCTCTACACTTACTATGTATATAGTGTATAGAGAAGGTATTGCACTCCACCCAAAAATTTGATACCGAGATTTCACCAGAAACATATATTTTAGGATCCCCTGTATCAAAATAAAGCATTTTCACAAAAAGGTGTGTGTGTGTGTGTGTGTGTGTGTGTGTGTGTCTGTGAACACGATAACTCAAAAACGAAAAGTCGGTAAAATACCAAACTTGGTATTTAAGTTTAGTACCTTCCAGGGATGAGAGACAAAGATTTTGAGAAAAATCCCCCCCATTCCACACTACCCTTTACATGGAACTTTTTTCGAAATTTTGGATTTTCTCAAAAATGGCTCTAACGATTTTGATTAAAATATCATATATTAAAGACATTTACTTGACAAATAAATTGCATATCTTGAATTTTCTGGGAATAGCCTCTGAAGAGTAGTTTATTCTGGATGAATTTTACGGAGTTTTGAATAACTGCTAAACCATAAGAGATGGACAAAAAGTTACTACACAAAAAATGTAGAGCACGTTAAAACACGCAATTTATGTTATATACATTTTTTTTCGTGGAGTTCATCATTTTTGAGACATTCCTTGTTTGGAGTAACATTGCATAATGACTACAAATATGACTATGGGGAAGTTCAAAGTTACAGGGTAACTCAAAAGGCATCAAAATGTGACTACTTTGTAAAAGGTTTCCCTTAAGAACCTCAGACTAAAAATAAATGTTTGTGTGTTTCCTGTTTTCTAGCCTAGGGATCTACATTAGTGTTAGTATTTGCTTCACTCAAGGGCCTGTCTGTAGTTGCTTGGTGGCTTCAAGAATCTGCTATCTCTTCCATTCTATGGCTTACATTCTAGTAGAAAATGATTCACTGTTTCACTGGCTTGTAAACACAAACAAAAAATCTGATGTGTTACACTCAAATGACTTTCTCTAGCTACTCTACAAACAAACGTCTTACAAAAGATAATTCTTCTTTCAATCCCATGCTAATCGAGACAAACATTAGCAGAATTTTATTACTTAGTTCCTTATAAGTAGACTGGAACTAAGAGAATGTACTAGGCTAAAGTGATAGTCAAATGTTTTAAAAGCTGTCGTTATGAGATTGTCATTGCAAATCGCTTCTTTGCTTGGCCAGGAGTAGAACAAAAGAAAAATTGATACTTCCGTCTGAGTATAAGTACTTCACAATTGAGACCAATAACAAGGAACACCTCGAAAACAGTAAGCTCCACCCAGATCAGGTCTCCCAACAGGAGAAAAATCCCCATGTTGGTAGCGGGAACTGAACCCAGGTTTCCCACTTAGCAAGCAGCCATGTCACCACCGGCCAGTTAATACAGTCTTTATAACCTGGAGCTGATACTTCTGCATCAAGTAGCTCCCCAGGGACCTCACGAGGCTGAGTGCACCCGGACCAGATCTCCCAGCAGGAGAAAAATCCCCATGTTGGTAGTGGGAATTGAACCCAGGTCTTCTGCTTAGCAAGCAGCCATGCCACCACCACGCTAAGGAGACAACCTCATACCATTATGCAGTATTTATAAGACTGAGAATATTGCGGCTATCATTTGTCCGAATGGTCACGTGGTGTAAGTCATGGTATGTAAAAATTGACCAGTATGGTCAGAGGTTCATAAAGGAACATTTTTTTTTATTATTATTTAAAATTTCATCTTCACTATTTGGTATTTTCGAATGGGTTTAGTAAATTACACACAAACAAATGTCTTGAATGAAACTTTCACCTTTGAGATGCACAAGTAGAACAGGAGGTAAAGGTCTAATAATTAAAAGTTTGTTAAATGTTTTGGCATCAGTTAGATTATTGGAAGATCAAAGTACAGTAAAATAAAGTACAATTATGCAAGAGAAAGTATTAATGCCGGATAATTGGTCTTTATTGTTACAAAAATTATAGAGGAAATAGGTATGGGGAACTTTGGAGTGAGAGGGAATCTCTGGAAGGAGATCAGATGGAGAATAAAGGATATCAATATACAGGTGTTAATGAACTATTCCGAAATATTTTCACAGACTATGTAGATTACTTAAATAAGTAATTTGAGATAGACTTATGGCCAGTTTATTGAAATTTTGAAGTAATTCTGAAGTGCCATACGCCACGTATCGCAGCAGTTCATCTGGAATGAAAAAAAAAATAATAAAAAACATTTACCCTATGACAGAAATCGAACTCATGACCTTTGGGTTAGGAGCTTCCCATGTTACACATTAAGCCACCAGAGCAATTGAAAAACCGCCTCCACAGTAGCCTACATAACTCAAGAACGTAGTTAATGAATGCTCAGTGTCACATTGTTAAGTGATTAGTTCAAGATTTTACAGATTTTTGCGACATTAAATCTTGAGAACGCTAGTAACAAGCTGCTTTAAATTGATATTTCTATCCTCAGGCAGCAGTTTTAAAGACATTGTAAACCATTTTTTTCAACCTGCTTTGCTTTAACACTGACTTATCAGCTCCTGATACTCACAAGTTTAACGCTATGTAGCCGTGTTATGTTTATCCGGGGACCATGCATCGCCGATCTCAAATTACTTATATCAGTCACGTGCACAATCTCGCAAATTATTTCGGTGTAGTTCATTAACACCCTGTATAAGATATTTAAGCAGTATTAGGGATAAGAGATCCTTGGCATTATATAGGAAAATTAAAAAAGAGGGAAAATTTATTGAAATAGAGGGAAGTGTGAGCATGGTATAGTACTGGAACAATGAAATTAAGGGGAAATAGACCCACAGAAGTGCCCATTATGTGGGGTATTGAAAATGGCCTACATTGTATTTTAGATTGTGAAGAGATGAAATTATGGAGCGACCAATGGGTACCTGGTATGCGGTTGCGATTACTGAGAGAAATAATTAGAATGAGAATTACAAAATCTAATAATACAGATGAGATTAGAAAGTTGGGTGAATTATTAGGAAAGACCAAAGAGAAACATAAAAGAAGAATTTTAAAATACTAAATTTATAAATTGGAAGGATGGCTATCAGGAAAATTGTTATATTTAAATATAAGAGAGTTAACAATTAGGTAGATAGTGAATCTGGTGTATAATACATTAACAAACATGGCATTTACTTACATTTGCACCAAAGGCAACTCAAATTATGTATACAGGTTGTTTTACCAGAAAGGAAGAGATGGGGTATGTATATGTAATAAGAACAAGTGTATAGTGATTTTAGTTATGTATATTGGGAGTGAAATAAATTCATTCACTCATTCAAACTAAGCTACAAATCCAACAGTATATTAAACCCTTAGTAAGAACAAATACATAAAGAACAAACATAAATATGCATTCTAAAACAATCTGATGTGTTACATTCACATGACTTTCTCTACATCTCATCAACTAATTATTGTTAAAAAGGCTTATGCTTCTATTTATTTCATGATAATTGAGAAAAAATTAGCATAAATAGTCTTATTACTGCTTCCATGCAAGTGATAGTCAAAAGCTGGTTGCTCTGTGACTAAGTTCCTGTTTGTATGGACAGGAGTTGACAAATTCCTGTATGAGAAAAGTAAGTTTTTCAAAGCTGAAACCAGAAACAAGGAATATCTCAAAAACAATCAACTCCACGAAAAAAATGTAAATAACACAAATTGTGTGTTTTAACGTGCTCTACATTTTTTGCATGGTAAGTTTTTGTCCATCTCTTACGGTTTAGCAGTTATGCAAAATTCCATAAAATTCATCTAGAGTAAAGTAGTCTTCAGAGGCTACTCCCAGAAAATTCAAGATATACATTTTATTTGTCAGGTAAATATCTTATGATATTTTAATCAAAATTGTTAGATCCATTTTTGAGAAAATCAAAATTTTCAAAAAAAGTTCCATGTAAAGGGTAGTTTGGGGTGGGGGATTTTTCACAAAATCTTTGTGTCGGTTCCCTGGAAGATACTATACTTGAATACCAAGTTTGGTATTTTACCAGCTTTTCGTTTCTTAGTTATCGTGTTCACAGACGCACACACACATAGACCTTTTTCTGAGAATGCTTTTTTTGGATACAGGGGACCCTAAAACATATATTTCCAGTGAGATCATCGAGTTTTTGGGTGGACTGCAATACCGTCTCTATACATTATGTACATAGTACGTGTAGAGAAAGTAAAACTAAACAGAAGACAGCTTTCTTGAACGGAACAAAACTATTCAGATTTTAATACTTTGTGCTTTAGCCTTTTTCACAAGAGAGCAGATGATAGGCTTTTAGGTATTAAATGTTCATGGTTTGTTGTAACATTAGGTCTGGTAACTTTCACTCCTCTAAAGTATTTCCTTTAGTGACAGTGGTGAAGCATGCATAGAATCACTGGAAGCGCCACTTCCCCTAGAATTTCAAAAGAAGAAAACAAAATTTATGTGAAATAATATTTTATTTGCTTCTGAAACATTTTTTAAGTTTGTTTGCATACATGCACCATACTTAGTTCGACAGTTGGTGAAGTCCAAGTGATTGCCAAGAGCTCATTAAACACATTTCCATTATATGCATTCATAACCTCTTTGCCACTCTTTTAGTGATACACGAGGGTTAGTCAGTAACTAATGCCTTCTATTTTTTTTCTCTTTAACTAAGTTAGCGATGTGAACAATTCAAATTTGGCACAAATCCTCAAACCTTCTTCTCTAATCCACTGCAGTAGCAGCTTCCTACAGGTAGCAGCACTGCTGCCTTTTGCAAAATGGCTGACAACAATGTGCGTATTAGACAGTGTTCCATAATTGAATTCTTGTATGCGGAAGGTGAAGCACTGATTCGCATTTATGAAAGGATGAAAAATGTATATGGTGATGCAACAATGGATGTCAGCACTGTTAGAAGATTGCTCTAATGAAGCAGAAGGGTATATCATTGGCTGATGAAAATCGGAGTGGTAGACCGGTGACTGCAGTGACTCCACGCAACATTGAGTGAGTGCTGACTGCAGGTAACAACGGATGAATTGTGTTGCATTATGTCCCTCATAAAGGCAATGTTATGACGATTATTCAACAACTGGTGTACTCAAAAGTTTGTTCACGGTGGGCACCAACGAGAATAGCTGCTAAACTCTCATGGCTTCATTTTTTGAACCTGAATAAAAAAGATAGTCAATGGAATGGCATTGCACAACTTCACCGAAGAAGAAAAAAATTCAAAACTGTGTCATCAGCAGGGAAAGTGATGGCGACAGCATTCTTGCGTAGGATGTGATTCTGGTTGACTTTTTGGAGCAGGGATACACAATAAATTCTGTCCGATATGTCAGCACCCTAAAAAATCTTAAAGCACTTCTTCTGCGAGTTCGCCCAACAAAAACCATGGCAGATGTTGTTCTTCTGCATGACAATGCCAAACCACACACCAGTCATCACACCACTGAAGCGATTGTGAAAATTGGGTGGGAAATCTTGCCTCATCCCCCATAAAGACCTGACCTAGCACATCAGACTGCCATCTGCTTGGGCTGCTAAAGGAAGCTCATCATGGGATTCACTTTGAAGATGCAGAGGCCATGAAAACATCTGCGCATCAATGGCTTCAGAAACAAGACCGTACATTTTATCACAGTGGAATACATGCTCTTGTTAAAAGGTGGACCAAAACTGTGGAAAAGGACTGGGATTACATTGAAAAGTGACAATTAGTCCTCAATGTTGTGTTTTTCATGCTGTGTAATCAAAGTTTAATTTTCTTACAAATTAAAAGAGAAAAAAATAGGCATTAATTATTGACTCACCCTCATACTTTGTAGGTTTTCGGAAGGAATTGAAACTTCTGTAATGTTAGGAAGCATTGTAAGAAATCATCAAATTAAAGCTCTGCAGATGCACAGAAAAGTTTAAATAGATCTGTGAGGATATTTCAATAGCAATAATTTGCATATTTTGCATAATTGTTATTTAGCAATAAAAAATTAGTATTTCCTTGTGAAGTTTTAAGTTATAAGCAATCGTGTGTGAATTTCATATTTTCTCTATTTTAGGCTAACACTTCACGCGGCATTGGTCAGCTCAAGGGATTATTGGTACGTCTGAATGGAGTGAAATTGTCCGCTAGTAGTGTAAGGAATCTTGCAATGCAAGAAGGGTCTGACATCGTTGGTCCCAAGTCGTAGATTTAGGCATGTAAAACTACCTGAAGCCTGATAAGGAAGCCTCTGAGAAAAGTTAAGCGATTTATGCCCAGTAGAATAGGATGCTAGGATATAGAGCATCCATAAATAAAACCCAATTTCAATTTCTATGTGTGACTGTGCAATAGAAAGAGAACTAACAAGTAATTGTTTCAGTTATGGGGAAAAACTTAATATAATTAAAAGTGACAAGAAAAAAAAAATGTTAATAATGATGTTGTCCCATTAAAACATGTGCCACCTTTTTCATGCTTTCATGGATAATCATAAATTACTACCATTTTACATTTCTTAATACAGGGTTACTACAAAAGAAATAGACAGCTTCAACTGCCTGTAAAACAAAAACTATTAGAGATAGCAACCTAATTATTTTGGAGGTATGTTGAGAAACTCTCAAAGTTTCGTTTGTTACTATTGGTAACGCTGTAGTGTTTTGTTTGTTGTTGCAGAAGCTGAAATGGCGGAAAATCCTGTGGAAAAGGCATATTGCGTGTTGGAATTTGCTAGAACGCAATCAGCAACTGTTGTCCAACGACATTTTAGAACACGTTACCACAAAACGCCACCGACTAGACAGTCAATCTACGACTGGTATAGAAAATTCGAGACAACGGGATGTTTGTGCAAAGGGAAGAGCTCAGGAAGACCAAGAGTTTCGGAAGAAAATGTTGAACGTGTTCGTTCTGCCTACATAAGAAGCCCACAGAAATCGACATCTAGGGCAAGCATGCAATTACAAATTCCACAGCAAACTGTATGGAAAATCTTGCGGAAGCGACTGCACATGATGCCTTACAGATTACAGATGTTGCAGTTTCTGAGTGAAGAAGATAAGGTCATACGGCGTGACTTTTGCATCGACATGTTGCGACATGATGAAGACAATGCTGGTTTTTGTGAGCGCATCATTTCATTTTTGTGGTAACGTGTTCTAAAATGTCGGACAACAGTTGCTGATTGCGTTCTAACAAATTCCAACACACAATATGCCTTTTCCACAGGATTTTCTGCCATTTCAGCTTCTGCAACAACATAAAAAACACTACAGCATTACCAATAGTAACAAACGAAACTTTGAGAGCTTCTCAACATACCTCCAAAATAATTAGGTTGCTATCTCTAATAGTTTTTGTTTTACAGGCAGTTGAAGTTGTCTATTTCTTTTGTAGTAACCCTGTACTTAATATGTCCTCTATTTTTACTTTCTCTAGCCCCATATGTACAATGTACATAGGTATAGAGAAGTATTGCATTCCACCCAAAAATTTGATACCGAGATTTCACCGGAAATACATGTTTTAGGACCCCCTGTATCCAAAAAAAAACATTTTCAGAAAAAGGCCTGTGTGTGTGTGTGTGTGTGTGTGCACGTGTGTGTGTGTGTGTGTGTGTACACGATAACTCAAAAACGAAAAGTAGCTAAAATACCAAACTTGGTATTTAAGTTTAGTATCTTCCAGGGATGCGACATGAACATTTTAAGAAAAATCCCCCCACCCCAAACTACCCTTTACATGGAACTTTTTTCGAAAATTTTGATTTTCTTAAAAATGGCTCTAACGATTTTGATTAAAATATCATATATTAAAGAATATTTACCTAAGAAATAAAATATCTTGAATTTTCTGGGAATATCTTATGAGGACTGGTTTATTCTGGATGAGTTTTGCTTAGTTTGGCATAACTAGTAAACCGTAAGAGATAGACAAAAACTTACTATACAAAAAATTTAGGTCTTGTTAAAATACACAAGTTATGTCATATACATTTTTCTCATGGAGCTTACCGTTTTCGAGGTATTCATTTTTATTAGTTTCTGTTGTGAAGTACTTATACTTTTCTCAGACGTTTTTCTTTTGTTCTACTCCTGGCCAAGAAAAGAAGCGATTTGTAATGACAATAGCATAACGGCAGCTTTTAAAACATTTGACCATTGGTTTAGCCTAGTGTGTTCCCTTATTTTCTTCCTACTTATACGGAACTAAATAATAAGAACATTGTGCTAATGAATACCACGATTAACAAGGTGCAGAAAGAAGAAGAATCTTATGTATGAAGTTTGTAGAACAGCTAGAGAAAGTCATGTGAGTGTAACACATCAGATTTTTTTGTATAAGTTCCATTACACAATTAGACATTTCTTCTTCTTCATTTACAATACAGATTCCCATCATTCTCTGGGCGCATTTCAGCCTGAGGCTTACTGTGCTATCTGTATCATTTAGAGCCAACCTAGTATGCCTGCATTCCTTAAAAAGAAGTGCAGCCTTGAAATGGGTATGGATGATCCTTCTTCTAGTTTTATGAAGAAAGGTTTATTACTACATGACTAGTTCTGGTAAAGATACATGGAAATAGACCTATAAAATTATTATATAAAATAATAGAAAAGATAGAAATGAAAATGAATGTAGATACTTTATTAATTTTTTTTTCCAATTAAAAGTTGAAATTCGTCATGCACTTTATTGATATTTTCACAAAAGCTTTGTATCTCTTGCAAGTCAAAACTTCGCAGGAGCATAAAATGTGCTGGGCTGTTTCAGTCTCCTTCCTGCAAAATCTGTAGTCTAAGTTACCCTGAAGTACCCCAATTGTGTTAAGATACTTTTTCACAGGGGCATACTCTGTGAGGAAAGCAGTAATTGTTCTCAGCTGAAGTCTGCTACATTTTAGCAGGCTCTCAGCTCTTTCCTTACACGATCCTTTGATAAACAGTTTCCTATGTCTATTTCCAGGGGTTTTATGCCAGGTCTTGTAATGTTCTCTTTTGGACGAGCTATTGATAGCTTCTCTAATTAAACACCCAGATGTTCCTAGAATCGGCTCTGTGAAGCTACTCCTTGTCTTGCAAGTTTGTCAGTTTTTCCACTGTCCTCTGTGCTGTTATGGCCCGGCACCCAGATCAGTTGAACCTCATTCTGTTCTGCCTGGTCATTGAGCATATTTAGGCAATTTTGAACCAGTCCTGATGTAACCTTGACTACTAAGAGCCTTACGTGCAACCTGGCTATATAAGGATCTGTTTACCAGCGTATCTTATCATTACATTTTCATGAATGCATTGGATAATAGCATAGATTTCTGTTTCAAAAATAGTAGCATATTTACCTAAGAGAAATAATTTTTTACACCTTGGTCTTATGCCATCGATTAGACATTTACTTCACAAGATTGGAACACATGTTCATCATCATAAAACCACACTTGAATTAAAGCTAATTATCAAACTTCTTTTGTGGAAAAATCAAATTTTGCAAGTCTCTTTTTACAAATAGCCCACAAATTTTCTATGGGGTTAATGCTCAGGTGAATTCCCTGGCCATTCAAGCCCACAGACATTCTTTGAAGAATTTCTTCACTTTTTTAGAAGTGTGGCACAGAGCCAAATCTTGCTGAAAAATTCTATCACCTTCCCAAAACCTATCCTATTGAATTAAAGGTCCTAGTCCTTCATTGGTGAAATAGCTCCAATCTGACGAAAATATGCAGAACTTGCAGGTTCATTATTTGCTCAGCGCACATATTGAACCTTAGAAATTCTTCAAATATAAACATGTTCAGTTTTTAAAAGATTTTACTGTCCCTTTAGTTTAGTGCAATCCCTTATGTCCCACTTACAAGGAAGCAAGTAATAAAAAAAAAATTCTGCTAATGATGATTAGCATGTAGTAGATAAAAGAATAATTTTTTGTAAGTAAAGTTGTTTGTATAGCTGCTAGAGAAAATCATGTGAATGGATCACATCAGATAATTCATCTAGTCATGTAAGGAGAACAGAATTGCAAACCCATAGTGACGGGCTCTTAAAAGATTGGACTATCATTTCTACTTATTTTTATCTATTAGCATGCATTAGAAAGAATACAATTTAGTAATAACAGCTGGTTGCATAATAAGTAGAGAAAGTCATGTGAATGTAATGCACCAGATTTTTTTTTAAAAAGTATTTCTGGTTGCTCTTATTTGACTGGTCCCACAGTTTGTGACAGAGGCAATATATTGGGGAAAGAAATGTTCCACGCTTTAAAAATCTTGGCTAGAAGAATCTCTTCACACCAACATTTTTCTTTCATTTACATTTCAAAATAATACTGTTGCCTTTTGCCTGAATTTCCCCAAGTGATCCAATTGTAAGTAAAGGAGATAATCTAGTCACTCTGGGTGAGTGGGATGACATGGAAAAATGCATATTGCAAAATGTAAGATACATATATATCTCTTGTAGAAAGTGCTAGAAATTCTATTAATTTTATCATTGGGAAAAGTTGAAACAAAGAGTGTACAGATTAAACCCATACCCTGAGGAAGAATTTAAACAAATTAAGGTTCAACATGAATTTAAATTAATTTTAAGACTAACTGTATTGAGTCAAAGAACATTTTCTTTGCAGTTGTCAACAATGCAGACATACTAAGGGAGAACACTTCTACGAGGGGTGTTCGAAAAATCCTTAGAAAATCCAAGAAATTACACTCATAGCATAAAAAAGTTTGTATTTAGTAATCGTTGTCCCTTACTTTCGTTGCCATAGGCGATTGAATCAACAATCTTGTGCTTCTTTAGAAAGATGGGAAAAAACAAGTTTCGTGCAGGGATTAAACACAGTCAAAAGACATTAAACCAAAAGAGATAAAAGCCGAGTTGGATGAAGTTCAAGGCACATCTGCTCCTGTGTTTGCAAAAATTTACAATTGGATAAATGAATTTAAACATGGCGAATATCCACAAATGATGAACATCATTTTGGATATCCAGTTGAAGTGACTTCCTTCAAAATGTGTGACAAAATCCAGGATATGATTTTGAGTGATCAGTGAATCAAAGTTTGCGAAATAGTAGAGGCCACAGCCATATCACAAGGTACAGTGTTCTCAATTTTATACCAAAAATTAGTTCTGACAAGATGGGTGACCGCAGCAAGATGGGTGCTGCATTTGCTCTCAATGGAGAATAAATACAATGGTGTAATCGGTTCGGAAGCTGGTTTGGCACTTTTCTGTTGCAATCCTGACAAGTTTCTGCATCGTTACATAACTTTGGATAAAACTACTACTACACTCCTGAGACAAAAGTACAGTCAAAACAGTGGGTTTTAAAAGGTGAACCGGCTCTCAAGAAGGCAAAGGTAGTGAAATGTGCAGACAAGGTGATGGCCTGCTTTTTGGGATGCTTGCAGAATCATCTATATTGATTACTTACACAATGGAAGAGCAATAAATGAAGAGTATATGCATGTTATTGCACCAGTTGAACAGATAAAACAAGAAAAAACACCCTCAACTGGTAAATAAAAAGGTTCTCTTTCATCAAAACAATGCAAGGGTGCACACCTGCACAGTTTAAACATTATAGAATTAAGTTTCGAATTACCACATCCATTGCAATCACCAGATTTGGTCCCCAGTGACTTTTTTTTGTTCCCAACCTTGAAAAATCTGATGTGTTACACTCACATGACTTTCTCTAGCTGTTCTACAAACTTCTTACATAAGATTATTCTTCTTCCTGCACCTTGTTAATCGGGTATTCAGCACAATGTTCTTATTACTTAGTTCCTTATAAGTAGGAAGAAAATAAAAGAATACACTAGGCTAAATCGATAGTCAAATGTTTTAAAAGCTGTTGTTATGCGATTGTCATTACAAATCGCTTCTTTTCTTGGCCAGGAGTAGAAGAAAAGAAAAACAGACACTCCCGTCTGAGAAAAGTATAAGTACTTCACAACTGAAACTAATAACAATGAATACCTCGAAAACGGTAAGCTCCATGAAAAAAATGTAAATGACGTAAATTGTGTATTTTAACAAGGCCTACATTTTTTGTATAGTAAGTTTTTGTCTATCTCTTACGGTTTAATAGCTATGCCAAATTAAGCAAAATTCATCCAGAATAAAACACGTCTTTAGAAGCTATTCCCAGAAAATTCAAGGTATACATTTTATTTGTCGGGTAAATATCTTTAATATACGATATTTTAATCAAAATCATTAGAGCCATTTTTAAGAAAATCAAAATTTTCGAAAAAAGTTCCATATAAAGGGTAGTTTGGGGTGGAAGGATTTTTCTCAAAATCTTTCGTGTCGCATCCCTGGAAGATACTGAACTTAAATACCAAGTTTGGTATTTTAGCTACCTTTTGTTTTTGAGTTTTAGTGTTCACAGACACACGGACACGGACCTTTTTCTGGAAATGCTTTTTTTGGATTCAGTATCTCACAAAAATATGCCTATTTAGAGCACTTTCCAAAATTCTAATTTTTGGAAGGCTTAAAGCTGGAAAAGTGTATTATATTAAAAAATAAAAAATCAATATACCAAAACTAATTTGTTTTTCTAAGGACTTTCCTCATAGCATCCTTATGACAATCTACTGTGATCAAACAGTCTGGCTGTGTATGCAGTTTGCCTTATTGCATCAATGAGTAGTTCTTTGACAACCTTAGCCCCTTATATTCACCTTTTCCCCTCTTTCTTTACTAATCCATTTTTCCTTAAAAACTCATTTCCTCTCCTTTAAAACTCATCCATTTTTACTTTCTCTATACGCACTATGTACATAGTGTAAGGAGATGGTATTGCACTCCACCCAAAAATTTGATACCGAGATTTCACCGGAAATATGTTTTAGGGTCCCCAATATCCAAAAAAAGCATTTTCACAAAAAGGTCTGTGTGTCCGTGTGTCTGTGAACACGATAACTCAAAAACGAAAAGTCGGTAAAATACTAAATTTGGTATTTAAGTTTAGTATCTTCCAGGGATGCGACACAAAGATTTTGAGAAAAATCCCCCCACCCCCAAATACCCTTTACATGGAACTTTTTTCGAAAATTTTGATTTTCTCAAAAATGGCTCTAACAATTTTGATTAAAATTTCGTATATTAAACACATTTACCTGACAAATAAAATGTATATCTTGAATTTTCTGGGAATAGTCTCTAAAGAGTAGTTTATTCTGGATGAATTTTACTGAATTTTGAATAACTGCTAAACCGTAAGAGATGGACAAAAGCATACTACACAAAAAATGTAGAGCACATTAAAACACACAATTTATGTTATATACATTTTTACGTGGAGTTTGTCATTTTTGAAACATTCCTTATTTTTGGTTTCTGCTATGAAAAACATACTTTTCTCATATAGGAACTCCTATCCATGTAAACAAAGGAACTTCATTGACATAGCAACCAGCTTTTGACTATCACTTTCACCTATGGTAGTCCCTTATCTCGCTTCTACTTACAAGGAAGCAAGTTATAAGACTATTTCTGCTAATTTTTTCTGATTAGCATAAAGTAAATAGAAATATAAGCTTTTTAAGAATAATTTGTTTCAGGGATATAGAGAAAGTCGTGTGAATGGTACACATCAGATTTTTCTATTTAGTAAATATGAAGAGGAACTATTATACTCCACCCCAAAATTTGATACTGAGATTCAACCGGTATAAAAATTTTAGGGTCCCCTTTATCCAAAAACTGCATTTTTAGAGAAAGGTTTAGGTGTATGTATGTGTATGTGTCTTGAACATAACTCAAAAATGAAAAGTCAGTAAAATATCAAACTTGGTATTTAAGTTTAATATCTTCAAAGGATGCGATGCAAATATTTTGAGGTAAACCTCCCCCCCTCCCATCCCAAACTACCCATTACATTGAACATTTTTTGCAAATGTTGACTTTCTTAAAATTGATTCTAACAGTTTTGATTAAAATACTGTATATTAAACATATTTACATGTCAAATAAAATGTATACCTTGAATTTTCTGCAAATAGTCTCTAAAGATCCCTTTATTCTGGATGACTTTTATATAAGAGATAGACAAAAACTTATTGCACAAAAAATTGTGTTTCCATGTGTATTTAATACTCAGAATCTGATAATAGAATCATTCGTCTTCTTCTTCTTGCTTTCCAATATTTATAGGCTAGATCTTCTTGATTTTGATGATTTCACATACAGTTAGTCAAATCCCCAAATACAGTGCCCACCCGGAGATCCAAAGAGGGAGGCTATTACTCCGGACTGTTTAGTAGAGGGAGTCATTAACATTGTTTATTGAGCAGTTTCAACTGTTACTTGTGGACACCTCTTTTTATAAGTAGGCAGTTGAATCGTTGCTTCTTTGTCCTCATATTGTGTTGGTCTATGGATCCATCGGATCAGGCTTGGCAAATCACCAGCCTTTCCTTCATTTGTCAGATGAGGGAAGTTCCTGATGCTGGCACAAGTCAGCAGAAAATGAGTAAATGGCATTTCCTCCATTTTTGATGGATCAGTAATACCACTGCAACTCAGTCCCTAAAACCTCAAATGTTACAGCAGCGTGCACCATGAGATTCGGGGATGAGAGACTACAAGCGGTGCATCACTATCCCTTATACCCCACAAAAAATTGTAGATCTTGTTAAAACACACAATTTACATCATATACATTTTTTCATTCAGTTCACCATGTGCAAAATATCCTTTGCTACTGGTTTCAGTTTTAAAATGTTTAAACTTTTCTCAAATTGGAGTTTCACATTCATGTTTCTGTTGTTTTATTCTTGGCCGCACAAACTGAATGAATTTTAATCACATGGCGACTGACTTTTTAAAAGATTTGTCAAATGCTTTAAGCCTAGTGCATTCCATTATTCCTGTGTGGAGTTGCTGGTCTCCCATCACATGCCTCCTCAGGTGGCAGATAGAGGAATACTCAGCAGATTGGTGGGTACCGGGGAATTAAAATACCTGGCTCAAACCAAAACAGCAGCTGCTGCTGCCTTGTTACATATTAAGTTGGTTTTTCAAAGGCTAGAGGAAGAAAACTCTCATTACAAATCACCTGGTCCTCTAGGTTGGGGGTTGGACATACTGCAAAAGGAATCTTATTCAGAAAACAAATTTAGATGAAGCACGACTGATGTAAACATGGCGTCTAAAGCAAAGGATAAAAGGATAGAATTTATGGTTAGCTACATGGAATGTAAGAAGTTTACTGCAAAGGGATCCCTTAATAATATAAAAGGAGTTATAGAAACCTCCAACATAGTGAGTAGGTCCTCATAGGAGGAAGTTGGGGTTTTAATTAAAACAAATCGCACATGTATATTCTAATTCTAAATTTACTACCAAGTAAATAAAAACAAAGCTTAACTATGAATAAAAAAATAACCCTATATCTGATTAACTAATTAATTCCCGCATGAGATACCGTGAAGGTTTCCTGCCCACTGAGTTTTTACAACTGTTTCTAATAGTACTTGACACTTCTAAGCACAGACGAAGGTGTATGTTACACACTTAGCATGTTGATCCAGACCACACCCTTTGAGGAGCAGAGCATCGTGGAGTTGATTGATAACACAAGAAGTGTCCCAACTGCATGGAGATACAAGATACACTATTTATATGATTTTCCAGCCTCATTTCCATAGAATATTCTAGTCATCACAGATACACTCTTCGCCAAGTCTATGCTTACGTAATTCTGTGTTTTTTTTTCACAATGATGTTAACTTATGCTAAAGGCTTGGAATTTAAAGCAGAATAACTTTTCACTTTCTCTATACGCACTATGTACGTAGTGTATAGAGAATGTATTGCTCTCCACCAAAAATTTTGATACTGAGATTTCGCCGGAAATATATGTTTTAGGGTCTCCTGTATTCAAAAAAAGTATTTTCAGAAAAAGGTCTGTGTGCGTGTGCGTGTGCATGTGCATGTGCGTGTGCGTGTGCGTGTGCGTGTGCGTGTGTGCGTGTGCGTGTGCGTGTGCGTGTGCGTGTGCGTGTGTGTGTGTGTCAGTGAACACGATAACTCAAAAACGAAAAGTCTGTAAAATACCATGGAACTTTTTTCGAAAATTTTGATTTTCTAAAAAATTGCTCTAACGATTTTGATTAAAATATTGTATATCAAAGATATTTACCTGAGAAATAAAATGTATATTTTGAATTTTCTAGGAATAGCCTCTGAAGACTACTTTATTCTGGATGAATTTTGCGTAACTATTAAACCGTAAGAGATGGACAAAAACTTAACACACAAAAAAGGTAGAGCACGTTAAAACACACAATTTATGTTATATATATTTTTTTCGTGGAGTTGATAGTTTTTGAGATATTCCTTTTTCTTGGTTTCAGCTTTGAAAAAGTTATACTTTTCTCATACAGGAATTTGTCAACTCCTGTCCATACAAACAAAGGAACTTCAGTGATATAGCAACCAGCTTTTGATTATCACTTTAACCTATGGTACTCCCTTATTTCGCTTCTACTTACAAGGAAGCAAGTAATAAAGCTATTTCTGCTAATTTTTTACTGATTAGCATGAAATAAATAGAAGTATAAGCTTTTTAAGAATAATTTATTACCGAGATATAGAGAAAGTCATATGAATGTAACACATCAGATTTTTTTGTATATCATTTCCACAGCATTAATAATCAGATCATTCAAGGTAATTGCAGACACGTGCCAATAATATAATAAAGTTACCTAAAACACCATACCAGGTGTTTTAGCTATTCAACAAATGAGATGGGAAGGGGACGAAATTACCAAACCTGAGGACTTTACTATATTTTATAGTAGTGGGAAACAGTTAAACTGGAAGAGAATTTTGGATGATCCATCAATAGTTCCTAATTTACTAAGAAAATCCTCTATTGCTTCTTTGACTGACTACAGGACATGATTGTTTGAATCAATATATTTTCAGAATAAAGATTATAGCATCTCCAAATTGTTTGTTGTGCTCCAAAGAAAAAGAAATGCACATGGAACATTTAAAAAATTGTGAATCCCTTATGGCTTTTGAAACTCTTAACTTCAAAACATTGGGAAGCAAGAAGGAGAATGATTTCAATAACTCCTGAGCATCAGATACACACACATACTGGTGAGAATAAAAGTTATTGGAATAGGCTTCCTAGTGAAGAATCAGCTTAAGAAACTCATGTTGGATTTCATCCCTTATAAATGCAGAATAAGCACGTTAAGAATTAAAGAAGATTTTTTAATACTACTGTAATTAATGATTATGCACCAATGGAAGATCAAGATGCAGAAAGTAAAAATCTTATGTGTACCATTCACATGACTTTCTCTACATCTCTGTCACAAATTATTCTTAAAAAGATTATACTTCTATTTACTTGATGCTAATCATAAAAATCTGATGTGTACCATTCACATGACTTTCTCCATATCCCTGCAACAAATTATTCTTAAAAAGCTTATACTTTTATTTACTTGACGCTAATCAGAAAAAAATAACAGAAATAGTCTAATTACTTGCTTCCTTGTAAGTAGGAGCGAAATAAGGGACAACTGTAGGTTAAAGTGATAGTCAAAAGCTGGTTGTTATGTCAATGAAGTTCCTTTGTCTATATGGATAGGAGTAGACAAGTTCCTGTATGAGAAAAGTATACGTTTTTCATAGCAGAAACCAAAAATAAGGAATGTCACAAAAACGACGAACTCCACAAAAAATATATATATATAACATAAATTGTGTGTTTTAATGTGCTCTACATTTTTTGTGTAGTAAGTTTTTGTCCATCTCTTACGGTTTAGCAGTTATTCAAAATTTAGTAAAATTCATTCAGAATAAACTACTCTTCAGATGCTATTCCCAGAAAATTCAAGATATACATTTTATTTGTCAGGTAAATATGTTTAACATACGAATTTTTAATCAAACTCGTTACAGTCATTTTTGAGAAAATCAAAATTTTCGAAAAAAGTTCCATGTAAAGGGTAGTTGGGGGTGGGGGGATTTTTCTCAAAATCTTCGTGTCGCATCCCTGGAAGATACTAAACTTAAATACCAAGTTTGGTATTTTGCCGACTTTTCGTTTTTGAGTTATCGTGTTCACAGACACTCAGACACACACACACACACACAGACCTTTTTGTGAAAATGCTTTTTTTGGATATTGGGGACCCTAAAACATATATTTCCGGTGAAATCTCAGTATCAAATTTTTTGGTGGAGTGCAATACTTTCTCTATACACTATGTAATAGTGCGTATGGAGAAAGTAAAAAAAATAGCAGAAATTGTCTTATAATTGCTTCCTTGTAAGTAGAAGTGAAATAAGGTTAAACTGACAGTCAAAAGCTGGTTGCTATGTCACTGAAGTTCCTTTGGTTGTATGGACATCAGTTGACAAATTCCTGTATGAGAAAAGTATAAGTTTTTCATAGCAGAAACCAAAAACAAGGAATGTCTTAAAAACGATGAATTCCACGAAAAGAAATATATAACAAATTGTGTGTTTTAGCATGCTCTACATTTTTTGTGTAGTAAGTTTTTGTCCACCTCTTAAAGTTTAGCTGTTATTCAAAATTCTGTAGAATTCATCCGAATAAATTGCTCTTCAGAAGCTATTTCCAGAAAATTCAAGATATACATTTTATTTGTCAAGTAAATGTCTTTAATATATGATATTTTAACCAAAATTGTTACAGCCATTTTTGAGAAAATCAAAATTTTCGAAAAAAGTTCCATGTAAAGGGTAGTTTCGGGTGGGAGGATTTTTCTCAAAATCTTCGTGTCGCATCCCTGGAAGATACTAAACTTAAATACCAAGTTTGGTATTTTACCGACTTTTCGTTTTTGAGTTATCGTGTTCACAGACACAGACACATGCACGCACACACACACACACAAAGGACCTTTTAGTGAAATGCTTTTTTGGATGTAGGGGACCCCAAAACATATATTTCCGGTGAAATCTCGGTATCAAATTTTTGGGTGGACTGTAATACCTTCTCTAGTACATGTAGAGAAAGTTAAAATGCCTTTTATTATGACTTGAAAATCTTTTAAAGCAAAACACTACAGAATTATTTTGGGTGCTATTAACACCAAAATTGGTGGGGAAGAAATAATATGGAGCATAGCTGGAAAGAATAGTCTACATGCAGTTAGTAATTATAATGGAAATACACTCATTGACTTCACTTATGACAGAAATCTTGTGGGCAAAAGTACTATGTTTCCACAAAAAGACATATATAGAGTAATTAAATTATAAGGTAACCCTTCTCGTGCCCTCTCTTACTGTTTGAGAGATCCAAGAGTCGCCGGGAAAGTGGTGCCGATGTCCTTACCTTAAATAAATGCTGAAAATATTAACCATTTGCTCCCAAACATGCAGTATAACAATTTAAAGATGTTCTCGCTTATTCACCTAAGTTCAGAAATCACAAGGATTTCTGCTAAGCTTAGATGAGTGAGTGAGAATATTTTCACAAATTGTTTTCTGTATGTGAGCAGAAGGTCAACATTTCCATAATGTATCTTACCATACATATTTTAGTGCACCTTTGCTGACACCACTTTCCCGACAACTCTCGGATCTCTAACATAGTGGAGAGAGGCCAGAACAGCGGTTACTTTATAATTTAACAACCCTATATATACACACACTAAAGGAAACTAGAACAAGTGCTGAGCTTTAAAACAAAAAGGAAAGAAGCGGCCAAAATGGGTAGAAAAGGCATGAAAAATCTGATGTGTTCCATTCACATGACTTTCCCCAGCTGTTCTGCAAACAAATCTTTTATTCAAAAGATAAATATGTTATCTACATCATGCTAATCAAGATAAACTTAAGCAGAATTAGTCCTATTACTTGCTATCTTGTAACTAGAAGGGAAATAAGAAAAGGCACAGGCTAAAGAGGTAGTCAAGTCCTTTTAAAACCAGTCACTATGTGAAACAATTGAAATTCCATCTCTTTGCTTAGCAGAAATTCTCTTATTATTTGCTTCCTTCTCAGCAGAAGGGGAATAAAGGAATATACTATGCTAAAACAATAGTCAAATCTTTCAAATGCTGGTCGCTATGCAAAATAATTGAAGATCAGTTCGCTTTGCATGGAAAGCAGTAAAATGAAAGGTGACTTCCTGTATGAGAAAAGTTACATAAATTAAACTGAAACCAATAACAAGGAATATCTCGGAAATGGTCAACTTCATGAAAAATATGTGTATGACATCCTAAGAAAATTCAAGGTATACATTTCATTTTTCATGTAAATATCTTTAATGTGCTGTATTTTAATCAAAATCATTAGAGATTTCTTAAAATCAAAATTATTGATATTATTCCATGTAAAGGGAAGTTTGCAGTGGGGGGATTTTCCTCAAAAGTTTGTGTTGACTTCTTGGAAAATACTAAACTTAAATACCAAGTTTGTTACTTTACTGAATTTTAGATTTTGGATTATCGTGTTCACAGAGCAAACACACATACACACAGCTAAAATTGCTTTTTTTGGATACAAGGGTCCCTAAAATGTTTATTTCCAGTGAAATCTTGCTATCAAATTTTGAGTGGAATGCAATATCTTCCCTCTACCTATTTAAAATGTAAATGGAGTTTTATTTATGAACGCTCTTTAATTGCTGTGGCTCTCAGTGTCCCATTCTATGTTGGGCTTGAAACACTGCTTAATTTTTCTCAAAGGCCTCTCTATCAGACTTGAGGTTCTTTTACGTACCGTAAATTTATGACACAGGACCAACCGCTTTACTTCCCTTCTGAAGGAAGCCATGCTAAGGACTTTTACACCCGAAAAAATCCATCCAGGTTTGAATCCTGGGTATATAGAGTTAGCATGGTAACCATTACACCACGGAGGTCAACCCTCTACCTATGTACTATGTATTAATTAATTTTGTAATAATTAGAGAAAGTAAAAATGTACAAAAATAGCCATTAAGATTTGTTTCCATTTAGAAGCCCAAAAATCATGAAGTTTTCTAAAACAATTTAATTTGTTTTTCTGCCTTCTCTAATAAGAAATCTAAGTGAGGCATACAAACTCATTAAGTTCTGCTGTATGGCAGCACACTATATCCCTTGGCTTTAAGAAAAATCGCTACTTCGGTAATGGTTCCATAATTATGCTGAAATACAGGGTGTTAATGAACTACACCTAAATATTTTCATAGATTATGTAAATTACTTAAATAAGTAATTTGAGATAGGAGACTTATGGCCTGTTTATTGAAATGTCGAAGTAACGGCTATAAGTTTCTGAAGTGCCAGTACGCCACTGGCTAATTTATCAACCATTCAAGAGCATAACATGAAAAACAAAGAACTGTATTACAGCATACCTCTCTAGCGTAGAAGTTATGATACTGGCTTTCAAATAAAAGATAGTTTCCGAGTTCGGGTCTTGTTGACGTATCGCGGCACTTCGTCTGGAATGAAAAAAATAATAATAATAAAAACATTTACTCTATGATAGGAATGAACTCATGACCTTCGGGATAGCAGTTCCCCGCAGTACGCATTAAACCACCAAAGCAGTTGTAAAAATGCCTCCAGAGCAGGCTACCTCAAGAACGTTAATGAATGCTCAGTGTCATACTGTCAAGTGATTAGTTCGAGATTTTACAGATTTTTTCAACATTAAATCTTGAGAATGCTAGTAACGAGCTGCTAAAAATCGATATTTCTATACTCAAGCTGCAGTTTTAAAGACATTCTAAGCCATTTTTTCAACCTGCTTTGCTTTAACACTGACTTATCAGCACCTGATACTCACACGTTTAACGCTATGCAGCTGCATTATGTTTATCCGGGGACCATGCATCGTCGATCTAAAATTACTTATATCAGTCACGTACACAATCTCCCAAATTATTTCGGTGTAGTTCATTAACACCCTGTATAAATCTGAAAGATTAGTAAAATATAGGATGTCCAGGCTTATAGGCCATGGTCGAACAATAAAATTATTGAAACTTGATGTTTCATCCTCAGCAGCGGAGGACATCCTCAGAAAGGAAACTGTGCAGGAACAATTAGCAACTGCAGATTCATGGAGCAGTGGAACTGTTGGAGTAGGGGGAGGGGAGTAAACTGCTGTGTTCTGATTGGCTGTTGCGCTGGCCATTACAAAGATACAGTAAGGCAGGGATCCAGATCTGGTTTAGCTTAAATCTATCTTCTCTATTAAACTTATTGGGATGTTTGCATATTTTTATAGATTCTTTGACCATTCTAGGATAGCAATATTTGGTAGTTGCAAGGACTTTTGTTTTTTCAAATACTATGTTGTGTTTATCCAAGACGAGGGCATGATCTGCAACGGCTGAATTGTCTGCAGTGCCGAGGCGACAACAGTTATTGTTACATAGGCACAAAAAAACATAACACAAAAATCTGCATAACAGAACGCAAAAGATGTTGTCGCTGAAAGTAATAACAGGAACATCTCAAAAATGGTCAACTCCACGAAAAAAATGTATATAATATAAATTATGTGTTTTAATAAGCTCTACATTTTTTGTGCAGTGCGGTTTTGTCTATGTCTTACAGTTTACCAGTTACGCAAAATTCTGCAAAATTCATCCAGAATAAACATGCCTTCAGAGGCTAATCCCAGAAAATTGAAGATGTACAGTTTATTTACCATGTAAATATCTTAAATATAAGAGCCATTCTTGATAAAATCAAAATTTTCTCCTGGTAAAGGGTAGTTGGGGGTGTGAGAATTTACTTGAAAATCACCAAGTTTTGTATTTAAAGGCCTTTTCATTTTTGAGCTATGCAGACATAACGGACAATGCTGTTTATGGATTCAGGGGGTCTCAAACATGTATTTCCGATGAAATCTCGGTATCTAATTTTTGGGTGCAACTATATACGAGGGCCGTTCAGAAAGTAACCTCCGATCGGTCACAGTGCGGGTAGTGGGGGGAGTAGCGACGCCATCTGTGCATTCACGCACTCAGCAGGTCAGTCGGCATCAAGCCGTGGTCGAGTGAAAGTCGTACCTGCGCTAGTTTAGTGTTTGTGGCCGTTTGAAATGTGTACTGCAATAGAAAACCCCGCCAAATGTGAAGTGCGTGCTGTTATAAGGTTTTTTACAGCCAAAGGATATTCTGCAGCAGCTATTCATCGTGAACTTTGTGCCGTGTACGGACCAAGAGTTATGAGTGAAGGAGTGGTCCGTGAATGGGTACGTTTATTTAAAAGTGGACGAGAAAACGTTCATGATGAAGAGAGGAGTGGTAGACCATCATTGGTCACGGACGAACTCGTTCAGACAGTTGATGCAAAAGTTCGTGAAAACCGACGTTTCACAATGTCGGAGTTGTCTACTGATTTTCCACAGATTTCTAAGACTCTCTTGTACGAGATAGTGACAGCAAGATTGGGTTACCGTAAGTTCTGTGCACGATGGGTGCCCAAAATTCTTACCGACCACCACAAAACTCAAAGAATGGCCTCTGCATTAGACTTTCTGTCACGTTATGAGGCCGAAGGTGAACCATTGTTAAACAGAATCGTGACCGGGGACGAAACCTGGATTAAGTACGTGAACCCTGAGGCAAAAGAACAATCAAAGATGTGGGCACATTCAAATTCGCCTACCAAACCAATAAAAGCCCGACAAGATTTTTCTGCCCGAAAATTGATGGCAACGGTGTTTTGGGATGCAAAAGGGGTGTTGTTGGTTGAATTCATGGAACGTGGGACGACCATTAATCAAGACGTGTACTGTGAAACACTAAAACAATTACGACGGGCTATACAGAACAAACGCCGTGGTATGCTGACTTCCGGTATCGTTTTTTTGCACGATAACGCCCGTCCTCACTCTGCTCGCAGAACAACAGCCCTTCTTGAGTCCTTCAAGTGGGACGTTGTCAACCATCCACCTTACAGCCCAGATCTGGCGCCAAGCGATTATCACCTCTTCATGCATATGAAGAAATGGCTCGGGTCCCAGCGGTTTGATGACGACGAAGAGCTCAAAGATGCGGTCACAGGCTGGCTCCAGGCACAAGCGGGTGATTTTTATGCAGAAGGAATTTCAAAGCTTGTGAACAGATACGATAAGTGCCTCAATCGTTATGGAAACTATGTAGAAAAATAGTGCAAAGATGTAGTTGTAAGATGTATATATTAAAATATTTTTATTTAACTTGGTGAATTTCTTGCAATCAACCGGAGGTTACTTTCTGAACGGCCCTCGTACATAGTACCTGAGAGAAAGTAAAATTGAATTATATTTAAAAAAGCAAGTAAAGTTAATAAAAGAAATTTAAACTTCACCTATTTCCTTTCTTCTGACTTCTCTCATCTCTAACCTCCTCTTTTGCCTTTCACCATAATTTCTTCTCATCTTATGTGCAACATCAAAACTCTCAGTTGTAAGAATGTTTTACACCAAGCTTGTATTTATCTCTGGAGCTGTAGCAGCACCACCATCATTCTTCATCCTCTGGGATATCTGAGCAAAGCATTTAGTTAATTAATATTAATTTCAGTAGTTACACAAATCAACAATTTAACAGTTACTCCTTTTTTTTTAATTTTTCTACCCCATGCCAAATAAATTACTTGATGAGAAGTGTTCATTTTTACTTTCTCTACTTGGCACATAGTACAAGTTAACTAAAAATTTGACATTGAGATTTCATTGGAAATACACATTTTAGAGTTCCCTGAATCCAAAAAAAAAAAAAAAAAAAGCATTGTGTGCATGCATTTGTGTGTGTGTGTGCGTGTGTGAGTAATATATCATGTTATTTATGAACGCTCTTTAACTGCTGTGGTTCTCAGCGTCCCATGAATGGCCGCTTAATTTTGCTCAGAGGCCTCTCAATCAGGCTTGAGGTTCTTTTACATGCCGTAAATCTACGACACAGGACCAACAGCTTTACTTGCCTTCCGAAGGAAGCCATGCTAAGGATTTTTACGCCCGAAAAAAATCCATCGTCCTCCGCGGGTTTGAACCCACGACCTTAGGTATATGAAGTCAGCATGGTAACCATTACACCATGGAGGGCTATAATGTGTGTGAGTAAGAGTGTTTATGAATGTGAGAGTGAGAGAGTGTGTGTCTGTATGTGTGTGTGTGTGTGTGTGTGTGTGTGTGAGTGTGTAAGAGTGTGAATGTGTGCATGAACACAAACTTGAAAGTTCAAGTTCAACATCTTCTGGTGATACGACAAAAAGATTTTTTAAGAAAATCCTCTACCCCATATTACCCTTTATATGGAAAAATTTCAAACAATTTAATTTTCTTAAAAATGACTCGTAATAATTTTCATTTAAATACTGCATATTAAAGATACTTTTATGGCAAATAATATGTAAACCTTGAATATTAGGAATAGCAACTGAAGTCCACTTCATTCTAAATGACTTTTGCATAACTGGTAAACCCTCAGGGATAGACAAAATTATCACACAAAAAAGTGTAGAACTCTGATGCGTTCCATTCACATGACTTTCTCTACATCTCTGTAACAATGCATGACACTTATGGTGACTAACAGCAGTGGAGAAAAGTCGCATTTCCAAACTGGAGTCGAACAAAAACATGCTTTGAATCTTGTTACAAGATATGTTTAAGGTTGTGGCTCTACATTAAAATTGATATTTTAAGACAACTAGGTTATTATTCATTCCATTTTTACTTTCTTTATATGTACCACGTACACAGAATGTAGAAACGAAAGGGAGCTTTATTTATGGATGCTCTTTAACTACTATGGTTCTCAGCATCCCATTCTATATTGGGCGTGAAAAATCACTTAATTTTGTTCAGAAGCATTTTTATCAGCTTTGAGGTTCTTTTATGTGCCATAAACCTACAACACGAGACCTACAGCTTTGCTTCCCTTCCAAAGGAAGCCATGCTAAGGATTTTTATGCCCAAAAAAAAAAAAAAAAAAAAAAAAAAAAAAAAAAAAAAAAAAAAAAAAAAAAAAAAAAAAAAAAACAACAACAACAACAACAACAACAACAACAACAACAACAACAACAACAACAACAACAACAACAACAACATTGTCCTCTATGGGATTTAGGAAAAGGTCATTGGTATTTAACTTTAGTATCTCCCAAGGATGTGACACTAAGATTTTCACTCCTAACTCCTTTTAATTGGAAATTTTTTTGAAATTTTTGATTTCTCAAAAATGGCTTTAATGATTTAGATTTAAATATTGT
This sequence comes from Hymenopus coronatus, assembly GCA_030762935.1. Lineage (NCBI taxonomy): Eukaryota > Metazoa > Arthropoda > Insecta > Mantodea > Hymenopodidae > Hymenopus > Hymenopus coronatus. The sequence continues at coordinate 52,633,487 of CM060889.1, read as the reverse complement.
ACATTAAAGATATTTACATGTCAAATAAAATATATATCTTGAATTCTCTGGGAATGCCTCTGTAGGTCTCTTTATTTTGGATGAATGTAGTTTAATTCTGTTTTAGCTGGTAAACCACAAGAAAAAGACAAAAACTTATTAGACAAAAAATGTAGTACCCATTAAAACACATAATTTGTATCATATACATTATTTTTGTAGAGCACACCATTTCTGAGATATTCCTTGTTATTGGTTTCAGCTTTAAAATACTTTTCTCATACACAAATTTGTCAACTCCTGGTCATACAAACGAAGGAACTTCAATCGCATAGCAACCAGCTTTTAAAATTTGACTATTGCTTTAGCCTAATGTACTCCCTTATTTCCCTTCTACTTACAAGTAAGTAGTAAGACTATTTTTGTTAATTTTATCTTGATTAGAATGAAGTAAATAGAAGAATAATCTTGTTAATAATTTGTAACAGAGCTGTAGATGAAGTCATGTGAATGGAACACATTAGATGTTTTTTTTTATCTTGTACTTATCTAAAATATTAACAATACAGTGTTTTTAAAATTGAAATATTGATTTTTTTCAACCTCAATTTTGCATTTTTCCATAATATAGTTAGTTATTCCTTTGTGTTAAAATACCTTAATGATTTTGAATTATTTTTATCTCATTAATTCATTAATTTTCTTCTTAATATTTTGTACTAAAATTGTCTACAATTTAAAAATAATCCTAATGTTTCTTTTGTTAGTTTTTAGTTATAAAATTGTTTTAAAGTTCAATTTTTGTAAGGTTAATTTTAAAAAAATTTCCACATTACTCATGGGGGTATTTCTATCTAGACCCTTCAGTAAAGCTTGAACCATGGGTATAAGGATCCCAAACATAGTCCTGACTTTTATTTATAATGCTACACTGAATACTATAATAGTAAGTGAATAGACATTTCAAGTTTCTACCATTTGGTAAAAACTTCCACAGACGATCCGGATTTGAAAGTGCTGAAAATATGTCCAGATTTTAAACCTGATAGATTGCTTGGTTTTGACTTCTTCTTGGGATCATTAGGGATTTGGCTTCACAGATCCTTTGACTACACGTTGTTGTCCTCCGAAGTCGCAGCCAAACCTCTACACAAATCATCCCTCTGCTATGCTAGTCAGCTTAGGCCCCTAAAAGTTTATAACAGTCTAGTAAGTAACTACAAAGTTTTAATGGCAGAATAACATAAATACCAAATCCGGATCGCATATGGAAGGTTGTGGCCTTATTTTAATCTCCAATTATTATGCCAGGTTAATAATGTTCCTATCGTCAAATGATGCCATTGCACCCTACAATCAAAATTTTTCTAATAAATCTGATATGGCACTTTATGCATTTACTATTTATACCTGATTTTCCACATTTTAGTTTTGGTATCAAAATCACTTTTAAACATAGATGCCTACCAAGTACCACCACCCATCACTAAAAAAAACAAAAATTGGTGCCCACACCTAAAGTAAATAATTATTTACAAATATCACCCACAGAGCTTTCTCTTCACAGTATGTGCTTGCAGCAAGGTAATGTATTTTTCACACACACCTCAAAAAAAAAAAAAAAAATGGTTCTGCTACACTATAATGATTTTGGTTTTATTACTAGAATGTGAATATCCATAACATTTGTTCCTGTATGGCCAGTAAAGACTAGATCCTCTCCACTGTTAAGTTTTTGGTAGAAGTTATGGGAATCATTATTTCTCAGATATTGTTCCGGGTCTAGACACTGTTTCCTTGCAAATTCAAACTGATCTTTGTCACTAAATGCCCCTGCAGCAGTTGTTGGTCCATCAATTCCATCAGTGCCCACACTAAGAAAAACTATATCAAAGTTATTTAGAACTGTCGTCCTTTGCTTATTTTCATCCATAATTTTAGCGAACACCATTGCAAGTTCTTGGTTTCTTCCACCCACACCTTTTCCTGTAACAGTGACAGTCGTTTCTCCTCCACCAATGAGACACAGGCCTTCCCTTGTGGTTAAAGTTGCCAGCGCTTTCATTAAGCCAACTTCAACATCTTTACAAATATTTTGTGATTCTTTCAACATTTCTTTGATTTGATCAGTTTGTTTTTCTGCAGATATCAAATTACAAATATTAGTGGTTAGAGCAGCATACTCTTTACCTATTTCAGAGACTGGTCCTTGTATTTCAGTTGAAAGAATTACAGTTGCGTATCCAAGAGCGTTGGCCTGTTGCGATGCTGCTGTTACAGCCATTACATTGGTCCCTATAAGCACATTCTCAACATGAGAAAACTCACTATGTTCTTTTGAACTTTGCTGTTTTTCATGCAGGATTTTAAGCACTGATGCTGGCATCTTGTCCTCGAGTCCATAATTTTGAACTATCTGCAAAGCTGCTTCTGGAGCATCATTGTTGATGACCGTGGGTCCACTTGCAATTAAATCCAAAGGATCACCAACTATGTCGGAAAGGATAAATGCTATTACTTTAGCTGGATATGCAATTTTTGCCAACCCTCCTCCTTTCAACAGAGAGAGCTTCTTCCTAACAACATTCAGTTCTTGAATACTAGCACCAGCAGAAGCCAGGAGTTGAACCACTAGTAACTTCTCGTGCAGTTGAATTGGTGGTTTTGGTAAAGGAAGGAGTGCTGAACCTCCGCCTGATATAAGCACTATCAGAATATCTCCTTCCTCTAACTTTTCTGTCAAATGTTTAATTTGCACTGCTGCATTTAAAGCCATATCGTCTGGTAAATTATTTTTAGCACCAGCCTTTACTTGTAGTACGCTACTTTGCCCATTTGATTCAGATATTCCTTTAGGCACACTTATTATACCTGCCACCAAATGTTCCTTTAAGGCTGGTTCAATTTCAAACGCCATTCCCAAGACAGCCTTGCCAAAACCCACCAAGTAGCAATTTCTATGCAAGTTATATGTTTTACCTCTTACGTTCAATACATCTGATTGAATTTCGACAGCCTTTTTAATTAACTGCTGAGGTTTTACAGACTTCAGCGATTTTTCATATATAGCTCGCATGTCACTTTTTATTTTACTTGAATGCATTCTGGAAAAGATGTTGGAGTTATATCTCAAGCTGAGAATCATACGAATAAAGAGATCATAGTTTCTTATCATTATTTATATTTACAATCACTAAAACAGTTTTTACGTTTAATAATAACTGTATAGGTTAAAATCGTCTAAACAACATGCAGTTTCGCCACAGTTCAAAATTGAACTGACATAAGATAACCAATGTAACAGCACAAAAATTACTAGATTGTATTAGAATTTCGACAAATTATTTATCTATCGGTACAAATTAGGACATTAACAAGAACCTATAAATATAACATGTTTCTAAGTAGGTATTAGATGTATAATTTAATTTGGGTAGAAGTATCTTTACAAGAGCAACTATAGTTGTATGTTGACAGGGTTGGTGGCCATAGTTTTGCTATATTTATATTATCCCAACTAGCTTTTGTATGGTAGTCACTTCTTTCACTGTGATTGGTCAATTGATGCGGCAGACGAGTCAACATTTCGTGTTGGACGAAGCAAGCGTGTGAGAACAGTGAATCATTGAAAACGTGAAATGACTTGGCCGTGATCAACTAGCTGTGTCAGCTGTTTCGCTGTATAATCTCTTACGATCTTGTGGATTTGCCTTCGTGATATTTACTAACATATGAAGCCAGCATGCAAGTCACGTGACCAGTTTAACGGCTAACTGTCCTCTTGAGTATAAATTTTCATTGTGTTTATATGTTTTAAATGTCGTAAAATATAATCACAATATAAAATAAAAGCAGCTCTTACTTAACTTATGACAAGACGTAAACATATCAAATAATTTATTAAATTATAAATACACGTTTTTTCAAAAAATAAATAAAGGAATATATGTACCATCTACAGATAATAATGTACATATTAATAACATGTTAAAAGAATGAGTGACATCATATTTCTCGAAATGATTTTAGAGAATATGTTTCTTGGAAATATCATACTACAGTAAATAGCCAGAACTTTCCTGCATTAGAGCAAGTTTAGATTGAAATTTAAAGGACCGTGTGAAAATGATTTGCATATTGTCTATTATACATTTAAGTACTCTTTTTAAGGGGCCTGGGAGCAAAATTGCAATTTTCTATATTTCTGTACAGATTTTTCTGAAAGCTTTTCTGTGATTGCATCATTATTATGTTAATGTGAGCACCAAATTTCATTCAAAATGAATAATTACTTTGCGATACAAATCATTTCATAAATGTTATTATGTAAATAATATATTGCATAGTTAAAATGCCCCACACGCCTCAAAATTTGAGAAAATTGGGAGGCATTTTCTGAATTGGAGCTTTGAAGCATAAGCAAAAACTTTTAAGGGTATAATTCAATAACATTGATTATTGAATTAATATACTTTTTAAAAAATTGTGGTTGTTTACATCTCCTTATTTCGAGATTTTTAACTATTTTAGAGTAATTGAAAATCTTGGAGGTTAATTTAGGAGTACAATCCAATGAATTGAAAGACATTATGGTGTAGCACGTTATCAATTCTGTCGCTTGGTTTTTTCTGTTTCGAAGATTTTGGCACAAAATAGCTGTCTAATCTTTTGAAAATGTCTGTAGCCCAGATGATTGTTTTGTGTTTTTTCACTTTCAGTGTGACTTTTCGGGGGGGGGTTACTTAACGTCCTTTTAACCTGTTTGGCCCTTGGACATTAGTCGACATTCGTTTTCAGGATAAAAAAAGAAATAAAATAAATACAAGCCTTATGTGATAACTCACCCTAAGCAAGATTCGAACTCGCGACTATCGTTTACATCCAATCTTCCACCATATGAAATGTCTAACACTTACGCATTTTACATTCGAACTCGTGCTCATTTTCCCCTCTTTTTATAAAAGATCATTCCTGCGAATATATTTCCTGACAGGCACCCTTTTTCTCTTGGACGTTTTGAACACTTCATACACTCTCGATAGTTTACGACGACAAACTCTACACTGAGAAAAAGGAATCACTCGTATTTGAATTCAACTAGCTGGAGTTTCTTTCTTTCTGTTTGTTCTCATCAATTGTTACCAATATGCGTCAAAGGTAAACAACTGACAAACGAAATGACACGAACTCGAACGAAACAAGTAAATAAAAGAACAGCGCCAGGCAATTTTTCGCATTTTTACTATCTCTATACGCACAATGTACATAGTGTATACAGAAGGTATTGCATTCCAGCCAAAAAATCTTATGTGTTCCATTCACATGCCTTTCTCATCATCTCTGAAAGTTATGCTTCTACTTACTTCATGCTAATCGAGAAAATATTAGCAGAAATATTCTTATTATTTGCTTCCTTGTAAGTAGAAGCGAAATAAAGGAGTACCATAGGTTAAAGTGATAGTCAAAAGCTGGTTGCTATGTGACGAAATTCCTTTGTTTGTATGGACACTCAGAGAAAGCAACCGTGTCATCTGCCTGCAAATTCTCAAGTCACACCTACGCAGACCTGAAAGATAAAGAAGGGAAACGAGCCGTGATAGATATGCAGCCTAAGCGGCGAAAACCACGGAAAACCCAATCCCGAATGCCAGCCCCAGACAAAACGCCTGAACCACCAGACACGTTCCTTAAGGACCTTATATGGTCCTTATCCCGGACTCAAGTGTGTACCTACTGACTGGAAATATGTAGTACATGCTGCTGTTAACGACATCATTCCTACAGATGTGAAACAGCGGCGACATGGGATGCGTACAAATGACAATTATGGTTTAGAACAAAACCAGACACTCTACAACATATGTTGAGCCAGATATGGCGCTGGGTAGTGCACCAAGTGACAATAATGGGGAGAACAGAGCAATCGTGTCGCCCATTAGAATTATGCTTCTACGGGTTCCCGGAAAACCACTTTCGCTACGAGGTAGTTTTATTTTATATTGGAGGTAAACTGTGATGTCACAAAGTGGAGTTAATACGTTTGTTGCTTTCCTTCGATTCTGGACAGCTTTACAGCGTGGGCTGGTGGAAAATAAGTCTCATCATTTAGTTAACATTTAAAAAAATCTGATGTGTATCATTCACATGACTTTCTCCATATCCCTGCAACAAATACTTCTTAAAAAGCTTATACTTCTATTTACTTTATGCTAATCAGAAAAAGAAAAAAAAGCAGAAATAGTCTAATTACTCGCTTCCTTGTAAGTAGAAGCGAAATAAGGGACAACCGCAGGTTAAAGTGATAGTCAAAAGCTGGTTGCTATGTCAATGAAGTTCCTTTGCTTATATGGATAGGAGTTGACAAGTTCCTGTATGAGAAAAGTATACGTTTTTCATAGCAGAAACCAAAAATAAGGAATGTCACAAAAACGACGAACTCCACGAAAAAAATGTATATAACATACATTGTGTGCTTTAATGTGCTCTACATTTTTTGTGTAGTAAATTTTTGTCCATCTCTTACGGTTTAGCAGTTATTCAAAATTTAGTAAAATTCATCCAGAATAAACTACTCTTCCGAGGCTATTCCCAGAAAATTCAAGATATACATTTTATTTGTCAGGTAAATATGTTTAATATATGAAATTGTAATCAAAATCGTTAGAGCCATTTTTGAAAAAAACAAAATTTTCGAAAAACGTTCCATGTAAAGGGTAGTTGGGGTGGGGGATTTTTCTCAAAATCTTCGTGTCGCATCCCTGGAAGATACTAAACTTAAATACCAAGTTTGGTATTTTACCGACTTTTCGTTTTTGAGTTATCGTGTTCACAGACACACGGACACACACACACACGGACCTTTTTGTGAAAATGCTTTTTTACTTTCTCCATACGCACTATGTACATAGTGTATAGAGAAAGTATTGCACTCCACCAAAAAATCGATACCGAGATTTCACCGGAAATATATGTTTTAGGGCCCCCAATATCCAAAAAACCTACAACCTACAACCAGCTTTTGACTATCACTTTAACCTACGGTTGTCCCTTATTTCGCTCCTACTTACAAGGATGCGAGTAATAAGACTATTTCTGCTATTTTTTTTTTTTTTTTTTTTTCTGATTAGCATAAAGTAATTAGAAGTATAAGCTTTCTAAGAATTATTTGTTGCAGGGATATGAAGAAAGTCATGTGAATGGTACACATCAGATTTTCCTTTTTCTTGGTTTCAGCTTTGAAAAACATACTTTTCTCGTAGAGGAATTTGTCAACTCCTGTCCATACAAACAAAGGAACATCCGTCACATAGCAACCAGCTTTTGGCTTTCTGCTAATTTTTCTCGAGAAGCATGAAATAAATAAAAGGTAAGCTTATAACAATAATAATTTTGAGAGATATAGAGAAAGTCATGTGAATGGAACACATCAGATTTTCCTTTTTCTTGGTTTCAGCTTTGAAAAACATACTTTTCTCGTAGAGGAATTTGTCAACTCCTGTCCATACAAACAAAGGAACATCCGTCACATAGCAACCAGCTTTTGGCTTTCTGCTAATTTTTCTCGAGAAGCATGAAATAAATAAAAGATAAGCTTATAACAATAATAATTTACAGAGATATAGAGAAAGTCATGTGAATGGAACACATCAGATTTTTCTGTACTTGTTATCTGACTTAGAGTAAGCTTTGAAGCTGTTTCCATCGTTCGCACACAGGTTACGTCATAGCGTAGCATTCGTAGCTGGCGCTTTCTATTGCAAGAATCGTCTTCTTTCCAATTTTCTGGTCAAATCGACTTCGATTGAACTTGTCAGCCTCCATAAAGAAGTGCGAACTGATGCATGCCACGATTACTTCGGTAAAATGTTCAGAAAGTTTGAAACACGTTTTGTATTTCATCCAAACCGAGTCAGGTGGCTCTGGCATCGGGACGTCCAGGTTCGCTCCCCGTTGACTGTGCACTTTGGCCCTGGGTTTTTCCGTGGATTTCCTGGGGCCGCTAAGGCGAATGCTTGTGTATTAGCCGGTCCCCACGGCCACGCTCGCTAAAGCGTCTCGCTTTGGTGCTTCGTGGGCAGGGGATCGTGGGTTCGAGTCCCGCCTTGGGCATGGGTGTTATATGTTTGTGCAATGTGTATATGTTTGTAAAAGAAACAGTAAAACCAGTAATCAGTAAAACCTACGGGGGGAAATGTAAATAGGGATACAGTACCGGAGTACTGTTACTGTTTAAAAAAATAAGTGCTGTATATCTCCAACAGTTCCTTTTCATTTCATTTCCCTTCTTCATCTTTCAGGTGTGTCTTGAGGCTTTGCAGGCAGATGGCACTGTTGTTTGCTCCGAGTGATACTTTCTTCCCGCTGGTTGCGCTGATTGAGGCTAGGTGCCGTTGTAGTGGCTTCTCAAACGGGAAGACATCTTTATTCTCGGTTGTTACTTTCTCTACACGTACTATGTACATAGTGTATAGAGAAGGTATTGTAATGCATCCAAAAATTCGATACCGAGATTTCACCGGAAATACATGTTTTGGGTCTCTGAATTAAAAAAAAAAAAATTCTGGAAAAAGGTCCGAGTGGGTGTGCGTGTATACGTGTAACTGTATATGTGTGTGTGTGGAGAGAGCATAGCTCAAAAACGAAAAGACCGTTAACTACCCAACTTCGTATTTAAGTTTGGTATCTTGCAAGGATGCGACATGAAAATTTTCAGGAAAATCTCCCACCCCCAACTACCCTTTACATGAAACATTTTTCGAAATTTTTTACTTTCTCAAAAATGGCTCTAACGATTTTGATTAAAATATCGTATACTAAAGATATTTACCTAACAAATAATATGTATATTTTAAATTTTCTGTGAATAGCCTCTGAAGACTACCTTATTCTGGATGAATTTTACGGAATTTTGCAATGCTACTAAACCGTAAGAGATGGACCACACAAAAAATGTAAAGCAAATTAAAACACACAGTTTATGTTATATATTTTTTTTCGTGCAGTTGATTTTTTTTTTTTTTTTCCCTTGCTTTTGGTTTCAGATTTTATTTGTGATGTGAATATCTTTAGTATACGGGGTTTTAATCAAAATTGTTACAGCCATTTTTGAGTAAATCAAAAATGTCCATGTAAAAGGTACTAGGGGGGGGGTATTTTATTGAAAATCTTTGTGTTGTATCCTTGGAAGATATTGAACTTAAATATTAAGTTTGGTATTCTACAGACTATTCGTTTTTGGGCTATGCTGTCCACACACAAACACACACGGACCTTTTTCTAAAAATACTTTTTTCGGACTTAGGGAACCTCAAAACATTCCCGACTAAATCTTGGTTTCTAATTTTTATTTTGAATGCAATACCTAGTCTATCCACTAGGTACATTATACATATAAGCTAGAGAAAGTAATAAAATAAGGATGGCCATCATAAAAGTGTATTTTTGGACCTGTGGTTAACGTTTTGATAGCTTTTTGTTTTGTTTGTTTTGTTTTGTTAGAGTAAAAAGTATAGATTTTGTTGCTTAGTAACTACAAACTAAATCGTCACTGATTATTATAATAGTAGATAGGTAATGGTATATTATTTAACCAGGTGCAAAATTCGAGCTATATTAATGAGTGGGTTAAGTCAGATCAGAGAATGATCTAAGACCCACGAGTTAATAAAACTACTCTTGCACTAAGTTGAATACAATACTTTATGTATGTTTATTTAAGGAAATACGTAGTTAATGCAGGAAATAATTATAATATGGCATATTCAATCTTATTTCAGTGAACCATTTTAATTCTATATCTATTCATGTCGTGAATTTGATTACTGTAACCATTTTAGTTAATTAAAATCAATAAATCGCCATTTTCGATAATGGGTGTTAACATTATGGAGGATTTTTACCGAATAATGCAGACTCTGTTTTTGGTGGTAAAATTGAATGTGATGTATTGATACGCTTAACCAGATGTATGAAGAAGCTGGTGTTAGCAGTGTAACAAATGAGTTGGTCGAAAAAATATCAGTTCATGTGATAATATGGATCTTAAAGTTAATGTTAAAAATCTTACAAATTGCCAGACTATTATAAATTCCCCTTAGACTTTTCTTGTGTGGTTTATGGTTGAACTCATACTTAACCTAACATTTATAATTTGTTTTCATGTATGATTAGTTGGCAATACTCAGTAGCAAAATGTCTTCTATTTTTCAAGACTTTCTATTATACTCGACGGAATCAATTTACTAAAAATCTTATGTGTTCCATTTACATGACTTTTTCACAATCTCTGCAACAAATTATTTTTAAAAAGCTTATGTTTCTATTTACTTCATGCTAATCGAGAAACAATTAGCAGAAATAGTCTTATTACTTGTTTCCTGTAGGTAGAAGCGAAATAAGGGAGAAGCATAGGTTAAAGTGACAGTCAAAAGCTGGCTGTAATGTGACTGATGTTCCTTTGTTTGTATGGACAGGAGTTAACAACTTCCTGTATGAGAAAAGGTGAAACCAAAAAGAAGGGATATCCCCAAAACGATCATCAACGAAAAAAATGTATGTAACATAAATTGTGTGTTTTAACGTGCTCTACATTTTCTGTGTGGTACGTTTTTGTCCATCTCTTACGGTTTAGCAGTTATGCAAAATTCCGTAAAATTCACCCAGAATAAAGTAGTCTTTAGAGGCTATTCCCAGAAAATTCAAGATATACATTTTATTTGTCATATAAGTATCTTAAATGCAAGAGATTTTAATCAAAATCGTTAGAGCCAAAATTGAGAAAATCAAAATTTTCAAAATTTGTTCCATGTGAAGGGAAGTTGGGAATGGGGGGATTTTTCTCAAAATCTTCGTGTCGCATCCCTGGAAGATACTAAACCTAAGTACCAAGTTTTGGGGTTATGCTGTCCACAGACACACACACACGCACACACACAGGGACCTTTTTCCAAAAAATCTTTTTTTTTTTATTCAGATGGACCCGAAACATGCATTTTCGGTGAAATCTCGACAACGAATTTTTGGGTGCATTATAATACCTTCTCTATCCCTATATACATTGTACATATGGGGCTAGAGAAAATAAACATATCTTTTCGGACCCCAAAACAAATATTTCCGGTGAAATCTCATCAAATTTTTGGGTGCATTACTATACCTTCGTTGCCCTCCGTGGTGTAATGGTTACCATGCTAACTTCATATGGAGGACGATGGGTTTTTTCGGGCGTAAAAATCCTTAGCATGGCTTCCTTCGGAACGGAAGTAAAGCCGTTAGTCCCGTGTCGTAGATTTACTGCACGTAAAAGAACCTCAAGCCTGATAGAGAGGCCTTGAGCAAAATTAAGTGGTCTTTCACGCCCAATATAGAATGGACACAGAACCACAGTAGTTAAAGAGCGTCCGTAAATAAAACGCCATTTCCATTTTACAATACATTCTATATCCCTATGTACATTGTACCTATGGGGCTAGAGAGAACGTAAAAAACTGATGTGTTACACTCACATGACTTTCTCTAGCTCATCTACAAACTTCATACATAAGATTCTTCTTCTTTCTGCACGTTGCTAATCGAGGTACTCATTAGCACAATGTTCTGATTACTTAGTTCCTTATAAGTAGGAAGAAAATAAGGGAATACACTAGGCTAAACCAATAGTCAAATGTTTTAAAAGCTGTCGTTATTCGACTGTCATTACAAATCACTTCTTTTCTTGGCCAGGAGTAGAACAAAAGAAAAACGGACACTCCCGTCTGAGAAAAGCATAAGTACTTCACAACTGAAACTAATAACAATGAATACCTCGAAAACGGTAACCTCCACGAGAAAAATGTATATGACATAACTTGTGTATTTTAACAAGATCTACATTTTTGTATAGTAAGTTTTTGTCTATCTCTTACGGTTTACTAGTTATGCCAAACTAAGCAAAACTCATCCAGAATAAACAGGTCTTCAGAAGATATTCCCAGAAAATTCAAGATATTTTATTTCTTAGGTAAATATTCTTTAATATATGGTATTTTAATCAAAATCGTTAGAGCCATTTTTAAGAAAATCAAAATTTTCGAAAAAAGTTCCATGTAAAGGGTAGTTTGGGGTGGGGGGATTTTTCTCAAAATCTTCGTGTCGCATCCCTGGAAGATACTAAACTTAAATACCAAGTTTGGTGCTTTAGCTACTTTTCGTTTTTGAGTTGTCGTGTTCACAGACACACTGACACACGGACACACACACACACACACACACACACACACACACACACACACGGAGCTTTTTGTGAAAATGCTTTTTTTGGATACAGGGGACATTAAAACATATATTTCCGGTGAAATCTCGGTATCAAATTTTTGGGTAGAATACAATACTTCTCTATCCCTATGTACGTTGTACATATAGGGCTAGAGAAAGTAAAACATTGTAAAGTGAAATATTTATTCCTTAATAATCATGACGTAATTTATAATGTGCTTTGTAACACGTTGCTATGTGAAAATACATAACGACGTGTTATTTACTTTCTACGAAAATAAACAGAAGCTTTGCAATAGAAAAGTATCAACTGATGGCCTGCTGTAGAAACGGAAGTAGATAAAATAATTTTACTAGTCCCAAAGAATCTCAAAGCACCTGTAATCTCTGGCAAAGTTTCAATGAGACTAAGCTCCAGGAATGTTTTTGTGAAGTTAACTGTTGTTTCATAAAATACAAGTGTACTGTGAAAACGAAGTTAACAACGAAACTTGTAATTGGGGCAAACTTTGTAATAGAGGCCGCACTCTTAACTACCGGAAGTTTTGTAGATGATACTAACTTTGAAAGTGAACCTAAAGGAGATTTTTAAGAGGTTAAATCCAAGACTAGTTAAATCATTAATTCGTTATACCACGCAAAGAAAATAAGCTTCTATTCGTGTTATTTCACATTTTTTTTACTTCCTCTACACGTACTATGTACATGGTGTATAGAGAAGGTATTGTATTGCACCTAAAAATTCAGTACTGATATTTCAGCGGAAACATATGTTTTGGGACCACCTAAATCTAAAAAAAGATGATGTGTTCCATTCACATGACTTTCTCTACATTTCTGCAACAAATTATTGTTAAAAAGCTTATACTTCTATTTACTTCATGCTAATCGAGAAAAAATTAGCAGAAATAGTCCTATTACTTGCTTCATTGTAAGCAGAAGCGAAATAAGGAAGTACCATAGGTTAAGGTGATAGTCTGGTTGTTATGTGACTGAAGTTCCTTTGTTTTCATGGACACGAGTTGACAAATATTTGTATGAGAAAAGTACAAGTTTTTCAAAGCTAATCCAAAAACAAGGAATATCTCAAAAACGACCAACTCCACGAAAAAAATGTATATAGCATAAATTGTGTGTTTTAAAGAACTCTACATTTTCTAGTGTTTAGGTTTTTGTATATCTCTTGTGGTTTAGCAGTTGGGCCAAATTAAGCAAAATTCATCCAGAATAATCAGGTCTTTAGAAGCTATTCCCAGAAAATTCAAGATATACATTTTAGTTGTGATATAAATGGCTTTAATATGTGGGATTTTAATCAAAATCGTTAGAGCCATTTTTAAGAAAAACAAAATTTTCGAAAATATTTTCATGTAAAGGGTAGTTAGGAGTGGGGGGATTTTCTTGAAAATCTTCGTATCGCATTCTTGGAAGATAAACGGTCTTTTCGTCTTTCAGCTATGCTGCCCACAGACACATACACACAGAAGTCACAGACCCGGCCATTTTTCTAAAAATGATTTTTTTTTTTATTCAGGGGGTCTCAAAAGATATATTTCTAGTGAAATCTCGGTATTGAATTTTTGGGTGCAATACAATACCTTCTCTATACACTATATACATAGTACGTATAGAGAAAGTAAAAAGGAATTTTAAGAAAAAGTCTGTATTTCTGTGTGTGTGTGTGTGTGTGTGGGTGTGTGTGGGCAGCATAGCTCAAAAACGAGTAGTTGGTTAAATACCAAACAACTAGCTTTTGACTATCACTTTAACCTATGGTATTCCCTTATTTCGGTTCTACTTACAAGGAGGCAAGTAATAAGACTTGTTCTGCTAATTTTTTTCTGATTAGCATGAAGTAAATAGAAGAATAAGCTTTTTAAGAATAAATTGTTGCAGAGATGTAGAGAAAGTCATGTGAATGGTACACATCAGATTATTTTTTTCTCACACAAGCCGTGTGTAGGACAGGAGTTGGATAGGTAGTCAGATTGAAAAATTCCGGGAAACATGTGTGTCAATTGAAAAATTCAATGATAGCACAGTGGCAGAATAACCGGCTAGAGATGGGAGATCGGTGGTTCAAATCCCAGCTATGGCATTGAATTTTTCAGTTTGCCTCTACATATCCAACTCCTTTTTTTACACACGGCTTGTGTAAAAAACAATAAAATTAATCCAAGTATGGAAATAGTTACAGTTGGTCAAATTCAAACTTATGCGCGTTGTTTTTCTGGAAAAAAGCAAAGGCCAGTGCACCACTGAGACCTCCCTTTCACAGAGTATATCAGAGACAAACAGCGGTTAGTATAGCAATAGCGCGGTAATGAGCTTTTCGATTGTCACTTAGGTTGCGCTCGTTTCAAATCCCCGTACAAACATCCCCCCAAAAACAGATGAATGGCATACATTTGGGGGGTACCCAATTATAATTGTTCGTTCTTTTTATAAAGTTTAAATATATGTCCACCTGCAATTATAGCAACTCGGGGAAGTTTTATCAGTGGCGTACTGCAATAAATCTTCAATCCCTTAATTATAATTTTCTTGTTATTTATTTTCTTAATTGCAAACATCTATGAACCTAAATACCATAAATGTTCTTATCAAAGAGATCCAAAAACAAACTTCCAACAGAGCCTCCTTAAAACACAGCTTAATTCAAACTGTTGCACCTCATCAATTTTTACTTTCTCTACACGTACTATGTACATAGCGTATAGAGAAGGTATTGTATTCCACCCGAAATTCAATACCGAAATTTCACCGGAAATGCATTTTTTGGGCTCCCCTGAATAAAAAAAAACCTTTTTAGAAAAAGGTGCGTGTGATGTGTGTCTGTGCTTGTGGACAGCATAGCTCAAAAACGAAAAGACGGTGAAATGCCAAACTTGGTATTTAAGTTTGGTATCTTCCAAGGGTGCGACATGAAGATTTTTAAGCAAATCTCACCACCTTTAACTACCCTTTACATGGGAAAATTTTCGAAATTTTGTTTTTCTTAAAAATGGCTCTAACGATTTTCATTAAAATACCACATATAAAAGCCATTTCTATCACAAATATAATGTATATCTTGAATATTTTGGGAATAGCTTCTAAAGACCCGTTTATTCTAGATGAATTTTGCTTAATTTGACATAACTAGTAAACCGTAAGAGATGGACAAAAACATACCACACAAACAATGTACAGCACGTTAAAACACACAATTTATGTAATATACATTTTTTTCGTGGAGTTGATCATTTTTGAGAAATACCTTGTTTTTGGTTTCAGCTTTAAAAAAACTTATACTTTTCTCATACAATAATTTGTCAACTCCTGTCCATACAAACAAACGAACTTCAATCAGATAGCAACCGCTATTGACTATCACTTTAACCTTTTTCGATTCTACTTAAAGGACGGAAGTAATAGGACTATTTGTGCTAATTTTTTTCTCGATTAGCATGAAGTAAATAGAAGCAGGAGCTTTTTAACAATAATTTGTTGCAGATATGTAGAGAAAGTCATGTGAATAGAACACAAAAGGTTTTATAATAAAAAAATCTGATGTGTTACACTCACATGACTTTCTCTAGCTCTTCTACAAACTTCTTATATAAGATTATTCTTCTTTCTGCACCTTGCCAATCGCGGTACTCATTAGCACAATGTTCTTATTACTTAGTTCCGTATAAGTAGGAAGAAAATAAGGGAATACACTAGGCTAAACCAATAGTCCAATGTTTTAAAATCTGTCGTTATGCGATTGTCATTACAAATCGCTTCTTTTCTTGGCCAGGAGTAGAACAAAAGAAAAACGGACACTCCCGTCTGAGAAAAGTATAAGTACTTCACAACTGAAACTAATAACAATGAGTACCTCGAAAACGGTAACATCCACGAGAAAAATGTATATGACATAACTTGTGTATTTAAAAAAAAAAAAAAAAAAAAAAAAAAAAAAAAAAAAAAAACCTACATTTTTTGTATAGCAAGTTTTTGTCTATCTCTTACGGTTTACTAGTTATGGCAAATTAAGCAAAATTCATCCAGAATAAACAGGTCTTTAGAAGCTATTCCCAGAAAATTCAAGATATACACTTTATTTGTTAGGTGAATATCTTTAATATATGATATTTTAATCAAAGTCGTCAGAACCATTTTTAAGAAAATCAACATTTTCGAAAAAAGGTCTGTGTAAAGGGTAGTTTGGGGTGGGGGGAATTTTCTCAAAATCTGCGTGTCGCATCCCTGGAAGATATTAAACTTAAATACCACGTTTGGTATTTTAGCTATTTTGAGTTTTTGAGTTATCGTGTTCACAGACACACGGACACACACAGGGACCTTTTTCTGAAAATGCTTTTTTTTTTTTTTTTTTTTTTCATACAGGGGGTCCTAAAATATATATTTCCGGTGAAATCTCGGTATCGAATTTTTGGGTGAAATACATACATTGTACATACGGGGCTAGAGAAAGTAAAAAAGAGCTAAAGTTATATGCTGTCAAATGTAACTCCATCAGTACCCAAGCGTGCCATCACACCGGTTATTTTACTTGGGTCCTCTCCATCCCAGGCACATTTGTCTGCAGTCGTGACGTTTGGATTTGAAAGGAAGTCCAATCAATTTCGCACCGCACTAACGATCACAGCTATTCAAGTCGCTTCAGTTGTGGTACCGTTGAAAGGGATATAAATATAGATTTGCGAATTAGAGGAAGAATGATACATGTAGCAAAATAATTCATTCAATAAAGGGTTAATAATCTGAACTTATATGATTGTTACAACCTTGCGTGCTACTCTCGCTGGAGCGCTTGCATTTTCGCGTTCTTAGAGATTGCTTGCAGAAGGTCTTCATTGTCCTCAAACTCATTTCACTCTTGGAAAGAAATCTCATTATTCCTGTAGAATCTTAGAATAGAGACAGCTCAAGGAGTCTACTATTCTTGCAGAAATGTGAACGCAAAGCCTGTCCTGAGCAGAATTCAACACGAAATGTCTCATCTTTGATCTTAGGGTTATCCTCCTTCTATTGTTTGACGATTTCCGGGAGGCAGGTTCTTTATTAATATCCAGTTGGATATAAAATGACAGTTGAATAATGCTTTCTTGGCCTACTTTTTACTTTCTCTACATAGTGAATAGAGAAGGTATTGTATTGCATGTTTTGGGTCCTCCTGAATCCAAACAATTCTGAAGTGTTGCATTCACATAACTTTCTCTATATCTCTGCATCAAATAATTGTTAAAAAGCTTAAGCTTCTGTTTACTTCATGCTAATTGGGAAAAATTAGCAGAAATACTTTGCTTCCTTGTAAGTAGAAGCAAAATAAGGCAGTACCATAGGTTAAAGTGACAGTCAAAACTGGTTGCTATTTGACTGAAGTTCCTTTGTTTGTTTGGATAGGAGTTGACAAATTCCTGTATGAGAAAAGTTTAAAGCTGAAAAGATTTCAGCTGAAATCAATAACAAGGAATATCTAAAAAACTATCAACTCCACGAAAAAAAATGTATATCACATAGATTGTGTTGTTTAACTTGCTCTACATTTTTTGTGTGGTAAGTTTTTATCAATCTCTTACGGTTTAGCAGTTATGCAAAATTCCGTAAAATTCATCCAGAATATAGTAGTCTTCAGAGGCTATTCCCAGAAAATTCAAGATATATATTGCATTTGTCAGGTAAATATATTTAATATAAGATATTTTAATCAAAATCGTTGGAGCCATTTTTGAGAAAATCAAAATTTTCGAAAAATGTTCCATGTATAGGGTAATTAGGGGTGGGGGGATTTCCTTGAAAAATCTTCGTGTCTCACATGCTTGGAAGATACCAAACTTAAAAACAAAGTTTGATATTTAACGGTCTTTTCGTTTTTGTGCTATGCTGCCCACAGACACACAGACACATACACGCACACACGCACAGATAGACACACACGGACATATTTCTAAGAAGGCTTTTTTTATTCAGGGGGTCTCAAAACATGTATTTCCGGTGAAATCTCAGAATTGAATTTTTGGGTATAATACAATATTTTCTCTATACACTATGTACATACTATGTGTAGAGAAAGTGAAAATAATAATTTATTTGAGAAGTAAAACGGTGGTCCCGGGTGTAAATTTACGGCACATGAAAGGACCTCAAGCCTGATAAAGAGGCCTCTGCGGTCTTCACCCCAACAAAGAATTGCACGCTAATAATTAAAGCAGTCAAAGAGCGTCCATAAATGTACATAAGTTTATTTACTTGTCGTTTTTACAATGAGAGCCGTTTGGAATATTTGTTTACAGTACCATTTAAACAACACAACTTGTGCCAGTTGCTAGAGGAGTACAAATTCTCTTCCGTTTTATTTCTTTATTTTACGAGGACCTTTTTCTTTCTTCTTCCTTTTTTCAACCTCCAATTGGCTATAAATAAAAGACAAGTCCATAGAAAACAATTATTTTATTGCTAAAAGTTTTATACACTTATGGTTACTTTTCAACATAATCACCGAAAAGATTGAGACATGTATCGTACCTGTGCACAAGCTTTGCAATACCCGCTTCAAAAAATGTTGCCACCAATGATTTCAAATGAGCATTGTCGTTGTTTTGAAGATCTTCGTTGGTTTGAAAGTGCTGCCCTCCTATCACGTCTTCAGTTCAGGGAAAATGTGAAAGTCGCTGGGTGACAGGTCAGGACTGTACAGCGAAATCATCGAAAATGTCCCATTGAAATTGTTCAAGGAGCCGATGGGTTGTGCCAACAGTGTGTGGACGAGCGTTGTCATGGATCAACGCAATTCCTGAAGTCAGCAATTCCTCTTTTTTTTTTTTTTTTTTTTAAATGCAGTTCCGGAGTCTGATCGGGACTCCGGCGCTGTATACCCTACTTTTTCAAACATATAACACCCATGCCCAAGGCGGGACTCGAACCCACGATCCCCTGCGCGAGACGCTTTGGCGAGCGCGGCCATGGGAACCGGTTTTTTTTGTTTTGTTTTTTTTTTTTAACAAAATACAGTCCCGGCGCTGTATTCCTTTTTTCTCCGTATTTTCCAGTTTCCTAAAACTCCTTAGTAGACCTTATTATTCTTAACGTTTTCCTTTTACATATACGTACACAAACATAGACACATTTACAAACACAGAAACACCCATACCCAAGGCGGGACTCGAACCTCTTCGTTTGTTTTGAATGACTCTCCGCGAACGTCGTAAAGTACGTACTGTCCACCCAACCCAAGAAGGCAAGATAGAGGAGTGCGTAACGTAAGCACTTATGTAAACACTTTTGCTGTCCACATGATGTTTATGCTCGACATCTAGACATGACAAGGACGCTAGGTTCATCTAAAATACACAGTGTTGTCACATAACTCACACTTAGGTAGAAGTCCAAGATCCGAGTCGGAGAAGTCCTCATCTTCGCTGCCGCTCTCTGCATTTAAATATTAAACCAAGAATAAAAGTAACAAAATATTATATAACTGAAGTACTATATGCCATAGCGCATGTTAGCAGCGAGAGCCAAATAATGCAAAGTACATCACTGCAGTTACTGAAACGAGCATTAGATCTGGCAGCAGTAGGTTGGTTCATATACACATGTAGTAAACGTAAACAGATCCACTAGAGTCTGTGTCAAGTTAGTTCAGACCTGAAGTCAACAAGGCGGAGCTGGCTCAACTCACCGCGTGTTAACGGTACATGTGCGCACAAAAGTTTCGCAACACTAGCGATATATATCAGCAACCTGTGGAGAGTACTTTGAGAAGTGTGGCAATTCTGTGTCAGAATGTACTGCATGCAAAATTGTATTTAGAGTCGATGGTTCATTTCTGAAAAAACGATCATAAACTTTACCACGAATAGCACTTTTCGCAAAATCATCGTATTTCTCCGAACGTTTTTTATATTTACGCGATTTTCCCGGTGTTCTTAGGCTTCCGGATGCTTGCTGTTCCATTCTAACACTATGCACACTAAATGCAGAAACGCCAAGGAGATCACCCGTTTCTTTTTCCATATTCTTTATGGCCGATTCGGCGTTTCTTTCTTTAAGCACCGCGAAACAATGCGCGACCTTCGCCTCTTGACACTTTTTAAAGGCTTGCCTCGGTTGTATTTTATTACGACTAATCATCCATGATCAAAAGCTTACTGCTTTTAAACTGCATATAGCAAGTCCCCTGGGCTTGTGAGGCATGCGAGATGTACAGGAAATACAGTCTTAAATAACACATTATCAGAAGCGACCCTGCACTATAAACAATTACAGCTTAATCAGCATTACCTCGAGAATTACCGTTTGTTTAAGAGAGCTGTCTGGTACAGGCTTGTAACTTATTGTGCATATAATACCAATGTCCTTTAGTAATATAAGTTAGCTGCATTTTATTTAACAGTAATAAGTTAATAAAGTCAATATATAATTTCGCCGGTCTTCTGTCTAATCTATGTGTTTTTATAGAATGTGTACGTCTGTTGTAAATATTCCTTTCAGAATTCACGAACCCAGAGCCATTTGCTTGGTATGTGTCGGTTATGGATAAAATGGACTATTACCTTTTGTAAGAATCGAAGCATTGCATACTTTTCTCTCCGAAACTAACTCGCGCAGAGCAGTGCTCTGAAAACTATTACAGTACTGTACTTTTAGGAGGCTGTTACAATATGCATCCACGTAAAAGTTAACACCCATTACCTTCTCTGAACCAATCAACAGCCTAACGCTCTTTTGCTTCAGTATCTCTGTCTCTCTCTCTTCCCTCCCATGTGTTGACATCAAGACTGTACTAACTTGAGACAGATAATAGAAGGAACGAGCAGCCTGTATATCACCGCTTGTTTGAACTTGTGTTTCGCAATTTCGATTCTTGTGTGACGTAGTAGTCCGGAATGGTATAGTTGTTTACGGCATTTGCGTCTCAAGCAGATCGTTTCTTTCTGGCTCCTTAGAAGTCTGGCAGACAAAAGCTGGCAAGCAAGTTGTGGCTTCAATCTATCAATCGAAATGTTGACGTCCTTTCCTTTGATTCTAATATAGAAATGTTTGTCATTTCGAGTAACAACAGGAAAAGAGCCTTCGTAGGGTGGTTATAATGTTTTCATCACCATTTAGATATTCATAAAAATCTGATGTGTTCCATTCACATGACTTTCTCTACATCTGCAACAAACTATTGTTAAAACGCTTATGCTTCTATTTACTTCATGCTAAACGAGAAAAAATTAGCAAAAATACTCTTATTACTTGCTTCCTTGTAAGTAGAAACGAAATAAGGGAGTACCATAGGTTAAAGTGATAGTTAAAAACTGGTTGCTCTATGACTGAAGTTCCGTTGTTTGTATGGACAGGAGTTGACAAATTCCTGTAAGAGAAAAAGTATGTTTTTAAAGCTGAAACAAAAACAAGGAATATCTAAAAAACAATCAAATCCGCAAAACAAATTTATATAACATAAATTGTGCGTTTTAATGTGTTCTACGATTTTTGTGTGGGAAGTTTTTGTCCATCTCTTACGGTTTAGGAGTTATGCAATATTCCGTAAAATTCATCCAGAATAAACTAGTCTTTAGAGGCTATTTCCAGAAAATTCAAGATATACATATTATTTGTCAGGTAAATATCTGCAATATACAATATTTTAATCAAAATCGTTTGAGCCATTTTTGAGAAAATAAAATTTTTCTAAAAAAGTTCCATGTTTTGAAAATCTTCTGTCGCATCCTCGGGAGAAACTAAGAAAATTCTCTTTTTGGGTTCAGGGGTTCCTAAAATATGTATTTCCGGTAAATCTCGACATCGATTTTTTGGGTGGAATACAATACTTCTATATCCCTATGTACACTGTACATACGGGGCTAGAGAAAGTAAAAAAGTTAGTATAGTGACATATTTTTTAGAACTATTTTTGAACATTTTAATACTCCCAAAAGTGACTCTAACGATTTTGATTAAGATGCCGTAATTTAAAGATATTTTCTTGTAAAATGGAAAGCGCATATTGAATTTGCGGGGAATATTTTCGGTAGTCCTCTTACTTCCCTTAACCTGGAATTCCTCCTCAACAATGGTTCGAAAAGCTAACAATAGCGCATACTGAAAGAAGGACATGCTCTGTTTTTGTTGATCCCACAAGTATTCAAGGTCGCGTGCCAAATGGATTTATGATCTAAACCACTGGTCTTTCTATTGTATTCCGAAAGGGCAGACATTTTCTTGTAGTTCGAAACACCGCTTGTATGACCTATGGTTGAGTTTACCTCGTGCATATGACGTCACAGACTTCAGTCACCGAACATCAGCGAAGAAAGCCGAAGCCTGGATTGTCTACACGTACTATGTACATAGTGTATAGAGAAGGTATTGCATTCTAGGGTCCCCAAAAATTATTTTCAGAAAAAGGTCCGCGCGCGCGTGTGTGTGTGTCTGTGGACAGTATAGCTCAAAAACGAAAAGACCGTTGAATACCAAACTTGGTATTTAAGTTTGGTTTCTCCCAAGGTTGCGACACGAAGATTTTCAAGAAAATCCCCCCCACCCCCAACTACTCTTTACATAGAAAAGATTTAGAAAATGTTTTTCTTAAAAATTGCTCTAAAATTAAAATACCACACATTAAAGCCATTTCTATCACAAACAAAATATATATCTTGAATTTTCTTGGAATAGCTTCTAAAGACGTGTTTATTTTATATGAATTTTGTTTAATTTGGCATAACTATAAACGGTAAGAGATAGACAAAAACTTACTGTATAAAAATGTAGATCTTGTTAAAATACACAATTTATGTCATATACATTTTTTTCGTGAACTTTACCATTTTCGAGATATTCGTTGTTATTAGTTTCAATTGTAAAGTACTTATAAATACTTTTCTCAGGAGGTGTCCTTTTATTTTTTTCTGCTCCTGGCCAAGCAAATGATTTGCAATGACAATCGCACTGCAGCTTTTAAAACGTTTGTTTATCGCTTTAGCCTAGTACATTCCCTTAGTTCCATTCTACTTGTAAGGAACTAAGTAATAAAATTCTGCTAAATGTTTATCTAGATCAGCATGGTGTTGAAAGAATAATTATCTTGTGTAAGAAGTTTGTAGAGTGGTTAGAGAAAGTCATGTGAGTGTAACACATCATAATTTTTTTAATTATTAGTGCATATTGTATTTTCAACTTGAAATAGACATATTTAAGGCCAAATGGCATTGTTCAAAAACCAAATTACGGATTTTTAGCAATTTTTCACCATAGTGAAAGGGTTAAGGAACCATACCCACTTACAGTCATCCATTTAAATCGTCATTTGATACGGTTTAAAGCGCCTCATGGTAATAAAAACAACCGCAAACTGAACTAGAGGGTGATTCATATAGAGCTAACACAATTCTTTCATTAATGATTTCAAAACGTGTTATGCTAGCGACAACTTATTACACCTAAATTGTAGAGGAATTTTGGGATATTATTTACCTCTATAGCAAATGTTGAAAATGTCCTCCTTCCTGCATAAGGCACAACTCAACACGTCGTTCCATGATACTGGCCACTCGTTGGAGGACTCTGTTGTCAATAGCTTGAATCTCCTTTGTGATGTTGTGCTTTAGATCGTCCAATGTCTGGGGTCGTGTGGCGTAAACCCTGTCTTTTAAGTAACCCCATAGCAAGATGTCAAATCTGGAGATCTCGGTGGCCACAGGTTCCTGGAAATTATCCGGTCGTTAAAGAAACTTGCAATAAGGTTCATGGATTCATTTGATGTATGGCAAACAAGTTATGTAATCCAGTATTGCTTCACAAGAAACAGTCGTTGATTTAATGTGTACTGCATTTTCACGTTCGACTACAAGAACAAAATGTCGAAACAGCTTCCAACAATGCAATTAGGAATAAAACATAAACATCTGCGTATATAATGACAAGGAATCGAAACTCCAGAACATTTTGCTTAATTTGGTGCTAAAATTGAATTTACGAACGAAATAATTAAAGAAAGAAATGTGTCAGCTCTACATAAATCACACTGTACAAGTATTCCATTATTTAATTAGGCAAAAAACATATTTTTCATTTTTTGCACTCTTTTCATCAATTTTCACAGATGATCCTTTAGTAGAAGACTTGGCAACAGCGAGGACCGGTTTCCAACCGCACACACTATAATCCCAGGAAGAGTGGGAAGGGTCATCATGTTCTGAAAAATCTGATGTACAAACTTAAGACTATCCTGTACGGGCAACGTAGTAAAATGTATTTCATGGAGACATTGCTTGCAAGTGGAGAATCACGCCTCAGTTAAGTAGAACCATGTCCTTTCAGTATTCCCAATTGTTAGCTTTTCGAAGCATTGTTGAGGAGAAATTTCAGGTTGGGGGAAGCAGGACTACCAAGAGTATTCCCAAAAAATTCAAGATGCTAGCTTCCATTTCCATTTTACATGAAAGTACGGGATCTTAATCAAAATCGTTAGAGCCACCTTTAGGAAAATTAAAATGTTCAAAAATTGTTCTAAATAAAGGTAATTAGGGGTGAGGAAATTTTCCTAAAAGCTTTGTTTCGCATCTTTGGAACATACATAAGTTTAGTATATATTTAACTAAGTTTTCGTTTCTAATTTCTCTATGCGTATTAGGTGCATAGGTATGTACATAGCTACAGAAGGTATTGTACTCCATCCAAAATTTCGATGTAGAGATTACACCGGAAATATGTTTTGGAGTCAGTCCCCTGGGTCCAAAAGAGTATTTTTAGAAAAATATCCGCGTGTGTGAATGTGTGTCTGTGGGCAGCGTAGGTCAAAAACGATAATATAGGTTAAATACCCAACTTGGTATCTATCTATAGTATCTATTTATGTGCAGTATCTTCCAAGGAAGCGACGCGAAGATTTTGAAGAAGGTTTCCCCCCCCCCCAAACAACAAACTCCCTGTCCGTGGAAAAAATTTTGATATTTTAGTTTTTCTCAAAAAAAAAAAAACTCTAACATTTTCATTAAAATACTGCATATTAAAGATATTTACATCACAAATAAAATACTTTTTCTGGGAAAAGCTTTTGAAGACCTCTTTATTCTGGATGAGGTTTGCAAACTTTTGTATAATAGTTAAACCATAAGAGATAGACAAAAACTTACTACACAAAAAAATGTAGACCTCGTTAAAACATATAATTTACGCCATACACGTTTTTACTTTCTCTACACGTACTATGTACATAGTGTATAGAGAAGGTATTGCACTCCACCCAAAAGTTCGATACCGAGATTTCACCGGAAATATAAGTTTAGGGTCCCTGGTATCCAAAAAAAAAAAAAAAAAAAAAAAAAGCATTTTCAGAAAATGGTCCGTGTGTGTGTGTGTGTGTATGTGTGTCCGTGTGTCAGAGTGTCCGTGTGTCTGTGAATATGATAACTCAAAAACCAAATTTGGTATTTAAGTTCAGTATCTGCCAGGGATGCGACACGAAGATTTTGAGAAATATCCCCCCACCCCAAACTACCCTTTACATGGAACATTTTTCGAAATTTTGATTTTAAAGCATGGCTCTAATGATTTTAATTAAAATATCGTATATTAAAGATATTAACCTGACAAATAATATGTATATCTTGAATTTTCTGGGAATAGCCTCTGAAGACTACTTTATTCTGGATCAATTTTACGGAATTTTGCATAACTGCTAAACCGAAGAGATGGACAAAAATTTACCACACAAAAAATGTAGAGCACGTTAAAACACACAAACAATGTTGTATCATTTTTTTCGCGGAGTTGATCGTTTTTAAGATATTCCTTGTTTTTGACTTCAGCTTTAAAAAAACATACTTTTCTTATACAGAAATTTTTCAACACCTGTCCATATAAACAAAAGAACTTCAGTCAAATAGCAACCAGGTATGGACTATCTCTTTAACCTATGCTACTCCCTTATTTCGCTCCTACTTACAAGGAAGCAAGTAATAAGACTATTTCTGCTATTTTTTTTTTTCTGATTTAGGATTAAGTAAATAGAAGCATTAGATTTTTAACAACAATTCGTTACAGATATGTAGAGAAAGTCATGTGAATGAATCACATCAGATTTTAATTTTTTTTTTGTTTTTTGTTACCGGCGGATCTAGCCACCTCCCTAAAAGATCTGTTCTCCTAATCACTGATATTACTCTCCAGCCTATAGTGCTGCAGGAGGTGGTCTTCGTCAGCAACGTTCGATTTTATTACTTTCTCTACACGTACTATGTACATAGTGTATACAGAAGGTAATTGCACCCCACCCAAAAAATTCGATACCGAGATTTCAACGGAAATATATGTTTTAGGGTCCTCTGTATAAAAAAAAAATCAGAAAAAGATCAGTGTGTGTGTCTGTGTGTCTGTGAGCACGATAACTCAAAAACTAAAAGTCGGTAAAATACCAAACTTAGTATTTAAGTTTGGTATCTTCCAGGGATGCGACACGAAGATTTTGAGAAAAATCCCCACACCCCAAACTACCCTTTACATGGAACTTTTTTTCGAAAATTTTGATTTTCTCAAAAATGTCTTTAACGATTTGTATTTAAATTTCGTGTATTAAAGATATTTACACGAGAAATAAAATGTATATCTTGAATTTTAGGGGAATAGCCTCAGAAGACTACTTTATTTCGGATGAATTTTACGGAATTTTGCATAACTGCTAAACCGTAAGAGATGGAAAAAAGCTTACCATACAAAAAATGTAGAGCACTTTAAAACACACAATTTATGTTATATGCATTTTTTTGTGGAGTTGATCATTTTTTAGATATTCCTGGTTTTTTGTTTCAGTTTTAAAACGTTATTCTTTTCTCAAACAGGACTTTGTGAACTTTTGTCCATACAAACAAAAGAACTTCAATCACATGGCAACCAGCTTTTGATTATCACTTTAATCTATGTTACTCCCATTATTTGCTTCTACTTACAAGGAAGCAAGCAATAAGACTATTTCTGCTAATTTTTTCTCGATTAGCATGAAGTAAATAGAAGCATAAGCCTTCTAAGAATAATTTGTTACAGAGATGTAGAGAAAGTCATGTGAATGCAAAACATCAGATTTTTAATAATATATAGAAGGTCCACCTGGGTAGTATGGTGATAGCCTGTCTGCTTCACATTTAAAAGATGTGAGTTATTCGGATAAGGTTTTTTTTTCGGGGTTTCTCCTTATCCTGAGAAGACGAATGTCGAGTAACTTTAAGCTCCATGGACCCCGAGATTATTTGGGCATCATTTCACCAATTTCATCCAACTATGTTGAAGGACGTTAAGCTAAATATATATAGAAGATACCGGCGGATCTAGTAACCTCTTCGCAAGTTCTGTTCTCCTAATCGTCCACAATACTATCCAGCCTGGTACTGCAGGAGGTGGTTTTCCGTCATCATCGGCTCTCCACATAGAAGGAAATATACACAGGCATTCATTTGTCACTTTTAAATACTCACTAATATTTTTGTTTTTCAAAATTGGTTCGCAATTAAAAATTATTTAAAATTTATTTTACTCTGCTTGTTTTCAAATTGCTTGTTTAATAATCAGTGGATATGCGTGAAATTAACAAACTGCTTCTAAATACTTAATATCTATTACAATTATTATTATTATTGTTATTGCATTTTCGATACTACTACAGTCACAACTGACGGTAGAAGTAATAATAATAATAATAATAATAATAATAATAATACAAATATTATAAATCACAATCTATGCAACTAACAAATCGTTCTAGTTATATGGGAAATCATGTGCTAGATTAAAAATCTGACGTGTTCCATTCACATGACTTTCTCTACAGCTCTGTAACAAATTATTGTTAAAAAGTTTATTCTTCTATCTACTTTACGATAATCGAGATGAACATCAGCAGAAATCGTCTTAATTACCAGCTCCCTTATAAGTAGAAGGGCAATAAGGTATTACACTGGGCTAAAGTGTTGGTCAAATATTTTAAAAGTTGATTGCCGTGTGGTGGAAAACCGTTTCTATGCAGGGCAAGGAGTTTATAACTTTCCGTATGAGAATAGCAGGAATTACTCAGAAATGGTCAATTCCACGAAAAAAATGTATATGACATAAATTGTGTGTTTTAACGTGATCTACATTTTTTGTTCAGTAAGTTTTTGTCTATCTCTTACGGTTTACCAGTTATGCAAAATTCAATAAAAAATCATCCAGAACAAAGACGTCTTCATAAGCTATTCGCAGAAAATTCAAAATACACATTTTATTTGTTATGTAAATATCTTAAATATAAGAGCTTTTAATCAAAATCATTAGAGCTATTTTTCAAAGAATCACAATTTTCGAAAATTTTTCCATGTAAAGGATAGTTTGCGGTAAGCGGATTTTCTTGAAAATCTTCGTATCGCATTCTTGGAAGATACTGAAGTTATATACATATATGGGTGTGTGTGTGTGTGTAGAGAAAGTAAAAACTTAGTAGCGCTCATTTCTAACAAAAAAAACTCTATTCTATAAACTTTGCTGTAAATTATTTTTTTTTTCCAGACTGAAAGTTATTACTTTCTTACACTTACGTGCTATGTACTTAGTGTATAGAGAAGGTATTGTATTCCACCCAAAATTCGATATCGAAATTGCACCGGAAATATGTTTTGGAACAAACTAAATCCCCAAAAAACAATTTTAAAAATGGCCGCGAGTGTGTATGTGTCTGCTGACAGCATAGCTCAAAAACGAAAAATCTGTTAAATACCAAACTGGATATTTAAGTTTGGTATCTTCCAAGGACGCGTCAGGGAGATTTTCAAGAAAATCCCCCAAACCCAACTACCATTTACATGGATTTTTCCCAAAAATGGCTCTAACGATTTTCATTATATCGTATATTAAAGAAATTTACATGACAATATGTACATATTGACTTTTTTTTAGCTTAACGTCCTTTAACCTGGTTAGTCATATCGGACGATGAATGAAATTGTTGAAATGATGCTCAGATGTTCTCGGGGTCCATGGAGCTTAAAGTTGCTCGACATTCGTCTTCTCAGGATAAGGGAAAACCCCGAAAAAACCTTATCCGGGTAACTCACCCTAAGCGAGATTCGAACTCACGACCTGTTGAATATGAGGCAGACACGCTACCACCACACTACCCAGTCGGGCAAGACGTTTATTCTGGATAAATTTTGCGGAAATTTGCATAACTGCTAAACCGTAAGAGATAGAAAAAAAACCTTACCACACAAAAATGTAGAGCACGTTAAAACACCCAAATTATGTTCTATACATTTTTTCGTGGATTTGACCGTTTTTTAGATATTCCTTGTTGTTAGTTTCAGTTTTAAAATATTTTTACTTTTCTCATACGGGAATTTGTCAACTTCTGTCCATACAAACAAAGGAACATCAGTCACATAGCAACCAGCTTTTGACTGTCACTTTAACCTATGGTACTCCCTTATTTCGCTTCTACTTTCAAGGATTTTTTTTTCTTGATTGGTATTAAGTAAATAGAAGAATTTTTAACAGTAATTTAATGCAGAGATGTAGAGAAAGTCATGTGGATGTAAAGAGATATGTGTAACATTTCAATATTTCTGTTAGTATAATTATTGATTTTTCATTCAATTTTAATGCTGTATATAAGCTACCGGCGGATCTAGCCACCTCTCTTTAAGGTCTGTTCTCCTAATCGTTCACAGTACTCTCGATCCTATAGAGCTGCAGGAGGTGGCCAGCGTTAGTCTGCCTGCGATGTATTTATTTGCTTTCTCTACATGTACTATGTGCTTGCAACATAGTAAACATAGGAGTATGCCACCCCAAAAATATCAGCGGAAATATGTTTTTAGGTCACTTGAGTTTAATAAAAAATTTACAAAAACGTCCTCTGTGAGTCAAGGACAACGTGACTTAAGAATCTGATGTGTTCCATTCACACGACTTTCTCTACATCTCTATAAAAAAAATTATTGTTAAAAAGCTTATTCTTCTATTTATTTAATGCCAATCAAGAAAAAAATTAGCAGTCTTAGTCCTTGTAAGTAGAAGGGGGAAAAAAAAAAAAAAGAAAGAAAAGAACACACTAGACTAAATCTCTTAAAAGCTGGTTGCCATGTGGTCGAAATCCGTTTCTATGCAGGGCCAGGAGTTTAAACTTTCCGTGTTGGAAAAGTTTAAGTATTTTAAGGGGAGTCGAAATGTGATTTTCATAATTTTTTTCCATTTTAATATTTTGAATATCCCGCTCATTTTTGGTATAATTTCATAGAGGTACGCTGGTTGTAAATGGTTTAAAAATATTGTTGAAAGTAATTATGCATAGTAGTTTTTTTTAGAACATTTTTGAGCACTCACTTCGTAAAACATCAATAGGTTTGTAAATATTAGTGTTAGAGAAGTTTTCTTTCATGTCTCATAAACTAATTGACATTAAGGACTGAATTTTCATCACAAATGTTCACCTAAAGAGGTTTTATTTTGACGAAATGTTTTTATGCCTATGGATCAGTTATTTTTAAAAAATTTAAAAATCATCGTTTTACAATAAAATTATTAGTTTTTTATTTAAACAGCTCTTACCCTTCTATCTAACCAATAGAACTACCTTGCTTTTCATCAGTCAACACAAAGGTATTCCTGAATATACCTTGGCAAAGTTAGTCCATTATCTTAAACAGTTGCTGAGATAGTGGATCAAACTTTAACATTGGCAAGATAGGGTACTTTGTCTCTCCAAAAATCTTAAACAAATATCAAGAAATATCTCAGAAATGGTCAATTCCACGAGAAAAAATCTGATGTGTACCATTCACATGACTTTCTCCATATCCCTGCAACAAATAATTCTTAAAAAGCTTATACTTCTATTTACTTTATGCTACTCAGAAAAAAATTAGCAGAAATAGTCTTATTACTCGCATCCTTGTAAGTAGAAGCGAAATAAGGGACAACCGTAGGTTAAAGTGATAGTCAAAAGCTGGTTGCTATGTCAATGAAGTTCCTTTGTTTATATGGATAGGAGTTGACAAGTTCCAGTATGAGAAAAGTATACGTTTTTCATAGCAGAAACCAAATATAAGGAATGTCACAAAAACGATCAACTCCACGAAAAAATGTATATAACATAAATTGTGTGTTTTAATTTGCTCTACATTTTTTGTGCAGTAAGTTTTTGTCCATCTCTTGCGGTTTAGCAGTTATTCAAAATTTAGTAAAATTCATCCAGAATAAACTACTCTTCAGAGGCTATTCCCAGAAAATTCAAGATATACATTTCATTTGTCAGGTAAATATGTTTAATATACGAAATTTTAATCAAAATCGTTGGAGCCATTTTTGAGAAAATCAACATTTTTGAAAAAAGTTCCATGTAAAGGGTAGTTGCGGGTGGGGGGATGCTTCTCAAAATCTTCGTGTCGCATCCCTGGAAGATACTAAACTTAAATACCAAGTTTGGTATTTTAAAGACTTTTCGTTTTTGAGTTATCGTGTTCACAGACACACGGACACACGGACACACACGGACCTTTTTGTGAAAATGCTTTTTTTGGATATTGGGGACCCTAAAACATATATTTCCGGTGAAATCTCGGCATCGAATTTTTGGGTGAAGTGCAATACTTTCTCTATACACTATACATAGCGCGTATGGAGAAAGTAAAAAAGCATTTTCACAAAAACGTTCGAGTGTGTGGTGTGTCCGTGTGTCTGTGAACACGATAACTCAAAAACGAAAAGTCGGTAAAATACCAAACTTGGTATTTAAGTTTAGTATCTTCCAGGGATGCGACACGAAGATTTTGAGAAAAATCCCCCCACCCCCAACTACCCTTTACATGTAACTTTTTTCGAAAATTTTGATTTTCTCAAAAATGGCTCTAACGATTTTGATTAAATTCCCGTATATTAAAGATATTTACATACCAAATAAAATGTATATCTTGAATTTTCAGGGAATAGCCTCTGAAGAGTTTTTTTATTCCGGATGAATTTTGCTAAATGTTGCTTAACTGCTAAACGGTAAGAGATAGACAAAAGCTTAATACACAGAAAATGTTGATCTGATCAAAACACACAATATATGTCCTTTACATTTTGTTGTGGAGGTAACCGTTTCCGAGACATTCCTAGTTTTTTGTTTCAGTTGTGAGTACTTTTTTTTTTTTTTTTTCTCAGACAGGAAGTGTCCGTTTTTGTTTTGTTCTACTCCTGGCCAAACAAAGAAGCGATTTGCAATGACAATCGCATAAAGACAGCTTTTAAAACATTTGACCATCGGTTTAGCCTAGTATATTCCCTTATTTTCTTTCTACTTATAAGGAACTAAGTAATAAGAACATTCTGCTAATGAGTACCTCGATTAACAAGGTGCAGAAAGAAGAATAATCTTATGTAAGAAGTTTGTAGAAGAGCTAGAGAAAGTCATGTGAGTGTAACACATCAGACTTTTTGTGCAGTAAGTTTCTGTCTCTCTTATGTTTACTAGTTATACAAATAAACCAGCAAAATTTATCCAGAGTAAAGAGGTCTTCAGACGCTATTCCCATAAAATTCAAGATAAACATCGTATTTAACATGTAAATATGTTTAATATAGGGTATTTTAATCAAAATCGTTTGAGAAAAACAAAATTTTCGAATTTCTTTTTTCGTGTAAATGGTAGCTTTGGGTGGGGGGATTTTGCCGAAAAGCTTGCTCTCGCATCCTTGGAAGATACTTAAATATAAAGGTTGGTATCTTATCGACTTCCGTTTTTTGAGTAACTGTGTTCACAGACACAAGGACATGTTTTTCTAAAAATGCTTTTTTTTTTTGGACACAGGGGACCATAAAATGCGTGTTTTGGGTGGAATGCAATACCATTATACTGTAAGTAGTACGTAGAGAAAGAAAAAACAATTGTGAAATCTTTTAAAAGTTCGTTCCTATGTGATTGAAGTCTGTTTTTATGCTGGGCCAGCAGTTATTACTTATCATCTGAGTTTTTTCTTTTATTTTCGAGTGGAGGGGAAAAATCCACCTTATGGACTAACCCGGGCAAGCCCGGAGTGTCGGGGTCTCCCATGTGGGCATACCGACAAAAAAACCCTCCACCGGTATTAGAAGGAAGAAAGGAGAGGCGGTACCGCATTATTGCACCCGCGTATTCAAGGCGATAATATAACTGACTGTAGGGTGCAGTCAGAGGGGTGAAATGAGGACCGGGAGACAGACTTGACCGAGGCCCAGACTGCCACCGCGGAGTATTCGGGGAGAGGAATGAAGCAATTCTAGGGTGAAGGATGGAGTTAGTGCTGGTTGACTCTGTTGAGCCAGTCGTTGTATCCTGGGACGTTTTCGAGCCTAAGCCCTTGGCGTCTACTTTGGATGTTGAACTTGGAAGTTTGAGGTGCCGACTTCTCCAGTAGAGCTCTCACCTCCTCCCTGAAGATGAGTCGGATATCGGTGACTGCTGTTGCTATTGCTTGGTGAAGTTCTGGGTGTGAAGTGGTGCTGTCCTGCTACTGAAGCCTGTCCTCCAAGGCCATCAGCTTAGCCGTAAGAGTCAGGACCTCCGCGTGGAGGTCCTGAATGGCCTCACTTAAGCCCTGGATTTCCTGCTGCAGGATAGTTGGTGTTGGTTGTTTAGTCTGCGGAGATGGTTGTGTAGATGATGGTGTCCGGGCTGGTTTAGGCGATGAGTGCCTGCTCTTTAGGTAGCTCGGGCACTGGGCTTGCCCTGTGAAATGTCCCATACCACCACAGGTGGCACAGAACCGGCGACGGCGGCGGAGGTCGTGCCCAGTGCACTCCGAAGTGAATGCGTTGGTGCCACAGTAGTGGCACTTCGGCGGCGAAGAGCAGTCTTCTTGGCTGTGCCCGTAGGCACAGCAGCGACGGCAGGGCCGGTGTCTTTCCTGTCTGCTTGCCTAAACGTGCAGAAGTCGCCCTAATAAGGGCAACCCTGACGCCAAGGCAGCCTCCAGGTCTGATCTGTCCTGTAGCTCCACCCTTACTAGTGGTGTCGGGCCCCGGTCACAGATTATTCTAGTGGCCCTCGAACATGAAGGCCATCTAGATTGTGCAGCGGCGAGGAGGTGCCGGGTGGAGAGATCCCGAGGGACTCCCCTAACCACGGCACTGTACCGGGGCGGCGGCGGCGATGAAGTGTTGGCTGCCGGTGAAGCAGCGGCGTTCGGCGGCGATGATGATGGTGAGCGCGGCAAAGGTGCAGCGCTCACTGCCGGTGTAACGGCAGGTGGCGGAGATGCCGGCGAGCAGTTCCTACCGGCGGATGCCGGAGAAGCGGTGGCTGCTGTAGGAGCTGCTGGTCTGCGTTGTTGCTTCCTCTTCGGCATCTTGAAGCGGAGTCCATCTGAGAAAAGTTTAAGTATTTTAAATCTGAAGCAAATAACAAGGAAATCTCAACTCCACGAAAACAATGAGCTAAGCATGCACACAGACACACACATAAACAAGGACCTTTTCCCAAAAATGTTTTTTTTTTGGATTCAGGGGGACACAAAACATGTATTTCCGGTGAAATCTCGGTATCGAATTTTTGGGTGCTGTACAATACCTTCTCTATACACTATGTACATGGTACGTGTAGAGAAAGTAAAAAG
Organism: Hymenopus coronatus; assembly: GCA_030762935.1. Lineage (NCBI taxonomy): Eukaryota > Metazoa > Arthropoda > Insecta > Mantodea > Hymenopodidae > Hymenopus > Hymenopus coronatus. The sequence continues at coordinate 52,598,676 of CM060889.1, read as the reverse complement.
TATGACCATATAATCATATTGTATTGTACATGATAAATAAACGCATCTATGTATTTAGCAGTCACAATCATTTCTCTATTTCCCCAATTATTTCTACACAAAGTAATTATTACTTTAATACGACCGTAATTCCGCTATTCCATGGAAAAGACGTGAAACTTCCAAGTCCTTCCAAATCATTTGACTATCGGGTGTCCTGTGATCTCTAAGTGCCTATAACGAAATGAGACCATTTCTGCAAATGTTTATCTCGATTAAGCTAACAAAGATGGAAAAAACAATTCTGACGTGTCCCATTCACATGACTTTCTCTACATCTCTGCAACTAATTATTGTTAAAAAGTTTATGCTTCTATTTACTTCATGCTAATCCAGAAAAAATTGGCAGAAATAGTCTTATTACTTGCTTCCTTGTAAGTAGAAGCGAAATAAAGGAGTACCATAGGTTAAAGTGATAGTCAGTGGCTGATTGCTATGTGACAAGAAGTTCCTTTGTTTGTATGGATAGGAGTTGACAAATTCCTGTATGAGAAAAGTATAAGCTTATCAAAGCTGAAACAAAAAACAAGGCATATCTCAAAAACGATCATCTCCACGAAAAAAATGTATATAATGTATATAACATAAATTGTTTGTTTTAACGTGCTCTACAGGGGCTATTCCTAGAAAATTCAAGATATATATTTTATTTGTCAGGTAAATATCTTTAATATAGGATATTTTAATCAAAATCTTTAGAGCCATTTTTGAGAAAATAAAAATTAAAAAAATAATCCATGTAAAGGGTAGTTCGGGGTGCGGGGATTTTTTTGAAAATCTTCGTGTCCCATCCTTGAAAGATGCCAAACTTAAATACCAAGTTACGTATTTATGGCGTTTTCGTTTTTGAGCTATGCTATCCATCGAGACAAACACACACAGATCTTTTTCTAAAATTGTTTTTTTTATTCAGGGGGACCCAAAATATGCATTTACGTGAAATCTCGGTATCGAACTTTTGGGTGCAATACCTTCTCTATACACTATGTACATAGTACGTGTAAAGAGAGTAAAAAAGCAAAAAGAAAGAAAAAAAACAAGACCAGGCAGTGAGCAAAGCTAGATAGTGCAACACGTTTCAAAACGGGCTGTAGACACCACGCCTACTCCATCACCTCATAGTTATGCTCTGTGTACACCGAACATGAATTCGGCAATTTCGTGACCCCGGACCGAGCTCTAATGATAAATTTACGCATCTATGTATGAAGCAGTCACAATCATTTCTCTTTCCCCATTATTTCTATACAAAGTAACTATTGATTTAACACGACCATAATTCCGGTATTTCAAGGAAAGGTATGAAACTTCGAAGCTGTTCTAAATCATTGGGCTATCGCGTGCCCTGTGATCTCTATGTGCCAATAACGAAATGGGGCGATTCATGAACGAATCGTTCATATGAACGGCTACAAAGAAGAATCGTGTCAATCTTGGCATGAATCGTCGTTCAAAAAGATTCGGAGAATCGTGCTAGTCTCAACATGAATCGTTGTTAAAAAAGAATCGCATGAATCGAAAAGAATAGCATGAATCGTATCAACCGTAGCAGGTATCATCGTTCAAAAAGAATCGCGAGAATCGTGATAGTTTCAACATGAATCGTCGTTCAAAAAGAATCGCGAGAATCGTGATAGTTTCAATATGAACCGTCGTTCAAAAAGAATCGCGAGAATCGTGATAGTCTCAGCATGAATCGTCGTTCAAAAAGAATCGCGAGAATTGTAAAGAATAGCATGAATCGTATCAACCATAGCAGGTATCATCGTTCAAAAAGAATCATGAGAATCGTGATAGTTTCAACATGAATCGTCGTTCAAAAAGAATCGCGAAAATCGTGATAGTTTCAACATGAATCGTCGTTTAAAAAGAATCGCGAGAATCGTGATAGTCTCAACATGAATCGTCGTTCAAAAAGAATCGCGAGACTCGTGATAGTTTCAAAATGAATCGTCGTTCAAAAAGAATCGCGAGACTCGTGATAGTTTCAACATGAATCGTCGTTCAAAAAGAATCGCGAGAATCGTGATAGTTTCAACATGAATCGTCGTTCAAAAAGAATCGCGAGAATCGTAAAGAATAGTATGAATCGTGTCAACCATAGCAGGTATCATCGTTCAAAAAGAATCATGAGAATCGTGATAGTTTCAACATGAATCGTCGTTCAAAAAGAATCCCGAGAATCGTGATAGCTTCAACATGAATCGTCGTTCATAAAGAATCGCGAGAATCGTGATAGTTTCAACATGAATCGTCGTTCAAAAAGAATCGCAAGAATAGTGATAGTCTCAGCATGAATCGTCGTTCAAAAAGAATCGCATGAATCGTAAAGAATAGCATGAATGTGTCAACCATAGCAGGTATCGTCGTTAAAAAAGAATCGCAGGTTTGAAGAATCGTGGTTAGGATTCGGATTTGTTTTTCTTTTGCTTCCACCTTTCGAAGCACCAAGCCAAGCTTCGACGAAAACATCAGCGTGCACTCGATGATGGTACAGGGATTTATAACCATTTATTTTATTGTGAGAAAATAAATAGTGCTGAGGAAATGAGATTAAATATAAGAATATATAAATATATAAAATATATAAATTATATAAATATTATATATATATATATATATATATATATATATATTTGTTATTTATAATGTACAATATAGATACTTATGATCTTTTTTTCGAGTAATAGAGGAAATGTTACCAATTATGTTTGCTATAGATGGAAAAGAGTAGATGGCTTTTTATATAAATTATTGTTTTTATGCTAAAGAAGTAGCCATCCCCGTGTACAATATAAGTCAAACACAGAAAACGTATGGAGACGATTAATGAATCATGAACGAATCTGAGGAAGCGATTCATATTGGATGAACGAATCGTATGAATAGATTACTGAAAATGAATCGCTCGACCCAACTCTAATGTGTAATGAGACCATTTCTGCAGATTCCAAAAGAGAATCAAAACTAAACCTCAGTAGGTAGAGAAAATGATGGGATTGTAACGCATCAGATGTATGTATACACTAGCATTGTCGACACGGGAAATGGCGGGATTTTAATTGATCGTGTATGGTACGCAGCCTGCAGCGCGTAACGATGACTGAGAAATAATCCCCTTTCCCTTTGCAAATTCCCCTCTTTCGCCTACGCCTAAGGGTGGCCAGACCATCTGTCGTGCAGCTACAAACTGAGTAAGGTCAACATATACATAGCCAACTGTAATGGAAATATTATCGGAAACATCAAACTGCTCAAAAATCTAATACCATAGATCCACGTGGTACTCACTCTCCTAAAACGATTCTTATTCTATTTTCGAATAATCCATATAAACTTTCAGTTTACATTTATAAATTATGTTGTATGATACGAACACATGAAAACCAGAAAGAAAATCTGATGTGTTCCATATCCATCCATCCATCCATCCATCCATCCATCCATCCATCCATCTTTTTTCTGTCTGCCTGTCTGTCTTCTGTCTGTCTGTCTGTCTGTCTGTCTGTCTGTCTGTCTTCTGCTTGCAAAGAATTAAATAGTACGACCAATTCCGATAGTGCACATCTCGATTACCATGATGTAGATAAAAGAATAATCTTTTGTAAGAAAAGTTTGTTCAGCTAGAGAAAGTATATGAATGCAACATTTCGATTTTTACTTTCTCTACATGTATTATGTACATAGTGTACAGGGAGGGTATTGTATTCCCATCCAAAAATTCGATACCGATATTTCACCGGAAATAGAAGTTTTAGGGTCTCCTGTATCAAAAAAAAAATGTTTTTAAAAAGGTCTCTGTGTGTGTGTGTCCATATGTCTGTGAACACGATAACTCAAAAACGAAAAGTCGGTAAAACACAGAACTTGGTATATAAGTTTAGTATTTTCCAATGATGCGACACGAAGATTTTGAGAAGATTCCCCCTACCCCAAAACTACCGTTTATATGCAAAAATTTTCGAAAATTTTGATTTTCTGAAAATCGCTCTAACACCTTTGATTACTGTACCGCATATATAAGACATTTACACGGCAAATAAAATGTGTATCTTGACTTTTCTGGCAATAGCTTCTGAAGACCTCTTTATTCTAGATGAATTTTGTTGTATTTTGCAAGGCTGGTAAACTGTAAAAGACAGACAAACACTTACTACACAAAAGATGTAAGCCTCGTTAAAACTGCAATTGGTGTCAAATACATTTAATCGTAGAGTTGACAAATTTTGAGACATTCTTTGTTAATGGTTCCAGTTTTAAAATACTTAAAAACTTTTCACATTTGGGAATTTGTCAACTCCAAACAATCCATAGACATCCACATGGCAACCAGGTTTTAAAAGATTTGACTATCGTTTTAACCTAATGTATTCCCTTATTTCCTTCCTGCTTACAAGAAAGCATTTCTGCTAATGTTTATTTCGATTACCATGCAGTAGATAGAAGCATAAGCTTTTTAACAATAATTTGTTACAGACATGTAGAGAAATTCTGTAAATGTGACACATCAGATTTCTGGAATGTGAATAAAAACATAAAAAAATCTGATGTGTTCCATTTACATGACTTTCTCTATATCCCTGCATAAATATTATTTAAAAGCTTATGCTTCTATTTACTTCATGCTAATCGAGAAAAAAAAAATAGCATAAATAGTCTTATTACTTGCTTCCTTGTAAGTAGAAGCGAAATAAGGGAGTACCATAGGTTAAAGGTTGCTATGTGATTGAAGTTCCTTTTTATGGACACGAGTTGACAAATTCCTGTAGAGAAAAATAAGTTTTTAAAGGTGAAACCAAAAACAAGGAATATCTCAAAAACGACATACTCTACGAAAAAAAAGCATATAACATAAATTCTGTGTATTAACGTGTTCTACATTTATTGTGTGGCAAGTTTTTGTCCATCTCTTACGGTTTAGCAGTTATGCAAAATTCCGTAGAATTCATCCAGAATAAAGTAATCTTCAGAGGCTATTCCCAGAAAATTCAAGATATTCATTTTATTTTTCACCTAAATATCTTTAATATACAATATTTTAATCAAAATCGTTAGAGCCGTTTTTGAGAAAGTCAAAATGTTGGAAAAAAGTTCCATGTAAAGGGTAGTTGGGGGTGGTGAGATTTTTCTCAAAATCTTCGTGTCGCATCCTTGGAAAATACTAAACTTAAATACCAAATTTGGTGTTTTACCGACTTTTCGTTTTTGAGTTATCGTGTTCACAGACACACGGATACACACACGGACCTTTTTATGAAAACGCCATTTGTGGATACAGGGGGCACTAAAACATATATTTCTGGTGAAATCTTGGTATGGAATTTTTGGGTGGAGTGCAATACCTTCGCTATACACTATGTACATAGTTCGTGTAGAGAAAGTAAAAACAATTACATCTAAAGTATCCACGTGGAGAAGTATTGTCAAGTGGTGGAACCATCGAATTCTAATAATGGAGTTTTTCTTTCTTGCCTTGTTTGAGGTTATCGCTGAGAATTTTATGAAGAATTAAACCTATTTCATTAAATGATATCAAAGCGACAGTTGCCTTGAGAGAAGGAGAGAATCCTGTAGATCGGTTGGACTAGATAGGTGGGTAGATCAGCAGCACTTGTAAAATGGGGTGACAGATGTCCCGTTTTAACGCTATTGTTCCTTTCTTTGGCCCCTGGGAAAAAAAATGCAAACCGGACACTCCACTTTTTGTAGAACTGTATCGCTTTTACCGTTGCCATTTCAAAAATTTGTTTTGAGTTGTACTTTAGTTACGAGATCAGTATTCAACCATACTAATCACAAAGTATGATCTAGAATCAGTTTTTACTTTCTCTACACGTACTATGTACACAGTTTGTATGTCTGTGTGTATTAGCGTGTGTGTCTAGTCGCAGCACACCTCAAAAATGAAAATACCAAACTTGATATTTAACTTCGGTATTTTCTAAGGATGCGACACATAGATTTTCAAGAAAATCCCTCCACCCCAAATTACCCTTTACACGGAACGTTTTTCGAAATTTTTTATTTTCTTAAAAATGGTGCTAACGATTTTGATTAAAATATCGTATATTAAAGATATTTACCTGACGAATATAAGGTATATCTTGAATTTTCTGGGAATAGCCTCTGAAGACTACTTTATTCTTGATGAATTTTACGGAATTTTGCATAACTGTCTAACCGTAAGAGATGGACAAAAACTTCCCACATAAAAAATGTAGAGCACGTTAATACACACAATTTATGTTACATACATTTTTTCGTGGAGTTGATCGTTTTTGAGATATTCCTTGTTTTGGGTTTCAGCTTTGAAAAATATACTTTTCTTATACAGGAATTTGTCAACTCGTGTCCATACAAAGGAACTTCAATGACATAATAACCAGCTTTTGACTATCACTTTAACCTATTTCGCTCCCACTTACAAGGAAGCAAGTAATAAGACTAATTCTGCTATTTTTATTTCTCGATTAGCATGAAGTAGATGGAGTATAAGCTTTTTAAACATAATTTATTGCAGAGATGTAGAGATAGTTATGTGAATGGAACACATCAGATATTTTTCAAAAAGCTTTGTGTAGGACAGGAGTTGGATAGTCCTGTTCTCTAGCCGGTTGCTCTACCACTGAGCCACCATGGTAACATACCGGCATAGCATTGAATTTCTCAACTGACCCCCATGTTTCCCGGTAAACCACAAGGTGATCTCAAATTATGACAACCCCAATGGTGACTTACAATGCTGCAAGTACTTTAAGTCCCAGGATTCATAGTATAGCCAACTATTATGATCAATTAGTATTGATTTAACTGTTTTTTTCACAATTTTTGGTTCGTTTGTTATTTCGTCATTAGAGCCGCTTTGTAGTTACTTACTGGTCTATTGTAAACGTTTAGGGTCCTAAGCCGCAAAGCGTAGACCAGCATGGAGTGCCCTAAGCCGCAAAACGTAGCCGAGGAATTGTTTTTATAATTGTAGCTACTGCGGAACGACGACAGGGCGTAGCCAAGGGCTCTGAGAACCTAAAATCCCAAATGACCCCAAGAAATAGGCAAAACTTCGGCAACCTGGCGACATTCACATCTGAACAACTTAATGCTTTGAACACTTTTAAATATGGTTCGCCAGAAGTCACTTAAACTACTTCTTAAGACCGTTTTGGGTGTGTGTGTGTGTGGGGGGGGCGTGTCCTTATGTGTGCTGCAACCATCGTATAGTTTTACCAAAACTCCTTTAAGGGTACTAGGTACTCTGGTCAAAAATCAAGTTTTTTGTTCTAGGCACTAATAACATCTATATTATTTCCAGGTTCAGAAAAAATTTACTTTGGGGGCAATAAGAGCAGTTTAGAACATTTAAATGCTGTCATGCAACGACCCTGTATCTTAAACTTCGGTTTTCTCAAAACAAAAGTTTTGGATAGCCATATACCTTTTTCTCAGAAAGTATAAGCGATAGAAGTTGAAATGTCAGTACGTGTATACAACACATAGTTAAACTTTCTGAACACCAATCATAATTTTATAATATAATTAGCGAAATTAAAAAATGTTATGTGTACCATTCAAACGACTTTCTCTACATCGCTGCAACAAATTATTGTTAAACATCTTATGCTTCTATTTACTTCATGCTAATCCAGAAAAAATTAGCAGAAATAGTCTTATTACTTGCTTCCTTGTATGTAGAAGCGAAATAAAGGAATACCGTAGGTTAAAGTGATAGTCAAAAGCTGGTTGCCATGTGACTGAAACTCCTTTATTTGTATGGACACGAGTTGACAAATTCCTATAGGAGAAGAGTTGTTTGTCAAAGCTGAAACCAAAAAACGAAGAATTTCTCAAAAGGGATCAACTCCTTGAAAAAAATGTATATAACATAAATTGTGTGTTTTAACGTGCTCTACATTTTTTGTGGTAAGTTTTTGTCCATCTTTTACGGTTTAGCAGAATAAAGTACTCTTCAGAGGCTATTCTCAGAAAATTCAAGATATACATATTATTTGTTAGGTAAATATCTTTAATATACGATATTTTAATCAAAATCGTTAGAGCCATTTTTGAGAATATGAAAATTTTCAAAAAATGTTTCCATGTAAAGGGTAGTTGCGGGTGTAGGGGATTTTTTTTTTAAAATCTTGTGGTATCCTTGAAAGATATTGAACTTAAATATAAAGTTTAGTATTTAATAGACTTTTCATTTTTGAACTATGCTGTCCACAGACACACACCACACGGACCTTTTACTCAAAATACTTTTTTTTTTTGGATTCAGAGGGACACAAAACAAGTATTTCCGGTGAAATTTCAGTATCAAATTTGTGGGTACATAGTACGTGCAGAGAAGGTAAAAATACGGTAATGGATCGTCTTTTGTTTGCTAATGGCAGGGGGGAGAGGGTCTCGTTTGAGGACTTCATGTTTTGGAGAAAACTATATCAGGTTCTTTTGTGTGTAAATAACATTAAGCGGGACCACCGGCTTTACTCCCCTTCCAAAGAAAAGTAAACTAAGAATCTTTGCCTCCAAAAAACTCCACCACCGTCCGCCAGAATTGAGCCTTGGATATTAGACGGATGGTAACCACTACAACACGGAGGGTGACGAAGATGAGCTATTGCACATCCATTATTTAATCAGCGTAATGCAACCTCTTATATTTGAAACAAGTGACCCATTCAACGATAGAATGATAAGAAATTCCAAGAAAGGCACAGGTCATCAAACCATTAGTGCAGCCACCAGTCAAGCGATTGGACCAGAGATTAGAGTATCCTACTCAAACAAATCACCCATATCACAGATGAATCGAGTTAAACTATATTACTTTCTCTACACGTACTATGTACATAGTGTATAAAGCAGGAATTGTATTGCACCAAAAATTTGATACCGAGATTTTACTAAAAATATATGTTTTGCGGCCCCCTGAATACAAAAAAAAAAGGTATTTTTAGAAAAAATGTCCATGTGTGTGTGCAGCATAACTCAAAAATACCAAACTTGGTATTTAATTTCAGTGTCTTCCAAGGATGCGACACAAACATTTTCAAAAAAATCGTCCCACCCCCAACGACCCTTTACATGGAAAAACATTCGAAAATTAGGATTTTTTTTCAATAATGGATCTAACAATTTTGATTAAATTACCGAAATGGAGTGTTATCTATGGACGCTCTTTAACTGCTGTGGTTCTCAGCGTCCCATTCTAAATTGGGCGTGAAAGACCGCTTAATTTTGCTCAGAGGCCTCTCTATCAGGCTTGAGGTTCTTTTACGTGCCGTAAAACTACGACACAGGACCAACGGCTTTACATGCTTAGGATCGTCCTCCGCCGGGTTTAAACCCGCGACCTTGGGTATACAGTTAGCATGGTAACCATTACACCACGGAGGTCGAGTTTAAAAATATTTGCATGACAAATAAAATGTATATCTTTAATTGTCTGGGAATAGCCTCTGAAGACATCTTTATTCAGAATGAATTTTGCGGAATTTTGCATAACTGGTAAACCGTTAGAGATGGACAGTTATAAAACAGTCAACCAGAATGAAGAGGATTTCAGGGGCTATTCACGATATACGTTTCATTTAGCATGTAAATATCTTTAAATTACGCATTTTTATTAAAAATTTCGAAAAATATTCCACATAAAGGGTAGTTTGGGGCGGGGGAGTTTTCTTTGTGTCAAATCCTTGGAAGATAAGGGACTTAGATATCAATTTTATTATTTAACGATTATTTTGTTTTTGAGTTATGCTTCATTTGGATTCAGGGGGTCCAAACACATATATGTATTTCCGGTGAAATCTCGGTATGAAATTTTTGGGTGCATTACAATGCCTTCTCTATACCTACACTATGTGCATAGTACGTGTAGAGAAAATAAAATTTTTTTGTTGCATTCAGGGGGTCCAAAATATCGAATTTTTGGGTGCAATATAATACCTTCTCTATACATAGTACGTGTAGAGAAAATAAACCTGCTGTTTTTTGTATTCAGGGGGTCCCAAAACATGTATTTCCGGTGAAATCTCGGTTTGAAGTTTTGGGTGCAATATAATACCTTCTCTATACACTATGTGTAGAGAAAGTAAAAATTAAAACAGTAGGACACGAAGGAGAACAGGAATGCAGTGACCAGAATGCAGAAGTTGGTTGCAAACGCGCCCAAATGCAATGCAATGGCAGCATTCCCTCCCTCTTTTGTTCTCAATGTGGATAACACAATGCATTAGGTTGACCCATAACAAAGATGACAGGGCAAGGCATGCTGGCATCTTAGAGTGGGGAAAACGTGTCACATATTTCTAAGGGAGCAAACAGGCTGCGAAATTCCGCAACCTTAAGGTTCTTATAGTAAGTCATTATGCCTGTGAAGTGGACATGGAAAGAAGAAGGGGAAAAACAGAAAACAGCTGTTTTAAATGGAACAAAAGAGAGACCAGTAGCTTCCAGTGAAAGAATGTTACCGTTAGCGAAGCAAGCAACCAAACAAACTCCTGATGAACGTTCCTGCATACCATGATTAGGAAATACATAGAAGTTTTGCTTTCTCTACACCTAATAAGTACATAAGTAGTGTATAGAGAAGGTATTTTATTTCACCCAAAAATTTAATACCGAGATTTCACAAGATATACATGATTTGAGACGCACTGAATAAAAAAATCTTATGTCTTCCATTCATCTCTGCAACTAATTATTGTTAAAAAGCGTATGCTTCTATTTACTTCATTCTAATAAAAAAAATAGCAAAAAAGGTCTCATTACTTGCTTCCTTGAAAGTAGAAGCGAAATTAGGAAGTAGCACAGGTTAAAGTGATAGTCAAACGCTGGTTGACTGAAGTTCCTTTGTATGGATAAGAGTTGACAAATTCCTGTATGAGAAAAGCATAAGTTATTTAAAACTGAAAACAAAAACAAGGAATATTTTAAAAACTATCAACTCCACGAAAAAAATGTATGTGACATAAATTGTGTGCTTTATCGTGATCTACATTTTTATGTGGTAAATTTTTGTGTATCTCTTACGATTTATCAGCTATGCAAAATTCAATAAAAATCATCCAGAATAAAGAGGTCTTTAGAGGCTATTCCCAGAAAATTCAAGATTAACATTTTATTTGGCATTTAAATAGCTTAAATATTAACTCCATGGCACGACAGCTCACGGGGAACCTTGGCCTACCGCCCGGCCTCTGCGTCCCCCATCTCGGTCCACTACAGACGTCATGGATGGGGTGCAGTATTGGAGGGTGAGACGTGGTCAGCGCATCGAGTCCCCCCGTCCGGTTAATGCGGTCCTCATGACCTGGAGCCGCTACTTCTCCATCAAGTAGCTCCTCAATTGGCCCCCCAGGGACCTTACGAGGCTGAGTGCACCCCGGGCCAGGTCTCCCAGCGGGGGAAAAAAATCGTTAGTCATTTTTGAGAAAATCAATTTATTTTTTCTTCAAATGTTTCCACGTAAAGGGCAGTTGGGAGTGAGGAGATCTCTTGAAAATGTTCATGTCGCATCCTTGGAAGATACCAAACTTAAATACCAACTTTGGTTTTTAAAGGTCTTTCCGTTTTTGAGTTATGCTGTCCACAGACACACACACACACATGCACATACATGCTCACACAAGGATCTTTTTTCAAATTTTTTTTTTCGGATTCAGGGGGACCCAAAACATGTGTTTCCGGTGAAATCTCGGTATCGAATTTTTGGGTGGAATACCATACTTTCTCTATACACAATGTACATAGTACGTGTAGAGAAAGTAAAAATCTGATGTGTTTCATTCACATGACTTTCTTTACATCTCTGTAACAAAGTATTGTTAAAAAGCTTATTGTTCTATCCACTTCATGATAATCGAGATAAACATTAACAGAAATTGTCCTTATTACTTGGGTCCTTAAAGTAGGAGGGGAAAAATCTAATGTGTTCCATTGACATGATGTCCTTTAGCTGTTCGGTAAACAAATCTTTTACTCTAAACATTAATCATTTATCTATTTTTTTTTTTTTTTTGGTAGTGTTTAACGCCCGCTTTAACTACTTATGGCACCGCAGGCGGTAATCATTTATCTATATCATGCTAATCAAGATAAACATAACCAGATTAGTCTTAACTAGCTTCCTTGTAAGTAGAAGGGAAATAAGAAAATGCACAGGCTAAAGCGATAGTATCGTCCTTTAAAAGCAGAAAATCAAAATTTTCGAATTTTTTTTTTTTCCATGTGAAGGGTAGTTGGGGTAGGGGGATTTTCTTGAAAATCTTCATGTCGCATCCTTGGAAATTACTGAACTTAAATACCATGTTTGGTATTTAACGGTACACACGGACATTTTTCTAAAAAATGCTTTTTTTTTGGATTCAGGTGGTCTCAAAACATGTATTTCCGATGAAATCTCGGTATCGAATTTTTGGGTACAATGCAATACCTTCTCTATACACTATGTATATAGTACGTATAAAGAAAGTAAAAAAAAAAAAAAAAATCTATATGACATAAATTGTGTGTTTTAATGACATGTACAGTTTTTGTTATCTCTTGCGGTTTGCCAGTTATATAAAAGTCATCCAGTGCGAAGAGGTCTTCAAAGGCTATTCCCAGAAACTTAAAGATATACATTTCGTTTGTCCAAAAAATATCTTATATATAAGGTATTTTAATCAAAATCGTTAGAGCCACTTTTAAGAAAATCAACATTTTCGAAAAATTGTTCCACGTAAAGGGTAGTTTGGGGTGGGGGGAATTAAATTCAAAATATTCGTGTCGAATCCTTAGAAGATACCAAACTTAAATACCAAGTTTGGTGTTTAACCTACTTTTCGTTTTTGAGCTATGCCGTCCATAGACTCACATAGACACACACGTGGGCCTTTTTCTAAAACTGCATTTTGGGATTCAGGGGGTCCCAAAATATGTGTTTCCGGTCTCTACTCGTGCTATATAAATACTGTATAGAGAAGATATTGCATTCCACCCAAAAATGTAATACCGAGGTTTCACCAGAAATACACGTTTTAGGGTCCTCTTATTCCAAAAAAAACATTTTTGGTATAAGGTCCGTGCGTGTGTGTCGTGAACACGATAACTCAAAAACAAAAAGTCCGTAAAATACCAAACTTGGTATTTAAGTTTAGTATTTTCCAGGGATACGACATGAAGATTTTGAGAAAAATCCTCGTAACCCAATCTACCCTTTATTTGAAAAAAAAATTCAACATTTTTCATTTTCTCAAAAATGGCTGTATCGATTTTGATTAAAATCTCTTATATTTAAGATATTTGCATGACAAATAAAATGTATATCTTCAATTTCCTGGGAATAGCCTCCAAAGACATGTTTATTCTGGATGCATTTTGGAACATTTTGCATAACTCGTAAACCGTAAGAGATAGAGAAAAACTTACAAAACAGAAAATGTAGAGCTCGTTAAAACACACAATTTATGTTATATACTTTTTTGCGAGGTTGTTGTTAGTGTTAGGCTTTAAACTACTTATACTTTTCTCATACGGGAATTTGTCAACTCGTGTCTGTACAAACAAAGGAACTTCAGTCACCTAGCTACCTGTTTTTGACTCTCAGTTTAACCTATGTTACTCCCTTATTTCCCTCCTACTTACAAGGAAGCAAGTAATAAGACTATTTCTGCTAATTTTTTCTCAATTATCGTGAAGTAAACAGAAGCATAAACGTTTCAACAATAATTTGTTGCAGAAGTAAAGAGAGGATTTTGTTACTTTACGTAGCTGACGATAAACGTCGGTGAGTGAGGTAACTATTGTTCCATTGAAAACAGAACGTCATAAACGTGACGCACAGTGTTTAGAGACCACACAATAGAATAGCCAGTGTGGTAACAAGTCTTTTCTTTTCCTCGTAGTCCCTGCTGCGCCTGCCTTTGCATAATCAGTACCTGAGTAAACTAAAGGGGAGTCAAAATGGGATTTTCATCATATTTTTCCATTTTTAATTAATAACTCCATGGCACGACAGCTCTCAAGAACCTTGGCCTATCGCCCGGCCGCTGCGTGAAAATCTCGGTCCATGACACGACATGGATGGGGTGCAATATTGGAGGGTGAGACGTGGTCAGCGCCTCGAGTCCCGCCCCCCACGTCCTGGAGCCGCTACTTCTCCATCAAGTAACTCATTTGACTCCCCAAGGACCTCACGAGGCTGAGTGCACCCCGGTCCAGGGCTCCCAGCGGAGGAAAAATCCCTACGCCGGTATCAGGAATCGAACCCAGGTCTCCCGCTTGTCCATTTTTAATTGCATAGGAATTGCACCTTCTAGACGTACGCTAATTGTAAATACAGTTGAAACTCGCTTATACGTTATTCACTTCAACATTGTTCTCGCAGTTACGCTACAATTTTAGAGACCAGTCGTTCTGCATTAAAATGTTGCTCAATTATACGTTTTCTCGGTAATGCGTCATTTTTCTGATCCCCATACACAAAATGTGCCCATTTATACTTTTTACTTTCTCTTGCCCCGTATGTACAATGTACATAGGGATAGAGAAGTATTGCATTCCACCCAAAAATTCGCTGTCGAGATTTCACCGGAAATATATGTTTTAGGACCCCCTGAATCCAAAAAAAGCATTTCCAGAAAAAGGTCCGTGTGTCCGTGTGTCTGTGAACACGATAACTCAAAAACGAAAAGTATCTAAAATACCAAACTCGGTATTTAAGTTCAGTATCGTCCAGGGGTGCGACACGAAGATTTTGAGAAAAATCCCCCCACCCCAAACTACCCTTTACATGGAACTTTTTTCGGAAATTTTTATTTTCTTAAAAATGGCTCTAACGATTTTGATTAAAATATCATACGTTAAACATATTTACCTAACAAATAAAATGTATATCTTGAATTTTCTGGGAATAGCTTCTAAAGACCTGTTTATTCTGGATGAATTTTGCTTAATTTGGCAGAACTAATAAACCGTAAGAGATAGACAACAACTTACTATACAAAAATGTAGGCCTTGTTCAAATACATAATTTACGTCATATACATTTTTTTCGTGGAGCTTAGCGTTTTCGAGGTATTCATTGTTATTAGTTTCAGTTGTGAAGTATTTATACTTTTCTCAGACGGGAGTGTCCGTTTTTCTTTTGTTCTACTCCTGGCTAAGAAAAGAAGCCGTTTGTAATGACAATCGCATAACGACAGCTTTTAAAACATTTGACTATCGATTTAGCCTAGTGTATTCCCTTATTTTCTTCCTACTTATAAGGAACTAAGTAATAAGAACATTGTGCTGAATACCTCGATTAACAAGGTGCAGAAAGAAGAGGAATCTTATGTAAGAAGTTTGTAGAACAGCTAGAGAAAGTCATGTGAGTGTAACACATCAGATTTTTAAAACAAGTATGGTGGTATGCTTGCTGTGTATAGCATTGGAATTGCCTGGCTTGCGGTTTTTATTGACGCTTATCGTTTCCTTGTCGCCATATCGCTCCAACAATCTATTAAACTTGGTTCCAAAAGTCACTTCTCTGCTTTAAGTCGAGTACTTGAAGGTTAAGGTTGCATTTTTAAGGTTTCGGGTGATGATGTTAACGAGGTAGCGCTAGATAGGCTCCTCGAGCAGTTGCATTTTTCAGGAACAGCATCCTTTCCTCTGCTCCGCTGGTGTTTAATTTGAAAATTGTTTATGTTATGTTGGTTAATTTTGATGCGGGGAACCCGAAACTGCATCTTTCGGCGTTCAGTGGGTAAGTACTCCCCCAGCGATCTGACAACTGCGTTCTCATGTTCGCCCAATCTGGCGTAGAATTTCTAAGCCCGGCGCCTAATGACATCTTCCAGTCCTCTATTTTGTATCCGCCGTAACCAGAGAAGCCAGAAGTCTGCTGCCATGCCCCACACTTCGCAGGCGTAGAGTATCAGGGGGATCTGTTAGTGTGCTGTTTTCATCGTCATGTAACCTTTCATTGTCGTTATATCGTTCCAACAGTCACTTATCTATTTTATGGAGTTTCGAGTTACAAACAGGAGACGAAACGTGTGTGAATATCAACCAGCAAGGAAGAAAACAAGAAAATCCTTAACTCTTGGTGAAAAATTAAAAATTCTGGATGAGCTCCTTACCAAAAGAGAAAATCAGTTACACGTTTTCTCACTTATACAGTATTTTATTAGAATCCATTGAAAAACGTAGTTACACTGTAGTTTAAAATAATGCTGCGTAGTAAAATTTCTAGAACATTCTGGTAAATTCACTTGGTAAAACAATAGGTTTTGTAAATATCAGTGTTAGAGAAGAGATTTTTTTTATCTTGATTGGAAAGTTTTACTTTAGCTATTCGCAGCATTGGCATCCCGCTCGTATTTCCTTCATAAGAGAATTTTGCGATGTCGTGTTTGGAAATTTAGGTTTATTTTTACTTTCTCTACACGTAGTATGTACATAGTGCATACAGGACGTATTGTAATGCAACCAAAAATTTGATACCAAGATTTCACCGGAAATACATGTTTTGGGTCCCCCAGAACCAAAAAAAAAATAAGCATTTTAGAAAAAGGTCCGTGAATGCGTCTGTGTTTGTGTTTCCCTGGTTAGCATAGCTCAAAAACGAAAAGACCGTTAAATATTTGGTATTTAAGTATGATATCTTCTAAGAATACGACAGGAAGATTTTAAAAAATATCCCCCTAACCACAACTACCCTTTACATGGAAAGGTTTACGAAAATTTTGATTTACTCAAAAATAGCTTTTACGATTTTGATTAAAATATCGTATATTATAGATATTTACCTGACAAATAAAATGTATATATTGAATTTTCTAGGTATAGCCTCCTAAGACCTTTCGAAAAAAGTTCCATGTAAAGGACAGTTGAGGTGGGGGGATTTTTCTCAAAATCTTCGTGTCGCATCTCTGGAAGATACTAAACTTAAATACAAAGTTTGGTACTTTACCGACTTTTCGTTTTTGAGTTATCGTGTTCACAGAAACACGGCCACACGGACACACGTGCCTTTTTCTGAAAAAATTCTGTTTTTGGATACAGGGAACCCTAAATCATATATTTCCGGTGAAATCTCGTTATCGAAATTTTGGGTGGAGTGCAATACCTTCTCTATACAGTATCCACATAGTACGTATAGAGAAAGTAAAAAAAAAAACTAACTCATACTGTTCATAACGAACATTAATGAAAATAAAGCAGGTATTCGAAAGCACCACTGAAGTCAACTGTTGTTCAGAAGGTTGTTCTGGCAAGCTTAATAATGGAAAGGATCCATAAAGACTATAAACAGATCGCACTGGGTCACGCACACGCACAGAAAAGAAGGGATAAAGTATTGTGCAGGCTTTGCAAAGCTTTAAATGTACGTTAAAATGCTTCATTCATGTTTTTCTGCCTACATCTATCGTAACGGAAAATATTAGATTTTGTTGAGTGCCTGTGTTCTTCTAGAACTTATATTCAAAATTCAGCTCCCAGAATAACATCTGTTTAGGACTTTCTGGAAATCAGTTATGGGGAGGTTAACCACGGTGTACTGCCAAAGTTAAATTTGCTTATTTTATAATCTGGAAGCACTGAAATATATTTAGTCTTCGGGTTGGGTTCGATCCCAAGCGACCGCATGTGAGATTTGTGGTGGACAAAGCGGCGCAGGGGCGGGTTTTCTCCGGTTTCCCCCGCCATCGCTCACACACCGGTGTATATATATACAGTCTTAATATACAAATCTTATGTATTACACCCTCATGACCTTATCTAGCTACTCTAAAAACAAGCTTCTCACAAAAGATAATTCTTCTTTCAACACCACGTTAATCGAGATATACATTAGCAGAATTTTATTACTTAGTTTCTTATAAGTAAACTGGAACTAAGGGAATGCACTAGGCTAAAGTGATAGTCGAATGTTTTAAAATCTGTCGTTATGCGATTGTCATTGCAAGTCGCTCCTTTGTTTGGCCAGGAGTAGAACAAAAGAAACACGAACACTCCCCTCTGAGCAAAGTGTAAGTACTTCACAACTGAAACTAACAACAAGGAATACCTCGAAAACGGTAAGTTCCACCCCCCCCAAAAAAAAAGTAAATGACATAACTTGTGTATTTTAACAAGACCTACATTTTTTGTGTAACTTGTGTATTTTAACAGGACCTACATTTTTTGTGTAGTAAGTTTTTGTCTATCTCTTACGGTTTACTGGTTATGCCAAATTATGCAAAATTTATCCAGAATAAACAGGTCTTTAGAAGATATTCCCAGAAAGTTCAAGATATACATTTTATTTGTGATAGAAATGGCTTAAATATGTGGTATTTTAATAAAAATCGTTAGAGCCATTTTTAAGAAAAACAATTTTTTTGAAAAGTTCTCCATGTAAAGGGTAGTTAGGGGTGAGGGTATTTTCTTGAAAATCTTCGTGTCGCATGCTTGGAAGATACCAAACTTAAATACCAAGTATTAAACCGTCTTTTCGTTTTTGAGCTATGCTGTCCACAGACCTCCCCCCCCCCCACATACACACACAGGGACCTGTATCTTAAAACGCCGTTTTTGGGCTCAGGGGGTCCTAAAACATGTATTTCCAGTGAAATCTCGACATCGAATTTTTGGGTGGAATGCAATACTTCTCTATCCCTATGTACATTGTACATACGGGGCTAGAGAAAGTAAAAATGCAGTATATGTATGTTCATTTACTCAACGTCACGGGTTCAAACGCGGTGGATGACGATGCATTTTTTTTTTTTTTTATTCACGGGCGTAGAAAGCTTTGCATGGCTTCCTGGGAAGTAAAGATATTGGTTCCGAGACGTAAGAAAACAAGTGAAGCCTGATATAAGAGGCCTCTGAGTTAAGCGGTCTTTCACGCCCAAAATAGAATAGGACGCTGAGAACCACAGCAGTTAAACAGCGTCCATAAATAAAACGCCATTTCAGGCATGTAGTACTATGTTTGTGTACATGTTGGTGTGTATGCTTGTATGTACGAGGGTGATCCAGAAAATAACGAACGTTTTGACATAACTAAATAATAACGAAACATATAAACACAAAACTTTTGCTTACAAAATTATTATCGCCCGCCTGGGTAGTGCGGTGATAGCGTGTCTGCCTCACATTCTAAAGGTCGTATCAGGAGGCCATGGTTTCATTGTTGACTATGTATTATATGTGACGCTCCAAGTTTATTTTAAAATTCGTTATATAAACAAGGTAAGAAATATAAATAACATTATAATAATTGCATAAAACGCCTAAATATTATTGTGAGCCTGGCAGCGAAGGGTTGGGGCGCTGATTTCACCGGTTTGCTAAATGCTTACAAGGCTATTGTTAGAGCTAAGCTAGAATATGGAGCAGCACCTCTGCATCCCCTACAACTCTCAAGATGCTCGACAAAATACAATCCACCGCCCTAAGACTAGTTCTGGGTGCCTATATTACCAGTCCAGATGGAAGCAAATGAAGGACATCTCTCCATATGCAGAAAGATATTAAGTCTGTCCTATTGAGATAGCTGCAATTCCATTTAATGCAGTCCATAGATGCATCTTCCCAATTAGCTCGTCACCAACAACGCCGCATACGTCCTTTCCATGCTAAAATTATAGAGTATAGCAAAGAAGTGGGCTTTAAAATGCCAAATATTCATCCCCAAATCCACGAAACGAACACGCTCCCCTGGCACCTTCTACGGCCAACAATCAACATTCAACTTCATTATTCACAAAAACTAAAACACCGGATTACATCTGCAAACAAATGTACAACGCTCTACGAGACAGTCATAGAGATGTTATGGAAATCTTCACAGGTGGATTAGCGACAAATGATGGATGTCGTGGCTGTGCAGTTATATATCCTACACACACCGTGCTCTACGCACTACCGAAATATTTCTCCATTTTCTCCTGTGAAGCTTTTGCAGATAAGGAAGCATTGCAGCACATCGTTCAAAATGCCAATCAGACAGAATATGTAATTTACATTGATTCACTAAGCACAATTCTTGCCACTCAGAACCTAAGTCCTACGCAATCTTTAATAAATGACATGCTTCACATATACTCTAACACTCAGCGCTCCTGAAAACAAGTAATGTTGGTAGATAGAGTTTAACGTCCGTTTTAACTACTAATGGCACCGCAGGCGGTGACTCTGATGGTACATGATTGATGATGGAGCACCGTGGAATGCGATGGCGGGGCAACTGCACAGACCGCCGACTTGACTGCACAGACCGCCGACTTGACTGCACAGACCGCCGACTTGACTGCACAGACCGCAGACCTGACAGCACAGACCACCGACTTGACTGCACAGACCGTCGACTCAAGTACACAGACCACCGACTTGACTGCACAGACCGCCGACCTGACTGCACAGACCGTCGACTCAAGTACACAGACCACCGACTTGACTGCACAGACCGCAGACCTGACAGCACAGACCACCGACTTGACAGCACAGACCAACGACTTGAGTGCACAGACCACCGACTTGACTGCACAGACCGTCGACTCAAGTACACAGACCACCGACTTGACTGCACAAACCGCAGACCTGACAGCATAGACCACCAACCTGACAGCACAGACCACCGACTTGACTGCACAGACCACCGACTTGAGTGCAAAGACCACCGGCTTGTCTGCACAGACCACCGACTTGAGTGCACAGACCACCGATTTGAGTGCACAGACCACCGACTTGACTGCACAGAACACCGACTTGACAGCACAGACCACCGACTTGAGTGCACAGACCACCGACTTGACAGCACAGAACACCGACTTGAGAGCACAGACCACCGACATGTCAGCACAGACCGTCGACCTGACAGCACAGACCACCGACTTGAGTGCACAGACCACCGACTTGACAGCACAGACCGTTGACCTGACAGCACAGAACCACCGACTTGAGTGCACAGACCTCCGACTTGACTGCACAGACCCCCGACCTGACAGCACAGACCACCGACTTGAGTGCACAGACCATCGACTTGACAGCACAGACCACCGACTTCACAGCACAGACCACCGACTTGACAGCACAGATCACCGACTTGACTGCACAGATCACCGACCTGACGGCACAGACCACCGACTTGACTGCACAGACCGTCGACTCAAGTACACAGACCACCGACTTGACTGCACAGACCGCCGACCTGACTGCACAGACCGTCGACTCAAGTACACAGACCACCGACTTGACTGCACAGACCGCAGACCTGACAGCACAGACCACCGACCTGACAGCACAGACCACCGACTTGACAGCACAGACCAACGACTTGAGTATACAGACCTCCGACTTGACTGCACAGACTACCGACTTGAGTGCACAGACCACCGACTTGACAGCACAGACCACCGACTTGACAGCACAGACCACCGATTTGACAGCATAGACCATCGACTTGACAGCACAGACCACCGACCTGACAGCACATACCACCGACTTGACAGCACAGACCACCGACCTGACAGCACATACCACCGACTTGAAAGCACAGACCACCGACTTGACAGCACAGACCACCTACTTTACAGCACAGACCATCGACCTGACAGCACAGACCACCGACTTGACAGCACAGACCACCGACCTGACAGCACGGACCACCGACTTGACAGCACAGACCATCGACCTGACAGCACAGACCACCGACCTGACAGCACAGACCACCTACTTGACAGCACAGACCATCGACCTGACAGCACAGACCACCGACTTGACAGCACAGACCACCGACCTGACAGCACAGACCCTCGACTTGACTGCACAGACCACCGACCTGACAGCACAGACCCTCGACTTGATTGCACAGACCACCGACTTGAGTGCACAGACCACCTACTTGAGTGCACAGACCGCCGACTTGAGAGCACAGACCACCGACTTGAGTGCACAGACCGCCGATTTTAATGCACAGACAACAACTTGGGTGCATAGACCGCCGACATAAGTGCACAGACCACCCACCTGAGTGCACAGATCGCCGACTTGAGTGCGCAGACGCTGACTTGAGTGCACAGGCCGCAGATTGAGGGCACAGACCGCCGACTTGAGTGCACAGTTCGCCGGTTTGACTGCAGAGACCCCCGACTTGAGTGCACAGACCGCCGACTTGAGTGCACAGACCGCCGACTTGAGTGCATAGACCGCAGACTTGGCAGCATAGACCGCCTACTTGGGCAGCTCTTGCTCAAGGTTTAGAAATTTTGTAATATAAAAGTCTGTGTACCTATGTATGTATGTATGTATGTATGTATGTATGTATGTATGTATGTATGTATGTATGTATGTATGTATGTATGTATGCATGCATGTATGTATGTATGTATGTATGTATGTATGTATGTATGTATGTATGTATGTGTGTGTATGTATGTATGTATGTATGTATGTATGTATGTATATATGTATGTCTAAATGTAAATGGAGTTATTTATGGACGCTCTTTAGCTGGTGTGGTTGTCAGCGTCCCATTCTATACTGGGTGTGAAAGACCGCTTACCTTTGCTCAGAGGCCTCTCTATCAGGCTTGAGGTTCTTTTACGTGCCGTAATCTACGACACGGGACCCACGGCTTTACTTCCCTTTCGAAGGTTGTCTTGTTAAGGATTTTTACGCCCGAAAAATTCCATCGTCCTTCGCCGGGCTTGAACTCGCGACCTTGGGTGTGTTTGTGTAATGTGTGTGCGTGTGTGTATGTGTGCGTGTGTGTATGTGTGTGTGTGCGTGGAAAGCACACCTCAAAAAACTATGAGACCTTAATTACAAAACGAACTTAAGTTTAGTGTCTTCCAAAGATGCGACACGAAGATTCTCACAACTCCCAACTATACGATATGAAGTTGTGGCTCCGTTTCAGTGTGCAGTTCATCCGCTTGGATCGCCACTAGCTCTCCTCATTTGAAGCCGAGTGACTATCGAAGTAAATACTCAGTTTTTCGCAATTTTTCTATAGTACTACTAACCTCTTTTTTGCTCAGACACCAAAAATATTGAATACTGTTGGAAAATCTGACGTGATCCAATCACATGTAAAGTCTACCTGTTCTCCAAACAAACAATTCCTACGAAAGATTATTGTTTACGAGATGAACCTGAGCAAAACTTTTTTTTTTTTTAATGCATTTATTTTAAGTCGCCTAACTGCTAGGTCTTATAGCGACTTTAAAAACATGATACAAACTTTAACACAAGGGATAAACATATAACATTATACAGTACATTAACTTTACAATATTTCCCAAGCTAAAATATTAAACAAATTCACATACATTGTTTACATGGAGATTGCATTGTGAAGCAGTTTTACAATAATTTATCATACAATTTGGTGCATTTAAAAAACTGTATCAGTCTAAGATATGAGCTCGCGTCCTTCATTGACAGCTTTAGGTTATCTGGAGTCTGGAGTTTTTTCCTATAGAGTTGGTAACGCGGGCAGTTCTCGATACTGTTTCTAGTATTGCAGGTTGTGCATTGTGGTGGCTCTTCTTTAGAGAGGATGTAGGAGTGTGTTAGTTTTGTATGTGCAATTCGGATTCTAGTTCTGAGTATTTGGTCACGGCGATTTTGGAATTTGAGTGAAAAAGGTGCTGTAGAGTTACCTCTTGCGTCGTGGAGTTTACTTTTGGGAGAGGTAACCCAAGAGCTTTTCCATGCATCGCGGAGAGTTCTTTTCAAATGAGCATTGACGTCTTGATATGGAATTTTCGCACTTGGAAGATTTGTTGCATCTTTGGCTGTTTTGTCGGCTAAATCATTTCCATGTGTGTGAAGCAATCCAGATTAATACTGTGGTTTTTTTCTTCGTGAAGATGCAATTGAGGAGGTGATGAATTTCCTTAATTAGAGGATGAACTGCTGAGATATCTTGAATAACTAAAAGTGCACTTTTGGAGTCAGTAAGCACAAGAAAAGGCGTTTCGTTATCCAGTTCGTTAATGTAAGATAGAGCTTCCTTGATGGCAAACAATTCACATGTGAAAATTGTACATAGCTGTGGCAGTTTCCTTCTAAGAAAAAAGCAAATAAGAGCATACACTTTACTGAAGTGATGGTCATATCTTTTAAAAGCTTATCACTATGTGATCAATTGAAGTTCGGTACGCTTTGCTTTTCCAGAAAAAAACAACAGAACTGAAACGAAAGGTGACCCCGTTTAAGATATCCTTCGCAATTTAATATTGAAACCATAACAAGGAATATCTTGGGAACGGTCATTTCTATAACAAAAATTAATACTTTATATTTGCATACTTTAACGAGATGTTAATGCATTTGTGTGTGTCTGGTTTACCAGTTTAGCAAATTTAGCAAAATTCATCCAAAATGAGCACGCATTCAGAGGCTATTCCAGAAAATTCAGTATATACATTTTACTTGTGATGCAAATGTCTTTAATGTACGACATTTTAATCAAAATCGTTAGATCCAATTTTGAGAAAAACAAAATGTTCAAATCTTTTTCCATGTAAAGCCTGGTTGAGGTTAGGGAATTCTATTGAAAATCTTAGCGAAACAGCTTTGGAAGTTACCGAATTAAATATCGACTTTTCGTTTTTGCGTTATTATGTTCACAAACAGGCAGACACACATACGTGCGCGGACCTTTTTCTAAAAATACTTTACCTGGACTCGGATATGTTGGTCTAGGTAGCTCAAATGTTTAGGCGCAGGCCTTCAGATCTGAAGGTCGCGGATTCAAACCCAGACTGATGGTTTTTAAGTGTGCTTAAAAGCGACAGCCCCATGTTAGTAGATTTACTGGCACGTAAAAGTACTCCTGCGGTGAAATCTCGACATCCAATTTTTGGGTAAGATACAATACCTTATCTACTTATTAAGCATATGGTAACATATGTGCTAGAGAAAATATAAATCGTACCTATAGGTAGCATTCGATTTTAAGAACAATATTTTATACATACAATTTTGAACATAGTAAAAAAAAATTCGGTGTCACAATCACATGATTTCCTTGCCTCTATCGTTTATTAGTGGGTATACAATAATTCTTAAGAAAGTATTTTCTTATCTACTTCCTTTTAATCCAGATAAATATGTTTGTAAAAAAGCTGTATTTACACATTTGTTATAAATGCAAACAGTGATAGTCAAATGACGCTATACGATTTTATATTTCTTCCATGACGCATTTTTTTTCTAATTCAGCGGAGTTTTGCCATATTTGAGAAAATGTCAATAGATGGCAGTTGAGATTGTTAAACAGTCGACTATCGATTGCATGTTGTCGAAGTGATAGGATTAACATAGTTTGTTATTCTATAGCGAATAACAGAAAGAGTGCCATATGAAACGAAAAACTAAGTGAAATGAAATTACGTTTTATTTATGGACGCTCTTTAACTGCTGTGGTTCTCGCGTCCCATTCTATACTGGGCGTGAATGATTGTTTATTTTTGCTCTGGGCCTCTCTTTCTGGCTTGAGGTTCTTTTACGTCCGTAAATCTACTTTCTTTCAAAAGGGAGTCATGCTGAGGATGTTTACGCCCATCGTCCTCCGTCGGGTTTGAACCCGCGACCTTGGGCATGTGAACTTATTTATAACCATAGTATTTATTTATTTATTTATTTATTTTTTTTTAAGCTTAATGTCCTTTAAGCTGGTTGACCATATCGAACCATAGGATAGTATTAGGCACTGTTATGAAATGTCATATAACAATAAAGCACCGTCAGACTGCTCTGTGGTCGGGTGGTCAGCGAACTTCTCACTCGGAGGTCCTGGCTTCGATTCCCGGCTGCAACGAGGATTTTTTTCTTTAACCTGAATCATACCCTATGCCCCACAGAGACCTGAGTGTATGTGTATATGTGTGTGTGTGTGTGTGTGCCAAACTTGGCATTTAAGAGTAATATCTTTCAAATATGCGATAGGAAAATTAAAAAAAAAAAAATCCCCCCACTCCAAACTTCTCTTTAAATGACAATATTTTCGTTAAATGTTGATTTTCTCAAAAGTGGCTCTATCGATTTTGATTAAAATATCTTATGTTAATGATATTTGGATTATAATTAAAATGTGTATCTTGAATTTGCTCGTAATAGCCCTGAAATCTTCATTCTGAATGAGTTTTGTAATACTGGTAAACCGTTAAGAGATACACAAAAACTTACCTAAAAAAAAAAAAAAAAACGCAAATCTCGTCAAAACATACAATTTAAGTAAATAAATGCTAAGAATAAAGTTTTTACAAAATAGGGGTCCGAATATGCATATATAACAGTACTATACAAAGGAATATTTAAGCTACTGCAAAGGGTTTTATGTATGGCAGAAAATACTAAATGAAAAAGATGACACGAATCATAACAAAAGTATCATAAAAATTATAGCTTGAGTTTTTCAATATATCGTGTTAGATTTTCGGATGTATTGTACTAAGGTTGAATGTGAGGAATATTATTATACTTGGAAACATTCATATTTCATGTTGGGATAATTATCCTAATAACAGGGTACATTATAAAATGCCTTAGGGAATGCCGCTCTTAGAACGTATTTTTCGGAGAAGCCTATAGGTATTTTTTTCCGAATAACTCATAAACTAAATTTCTTTTGTTAATACTTTGAAACATTTCTTGACTTTACTTGAAAACCATGGGAAACAATAGAAAAACGTAGGAGACGAACAAGGCTATGAGCAGCTTTTAGAGCCTATAAGGGGGAATCTGCATGGAAAGATTATCCAAGCGATTATTAAAGCCATTATACTACTGTGCGAAAAATGATCACTCGAAAAAAAAATATCTATGTTCCATTCATATGACTTACTCTACATCTCTGCAACAAATTGTTAAAAAAACTTATGCTTCTATTTGTTTAATGCTAATCGAGAAAAAATTAGGAGAAATAATCTTATTACTTGCTTCCTTGTAAGTAGAAACGAAATAAGGTAGTACCATGTGTTAAAGTGATAGTCAACAACTGGGTGCTATGCGACTGAAGTTCCTTTGTTTGTATGGATAGGAGTTGTATGATAACATTATAAGTTTTTCAAAGCTGAAGCCAAAAACAAGGGGTATCTCAAAAACGATCAACTACACGAAAAAAATGTATATAACATAAATTGTGTGTTTTAACGTGCTCTACATTTTTTGTGTAGTAAGTTTTTGTCCATCTCTTACGGTTTAGCAGTTATGCAACATTCCATTAAATTCGTCCAGAATAGTCTTCAGAGGCTATTCCCAGAAAATTGAAGATACACATTTTGTTTGTCAGGTAAATATCTTTAATGTACGATATTTTAATCAAAATCGTTTAGAGCCATTTTTTAGAAAATCAAAATGTTCGAAAAATTTTCCATGTAAAAGATAGTTGGGGTGGGGGGTTTTCTTGAAAATCTTCGTGTCGCATCCTTGGAAGATACTGAACTTTGGAATTTAACGGACTTTTCGTTTTTGAGCAATGCTGGCCAAAGACACACACACACACGGACATTTTTCTAAAAATGTTTTTTTTTGTATTCAAGGGGACCTAAAACATGTATTTCCGATGAAATCTCGGTATCGAATTTTTGGGTGCATTACAATACCGTCTCTATACACTATGTGCATAGTACACGTAGAGAAAGTAAAAAAACAAATAGGGACCAGAAAACTGACATAGGTTAATTTTCCCTCGCAAATAGAACGATTAACGAACGGCACAAAATACCTGCAAGTTACTGGAGACTTTGCCTCAAAGTATAAACAGTTTTAAAAAGAGACTAAAGAAGGGTCTTTATATTGTAATTGTAATTTTTATCTAGCCTTAATCGTGTGGACAATGGCGTATTGTCATTCTATACTATCCATATTATTTGTATATTTTAATTGGATTGTGATTTATAGTTGGGATAGTAAATATAAATATTGCGTTATCACTAGTATTATAAAACTTTTAATATTGTGTTATTATTACTGTTATTGTTATTGTAGTAGTATACTATGATATACTGTCATTCTGACAGGATATTATATTAGCCATATTATTTAATTATTTTGTATATTATATTATTACATTGAGAGCGCTGTGAAATAAATTATCGATATCGAGGTTCCTAATGAAGCCAATGCTTCAACAATGAAAGAATCGCGTTGCAAATGTCTCTGGAACATTGTTGTTCGAAGAGAACACGTGTTTGAGGTTCCTTTGTCTGGACTGCTAGCTCACTGCGCGACCCCGCTAGGCCGATTGGTAATTTTAGCATCGGCCATGCCGGGAGTAAGTTCCGCCAATGAGAAGTCACGGTGCAGGAGCAGCGTATGATCACGTGCCCAAGCTCGGCCAATCGCTGGCTAGGGATTCGATTTTGCCGCGCCGGGAGATGACTGCGCGGGGAGCTCCATATGACGGTGGCACATGCCATGATCCTAAACAGGCGAGGCATTGCAGTCCAGTCGCCTCGCCGACCAGACAGCGTCGGCAACCCGGCCGAGCACACCTTTAACTCGCGGCGTGAGTGCGCTACAGAGTAGAGTTTTATTTTTGTACAGTGTTCTTTTTATTGTATGTTGTAAGAATTCCTCATATATCCTGTGATGCCTGCTAGTCTGTTTTCCGATATGGATCGAAGTAACGGCGGCCTCGAAGACCAAAGAGCGCTGCAACTAGCGTTCGAGTTGTCGATGCTAGGTTTCAATGACTCTTCACCCACAACGACCGAGCCGTCTGCGGGCGAAACACTCGCGCCCACCTTCCCCGACGAGAACAGGGCTGGCAAGAAGAGTCAAAACATGACGGAGTGCGTCCCGGTGCCAAGTTCCGAGCACGTCGCGGAAATCGTTGGCAGACAAGGTAAGTTTGTGAATCACGTGGTTTCCTTGCATGCACATGGTCACTAACTTCATAAATTAGACAAGAAGATCAAAAAATTAACTTAGCGTGATTAATTTTGTAGTACTGAGGACTTAGTTTTTTTTTTTTTTCTCTCTCTTAACGAGCGAGTTTGGTAACAAAGAATTTTCGTTAGGCAGCTGGCCGGAAAAGACCGGAAGGCTGGTAGGCAGACGGGCTATAGGAACAAAGGCCCAATGCAGCAGATGTTACCGTGTCGCTGCTTCCCCTCCCCCCATACCCGGTTCGGTTTTTTCTTCCTTTTTCTCTGAGTAACCCTGAACGCTGTTCCATAGTCCTACTGGAGCACAACACAAAGCAATGGAAATATCCAGAATACATAGAATTTACGGTAATTCTGCACAACGGCTCTATTAATTCTGCCGCCTTCTAAACGGAAATTACGTTGGGATATCTAAAGTAGGAAATAAAAGTGAAATGTGTGGATTATGGTGAAAACACTAGTAATTTAAAATCGGTTAAATAAATGTAGAATTACCCTGCTTTATATGCATTTTGACAGGTATTGAATAGTGACTTTCTATTAATCGATTTTAAATATACAATATTTCCTACTATAGATATCCCGACGTAATTTCTGGTTAGCAGACTGCAGAATGCTCTGAATCGAACTCACGGTCGTTGAATATGAATATTAATTAACCGATTTTAAATTAATTTCACTGTTTTCACAGTATCCGAAGGCTGTAACAGCACAGTTTTCTCTCATGTATCGATTACAAGAATTTCGATTAACACTCGGATCGATTAGACAAAATTTCTGCCTAAGCATGGCTTAGTGACTTTTTCACGAATATTTTCGTACTTAATATGTTCAGTTCCCAACGTTTTCATAAATTACTGACATTAAGAAGCCTTAAATGTGTGCGCAGAGTCGTAAGTATGTGGTAGTTTTAGGTGCCTTCGTTTACTTAAATGAAACATTTGCATGTCCGGTATCTTGCTGTCAGTGTTGGGTGATAAGAATACTAATTTGTCATGCGCTACCTATAGGTATAACGCATGCACAGCAAGTGATATTCGCCGGAAATAGGTTTCGGAAGCCTTATAGCGTGTTCATTGGTATCCGCACTATAACAATACCCAGTTGCATTCTTGCCGTGGTACAAACGTGCAGTAGAAGCTGCGAGCACAGTAATGCCAAGTTCAAGGACACATTATGGTTGCGAAACAAGGGGACGAATTATTTGGGATTACTTTTCCATTTTACCGTAGGTCATGTTCTGTGAACCGGCCAGGTCCTCGTCTCGGCTGCATGGTTTCCCTTTCTTTGGAACGTTGAACCATAAAAACCAGTCCAGGCGTCAAGGTCGAGATGGTAGACGAGCACAAGCCAAGTCATACCATTCGTAAAACAAAAATCGAAAGCGTTAACAGTAGTGCTTATAAGCGTAATTAAATCTACAAAAAATATGCGTTGGTGAGTACTACAGACATAAATAAAGCTATTTTTGTAGTGTTTGCAACCGAGAGGTCTAACCCACGGATTGGCGAGGCAAATGCGTATTTTACGAGATCTGTTTAGGTTTTTAATTAGCTTAATGGCCTTTCTGATTGGTCATATCTGTGAAATGATCTCGGGGTCTATGAAACTCGGTTACTCGACATTCACTTTTTGAGGTTAAGAGAAAACCCTGAAAAATAACAAATTCCAGATAACTCGCTCTAAGTGAGATTTTAATTCGCAACCTCGTGAACGTGAAGCAAAGTATCCCCATACTATTGAAGTGGGCTTAAGCTTTTTGTCATCAATATTACATACAATGCAAATAATAATGCAAAGGAAACAAAGTATACCTCAGATGATCTGTTAGATCAGTCAGGGGCAAGATTTTAGTCAGCAACAATAAGAAAAATCTAAAGTGTTCTATTCGCATAACTTTCTGTAGCAATTCTGCTGGTCCTTCACTTTACTTTGTGATAGTCAAGATAGAAGATAGCAAAAAAGGGAAATAAGGCTAAAGCGATACTCAAATCGTTCAAAAGCTGTTGATGTGTGTTTCAAATTAGTTTTTTTGCATGACCAGGAGTTGACGAATTCCATGACAAAAGTTAGCGTGAAGTCAAAATAAAGAATATCTGGGAAATGGTCAACTCCACAAAAAATGACAGTGTGAGTTTAAACGAGATCTATATTTGGTGTACAGCGCGATTTTGTTCCATCTCTTATGGATTACCACTTATGCAAAAACCACCTAGAATGAAGAGGTCTGCAGTTTCTATCGGCCAAAAATTCAAAATGTACGTTTTATTTGTCATGTAAATGTCACTAATTAGGTATTTTAATCAAAAGCTTAAATTTTTTAGAAAATCAAAATGCTGGAACATTTTCTATGCATTTTTTCTCACAAGAGTAATTCATAATGGGGGGGGGGGGTCTTAAAAATCGTGTCGCATCCTTGGAAGATACTAAACTTAAATACCAAGTTCTGTATTTTATTGACTTTCCGTTTTTGAGTTACCGAGTTCAGATACACATGTACGCACTTTTTCCCAAAATTTTGTTTTTTTTATACGGGAGACGAGCGCTGAAGCATATTTCCGGTGAAACCTCGGTATTGAGTTTTTGCGTGGAATGCAATACCTTCTCTACTCGTTCATTGCACATATACATGCTAGAGAAGGTAAAAGGGGGCAAATTTTGAATGGTTCTTACGTATTGTTTTGTATGCTATTATAGCATTCAGTAATTACTTTCTCTACACGTACTATGTACATAGTGTATAGAGAAGGTATTGTATTCCACCCAAAAATTCGATACCGAGATTAAACTGCAAATAGCCGTATCCAAAAAAATATTTTTAAATAAAGGTCCATATGTCTATGAACTTTTAACTCGTAATCGAAAAGTCGGTAAAATACCACTTGGTATATAAGTTTAGTATCTTCCAAAAATGCGACACGAGGATTTTGAGGAAAATTCCCTCACCGCAAACTACCTTTTACATGGAAGAAATTTAGAAATTCTTAAAAATGGCTCGATATTCTGATTAAAATCTATTATATTTAAGATATTTACATAATCATTACAAATATGATCTATATCTTGGAATTTTCTGGGAATAACCTCTGAAGGTATCTTTATTGTGGATGAATTAACCGTAAGAATGGAACACGCCAGATTTTCTTTTTTTGTTGATTTGAGGTTAGTGCAAAAATAGGAAGAGTTTCCAAAGCGTGAGTTCATAAACTCGGTTCTCGTGAAAAGTGAGATTGGAATTGCAGGATTTTTCTAAACAGTACAGTTGTAATTAAGCATTGACCATTAGAAATGTAGTACAGGGCAGTGTTCTCGCTGTTCCGGGCTAATTTGGCAAATCTCCACGTGGATGGCCTATATGTGAGATTTTGGCTGCAATGCGGCAGTGGACACAATAATGGAATCTGTGCTTGGGTGGATGCGCCTTTTTTCTTTTTCCCCCCCTTTTTTTTTTTTAATGAGATGTTTGGCAACACAGGATCAGTTCATTGCCTCTATCCTGTCACCGCCGCCGCTGTTGGGGCAAGGTCATAAGCTGCCATTCTCACGAGGGGGAGGGGGGCTGTCAGTTTGCTAACCCGGAGCACTTCCGTTTCTGGATCCAAATGTTACTTCCGATGTAACGCTGCGCCCAAGGAGAATCATTTGTTTCTTATTTGCTGTTTCACTGGTCGCCTCAGACGCTGTCTAAACACTAGATTTCATTTCCTCTACAAGAACTAGCATTGACAACGTTGATAAAAGCAGCACATTAACATTATAACAATAAGCAATACGAGCGTTTTCATCTTGTCGATAATTTACGACCAGAGCTAAGCGACGAGAGTCAATTGTCCTAAGAGATGAAATTGATAAGACAATTCAGCGAAATAGACCATTAATAATGTATGATATATACCTAGGAAGGGAGATTTTTTTCAGGTTGTTATTGTAATACTTAAATAAGTTCTCAAATAGATGACGCATTCGACCATTACTTACCGAATGTTTTTTTTTTCTTCACTACCTCCTGAATTATATGGCAGACTGTGTCAACTCCAATGTGCGAATATCGATATCAACAATAGAAATAGGGAATAATTATTTTGTTTCAGCTTTTAATAACTTATACATGAAATGGAGACAAACGTTTATTTTATTTGAGGTTATGATACTAGTCTCATACATGAGAAATACAAATTATTATTTTTACTCTTTTTTTTTTAACTAAATACATTATGAACTGGATAACACTTTAAATAAAAATTGTAACTGAATTAATTGAAAGTACAACTATGGTACTGACAGTTATTAACAGTGAAGGTTGGCTCTCTGGATTGTCACCAATAATCAAGACAGGAAATTAAACATACGAACGTCAGGTGCGACAAGATTTCAAAGAAATAATCAGCTGCGATAAGACTTATCGACAACAATATAACTCTAGGCAGATGACCGCGATTGTTTGAAATTGTCTAATTTCAGCTATTCCATTTCGCTTAGTGGCGCTGAATTGTCATAAGCAAGATCTTGTCGAAAAATCACCACCGGAGCGAACCGCCACAAGAGACGAAAATACGAGTTATATATGATAAGACAATTAAGCGAAATAAGACTATTCATAATTTATAATATAGTAAGGGAGATCTTTTCAGGTTAAATCGACCATTTTTATTTACCGAATGTTTTTTCACCGCCTCCTGAATACAGGACATCAAACGAACTCAGGTGCGACAAGATTTCAAAGAAATGTACATCAGCGGCTATAAGATGTTTCGACAATATCGCTCCAGTCAGATAACCGCGAGTGGTTGAAATTACCTAACCTCATTGCATTGGTGCTTTAATAGTTTGAATAAATTGTCACTGATATCTTGTTGAAAATAGCTTGTGGCTACTAGTTTGCAATTTGTATAGAGATTTAATGACATTCATAAATAAAAAGATTAAACACATTACTGAAATCCACTGATGCATGCTAACAATATAAGCTAGAGAGAAGAGATCAAGTTTTAATGACAGCAGAAAGAGAGAATATCATTATAAAATGCTGTCATAATAGATATTTCTTTATATCAATTTAAACTGTAACGCATTGTTTTGTATCCCTTAATGATTTGTAAACATAATCACAAGTAAATGGTATTTTTTTAAATATTCTTTGTTGATCCGTTATTGTCTATATTTGTGTTTTGTTACGTAATGTTGTGGTCGCAAAAACCCTATATATTATATATTATATTTAAAAGTGAAATTAAAACAAAAAAGCGCTCATATGATAATGGTATGCAATAGACCCTATATTATACAAAATACTTTTGTTACTTTTCAATAATGTTGTTTATGAAACATTTCGTTCAGTACAAACTCTTAGCAAATACCACTTGTAAGTTCAATTTTAAATAATTGTCCGAACGCCCGTGAAGACCAGCATCGACAATATCGATCTGGCTATTACTACTGATGACTAAGCCCCGTACTTTTAGGTTCTATCAATACTCTGTATATTTTGCTGCAGGATTTTACAATGTATGTTTTGTTGGAACTCCGTATATTGAAAGATGCGATAAGGCAAACTACCCAATGAACAATTAAATGTTTCCCTCAAGTTTTAACTTATTGTTATGGCATGCAAACACAATTTTCGCGCGTTTTATCACTTTCAACAAGAGCCTAAGTTGGAGACATTTAATTACAGTCCAACTATGCCTAGAGGAACTACAGCTAGCGTCTTGTGTAATTTTGCAAAAAGTTCAACCTTAAGACCAATTTTTGCAGTAAAAGGTTCAATTAATATTCTCCAAAGCCATTTGTACTGCAATAAAAATACTTTTAATATATTATGCTTATGAATAAGTATATTTATTCCGTTGATTCTTTTAAAATAGAATTTTTTTTTTCTGTTCAGCGACAACTGAGTTTTGTTTTGTTTAGAAATCCTTACTTTTGGAAAAGCTGAATTTTTTTTTCTGAATAAACTTTGTGATTTGTCGGATTACATAAAATTATGTAAGGTAGTTTTATTATTATTAAAGTATCAATTATTCAAACTGTCTTCCTTTCGCTTTTAAAATATTTTATACAAACAAATGTAGGTAATCTATTTGCTTAACCAAATTGGATATTTTTAGGTTATATCGCGAATCATAGGCACTACCGAGATCGAACGTTAAATTAGGTCAATACAGGTGCTATAAAAACTAGGTGTACAATCGTTGTTACATAAAACATTAAGATAGTGACATATGCCGAATAAAATAGATCAGAACCTAAGGATTATGACAATATATTCGTCTGTTAGTGACCAATCGGCGTACCAAACCCATCACGTTAGTTTTACCCTTTTCGTTTTATCACTTTTATTGCGCATTCCTCCACTAGTATTTATCTGAATACCTACGTCAGAACAGCAAGCAAATACTTTTACGACTTCTTTATCAATTTAATTAGTGCTATAGGCTTTACTACTTCCCTGTCTTCAGCAATATCTGTAAGGTAAAAAAATATATGTTCCATTCACGAGACTTTCTCTGCATCTCTGTAATAAATTATTATTAAAAATGTTTTATCTTCATGCTAATCGATATAAACATTAGCAGAAATGTTCTTAATACGTAGTTCCTTATTATTACCGCATGAAAAACGTTTCATTTTAAAACTGAAACCAACAACAAGGAATGATTCGGAAATGGCTAATTCTACAGTGTGACATAGTGTGTTAACGAGGTCTACATTTTTATGTAGAAGTTTTTATGAATTCATTACCGTTTACCAGTTATACCAAATTCATCCAGAAGCTTAAGAGGATATTCTCAAAAAAATAAAGATCTACATTTCGTTTGTAATGGAAATAATTTAGACATTGGTGTATTAATCAAAATCGTTAGCCTTTTTTGAAAGAAAAAAACATTAAAACACTGGGGAGTTTTTCTTGAAAATCTTAATCTCGCCCTTGGAAGATACTAAACTTAAATACAAAGTTTGATATTTCGTTTTTGAGTTATGTTCACGTACATACACCTTTTTCTAAAAGTGCTTATTCAGGAGACTTCAAAATTTATTTCCGGTGTAACTGGACATTCAGAATTTTTGGGTGGAAAGCAAGACCTCTATACACTATGTACATAGCTGTGCAGAGAAGGTAGAAACTGATAGTGTTACATTCACGTGACTGCTATATATAGTTTGTTAGTGGCTCTAGTTACATTCACGTGACTGCTATATATAGTTTGTTAGTGGCTCTAGTGCTCTACAAATTGTTCTTATGAAAGCTTATTTTGCTATCCACTTCATTTTTAATAACTCTTTCCAGAAATGGATACAAG
The DNA here is from genome assembly GCA_030762935.1 of Hymenopus coronatus. Taxonomy (NCBI): domain Eukaryota; kingdom Metazoa; phylum Arthropoda; class Insecta; order Mantodea; family Hymenopodidae; genus Hymenopus; species Hymenopus coronatus. The sequence goes on along the minus strand of CM060889.1, from coordinate 52,562,474 downwards.
GTCTATTTCGTTATATATACAAACAGAATAGCGATTGTCAAATGTTTATAAATTTCACTTATTTTATGCAATGGCAAGAAATAACTGAAAATCTGCTAGAGTTTAAAATTAAGTATTTTTCATTTCAAAGACTTTATGGTTCGTTTTCGACTATTGCTTAGCGTTTATCAGTTATACAGGAGTATACACAATTCCTTCCGAATTGAGACTTCATTGTTTTGTTAGATAATTCAATACAAACATTTTAATTGGCCCTGAAAATAACTAATATATGGCATTTTAATAAAAATGTTTTGTGTTTTTGAGAAAATCAAAGTTTTAAATAAATGTTCCACATGATCTTTTTAAAATCTTCGTTTACCATCTTTTGAAAGATGGTAAACTTAAATAGGTACAACACTTGGTATTTATCTGATCTTTCGGGGTGTTACACATATAGGCCGTTTTCTAAAATGTTCTTTAGTCGTCAAAAACATATTAGCATGAAATCTCGGTATTGAATTTTTAGGTGCAATGCAACACTTCGCCTATCTACTATACACAGAAAAGAACGAGAAAAACCCACTTTCGTGTTTTCGTAACATATGTGTTACATTCCCTGTAACATTTTTGAACCTGGGTAATAACGTTTCATATCTTGGATAGAAACGGGTGCAGGCTATATTGTACTGTCTATTTAAAACAAATGACTGCTCTAACGTCGGGCAATAAAGTTAGCAATAAAGTGTAAATGTATTCTCGTAATACTGCTAACATGTATCGCATTAAATCTGATGTTACTCGCATGACTTTCTCTAGCTACTCTACAAACTTCTTACGAAAGATAATTATTCTTTCAGCACCATGCTAATCGAGATAAACATTATCAGAATTTTGTTACTTAGTTCCTTATAAGTAGAATGGAACTAAGGAAATTCACTATGCTAAAGTGATAAGTCATTTTTTTTAAAAGGCTGTCGTTATGCGATTGTCATTGTAAATCGCTCCTTTGCTTGGCCAGGAGTAGAACAAAAGAAAAACGGAGTCTTTCATCTGAGAAAAGTATAAGTACTTCACAATTGAAACTAATAACAAGGAATACCTCGAAAACGGTAAGCTCCACGAAGAAAATGTATATGACATAACTTGTGTATTTTAATAGGATCTACATTTTTTGTATTTTAAGGTTTTATCTATCTCTTATGGTTTACTAGTTAAGCAAAATTAAGCAACGTTTATTCAGAATAAGCAGGTCTTTAGGAGCTATTCCCAGAAAATTCAAGATAAACATTTTATTTCTAATAGAAATGGCTTTAAATTTGGGATAGCCAATTGTAAGAAAGATATTGAAATCTCGACATCGAACTGTTTAGTGAAATACAATACCTTCTCTATCCATTATGCAACATTCAAATTTGAAAATTAATTTAATAACAAGTCCGGATGTAATGCCATTACTGTAATAAGAACTTAAATTAAATCCACATTTTTGATACTTTCTCCGCAAGTGCTGGAGGTGCGAGTAAACCAAACGGGGTCAACACCCAGTTACCATCAAGCTTAAAAGTGAGAGTGGTATCTTATGAAACCCAGCATCAAGGTCATTGTCAATGATTCGATTCCAAACTTGGCCGTGAACGCTACACGCCGCTACATTTCCACCCAATTCCGTAATTCAATTCAATATGAAGGTTTTAGAATTCTATCAAAAGCAGTTCACGTAACTTCAAGTAATAACGGCCTACACTTTTTTTTTTTTAATCCAAACAAGTGTAGACGGCGAAAATGCCCAGATTAATACGGAGATTCATTTGTAAAATTATTTAAAAATAAAATTCCAATTTTACAGTAAATTAGTTTACGAATATATCATATTTTTATATAATTAGTGCAGAAAAATTGCTAGTTATTTTCTCTACACGTTATATGTACATAGTGCATAGTATTGTATTCCACCCTAAAATTTGATACCAAGATTTCACCGGAAATACATGTTTTGGGTCCCCCTGAATAACAAAAAACCAGTTTTGGAAAAAGGTCCGCACGCGCGCGCGCGTGTGTGGATAACATAACACTGAAACGAAAATACCGTTAAATATCAAACATGTGAAAAAAATTCGAAATTGATTTTCTCAAAAATGGCTAACAATTTTGATTAAAACATCGTATATTAAATATATTTGCCTGACAAATAAAACGTATATCTTTAATTTTCTGGGAAAGTCTCTGAAGATTACTTTCCCGGATTAATTTTACGGAATTTTGCATAGCTGCTAAACAGTAAGAGGTGGGCGAAAACTTGCCACACAAACAATGTAGAGCACGTTAAAAAACCAGGTTTGTTATATACATTTTTTTTTGTGGAGTTGATCCTTTTTGAGATATTCCTTGTTTTTGGTAACAGCTTTAAAAAACTTTTTTGTGTTAAAGGATCTGCCCTAGCGAAGATAATACGCTTAAAAACAAAGTTTGTTATTTAACGGACTTTCTGTTTGAGCTATGCTGTTCAGACACACGTACTGACCATTTTCTAAAAAAAAAAAAAAAATCTTTCTCTACATCTCTGTAACAAATTGTTAATAAGCATCTATTTACTGCTAAAACATTAGCATAAACGGTCGTTTTACTTAGTTCCCTTATAGGTAGAAAGGAAATAAAGTAGTATACTAGGCTAAACGACAGTCAAATGTTTTAAAATGTGGTTGCTATGGGATTGAAATCCGTTTCTTTGCGTGGCCAAACGTTGACAAGTTCACGTGTGAGAAAAGTATTTTAAAAATGACACCAACAAATAGGAATATCTCAAAAACGGCCAACCCCACTAAAAAATGTATGACATAAATGGTATGTTGTACCGGGATCTACATTTTAAGTAGCAAGTTTTTGTCTATCTGTTTTCAATAAAATCATCTAGAATAAAGCGGTCTTTTGAGACGGCCCATAAAATTCAAGATGTGCATTTTGTCTGGCATGTAAATGTCTTAAATATAAGCCATTTTTCAGAAAATCAAAATTTTCTAATGTTTTCCATGTAAAGGGTAGTTTGGGGGTAACGCATCCTGTTTGGTATTTAAAGGACTTCGTTTCTGAAATATGCTGTACACATGCGCGCGGAACTTTTTCCAAAAATGCTTCTTTTCATGGGGATCCAAATCTCGGTATCGAAATTTTTGGTGCAATACAACACCTTCTCTATACACTACGTACATGGTACATGTAGAGAAAGTAATAATACATCCCTTTACTTCTAGGAAATGTGTTGATCAGATAAAGTACATCAAATTAAATGTATAAAGAAAAAAACCGATTGTAGGACTTCTCGATTACGAACATGGCCGACATATTCGAGATGATTAAAGCTAAAATGGAGGATGTTCCGAAAATGCCGTTTGCTAGCTCGCAGGAACGTTTTTTAGTTTGCAATAGTAATCGCAGAATCAGATCACGATGTGGCAGTTGACAAAGCTGTGAGAAAGAAACCTTTTAAATGCTTGTGGCCTTGTTGGAAAAGACAGAAAGGTTGCAAGACTTCTTTTCCCACCCCTCGCATCCAATTCTGCCATTGTATGTAAAGGACAACTGCATACCAAGCTTCAATACGAATTCCGACGGATTCCTAAACTCAATTTCTCTGCAGAGGTACACCAGTTTTCTACCTGAAGAGCTCGTTAAAGAATAGGAGCGGGTCTTTGTTCAAGATCTGCCTGCCAAGGTTATCTTCCAGGTAGATATTGGCCTCTCTTTCCACATTCACAAAACCATCTTTTCATGATTCTGAACAAAGACTCTCTTAGGAAGAACTTCGTTTCCTCAGCTGGGCAATTTCCTGAAAATTTTACAAAACTGAGCTAAACGCCACTCCAAGGTTATGCGGTAATTTACGCAACTGAGATAAACACGTACTCTCGGCTACTTCAAGGTAAAGAGTTGGGTCGAGCGATTCATTTTCAGTAACCGATTCATATGATTCGTTCATGCAATATGAATCCATTCATACGATTCATTCACGATTTATTATGCGTCGCCATGCCTTCTGTGTTTTACATATTTTTATACATGGAGATGGTCATATGGTAGCTCCTTTAGTTTAAAAACAATTTATATAAGAACGCCCTACTCTTTTCAATCTATTGCGCGCACACACGCAAATGAAAAACAAACCCCAATAACTGATCACGATTCTTCAAATCTGCGATTCTTCGACGTTACCTGCTATGGTTGACACGATTCATGCTATTCTTTTCGGCTCATGATTTTTTTTTGAACGACGATTCATGCCAAGATTGATAAGATTCATGCAATTCTTTCATTGTAGACGTTCATATGAACGATTCGTTCGTGAATCGCCCATTATCTACCTTGGCCACGCTCGCTAAGGCGTCTCACGGGCAGGGGATCGTGGGTTCGAGTCCCGCCTTGGGCATGGGTGTTATGTTTGTGTAAAGGAACAGTAAACCAGTAATCATACAGTAAATTTAGGGGGGGGGATATAAACGGGGATACAGCGCCGGAGTCCTGACCACACTCCGGTACTGTTTTATGCATTACTTCGTCCCCAGCATTTCGTCCAAATTTCAGGTAAAGTTTCGGCTTGCCACCTGCTCGAGCATATTTCGGCCCAACCATGGGCAACCACCTTAATGAGCAGAGAAGTAAGGGTTCGACTTACTAATTGAACCTCGGATTTTACCTAATAAGGTCGTATTTATATAAGAAGTGAAATTTGATATTTGACGACACGTTTGTGAATGTATGTTTTATCATATTTCGTAAGGTTTACTAATAGCATTAGTTTCATTCCGAAGTATTGAGAACACTTCCACACGCAGCATTAGATTGTGACAATAGTAAAAGCAAGCGCTGGACTCTCACGATAATGAATTCTTTACTTTCTCTAGCCCCGTATGTACAATGTTTATAGGGATAGAGAAGTATTGTATTCCACCCAAAATTCGATGTCTAGATTTCACCGGAAATACATGTTTTAGGATCCCTGAATCCAAAAAAAGGCATTTTCAGAAACAGATCCGTGTGTGTGGGCCTGTTGACAGCATAGCTCAACCACGAAAATACTGTTACGTACCAAACTTGGTATTTAAGTTTGGTATCTTCCAAGGATGCGACACGAAGATCTTCAAGAAAATCCCCCCACCCCTAACTACCCTTTACATGGAAAATGTTTCAAAATTTTTGTTTTTCTTAAAAATGGCTAACGATTTCGATTAAAATACCACATTAAAACTATTTCTATCACACATAAAATGTATATCTTGAATTTTCTGGGAATAGCTTCCAAAGACCTTGTTTATTCTGGGTGAATTTTGCTTAATTTAGTATAAATAGTAAACCTTAAGAGATAAACAAAAACTTACTTCACAAAAAATGGAGTTCTTGTTAAAATACACAAGTTATGTCGTACACTTCACTGTTTTCGAGGTATTTCTAGTTATTAGTTTCAATTGTGAAGTACTTATACTTTTCTCAGATAGAAGTGTCCGTTTCTCTTTTGTTCTACTCCTGGCTAAGAAAAGAAGCGATTTGCAATGACAATCGCATAACGACAGCTTTTTAAACGTCTATCACTTTAGCCTAGTGCATTCCCTTAGTTCCATTCTACTTAAAAGGAACTAAGAAATAAAATTCTGCTAATGTATTTCTCGATTAGCATTTCGTAAAAAGTTTGTAGAGTAGCTAGAGAAAGTCATGTGAGTGTAACACATCGGATTTTTCGAAGAATTTTACCTTTGGATGAAGTGATGCAGCCCCCTCAAGGTCCTTTTGCTTACCCCCTCCCTAATGGGTAAATACGGCTTTTCATATTTAGGAAAAATTTTGGCTTTCACTTCCATTCTTTGATATGCACCATGGCAACCTCCCCTAGCGCACATACGCGTTCAGATCAAAGCACGGTGCTAGGTGCAATTCTGTATCGCCATCAAAGCCGAGAGGTTCCAACCCCCGCTCGAATGTCAAAGGTTACACACTACAGGTCAAAACGCACTCGGCGTTACCAACCATGCAGAATCGCAAATTTTGTTATAATGCCTGAACGTGAAATTAGATAAATATGTTTAACATTTTATACTCAGCAGATTTTGTTTTTCAATCTTTGTAGTACACAGCAGTTTTATTTTCTGTACCATTCGAAAGTACATCCGGTGATTTGTAATTTAATGCTCAATGAAAGTGTAATCGTTATTCGCGTGTTCTACTCGAAGATGACCTAAAACACCATGTTAAATTTGTAGGACGATTTTTTTTTTACTTTCTCTACACGTACTAAATACGTAGATATAGAGAAGGTATTGTATTGCACCCAAAAAAATTCGATACCGAGATTTCACCGGAAATATTTGTTTTGAGACCCCCTGAATCTAAAAAAAAAACATTTTTAGAAATTTTTCCATGTGTGTCTGTGGGCAACATAGCTCAAAAACGAAAAGACCGTTAAAAACCAAACTGGGTATTGAAGTTTGGTATCTTTCAAGGATGCGGCTCGAAGATTTTCAAGAATTCTTCCCACCCCCAACTACCCTTTACATGAAACTTTTTTTTCGAAAATTTTGATTTTCTCAAAAATGGCTCTAACCGATTTTGATTAAAATATCGCATGTTAAAGATATTTAGCTGACAAATACAATTATAATTTGAATTTTCTGGAAATAGCCTCTGAAGACCTCTTTATTCTGGATGATTTTTATTGAATTTTGCATAACTGTTAAACCGTCAGCGATAGACAAAAACTTACCACACAAAATGTAGAGCGCATTAAAAATTATAATTTATGCTATATTGATTTTTTTCGTTGAGTTGATCGTTTTTCAGACATTCCTTGTTTTTGGTTTCACCTTTAAAAACTTAAACTCCTGTCTGTACGAAGGAAGAAATATGAATATTTCAGCTAATTTTCTGGATTAGGATGAAGTAAATAGAAACATATGCTGTCTAACAGTAATTTGTTGCAAAGAGTAGAGAAAAACATTTGAATGGAACACATCAGACTTTTATGTTGTAGTGTCTTCTAGCTTTCAAAAAATGCATATCCAATTCGCTTCAGCTGAGACACAAACTCCGCTCTCCCATTTGGGGCAGATGTTAGTTGCAAGTTTTTAGTGACTAAACATTGGAAGGTTTATTATTTTAGGAGTGGCATATTGCATTCATTCTGTTTAAATTTGAAAATGTAATTCGGTTAACGAGTGACTCACTTATGTATAGTGTTACCCGCGTGTGGTCCGAGTTTTTGTGAGCAATTGAAAAACTGAAGCTAAGTAGTCAGGGAGGCCTCTGTCTGTGGTTAGCTCTGGCGACGTTGCTGGAGCCATTTCTCTTCGTTTACAGTCACGTACTTACGCTGAATGGCGGGCTGCATTTTTACTTTCTCTACACGCACTATGTACTAGTGTATACACTCCACCTAACATTTGATACCTAGATTTCACCGCAAAATACGTTTTAGGATCCGCTGTATCCAATAAAAGTATTTTCAGAAAAAGGTCCGTGTGTGTCAGTGTGTGAACACGATAACTCGAAAACGAAAAGTCTGTAAAACACCAAATTTGGTGTTTAAGTTTAGTATCTTCCAGAGATGCGACACGAAGATTTTGAGAAAAATCCCCCCGCCACAAACTACCCTTTACATGGAAAAAATTTCGAAAATTTTGATGTTCTCAAATGGCTCTCGATTTTGATTAAAATTTCGTATATTAAAGATATTTACTTGACATATAAAATGTATATTTTGAATTTTCTGGGAATAGCCTCTGAAGACTTTATTCTGAATGAATTTTACGGAATTTTGCATAGCTGCTAAACCATAAAAGATGGACAAATCTTGTCACAAAAAAAAAAAAAAAAAAAAAAAAAAAAAAGTAGAGCACATTAATACACACAATTTGTTATACACATTTTTTTTTTTTTTTCGAGGAATTTTTTATGATGTACCTTATTTTTGGTTTCAGCTTTGAAAAACATACTTTTCTCATGCAGGAATTTGTCAACTGCTGTTCCATACAAACAAAGGAACTTCAGCGACATAGCAATCAGCCTTTGACCATCAGTTTAACCTATGGTACTCCCTAATTTCGCTTTTGCTTTTCTGCTAATTTTTTCTCGATCAGAATGAAGTAAATAGAAGCATAAGCTTTTTAACAATTTGTTGCCGAGATGAGAACGTCATGTGAATGGAACACATCGGATATTTACTTTCTCTACTAGTGTATTCACTCCACCTAAAAATTCGATACCTCGATTTCACTGGAAGTATATTTTTGGTAAAAGGTCGTGTGTATGTCTGTGAACACGATAACTCAAACTGAAAGTCTAAATTACTATACTTTGCGTTGAAGTTTAGTTTTCAAGGATGCGACACGAACTGCCCTTTATATGGAAACATTTTCGAAAATGTTTTCCTTAAAAATGGCTAGCGATTTTGATTAAAATACCACATATTAAAGCTATTTCCATAACAAATAAAATGTATATCTTGAATTTTTTGGGAATACTTTATTCTGGATGAATTTTCATAACTAGTAAACCGTAAGAAATAGACAGTTTTCTATACAAAAAATGATATTCGTTATTAGTTTGTTGTGAAGTACTTATACTTTTCTCAAGACAGGAAGTGTAAGTTTTTCTTTTGTTCTACTCCTGACCCAAAAAAAGGAGCGATTTGCAATAACAATTGCATGACGACAGCTTTTAAAACATTTGACTTCACTTTAGCATAGCGCATTCCTTAAGTTCCCTTCTACTTATAAGAAAGTAATGAGAACATTCTGCTAATGTTTATCTCGTTTAGCGTTGTGAAGAAAGAAGAATAATCTTTTGTATGAAGTTTGTAGAGCAGCTAGAGAAAGTCATGCGAGTGTAACGCATCAGATTTTTCAAAACTGGTATCCACTAGAAGTTAGACATGTTTATTCAGGTTAAATCGGCGTAATACAAGCAGTGTGCGATCCATACAAATCTGAACCATTTTAATAGACCAGAATGTCTCTGGAATCTCTTCGAAATGTGATATTTGTTTTAATGATCTCAGTGGCTCAGGGAGAATCGATAACAATCGAGGTAACAATCGAATAATGTAATTTGTTGACCATAATGATTTAGATGGAACGATAAAGGCAAAAATTTTATCGCTGGCAAGAAAGCTGGAGACAACTGTTAGTGAGAGTGGAAAACATAGACCACTGCTGAGTGCAGAACAAATCGTTGCGTCGATTGAGCCTGAAATCAGGCTCTTCATATGGCACCTGTCGCAGAGCTACGACTGAATTTCCTGAGAATAATTAAGCAGTATTTGTAAGGAATTTGTGATCTTGTAACACTGGTATAAATTCAGGAATAGATGAAAACGTATTATGCAAAACATGTGGATTTGTTTTCAGAATTTTGTTGTGGCATAAGACGTTTCCTACATCCGTTATAAATGATTCGAATTGTTCAATGCTTTATCCTTCTTGACGTTTTAATTGCTTCTTCGGATTTCATAGAAAGTGTGGAATTTGAAATCCATGTCAATGTGTCCAGTTTTTGAGCATGCAATTTTTGCAAAGCTTGATTTTGTTTAAATTGAAGTAGATAGAATAATAAGCTTTCGTAAGAGAATAGTTTTACGAGAGTAGAGTAATGTTCACATAGTTTTCAGACTACTTAGCCTGTAGTACACTTTTGACAGTTACCATAATTTAATGCAACGTCCAAAATAACTAACGCCATTGCTTGAGTTTCCTTGAACTTGATGACGAAGAAACTGCTTGTGACTAGTGAAAGAAGCATAAGAAGAACTCTGAAAATTCAGTGGTCCCTGTGATTCAACTTCATGATTCAACGTAATCTTCCTCTGTTGATGTGCAGCGTAGTTTTTGTTTTTCAACTGATTCACCCTCAGTTTAGAAAGAAAGATTTTCTACAAAGACTCAAGACCCTTTTTGGGTAATACTATTTCAACTAAATGTGCAGTTTAAGCCTGAAAATATGTTGGAAAAGGGATGAAGTGGATGAAGGACGTTAGACTATCTTTTCATCCAAAAAGAATATTACTGTCGTGTTTAATTGCGTTAATTGTTGATAAAACGTTTTAAACGTTAAGAAAAATTACCATTTTAATAATTGACATTTTATTTCCCATAGCTATAATTGTAGATAAACCTAATTCTTGAATGGAAGCATGAGGTTTTTATTTTGGGCTCGCAGGTTCCACAAGACACATTTCAGGTTCTACATTAATTGATAGAGCTTTTTAAGCGTAACGAGTTTCATAGGAGCTATTCGTTGCAACCATCAACAATAACATGCACGGAAAGTCCAACCGCTCTCTTAAATGTATACGGACGTAAAATAAAACTAGTCAAATTTTAAGTTTTACTTTCGGAAGGGCATATCCAGCATTTATATTCAAGTAAATTTGTTGATAGGTTTCCCCTGGCGGATAGTTTAGAATATGAATTTATTTTTGGGCAACAATGAGATTTGTTTCGACATTCTCTACAACGAACCTGGTAGGCAAAGGCAGTACTGCATTCCATCCAAAAATTCAATAGAGATTTCACTTTATATCGTGTTCTCAAACTTAAGTTCAATATTTTCCAGAAATGCTTTAGATTCCTGGATTTGTTTTAAAATCTTCGTGTCGCAAGATATAGAAGAAAACTTTTAGATTATTTGTTTTCAAAAATGCTTGTAACGATTTTAAGATATTTTTACGACATATTATGTACATCTTTGTGAAGTTCTACATTCCGCAAGGGATTTTGTGCAACTTTGTGTAAAATTTATTGTAAAGTAATTTCTTTAAAACACAATTTCATTTCAAATTTTATGCCGTCAGCCGTTTCAAAGATATGTTATTGGTTAAATTTTTAAAGCTGTCGTCAATCAATTATTTCTCGATATTGTGGAAATAGAATGGAATTTCAAGGCCAACATAATGCTGATTATCGTTTTTCCTGTATTCCTTTTTCAAGTTAATGGAAAAGTAAACGTTTGCCTGATTAATTCGTAGAAGCTATTTAAAAGTAAAGTATAGAGGTAGAACGTTGTGAATGTAACGTATCTTTTTTGTGCATCGTGATTGTCATTTGTTTAGACTACAAAGCAAATGATTGTGCTGTAACCCTCAGCCTTGTTTCCCCACCGAGGTAGGCTTATTTGTTTGATCGATACGTACCAAATGGTTTTCATTGTTGGAACTTGTGCTTAGGGGTGCCATCGTGGGGTGAAGCTCGTGGTAGGTATAGTCCAGGCCACAAATCCTGGACTGTGCTGTCGCACACTGTCATTATAATCGAATAATACATAAACAAGGAATAACTCGGAAATGGTTAACTCCACGAAAAAAAATATGCTTGACGTAAATTATGTGACAATCGGATCTACCTTTGTGTTGTAAGATTTTACCTCGACTCTTCCGGTTTATCAGTGATGCAAAAATCGCCCAGAATAAAGCGAACTAAGAGGATACTCCCTGAAAATTAAAAATGAACATTTCATTTCTTGAGCATATATTATTTTAATAGAGATCCTAAGCCATTTTAAAGAAAATAAAAAGTATTGGAAAATAAGTCCACTGAAAAGCATTTTAGGGGTGTTAAAATAAATGTGTATTTTTGTGTGGCATCCTAGAAAGTAAGAAACATATTTCAGGTGAAATATCGACATCGAATTGTTGGGGGAACACAACACTTCTACTTAATACGTAGTGGAGAAAGTAAACTATCTTAAGAATGGCACAGCTCGTTAACATTTTGTGCAGTATGTTTTGTGTTGGAAGTATATGACGAAGTGAAAGCATCTAGACAAAACTGGATTTGTGAATTTTTATATATTTTGCTCAACAGAAAGTGATCTTTTTCAAATTACTCAACACGTTTTTAATATTAAGGTCGCAGAACTGCTTTTTTACTTTCTCTATATGTACTATGTACTATGTACATAGTGTACAGAGAAGGTATTGTAATGCACCCAAAAATTCGATACCGAGCTTTCACCGGAAATACATGTTTTGGAAAATTTTGATTTTCTAAAACATGGCTAACGAGTTTGATTATAATATCTAATATTAAAGATATATACCTACAAATATGTATATCTTGAATTTTCTGGGAATAGCCTTTCAAGACTATTCTGGATGAATTTTACCAATTGTGTATAACTGCTAAACCGTAAGAGATGGACAAAAACTTACTATACGAAAAATGTAGAGCACGTTAAAACACACAATTTATTATATAGCTTTTTTCGTGGAGTTCATTGTTTTTGCGACATTCCTTGTTTTTGGTTTCTGCTTTGAAAAACTTACTTTCCTCATGCAGAAATTTTGTCAACTACTGTCCATACAAAGGAACTTTAGCGACATAGCAACCAGCTTTTGACTAAAACTTTAACCTATGGGTCTCTTATTTCGCTTCTACTTACAAGGAAGCAAGTAATAAGACTATTTCTGCTAATTTTTTCTCGATTAGCATGAAGTAAATAGAAGCATAAGCTTTTTAATAATTTGTTGCAGAGATGTAGAGAAAGTCATGTGAATGGAACACATCAGATTTTTTTTCTTCGATCGCAACATTACAATAAGAAAACACGAACATTACATAGGTAATTAACAATATTACAAATCTAAGAAATACAAAGTTATGTGTTAAGGTTTAAATGGATTTATACAAAGAAATATCTTTAAAGAGATGTTTACAGGTGCTCCACTCTGGCGGCTCTTTTGCACATTAGGAGTGCGTGTTAAATTCTTAAGTCTGTTGTTTTTATTATAAGCGTAAATTCAAATATAATGCGGCGCCAAGAGTAAATTCCGAAGGCCTAGCGTCTGTGGGAATGTAAAGATTTTCCGGAATGCAGTTTCGTTTCCTCGTCTCAAAATGCGGCGGTGTGTAGCCGGAAGTCGTTTTTGCGAATGCCCTTAGGCCGGAATAGTGAGAAGCCTTCGCATGAGTCAGTTCGGTATAATTATTACCCAGAATTAATACCCATGGGCATCACGGGGCCTTACAAGGCCAATCCGCGGAATTTACTTTCGTATCGCAGAATCCAAGATGGCAGAGAATCTTGACGCTCCTGAATCCACTTGTTTATTCCGAAGTATGAATCATACTAGCAGGGGGGGGGGTTAGGTATTACTAGTACATTCCGCAAAGCTTCCAACACGATGATTCCAAAACACTTCCGAAATTTCGTTTCCTCGGTATCAGATTCCTTCAAACCCTAACCTTAAAAACTGTCGAAGCTTTCTTTCGTGTTGAAGGTTTTATATCAAATTGTCATTTTGAAAAATAATTTTATTTCTTTCTACGCATGTACATGCAATGTACGTAAAAGCTAGAGAAGGTATTGTATTCCACCCAACAATTTAATATCGAAATTTCACCAGAAACATGTTTTAAGATCCCCTGAGACAAAAAAAAAAAAATAGAAAAAAAGGCCTGTGGGCAGCATAACTCAAGAACGAAAAGTTGGTTAAATACCAAACTTGGTATTTGTGTTTAGTATCTTCCAAGGATGCGACACGAAGGTTTTCCAGAAAATTGCCCCACCCTAAGTACCCTTTACATGCAAAACTGACAATTTTGATTTTTCCAAAAATGGCTCTGGACTATTTTGATTAAAATATGGTATATTTAAGATATTTACATAAGAATTTTCTGAAGACTTCTTTATTCTGGATGAATTTTGCATAAGTGTTAAACCGTTAAAGATCGACAAAAACACACTTTAGAGCTCGTTAAAACACACAATTGTTATATTTTCGTGGAGTTGGCTTTTTAAATACGGATATTCTTTGTTATTGGTTTTAGCTTTAAAATATACTTTCTTCATACAGGAATTTGTAAACTCCTGTCCATACAAACAAATGAACTTCAGTCACATAGCAACCAGCTTTTGACTATCACTTTAACCTATGGTGCTCCCTTATTTCTCTTCTACTTACAAGGAAGCAAGTAATAAGACCATTTCTGATAGTTTATCTCGATTAGCATGAAGTAAATAGAACAATAAGCTTTTAAACAATTTATTGCAAAGATGTAGAGAAGTCATGTGAATGCAACACTGCGATTTTTACTTTCTATAGCCCCCATGTGTACAATGTACATAGGGATAGAGAAGGTATTGTAATGCACCCAAAAATTCGATACCGAGATTTCACCGGAAATACATGTTTTGGGGTCCCGAGTCCGAAAAAAGCAATTTTAAAAAAAGGTCTGTGCGTGTCTGTGGACAACATAGCCCCAAAACAAAAAGACCGTTAAATACCAAACTTAGTATTTAGGTTTAGCATCTTCCAAAGATGCAACACGAAGATTTAAAAAAAAACAAAAAAAAAAAACACCACAACCTACACTTTACGTGGAAAAAATTTCGAAAATTTTGATTTTCTTAAAAATGGCTCTAACGATTTTGATTAAAATCCTGTATATTAAAGCTATTTATGTCCGAAATAAAATGTATATCTCGAATTTTTTTGGGAATAGCCTCTGAAGACTCTTTATTCTGGATGAATTTTGCTTAACTGCTAAACCGTAAGAGTTAGAGAAAAAAGCGTACTACACAAAAAATGCACCTCCTGACAAAACGCACCATTTTTGTCCGTTACGTTTTTTGTTGTGGAGCTAACCATTTTCAAGATATTCCTTGTTATTGGTTTCAATTGTGAAGTGCTTAAAAACGGACACTTTCTGAGTAAGAAAAGTTTTTGTTCTACTCCTGGCCAACCAAAGAAGTGATTTGCAATGCCAATCTCATAACGATAGCTTTTAAAACATTTGACAATCACTTTAGCATAATGATTATTCCTTTTTTACTTATAAGGAACTAAGTAATAACATTCTGCTAACATTTATCTTGATTAGCATTATGTACAAAGAAGAATAATCTTTTGTAGGAGTTTTGTAGAGCAGCTAGAGAAAGTCATGTGAGTGTAACACATCAGATGTTTACTTTCTCCATACGCACTATGTACATAGTGTATAGAGAAAGTATTGCACTCCACCAAAAATTCGATACCGAGATTTCACCGGAAATATATGTTTTAGGGTCCCCAATATCCAAAAAGAGCATTTTCAGAAAAAGGTCCGTGTGTGTGTGTGTCCGTGTGTCTCTGAACACGATAACTCAAAAACGAAAAGTCGGTAAAATACCAAACTTGGTATTTAAGTATAGTATCTTCCAGGGATGCGACACGAAGATTTTGAGAAAAATCCCCCCACCCCCAACTACCCTTTACATGGAACTTTTTTCGAAAATTTTGATTTTCTCAAAAATGGCTCTAACGATTTTGACTAAAATTTCGGATATTAAACATATTTACCTGACAAATAAAATGTATATCTTGAATTTTCTGGGAATAGCCTCTGAAGAGTAGTTTATTCTGGATGAATTTTACTAAATTTTGAATGACTGCTAAACCGTAAGAGATGGACAAAAACTTAACTTCACAAAAAATCTAGAGCACTTTAAAACACACAATTTGTTACATACATTTTTTCGTGGAGTTCGTCGTTTTTGTGACATTCCTTATTTTTGGTTTCTGCTATGAAAAACTTATACTTTTCTCATATAAACAAAGGAACTTCATTGACATAGCAACCAGCTTTTGACTATCACTTTAACCTACGGTTGTCCCTTATTTCG
Organism: Hymenopus coronatus; assembly: GCA_030762935.1. Classification (NCBI taxonomy): domain Eukaryota; kingdom Metazoa; phylum Arthropoda; class Insecta; order Mantodea; family Hymenopodidae; genus Hymenopus; species Hymenopus coronatus. The sequence continues at coordinate 52,546,856 of CM060889.1, read as the reverse complement.
CTTCTACTTACAAGGATGCGAGTAATAAGACTATTTCTGCTAATTTTTTCTGATTAGCATAAAGTAGATAGAAGTATAAGCTTTTTAAGAATTATTTGTTGCAGGGATATGGAGAAAGTCATGTGAATGGTACACATCAGATTTTTTAATAAGATATTCATAGAGGGATAGTGGGGCCATAAGTAATCAGTATGTAACAAAGGCTGAGGAAAGTGCAGGAAGAAGTGTTCAGTGCTGCAATTTTAAGTAGATTTTCGTATTTGCGTTCTGTAACCTTCGTCTTAATTGCAATCCAGTAACTATATATTCTCTTTTAACATCTTGCAATTTTTTTCTTAGTTCGCTCATGAAATGTCCTCACGGCGAAATTTTCTCAAGTTTTCATCCATAGTCCGCATTTTGTTAGTTTTTTGACGATTCTTTAAATTTTATGCATCATATCAACGCTGTCGGTGTGCAGAAATTTTGTGCTGCTTTGGGTTCTTTAACATGCCAGTAAATCTACTACATAGGGCTGTTGCAAAGCTAAGCAAATAATTCGTAAATATAGTTTTACTGTGGAGGATTTTTGATGTTCTTAAACGGACGTTATAAAGGCAGTTGTAAATTATCGAATGCTGAAATATTTTCTCGGGAATTAAAACTGATTTAAAATTAACTTATTTTTCTAAAAATGCTTTTTAATTCAGGGGACCCTAAAACGTATATAACAGACATTGTATTGTACCCAAAATTCGATACCGAGATTTCCCCGGAAATATGTTTTGAGACCCCCTGAAGAATAAAAAATACCCTTTTTAGAAAAATGTCCGTGTGTGTGCGCGCACAGCATAGCTCAAAAACGAAACTTCCATTAAATGCCAAATTTGGTATTTTAAGTTCAGTGTCTTCCAAGGATGCAACACGAAGATTTTCAAGAAAATTCCCCCACCCCAACTACCCTTTACATGGACCAGTCTTGGAAAATTTTGATTTTCTCAAAAATGGCTCTAGCGATTTTGTTTAAAATATCTTACATTAAAGATATTTATATAACGAATGTATATCTTGTATTTTCTGAGAATAGCTCCTGAAGACCTCTTTATTCTAGATGAATTTTGCATGACTGGTAAACCGTAAGAGATAGACAAAAACTTATTAAATACATCATGTAGAGCCCGTTAAAACACAATTTATGTCATTCATTTTTTTCGTGGTGTTGAAAGTTTTTTTTTTTTTTTTTTTTTTTAGATATTCCTTATTTTCGGTTTCACTTTAAAAACATTTTTCATACAGGCATTTGCAATCTCAGTATCGAATTTTTGGGTGGAATGCAATACTTTTCTCTGTACACTGTATATAGTACGTGCAGGGCTCGTAAAAATGCTGCGGTGGATACACTAAAATACCAGAATTGTTTACCAGATGTCTAGATCACAAAGCCTAGAGATGAAGTGTTTTATAACTTGACTGGTTATGAATGGTGTTGGAACAGCGTTGAGCGTCTGTAGTAGAACACGTTTCCGTGGAAGACGGTCGGTCTTCCGAAGAAGAGCAGTTGCTGACACCCCAGAAAGTGGAAGGAGCGGAAGTGATGACCTTGGGACGCCTCCGGAACTGGAGCAGCCAAGCCAGTGTTCATGGTCCTCTGATTTTTATTGTAATGGGGGGCGGTGATTGGATTTTCCCAGCACATTTCTTGCCAATGTGCGTGTGCTATCCTTAGTGAAGTGTATATCGACTGATTGAGTTAAGTTAACTTGGCGAAAGAGCGCGTTTGGATTTCTAGGTTATGAAATTCTTTATTGCAAGTTCAAAGATAATTAAGGCTACTATTGCATTATCAAATGACTTTAAGAGCTGAATTCATGATGGTTCCACCACTTGACATTACTTCAATACGTAAGTGCTTTTGTTATTTCGTCATTAGACCCACTTTAAGCGTAACCGAGGGATCTGTGAAGCTAAACCCCCAATGATCCGAAAAAGTCGAAACTACAGCAATGTGGCGACGTTCACATCTGAACAACTTCGAAGTTTCAAGTCACGATTAGCAGATATAAATAGCTAATGAAATTGATGTTCAGAATTATAACAATGGAGTAGTGTGTCTGTCTCTCATTTAACGTCCAGTTCGAACCTTGTTAACGGCGAGATACCCGGATAAGGTTTTTTCGGGGTTTTCCCTTACCCTAAGAAGACGAATATCGAGTAACTTGAAGTTAACCCCGAGATCATTTGAGTATCACCATTAAATTCATTCACCGTCCGATATGACCAACCAGGTTAAACGGCATTAAGTTAAATTATAATAGAGTATGGAGTTTCTCATCTTTTGCATAAACTACTTGAAGTTGTGATAGTATAATGTAGTGTTCACGCTTAAATTAGCTGCTAAAGAAACCAAAGGTTAACTTTTTGCTGGCAAATCAGTTATTTTTTTAACCAAAATTCAAGAATTTGACTCCTGTGTGACTCGTATTGCATTGAAGATAAGAGCTAACTTCTCTCTCTCTCTCCAAATGGTTATTTATATTATAAGTTGCTTAAATAGACTATTATTTGCGAGTGTTGTAATTTCTGGCGAGTAAATAAGTTTAATAAGTCACGTGTAATATAAAACGTGTTATCATATTCTTATATTTATTAATATTATTAGACATTACGAGGAATTGAATTTGTCATGCTTTGTTCGTTGCTGCGTAACCCCGCCGGAATAAAGTTTCATTCAATAAATGAACGAAAAGGATATTCCCGAAGAAGTTAGATTTTGCTAAAAAAAAGTTGTACTTAGTTTGTTACCCGGCAAGTCGAGGGGCTTGCAAGACAAGGAATTTTCATTATTTAAAGAATGAGGAGCTGCAAAGGAGTTAAAATAAAGTGCTTTATTTCACGGTGAAAATACAACTATTTCTACGAGTAGCCTATACGGATACGAAAAATGATATTCTTAAGTTCCCATTTGTCCTGACTTATATTTGCACCGAAGTCAATCCAACTTGATGTCCATATCTTAAATCATAGCTTTGTTGCTTACAGAATTCGTTGAACTGGTTCCACACACTCTCTCTGTTGCTTTTAGTATTCTGCGGCTTTGAGTTTTCAATTAATATGTCTATTTCAACGACAGACGTTTTAGAACTTCCGCCATTATATACGGAACATCACTGCACACTGATACTGTTGTTATGAGACAAACATAAGTTCAGAGAGAAATAAAAGTGTGTGATAAAACGATTGAAAGGCAGAGATTAGTTGGAATTTTACGCGCCATTGAACTGGATTGGCCAGTTCCTACGATCACGTGTCATGAACGAAATAGTCGATACAAATGTACACGCGTATAAGTACGTTACTAGCGAGTTGGACAGATGTAAGCAAGATGAACAGGCTAATGGTTTTCTAATGTGACTAGCGGAGAGAATTTGTCAAACAAGGATTTGTTTTTGGCCATTGCCTAAATCATGGTAATAGTACATGTAGTTTAACACTTCTGGTGTTAAATGGCATTGGTGGAATGTCAAATCTTCAGTACCTAAATTGTCTGAAATCTTTATATTCGGATAATTACTTTTACAGATTTCTGCCTACATTAAAAAGTTTAAAGTAACGGTATTATACTTACAAAATATTGAAGAATATATTTAATATGTTACATTCACATGACTTTCTCTACCAATTCTTCAACGACTCTTCATTAAAAATCTTATTCTATATACCTCATGCTAATCGTTAGATGTGTTTATCTTTTTCTTGTTGGTACAAGGGGAATAAGGGAATATACAGGCCAAACCAATAGTCCAACTCGATTTGTGATGGAATTAAACTGCTGCGGTTATTAGCGTCCCATTCTATACTGGGCTTGAAAGACCACAAGTTTACTCAGAGCTTGAGAAAATCTAGTGACACGAGACCACCGGCTTTATCTCCCTTCCGAAGGTTGACATGCTAGGATCTATCGTTCTACTTCGGGTTTGAACCCGCGACCTTGGGAGCCGGAGGCTGGAGTTATAGGCTTCATTTATCATAAATGTATCTTAAAATATAGTGCTTTAATCAAAATCATTTAACCCTTTGGTTTACATTTAAAACTTAAGACATTCTTATCATTAATGTTCAAGACTAATATTTTATTTAGATTACAGCAAAACCAATTAGCACCTGTGAGTTTCTTCCTCGGCCATTTTTACTTTCTCCATACGTACTATGTACACAGTGTATAGAGAAAGTATTGCACTCCACCCAAAAATTCGATACCGAAATTTTACCGGAAATATATGTTTTAGGGTCCCCAATAGCCAAAAAAAGCATTTTCACAAAAAGGTCCGTGTGTGTGTCTGAACACGATAACTCAAAAACGAAAAGTCGGTAAAATACCAAACTTGGTATTTAAGTTCAGTATCTTCCAGGGATGCGACACGGGGATTTTCAGAAAAATCCCCCAACCCCAAACTACCCTTTACATGGGACTTTTTTTCGAAAATTTTGATTTTCTCAAAAATGGCTCTAACGATTTTGATTAAAATTTCGTTTATTAAACATCTTTACCTGACAGATAAAATGTATATCTTGAATTTTCTGGGAATAGCCTCTGAAGAGTAGTTTATTCTGGATGAATTTTACTAAATTTTGAATAACTGCTAAACTGTAAGAGATGGACAAAAACTTACTACACAAAAAATGTAGAGCACATTAAAACACACAATTTATGTTATATACTTTTTTTCGTGGAGTTCGTCGTTTTTGTGACATTCCTTATTTTTGGTTTCAGCTATGCAAAACTTATGCTTTTCTCATACAGGAACTTGTCAACTCCTATCCATATAAACAAAGGAACTTCATTGACATAGCAACCAGCTTTTGACTATCACTTTAACCTACGATTGTCCCTTATTTCGCTTCTACTTACAAGGAAGCGAGTAATTAGACTATTTCTGCTAATTTTTTCTGATTAGCATAAAGTAAATAGAAGTATAAGCTTTTTAAGAATTATTTGTTGCAGGGACATGGAGAAAGTCATGTGAATGGTACACAGATTTTTAAAGGCTGGTAAGGTTTCTAAGCTTGTCTTGTATAGAGGAAACCACAGAAAATGCATGGAGCGGAACCTTTGGGTTGTAAACATCCGGCGTGTAAATACATACTGAATATTCCAGAAAAGGCACGGCCAACACCGCTTGCTGTGAAAAATGAACATGGGCTAGAAGCTTAGCGCAGCAAATTCCATTCGCATGACTTTCTCTACATTTCTGCTAAAAAGTGTTAGGCTTCTATTGACGTCATGCTAATCGATAAAAAAAATAGCCGAAATAGTCTTATTACTTGCTCCCTTGTAAGTAGAAGGTAAATAAGGCAGTAGCGTGGATAAAGTGATAGACAAAAGCTGGTTGCTATGTGACTGAATTATATAGCCCCCCCCCTTAACGTCTAAGGTCATATAGGGGGCTTTCCACTTGAAACAACTCATCTGTAGGTTTTTTTTTGTTTGTTTGTTTGTTTGTTTACACGTTGGTTTAAATCATTTTGTTTTTACTCAAACACGCACACATTCACTCATATATAAACTTTCAGACTCTGTGGGGGATAGGGAATAATTCTGGCTAGAGGAAAAATTCCCTGCCCTAGCCGGGAATCGAACCCGGGACCACTGACCACGGAGGCAATCTGGAGTATCTTTGTTTGCATGGAGGTTTTTCAAGGAATATCTTAAAAACGATCTACTCCACGAAAAACAAAAACACGACTTTCTCTGCAACAAATTTTTGTTAAAAAGTTGATGCTTCTATTTACTTCATGCTAAGTGAGAAAAAATTAGCAGAAATAGTCTTATTACTTGCTTCCCTGTAAGTAGAAGCGAAATAAGGGAGTACGATAGGTTAAAGTGATAGTTAAAAGCTGGTTGCTATGTGAGTGATGTTCCTTTGTTTGTGGACAGCAGACAAATTGCTGTATGAGAAAAGTATAAGTTTTTTAAAGCTGAAACAAAAAACGAATAATATCTTTAAAAAAAAATAACTCCACGAAAAAAATGTATATAACATAAATTGTGTGTTTTAAAGCGGTCTACATTTTTTATTTGGTTAAGTTTTTGTCTCCCTTACGGTTTAGCAGTTATACAAAATTCCTTCATATAAAGTAGTCTTCATAGGCTATTCCCAGAAAATTCGATTAAAATTTTATTTTTCAGGTAAATATCTTTAGTATAAGATATTTTAATCAAAATCGTTAGCCATTTTTAAGAAAATAAAATTCTACGAAAAGAAGTTCCATGGAAAGGCTAGTTGGGGATGGGGGAGATTTTCTTGAAAATCTTCGTGTCGCATCCTTGAAAGATACTCAAATACCAAGTTTGGTTTTGCAGACATCGTTTTTGAGCTCTCAACTTCACAGATACACGGATGTTTTTGATGTAGGTGACCCTAAAATTTGCATTTCCGGTGACGCGTAGTCTTCTCTTCAATGTGTACTACATATAGATAGTAACAAAACACGATCTCATTTTTAAAAGTGTAGGTGTATGTATAAGTATACTTATAGACGCTTTCAGGTCTCTTTGTGAGCATTCCAAAAGTATTGTCACCATTCAAAATTATGAAAGTGAAGGAACTAACACGGAAATGTCCCAAGACTTTACGTTACACGAGATATGCTAGTTAGTCAGTACAGCATAAGAAAAGTTTAAGGTTGACAGGGGACTAGACCTGGAGAATCCCAGGTAGACCAACCGGCAGCAAAACCGGGCGAAGAATACCATGTTACTTCCACAAGTTTGGTCACCAGAAAAAGCTGTCTCTAGATTATATTACCGTGGATCGCTTGTTTCCCGGAGTCTTAAAACGTTGTAGTTAGGGTTTAGAAGGTTAAATGAAACCATTAATCTTGAATTTTAAAGTGACGTTATATTACTTTCTCTATAGGCACTATGTACATAGTGTATAGAGGAAGTATTGCACTCCACCAAAAAATTCGATACCGAGATTTCACCGGAAATATATGTTTTAGGGTCCCCTTTATCTAAAAAAGCCATTTTCGGAAAAAGGTCCGTGTGTGTGTGTGTCTGTAAACACGATAACTCAAAAACGAAAAGTCGGTGAAATACCAAACTTGGTATTTAAGTTTAGTATCTTCCAGGGATGCGACACGAAGCTTTTGAAACAATCCCCCGCCTCCCAGACTACCCTTTACATGGAACTTTTTTTTTCTTCTCAAAAATGGCTCTAACGATTTTGATTAAAATATAGCATATTAAAGATATTTACCTGACAAATAAAATGTACATCTTGAATTTTCTGGGTATAGCTTCTAAAGACCTGTTTATTCTGAACGAATTTTGCTTAATTTGGCATAACTAATAAACCGCAAGAGATAGACAAAAACATACTATACAAAAAAGGTAGGCCTTGTTAAAATACACAATTTACGTCATATACTTTTTTTTCGTGGAGCTTACTGTTTTCGAGGTATTTATTGTTATTAGTTTCAGTTGTGAAGTACTTAAACTTTTCTCAGACCGGAGTGTCCGTTTTTCTTTTGTTCTACTCCTGGCCAAGAAAAGAAGCGATTTGTAATGACAATTGCATAAGGACAGCTTTTAAAACATTTGACTATCGATTTAGCCTAGTGTATTCCCTTATTTTCTTCCTACTTATAAGGAACTAAGTAATAAGAACACAGTGCTGAATACCTCAATTAAGAAGGTGCAGAAAGAAGAATAATCTTATGTAAGCAGTTTGTAGAACGGCTAGAGTCATGTGAGTGTAACACATCGGATATTTTTTTTTGTTTCAGCCTTGAAAAACTTAAGTCAAATAGCAGTTTTTGACTATCACTTTAACCTATGCAACTCCCTTATTTCGCTTCTACTTACAAGGAAACAAGTACTAAGGCTATTTCTGCTAATTTGTTCTCGACTTGCATGAAGTAAATAGAAGAATAAGCTTTTTAACAATAATTTGTTGCAGAGATGTAGAAAAAGTCAAGTGAATAGATCACATAAGATTTTTGTAAGAAATTAATGCACAGGACAAAGATCCGAAGTAACACTTTGCCTTGTTAGGAAGTTATCTATTGAACGGAAGTGGGCATAAGTGCAGCTAGTGGCACTGGCAAATAGTGTTTCTGAGCGCAGACAGGAAACTAAATAAGTGTAACCTTACATCATCCACAGTAGCAGGGGAGCTCGTCCCCCATCACTTGGTGTATATTTCACGAGTGCGAGAGCAAGCTAGCGAAAGTGCAAGGCCAGTGTCTAGTTATTTACCATTATTTGAATTACCGTAATAATACAACATTTATCTTGAATACGCTTCACGGCTAGGCGCTGCTGTAATTGCATTGAGTTTCTTTTACTTTCTCTACACGTACTATGTACATAGTGTATAGAGAAGGTATTACACTCCACCCAAAAATTCGATACCGAGATTTCATCGGAAATATATGTTTTAGGGTCCCTTTTATTGGCATCTTCCAAGGATGCGACACGAACGTTTTCAAGAAAATCCCGCCACCACATACTACCCTTACATGGAACTTCTTTCGTAAATTTTGATTTTCTCAAAAATGGCTCTAATGATTTTGATTAAAATTTCGAATACTATAGATATTTAACACACACATAAATTGTATATCTTGAATTTTCTGGGAATAGCCTCTGAAGACTACTTTATTCTGGATGAATTTTACCGAATTTTGTATAACTAGTAAACCGTAAGAGATAGACAAAAACTTACTGTACAAAAAATGTAGATCTTGTTAAAACATAAAAGTTATGTCGTATACATTTTTTCGTGGATGTTACCGTTTTCGAGGTATTTCTTGTTATTAGTTTCAGTTGTGAAGTACTTTTCACGGGAGTGTCCGTTTTTCTTTTGTTCCATTCCTGGCCAATCAAAGAATGATTTGCAGTGACAATCGCATGGCAGCTTTTAAAACATGTGACTATCACTTTATCCTTGTGCATTCCCTTACTTCCAGTCTACTTATAAGGAACTAAGTAATAAAATTCTGCTTATGTTTATCTCGATTAGCAGGGTGTTGAAGGAAGAATTATCTTTTGTAGGAAGTTTTTTGTGGGGTAGCTAGAGAATGTCATGTGAGTGTAACCCTTCAGATTTTTAGATAAATGTCCTTGTGTGTGTCTGGGCAGCATAGCTCAAAAACGAAAATACCGTTGAATACCAAACCTGGTATTTAAGTTTAGTATCTTCCAGGGATGCGACACGAACATTTTCAGGAAAATCCTCCCCACCACAAACTACCCTTTACATAGAACTTTTTTCGAAAATTTTGATTTTATTAAAAATGGCTAACGATTCTGATTAAAATGTCGTATATTAAATATATTTACCTGACAAATAACATGTATATCTTGAATTTTCTGGGTATAGCCTCTGAAGACTACTTTATTCTGGATGGGTTTTACGGAATTTTGCATAACTGCTAAACTGTAAGAAATGGACAAAAATTTACCACACAAAAAATGTAGAGCACGTCAAAACACAGTGTATGTTATGTACATTTTTTTCCTGGAGTTGATCGTTTTTTAGATGTTCCTTATTTTTTGTTTCAGCTTGGAAAAACATAATTTTCTCATACAGGAATTTGTCAACTCCTGCCCTTGCAAAGGAACTTCAGCTTTTGACTATCACTTTAACCTATGGTACTCCCTTATTGCTTACAAGGAAACAAGTAATAAGACTATTTCTGCTAATTTTTTGTCGATTAGTATTAAGTAAATAGATGCATAAGCTTTTTAACGATAATTTTTTGTACTTCTGTTATGCGTATGCTTATACCCGAGTTCGTACATTTCTGCATTTAAAGGTGTAGAAAATTCTACATTAGTATAAGATTTTTAATTTCTCTACATAGATATTTCATCGGGAATATGTTTCGATTCCCCGAGTCCAAAAAGGGCATTTTTAGAAGAAAATAATGCTCGTGTCTCGACAAAAGCTAAAACCAATCTGATTTGCTAGTTTCTATTCCTATTCCGCAACGAACTAACACACCTGGATGTACTCATTTCCTTGTAGGTGCAAGGGAATGGACTAAGCTAAAGCATACACAGAGTGGTCGCTGTTTTCTTTGAAATTTTCTTTGCATGACAAGGAAGTGATAAAGAAAAATCTGATGTGGTGCATGCTCAATTAGAGGGGGAGAAAGAGTGAGTGTTCCAATCCGACAGTTCTAAAATATTTAAATACATGTTGGAGAATGCTCAAATATGTTCTCTTTCTGAGAGAGGATAGATTTTGAAAGTGGGTGAGTATAAATGAAATGGGACGTGCGAAAAAAAATTGCATTTTGTATACAAAGTCTTAAATGATATGCTTTAATTTGGCATTGAAAACTTAAATTGCATAATCACAGGGGAAAGTGCGGTACATGTTTAGTACCAAAAATAGCATAAATAAAATTTAAAAGCAAAACTACAAAACTTTTCCTTCCATAAATGCCTTGTGTAGAAAGCAGCTGTATGACATGATCCTGTGGCCAAATGGGGAACTTCGACTTGAGAAATGAATTGTGCTTTAATCAAACAGAAGTTTAGTAACTTAGGAAATCTAGCCTAGAATCTTAGGAGAGATTAGACAGAACGCTGTGCATGGCAACTCTAGGTGTATATTTAAATAGAAAACATTTACTATATGGGTACTATAATTTTGAGCAAGAATGATTTATGCAAAGCTTCCAATCCTGTTCTCGCTTCTGGCTAGCATGCAAAACAGCCCATTCTCGATTCCTATTGGAAGGAAATTTGTTGGGAAAATTCCATTCATGTCCAAGTCGGAGTTTATATGAAGTCACTGATGACAAACAGTAAGATCCCTTGAGTAATATGACCTTGGATTGCTCATTGGTCCCCTTCAGGCGGAAATCAACATCGAGGGTGAAGTATTGAAGTTCTGTTTAATATTGATCAACGAATCATGTCAGTTGCGGTGTTCTTAAACTAAGATTACGCTCAGGCGTACAGCATTTTACGCTGTTGAATTTCGGCTAAGCAGAAATGCGGTCCAAGAATGCCATGGTTCAGTACAAAAACAGGAGAACAAATTAAGTACATGTGAATCAAATGATTGTGCCAGGTTGATAGCTAGAGCGCCTCATTATCGCGAGATTTGGCAACCCTGTTCTGGCGGGGTTGCCTTGTCGTGGACGGCGCCGAGTTAACATTTGATATGGAGTGTTGGTCCACGCGATCGATTAGGGTTTGCGCGGATGTAGACGGGATTATTGACTCCCGCAGCAAAATGACGTATCCTGCAGACGACGCTTTCATCTGTCCTCGGTACAGAGGGATATACATGGGCTTTCACCTCTCTTGGCCAGGAATAATTATCTCTCAAGCTCTGGGCATTTGTGTGCAAGATGTCTGTTTTGGACGCCTGAAATCCCAGGGATCTGCTAGACAAACGTGGTGGTTTGGATGCTATTACCAAAGCTAGGCAGAAACCACCTTTAATGGCCAAACTAGTACAGATAAAGCATAGTTAAATTATAATATTCACCATGATGTGCAGTGACCAATGTTGAGCTTTGGCAAGTTCGTTCTTCTTCAGTTCTCTGAATTCCTCTTTGGTAGTTTCGTGTCAGCTTAGCTTTTAAAAGATTTAAAAGAGGTTCTGTCCTCATAAGCCTTAGTTTACTGCTAAAAACTTTATACCAGCTTATTTTGAGCTCTGTCAAATTGAGTACCTCACCTTATCCTAATTGGTTGTACTGATTGCATGGACAAGGCAGTGCAAAAGCTTCGATGTGTTTCATGGAAGCCTTATTGTATCTTCTCATCACTACAGATAGAATGACTTCTTTTGGAAACTACTCAATTGCCCTTGTTTTCTCTACACGTACTATGTACGTACTGTATAGAGAAGGAATTCCCCAAAAATTCTATACCGAGATTTCACCGGAAATACATTTTTAGAAAAATGTGTGTGCGTATGCGCGCGCAGCATAGCTCTAAAACGAAAAGTCCGTTAACTACCAAACAAGGTATTTAAGTTGAGCATCTTCCAAGGATGCGACACGAAGATTTTCAAGAAAATCCCCTCGCCCCCAACTACCGTTTACATGCAAGTTTTTTCGAAAATGTTGATTTTCTTAAAAATGGCTCTAACGATTTTGACTAAAATGTCCTGTATTAAAGATAAATCCTGACATAATATGTATATCTTGAATTTTCTGGGAATAGCCTCGGAAAACTATTCTGGATCAACTTAACGAACGGAATTTTGCATAACTGCTAAACTGTAAGACATGGGCAAAAACTTACCACACAAAAAATGTAGAGCACGTTAAAACACACAAGTTATGTAATACACATTTTTTTTCGTGGAATTTGTCAATTCCTGTCCATACAAAGGAACTTGTCACATAGCAACCAGCTTTTGGCTATCACTTTAACCTATGGTACTCCCTTATTTCGCTTCTTCTTATAAGGAAGCAAGTAATAAGACTATTTCTGCTAAAACCAATATTATTGTTCCGTGATGTACCTATTCTGAGAAAATGGCAGATTTTTAGAGTTGTAAAGAAGCAGAATCAAGCTTACTATCTGCTAAATCTCGATAAGTTTGATATGAGAAATTTATGGTGTGGTGTCTGATCAGCATGTATACACACTATCGTGAGTTATTTTGGCGAGCGTGACGTTGGAATAAAATTACTTTACGCTTGCTGCACTTCCTCGCAATATTGTTTACGGAATCCACGTGCAATCTGAAATGAGCTCGTAAACTACTCATACGCTCGTTCGTAGAAAAGATTTAGTATGAAGTTCAAAATGTTAACATTTTGAATTGATGAATGAGAAATAGGTGCTGAAAATAGTAATGATATGAAGGGAAAATATATTGCCACAAAAATGAACATATTATTTGCTCCATTTATGACTCTCTAAATCTCGTGACAAATTATTAATAAGCTATTCTTCTCTATATTTAATACTAAAACATTAGCAGAAACTGTATTATTACTTAGTTTCTTTATAAGTAGAAGGGAAATAAGGGAATACACTATGCTAAGCCGACAGTCAAATGTTTTAAATGTTGCTATGGGATTGAAATCCGTTTCTTGGCGTGGCCAGGAGTTGACAGGTTCCTGTATGAGAAAAGTTCAAATATTTTAAAACTGAAATCAATAACAATGAGTATCTCGAAATGGGTCACCTCCACATTATCGTATCTACATTTTTTGTGTAAGTTTTTGCCTCTCTCTTATGGTTTATCAGTTATGTGAAATTCAATAAAAATCGTGCATAATAACGAGGTTTTTAGAGGCTATCCCCAGAAAATTCAAGATATACATTTTATTTGGCATGTAAATATCTTAAATATAAGAGTTTAATCAAAATCGTTAGGCATTTTTGAGAAAATCAAAATGTTCGAAATTTTTTCCATGTAAAGGGTAGTAGTTTTCTTAAAAATCTTCGTGGCACATCCTTGGAAGATATTGTACTTATATATCAAGTCTTTAAATTTTTGAGTTATGCTGTCCAGGCACACACGGGCCTTTTTCTAAAAACGTTTTTTTTTTTCAGGGGCTTCCAAAACATACATTTCTCGGTATCGAATTTTTGAGGCAATACAATACCATCTGCATACACTGTACGTAGTACGAAAGTAATAAAGCTGAGTTTGCTCATTTTTTTTATTTTTTTATTTTTTTTAATAAAATGCATAGTTGGCCATGAGGTACCTACCTGCCCTAAACTCCGGCGAAGTTAGGTAGCTCCACTTAAATTTAAATGGCGTGTTATTTATGGACGCTCTTTAACTATCGTGGTTCTCAGCTACCCATTCTAAATTGGGCGTGAAAGACCGCTTAATTTTGCTCAGAGGCCTCTCTATCGGGTTTGAGGTTCTTTTACGTGCCGTAAATCTATGACACGGGACCAACGGCTTTACTTCCCTTCCGAAAGAAGCCATGCTAAGGATTTTTACACCCGAAAAAATTAATCGTCCTCCGCCGGGTTTGAACGCGCAACCTTGTATAAGAAGTTAGCATGGTAACCATTATACCACGGAGGGCGATAGAGGTAGAAAATGTACTTAGTTATGACTGCTTTGTCCCTTTGCCGTTTACCTGAATGTCCCTTTAAGGGCTAATCACTTTTTTTATTTTCGAGTGGAGGGGAAAAATCCACCTTATGGACTAACCCGGGCAAGCCCGGAGTGTCGGGGTCTCCCATGTAGGCATACCGACAAAAAACCCCTCCACCGGTATTAGAAGGAAGAAAGGAGAGGCGGTACCGCATTATTGCACCCGCGTATTCAAGGCGATAATATAACTGACTGTAGGGTGCAGTCAGAGGGGTGAAATGAGGACAGGGAGACAGACTTGACCGAGGCCCAGACTGCCACCGCGGAGTATTCGGGGAGAGGAATGAAGGAATTCTAGGGTGAAGGATGGAGTTAGTGCTGGTTGACTCTGTTGAGCCAGTCGTCGTATCCTGGGACGTTTTCGAGCCTAATCCCTTGGCGTCTACTTTGGATGTTGAACTTGGAGGTTTGAGGTGCCGACTTCTCCAGTAGAGCTCTCACCTCCTCCCTGAAGATGAGTCGGATGTCGGTGACTGCTGTTGCTATTGCTTGGTGAAGTTCTGGGTGTGAAGTGGTGCTGTCCTGTTCCTGAAGAAGCCTGTCCTCCAAGGCCGTCAGCTTAGCCGTAAGAGTCAGGACCTCTGCGTGGAGGTCCTGAATGGCCTCACTTAGGCCCTGGATTTCCTGCTGCAGGATGGTTGGTGTTGGTTGTTCAGTCTGCGGAGATGGCTGTGTAGATGATGGTGTCCGGGCTGGTTTAGGCGATGACGGCCTGCTCTTAATCACAACCACCGAGCACCGCCCCACCCAAAAACAATCATTTTGCCTTAGAATTACTTGGCTAATAGATTGTCATGCACTCTCCACAGAACGGAGAACAAAAGGCCTGTGGTAGTATAGGAAGGGGACTTTCTCCAGCTGTTCTTACCAAAGCTTCTTTCTACACCATGCTTATTAACAGAATCTGCTTATCGCTTAGTTCGTTATAAGTAGAAAGGAACTAAAGGAGTGCGCTATGATAGATAGTCAAATGGTTTAAAAGCTTATCGTTATTCGATTGTCAATGAAACTGGTTTTTTTCCATTTGTATAGCTTTTAACATCGGGGGCTGTGACTTGTGAAACTGTAGGTTTCAGAACATTAGGTTAATAAACTTCATATTACTAAACGCGCACACATTTATTCTCACATTCATACTTCCAGACTCTATGGGGGATAGGGAATAATTCTGGTTAAAGAAAAATTCCCCGCCCCAGCCGGGAATCGAACCCGGGACCTCCGGGTGAGAAGCCAGCTAGCTGACCACTTTTTTTTTTATTGTTTCATTTATATAGTCCCATTTAACATCTAAAGTCATATCGGGGACTTTGCACTTGAAACAACTCGTCTGTAGGTTCTTTTAAGTTTAGTTTAAATCATTTTTTATTTTTACTCACACACATTCACTCACACATACATACTTCCAGACTCTGTGGGGGATAAGGAATAATTCTGGCTAAAGAAACATTTTCCGCCCCAGCCGGGAATCGAACCCGGGACCACGGAGACAATCAATTGGCTTCTTTGTGTGGCCAGGAGTAGAACAAAAGAAGACTTACTGTCTGAGAAAATTACAAGTAGTTTAAAAAATAAGAACTATTTTGGAAAAGGTCAACTCTACAACAAAAATGCATGATGTAGATCTCGTTAAAACACACAATTTATATCTTTTGTGTAATTATTGTCCATCTCTTACGTTTAACCGTTATGCAAGATTCTGCAAAAATTAACCCAAATAAATTGCTCTTTAGTGGCTATTCCCAGAAAATTAAAGATATACATTTCGTTGTTATTTATTTATCTATCCTGGTTACAGTTGAGGCCATAAGGCCTTTATCTTCCATTCTATCAGGCACATACTAAATTAAATACAGCATTGATGCAATGAATAAAGAACACATGATTTTCTCTATATCCCTGCAAAAAATCATTCTTAAAAAGCTTATACTTCTATTCACTTTATGCTAATGAGAAAAAATTAGCAGAAATAGTCTTATTACTCGCTGCCTTGTAAGTAGAAGCGAAATGAGGGACAACCGTAGGTTAAAGTGATAGTCAAAAGCTGGTTGCTATGTCAATGAATTTCCTTTGTTTATATGGATAGGAGGTTGACAAGTTCCTGTATGAGAAAGGTATACGTTTTTCATAGCAAAAACCAAAAATAAGGAATGTCACAAAAACTACGAACTCCACGAAAAAATGTGTATAACATAAATTGTGTGTTTAAATGTGCTGTCTACACTTTTTGTGTAGCAAGATTTTGTTCATCTCTTATGGTTTAGCAGTTATTCAAAATTTAGTAAAATTCATCCAGAATAAACTAATCTTCAGAGGCTATTCCCAGAAAATTCAAGATATACATTTTATTTGTCAGGTAAATATGTTTAATGTACGAAATTTTAATCAAAATCGTTAGCCATTTTTGAGAAAATCAAAATTTTCGAAAAATGTTCCATGTAAAGGGTAGTTGGGGGTGTCGCATCCCTGGAAGATACTAAACTTAAATACTACCAAGTTTGGTGTTTTACCGACTTTTCGTTTTTGAGTTATCGTGTTCACACGCACACACGCGCGGACCTTTTTGTGAAAATGCTTTTTTTATATATATATATATAGGGGGACCCTAAAACATATATTTCCGGTGAAATCTCGGTATCGAAGTTTTGGGTGGAGTGCAATACTTTCTCTAGTGCAATACTTTCTCTATACAGTATGTACACAGTGCGATTAGAGAAAGTAATAAATCTAAAAAGGTGCAATTAGTATACTGAAATGAAAAGAGGAAAAAAAAGCCTGTAAAGAAAATTATTTTAAGTGAAATATTGTAGTTTGAAACGAATGTCATTTACTATAGATGTGATTTCTTTTTAAATAGAGTAGAAATTATTTACTTGTATATTTTATAATACAATCATTCATTTATTCCGGCGCAATTGAATAGCCTAACATTTTGCGAGACTACACGTTAAAATAACGCTGTAACAAAGATGTTAGAATTATAGGTCCTTTTCTTCGTATACCATAAAATATTGGTGGCGTAATACATTTTAAATTGACATAGAACCTGTTTTGGAAATGTTGCTTGTGCCATAGTTAATTGCAACAACAGGCTCCTGTTAAAATAGTGTACGGGTGGTGTTCACCAGTTGTTCACCTTTGTTTCGGTACATTGAACAAGATGTTATTCTCTTTCCAGGCACATTCTGTTTATTTCCGCTGCTCTGAGGTGCCCCAAGGTCAAGTAAAAAGGTTGCCCATTTCTGGGAAGAATCCCAAGAAGCGCGTGTTCCTCGGGACAAACCATAGAACCTGACATCTGCAGGCGCCTAAACGTACCGGTCTTTACACCTTTGTGAAATATGGCGCCTCAACTGTCTGGTCAAACGGTGCCAGCAATGTTTCCTAGCATAATTCCTTTTTACTTTCTCTACATGCAATATGTAAACAGTGTATAGAGAAGGTATTGTACTGCACCCAAAAATTTGACACCGCGATCACCGGAAATGCATGTTTTGAAACTCCATGAATAGAAATGCGTGTCTGTGGGCGGAATAGCTAAAAAACGAAGTGTCCATTAAATACCAAACTTTATATTTCAGTTCAGTATCTATCCAAATTTTGATTTTCTCAAAAATGGCTGATAGGTAGTCATACTGAAAAATTCAATGCCATAGCCGGGATTTGAACCCCGGATGTCCCGGTCTCTAGCCGGTTGCTCTGCCACTGAGCTACCCTGGCAACATGCGGGCATAGCATTGAGTTTCTCAACTGACTCGCAAATTTCTCGGTAAACCACAAGGTGATCTCAAATTATTTTGAGATGACAATCCCAATGGCGACTTACAATGTTGTAAGTACTTTAAGCCCCAGGATTCATTGTATAGCCAACTATTGTGGTGAATTGGTATTGATTTGTTTTTTCATACAAGCCATGTGTAGGACCGGGTGATCCATGATTCAAATCCCGGCTATGGCATTGAATTTTTCAGTCTGAGTATACGTATCAAACTCCTGCCCTACACACGGCTTGTGTGGGGGGGGGGAAACTCTGCCATCTTTAACCTGGCAGTCTTAGGTTTGAGGCTAGCATGGTATTTATGATTTATTCATTGGAATAAATCATATTTTTTATAAGTATTTTTTTTTAATTAGGTAGGGTTAGATAAAAAAAAAAAAAAAAAAAAAACAACACCACGGAGGGCAAACATAACAGCCACTAGAGATGAACATTTGACGTTTGTATTGGTAAAACATTCAGTAAAATAGAATACCACGATCGTTTTTTCTTGTCGATAATTTACGTTTGGAGCAAAGCCAAGGGAGTAAATTGTCCTAAGAGATGAAAACAAGTTGTATTTGATAAGGCAATTCAGGGAAATAGACTATTAATAATGTATAATGAATATCGATAGCAACATAGAAATAGGGAGCAAGTATTTTATTTCAGCCTTGAATAACTAATACATGAAATTGAAACAAACGTTTTGAGATGAGTGCAATAACCTCAAATAACCAAGATAGGAGATTAAACAAACGAACATCAGGTATGACAAGCTTTAAAAGAAATTAACATCAGAACATCAACTGCGACAACATTTTTCGACAATATCGCTCGTCAGATCGTTGAAATTGCCTAATTTGTAACATGCACAGAATGCATCTGTCCGATATGGAGACGTAGTCAAAGTTGAAACTAGTGTTTTAAAATAAAGTTCCAATATATGCTGCAGTCCTAACTCTGCAAACACAAGAAAACGCAAGATCCTTGAAAACACAAATCTGCATGGTCGTCAAAATATTCAGTTACTGCCTACAATAACAGGGCTGGTATCTGTATAGCAAGATCAACAGAATCGTTTTCACAAATGAAAGAGAAATAAGCGAAATATTTAAAAAGAAAACTGATACTGCTTGGGTTTTTCGCTAAAGCTTCTTCGAAAAGGTAGATTATACATGAAAACTTCAAAAGGTAACTTTGTTTCAAACATTTTTTTCTTTATTATCTCTAGGCAAATTTATTTGGGGTTATGTATTGAAAATGTGTGTTGATACTCTCAGAAATAGGGAGTTTAAGTGGTTTTTATTAATATTATGAGACATAACACATTCTTGCTTCTCAACTCTGGTGAATAGTGCATTTCTAGTTAATCTACCAGGAACTTCTGACCACTCGACAACACATCACTCGCCTGATATGTTATGAATGGATTTGGGTTTCAACATTTTTACTTTCTCTACCCAAAAATTCGATATCTATATTTCTCCAGAAATTCACGCTTTAGGATTGTATCCCAAAAATGCATTTTTAGAAAAAGCTCCGCGTGTTTCTGAACATAAATTAAACGAAACATGATATTCCTTATTTAAGCGCAGTATCTTCCAAGCAAGAGACACGAAGATTTTGAGGAAAATCCCCCCCCCCCCCCCACTCCAAACTACCACTCCCATGGGCAAATGTTGGAATATTTTTGTAGCTTAACGTCCTTTAACCTGGTTGATCATATCGGACGATGAATGAAATTTGTGAAATGCTGAAATGATCTCAATGGAGCTTATAGTTACTCGACATGCGTCTTCTCAGGATAAGGGAAAACCCTGAAAAAAACCTTATTTGGGTAACTCATCCTAAGCAAGATTCGAACTCACGACCTTTCGAATGTGGCGGATGTACTACCACCGCCCTACCCAGGCGGGGTAGGAACATTTAAACTTCTTAAAGATGGCTCAAATGATTTTTATTAAAATGGCGTATATTAAAGATATTTACATGACAAAATATATATTTTGAATTTTCTGGGAATGGCATTTGAGGAGTTCTTCATTTTAATGATTTTTGCTGAATTTTTTATAACTAAATGTGTAAAATTTGTAAACTCCTGGCAATGCAAAGAAACTGCCATCAATCCCATGGCAACCAGCTTTTAAAAGGATTTGACTGTCACTTTAGCCTAGTGTATTCCCTTATTTTCCTTTGGAAACATTCATTTTTAATTTCTCTACACGTACTATGTACATAGTGTATAGAGAAGGTACTATAATGTCCCCAAAAATTCGATACCGATATTTCACCGGAAATACATGTTTTGAGTACCCCTGAATTAAAAAAAGGCATTCTGGAAAAAGGTCCGCGCGAGTGTCTTTGGATAGCATAGGTCAAAAACGAAAAGACAGCTAAATACCAAGTATGGTATCTTGCAAGGACGCGACACGGACCCCCAACTATCCATTGCATGGAATTTTTTTCGAAAATTTTGATTTTCTCAAAAATGGCTAATGATTTTGATTAAATATCGTATATTAAAGATATTTACGTGACAAATAAAATGTACATCTTGAATTTTCTGAGAATAGCCTCGGAAGACTACTTATTCTGGATGAATTTTACAGATTTTTGCACAACTGGTAAACCGTAAGAGATAAAAAATACTTAAAGAGAAAATGTTAAAATAAACAATTTGTTATATACATATTTTCGTGGAGTGGATTGTTTAAGATATTGCTGGTTATTAATTTCAGCTTTAAAATACTCATACGGGTATTTGTCAACTCCTGTCTATAGAAACAAAGGAATTTGTCACATAGCAACCAGCTTTTGACTAATACTTGAACCTATGCTACTCCCTTATTTCCCTTCTACTTAAAAGGAAGCAAGTAATAAGACTTTCTGCTAATTTTTTCTCGATTTAGCATGAAGTAAAAATGAGCATAAATTTTTAACAATTTGTTGCAGAGATGTAGAGTCATGTGAATGTAGCACATTAGACTGGTTTTTTTTTTCTTTCCATTTTCGACTTAATGCTGTTCAGACAGACTGTTGTTTTTCTAAAACTGTTTTTTATTCAGGAGGCCTCAAAACATTACCGGTGAAATATCGACATCGATATTTTGGGTGAAATACAGTATTTCCCCTACTTATTAACTAGTAGAGAATTGACAGGATTAGCTGGTTTCTGGTGATTCGTGAAGTGCTTGCTCTCAATGCATAGTTTCGAGAGCGAAATGTTATTTGTTAGACTTCAGGAATGACCTTCGCTGGAATTTAGGTGCGTGGGTGTGTTTTGGATTTTGTGGAGAATGCCTGGTATCAGAACGGAGCCTTGGCGCAGAGGATTGCCAAAGTGCCACAAGGAATCGATTCAATGGCTGCAGAGGAGGGGAATGCGGGTAAAACAGAGCACACCACGTGTCTGCACGCCAGCGTCGCCATGACGATATGGCAGTTTCTGGTTTCTATGGTAACCCCCGCCCGGGATCGCAGGCAGCAACTTCCTTCATTCGGCTCGATAAAGTCCTTGGAACGCTCGCTGCACCAGCATTGCCAACCTGCCAATGCGGCAACTTGCTCATCTTATGCAGAATTTTGCCATGATACAAATTGATGCGGACGGAAGCAAGCAACGTTGAACTGCATTTACCAATCCATTTCAGAGTTAATGATAATGAATATTAGGGCATATAAAAAAGTATTACTTCTCTTTGTAAGGGCCGGGCATACATCGAATATTCTAGAAGGGAGGGGGGAAAAATGAAAATGAACACGAGAATTCAGCGTTGAACGACTAGACGAATTTCAAGTGGAACGTTCATTCACACAATTCCTAATTGCAGTTTGCAAATGGATGTAAAAATCTTTACTTTAGAGCTTCCCACTCATATGTACAGAGACCAAAATTTGGAAGTGTTTTACCCGATCGGTTTATTCAAAAATATTAAATAAACTTTAGTAGATCCGGAGATCTCTGTGACCACAGGTTCCTGGAAATTATCCGGTTGTCAAAGAAACTTGCAATTAGGTTCATGGATTCATTTGATGTACGGCACGTAGCGACATCTTGCTGAAAATATCCTCGACTCAGCTCTACATCGTACTGCATTTTCACGTTGACTAAGAACAAAGTGTCGAAACAGGTGCTAACAATGCAATTAGGAGTAGAACGTAAACATCTGCGCATCTAGTGACAAGGAATCGAAACTTCAGAACATTCTGCTTAAATTGGTGCTAAAATTGGGTCATTGAATGAATTTCCAACTGAATAATAAAGGAAAGAAATGTGCCAGTTCTACATAAATCACTGTAGAATGATTATTTTCAACTGTTCGAAACTCAAATGTGTCTTTAGTGATCAGGCTGGGAAAAATCAACCCGCGATGCAGGGTGTTTTTCAGTTGCTAATAAAGCTAGGCTTATCTTGCTGCAGTTTGCACGTAAATACCTTATGACATTGGAAATACAACCTATGTTTCAGTTGCAAATCCTAAAGTATAAAAGTATGTCATATTTTCATGAATATCGTAATACGACTTGGTAAAGTCGAGTAACTGCTCTTTTGCAAATTTTTGTATGAATCTAGAAATGTGCTCTCATCTGAGAACCCTAAATTTGAATTTCTCTCGTAAAGTTGGTGTGAACTTGAGATGCACTCAAATCACTTATTGAGGATTGATATCTAACACGTGTGTTCCATTCATTTATTAATAAGCTTGTTCTTCTATCTACTTCAAGCTAATTGAGATCAATATTAGCAGAAACGGTTTTGTTAATTAGTTCCTTATATTGTTTTGAAGATAATTTATTTCATCTTTTCAGTTACAAACTTCAATCGTCTTGGAGTTGCTGAATTTGGCACATATATAGGGGTGGTAATTTTCAAAGAGCTTTAATGTGATGTTAATAACACATACGTAAACGAGAACTGGACTCTCAACAATAACAATAACACTGATACGACAAAATAATAAATATTGTTGACATAAACAGTATTCATGAGATGAAAATCATGGGTCAGAAATGTAAACGCACAAATTCTTGTAAATATGGCATTTCTTTAATATTTATCAAGAAAATGTTCATTTACATTTGATAACTATGAAATTGATTTATTTCTGTATGCCAAGTTCAGATTTATATGTATTTTACAAACAGATGAGAGATTGGGGAATTAGTTCCGCGTTCCAGATCAGTACAGTGGACAAGTGTCAGAATCATAAACATTCCATTCACAAACTGATCAGATGCAACTTCTGAGGTAAATAAAGAAAGAAAAAAAAAATTAAAAAATCGAAGATTTCGCATTTATATAACATTTTAGTGTAATTTTCGCATTTTAGTCAATTTCGCATTTTATTTGCGAAAAATCACCAGTCCTAATTATATACGGTTAACTACCTGGTTATTTATGTATGTGTACTTTTCGCTCTAATCGACACTTTTATACCCTACCAACTTAATCTGTTTCTCTTTTATAACTTAACGACCGCGTATTAAGATCCTCTCTTTCTTTGGAGATTTACCGCTCCCATTTCTCTTTACATGTATAATCACCTAGTTGTTTCAGAAATACTTCGTTTCCAAACAGTTTTAAGTGCACTATCTCTGGCGGTAACTTTTCCAAGTTCCTTATAAGTACAAGGGAAATAAGGAATACACCAGGCTAAACCGACAGTCAAATGTTTTAAAATTCGGGTGCTAAAATCCATTTGCGTGGCCAGAAGTTGACAAGTACCGTATGAAAATCTTCGTGTCCCCCAAACGGACATTTTTCTAAAAATGCTTTTTATTTCGATTCAGAGGATCCCAAAACATGTATTTCCGGTGAAATCTTTGTACCTATCGAATGTTTGGATTATACTTCTCTAGTATGTGTAGTGAAAGTAATAGAACATTAAAACATGTTGCCGACTTTCACACATGTAATAGCTACAAATGTGAATATTCGTGCCATTTTGGGTATTTGACTAATTAAACTTGAGGGTATGTGTAAACGGCGGGGCTAAAGACGTGGAAGACCGATTCGGTGAGTATCTAAATGTCTAATGCGGAGCTCTTATTTCTAACATCGCTACTTTATTTGATAACGGGTTCTTGATTGTTTGCTTTTATTTCAAACGAAATGCAGTGATACTCGATTGTCACTTGTCTGTCTACGACGAAAACACAGCGTATGCAATTCAAACCACATTGTGATAGAAAACAGGAAAAGTTATCAGTAAATGTTTCTTTCGGTGTAATTGTTCAGGTTCAACATTTCTATAGTTGTTGACTGTACATTGTTACGTAAGTACGTAGAAATATTAAAAGTAATACATACTGGAGGACGCAAGAAGGCGATTTCTCTGCGTAAATAGTTAAAAAGTTTTTTGAGGTTATATTCATACGAACTAAGTTATTTTTGTAGCATTTTCTAAGCTGGTCTCTTTCTACTTTCTCTACTTCGTGCATAGTACACAAGTAGAGAAGGTAGGCATTGTATTCCACCCAAAAATCCGATGCCGAGATTTCAATTTAAATACTCGTTTTAGGATATGCTGTATACAAAACTGCATTTTTAAAGTTTCGAGACTTACACCCCATCCCAAACTCTGCCCTTTACATACAAAACTTTGAGAAAAATCTTGATTTCTTCAAAAATGACTTATTTTGTTTAAGATATCGCAAAAGAATACTATTTTATAAGAATAGTTTGTTTGCAGACCAGAGAGAAAGACTTATGAATGGAGCACATCAGATTTTAATTGACGCATACATTATTTTTATTATTCAATTGTTAGGCCCATATTTGCTTCTGGGAAATCGTGACGTTTGTCCGAAATTTTAATCTACAATAGTTCGATGCAAACCATAGAACATAACACACATGGAATGTATGCGTCCAGTGAATAAAAACAAAGCAATAACCGCAGAATTCACAACCATCTCTGGCGCTCATAAGTCGGTGCTTGTCACGGAAAAGAAAAATTATCGATCCATGTAAGACCATGGTTATTTAATGGTCGTGCAGTGGCGACTCGCCTCGCACTAATATACTCGAGTAAATGTCTCTGGCTACAAAAGTGAGGCAGAATCAGCACTTATACTTGAGACGAATGAGTGGATTTGCTTCAAAATCTAGTCACTTGGAAGAGTCATGTTAGCCAACGTATGCGAAAAAAAACCGCAACTAAAGGAATTTACAGTGTTTTAACATGATGACTGAGTTACTGCTAGAAATTTTTCAAAATATCAAAGCTGTTTTTAAACATTTTCAGTTTAAATTAAGTGTTAAATTAAACGAACTAATCTACTAAAGTTTATTTAATATATTTGAATAAACAAATGGACCGATCTGGTAAAACACTTCCAAATTTTGGTCTCTGTACAGATGAGTGGGAAGCTCAGTAAAGGTTTTACATCCATTTGCAAACTGCAATTTGGAATTGTGTGAATGAACGTTCCACTTGAAATTCGTCTAGTCGTTCAACGCTGAATTCCCATGTTTATTTTTTTTTCCTTCCTTCATAGAAACCAAATTATTGCTTGATAAACATTCGGTAACGAAAATAGATGCAATAACATTCAGAGGAATGTAAACAAATGAATACAATAGACAAAAGTAAACCACACTACAAGGTTTTATAAACCATATAGTATAACTCTGTTGTGGGGCATGGTGATAGGATAAAAATAATATAAGGGGGGGGGCTAATATTTCGAAATAAAATTGCTTTTCACAAGCCAACAAATATTTCAAAAGTTTGATCCCTTTCAGCTCAATGTGAACCCATATGATGGCTATGTAGTTTCAATACATCTCGTAGTTCTTAAGGATGTTCCTACTATTCTTGCCCAAACATCAAAAATAAAATGTTCCAATGTCTTTATGATCTGTTGAGATAATCATTGTTGCAATTAAATTGGTAAATGATAAAATGGCTGAAGTCACCGTAAACCATCACTTTGAAATGCTGATATAAACATCTGATGTGTTCCAATCACATGTCTAGCTGTTGCACAAAAGCTTTACAAGAGATTATTGCTAACCGAGATAAACTTGAGCGGAATTGGTCTTGCTTCCTTATAAGCAGAGGGCTAATAAGAGATTACACTAGGCAAATCGACAATATGAAACAATTGTAATTAAATTCCCTTTGCAAGGACAACAGTAAAAAAAAAGATGAAAGGAATTATTATTTCCCATTTGGGAAAAGTGTAATACCCAGTTTAAAATTGAAATTAACAAAGAATATAAGGATAGTTGGGGTGGGGGGATTTTTCTGAATTCTCGTGTCGTATCCTTGCAAGATGCTGAACTTAAATACCAAGTTTAATTTAGAACCGACCTTTCGTTTTTAAGTTATGCTGTCCAGACACGCACTCACTCGCACACAGACCGACGCGACCTTTTTCTAAAACATGTTTAGGAGACCCTAAAACGTGTATTTCCGTTGAAATCTGAGTATCGAATTTTGTGTGGATTAAAATACCTTATACTTAGGTAAAATATAACTTATCCGGGCTTGTAGGCCGGGGCAGAACAATAAAATTGCAAAAAATTGACGTTTCGTCCTCCACTTATATTTTACTAACAACACCAACCGTGAAAGCCTACGAGCATAGGAAGAAAAAAGTGCACTGTAGAGCATGTTTTCTGATCCGCCTGGTTTTTTGTACAGTACCGAGATCAGATTTACGATGGCTTTGAGGTTAACCTTGTTCTCTTTGTCGAGCAATGACGTTAGAATTTTGATATGGACATGAAAAGTAAACAGAATTACTTGGAGAGTAAATTAATATACTACCAAAGCAGACTTTTATAAAACATACATGTACAGAGCGACTCAATGATTTTACAATTGTGTAGTAACATCAATATAGTGCATCATTATATGCAACATGAGTAAACGTTTGATTTTTTTTTTTTTACTTTCTCTATATGTACATAGTGTATAGAGAAGGTATTGTATTGCACCCAAAAATTCGATACCGAGATTTCACCGGAAATATGTTTTGGGTCCCCCTGAATCCAAAAAAAAAAAAAAAAAGGATTTTTAGAAAAATATCTTGTGTTTGAGGGGGGGGGGCAGCATAGCTCAAAAACGAAAAGACCGTTTAATACCAAGCTTGGTATTCAAGTATGGTATCTTCCAAGGATGCGACACGAAGATTTTCAAGAAAATCCCCCCACCCCAAACTACCCTTTACATGGAAAAAAATTCAGAAAATTTTGAGTAAGATGATGAAAAACTTACTCTACAGACAATGTAGCTCGCGATAAAACACAATTTGTCATATACATTTTTTTCGTGGAGTTGATAATTTTTAAGATAATCTTGGTTATTCGTTTCTGCTTTGAAAAACATACTTTTTTCATACAGGAATTTGTCAACTCTTGTCCATACATACAAACAAAGGAACTTCAGCAACGAGCTTTTGGCTATCACTTTAATCTATGGCACTCCCTCATTTCGCTTCTACTTACAAGGAAGCAAATAACTATTTTTACAAAAGCATAAGCTTTTTAATTAAAATTTGTTGCAGAGATGTGGAGAAAGTAATGTTAATGGAACAAATCATATTTTTTTTTTCTTAAACTATTCCCAAAAATAGTCTTCATTCCTGTGAAGCTATCCGCCAGTTTACGAGGTTTTTGCAACATTTCTTCTCAAATAACATTTTCTCTATGAATATTAAATGTCTAAAAGGGAGCAGCCAAAATGTTCCAGCAAGATAGTGCCCAAGTACACACCACTAGAATTTCCATGGCAGTTAGGAATTTCGAAATGGAGATATCGCATAGTTTGATCCTCAGATTAATTTATTTATTTTAAGACGAATATTTAATCAGATCGTCTACAAACTATATAGACCTCAAGATAATGATCAGTTGTATATAAATTATATTCACAAAATAACATTCAGCGTAATGTAGCGGAGAAGTGGACCTCGTTAAAATTGGTGTGAATGTCAAAGACACAAGTGTAAAATCGTCAGAAAGCGCCACTAGTTTCTTCCTTGAGCTATTTGATGAGAGATCAAATCAACACGATGGGATTAGTGCCAAAGGATGCTTTCAACTGTGGTGTCACCACTCTGCACCACATGATGGTAGACACAAGTGTCTGTTTTTCTCCAAATAAAAGCATTTATCATTCCTAAGAGCGTGTAAATATTTCTTTCTTTGAAGAAAGGTTGCGGGTTTCCGGAAGGCGTGAGCAAATTCATGTCGTTTTCGATAACCACAAGTACGCTCAACGGAGTCTTGTGTTCTTCAGACTTTTGTAGCGCTTTGTTTTGCTGCAAACCTTTAGACCTGGCGATATATTTCATTTCTGCATTTAGCAACCAAAACCTGTCGTTTATATGCGGAATTAAACCAGAATTGAACTCGTATCAAAGGCATTATAGACAACTTTCTGCATTTTAATGCTTTCTGAAATTATTTTATTCGTTATTTGAATCTGCAAATTTTTAATATTTTAAAGTGTGTATTTACTGTAAACTATTAATACATTTTCCTCGTAAAATGCCAGAGAAGTTTTTATTGCTTGGCGTTATGAAAACAGCCTGAAGGTTTCAAAAAGAAACTGCAAATGGAAGAAGGTGCATTTTGTAAATTCCTCTAAGAGCAGGCTCATATTTTTACTTTCTCTATACGCACTATGTACATTGTGTATAGATAAGGTATTGCATTCAACGCAAAAATTCGATACAGAGATTTCACCGGAAATATGTTTTAGGGCCCCCTTCAACTGAAAAAAGCATTTTCGGAGAAAAGTCCGCACGTGTGTGTGTCTGTGAACACGATAACTCAAAAACGAAAAGTCGGTAAAATACCAAACTTGCTATTTAGTATCTTTCAGGGATGGGACACGAAGATTTTGAGAAAAATCCCCCCACCTCCAAATACCCTTTACATGGCACTTTTTACCTTCAGATAAGACGTATACATTTTCGTCAAAGGTAATATAGTTTTATTGTAAGTCAGTACTATAAGACGATCTCCAAACTATCAATATTCTGCAAGTTTAGTTTAGATGTAATCATCTAGATTATATACCCGCACCTATTCCGTAAATGACCTTGAAAATATTGTATTGGCTATTGAATTTGCGGACATACCCGCTCTGTACTCCTAAACCCGGATGAAGACTATTTGTAAACATTGTGAAAGATATCACGCAGGGAAAGAGCATCAATAATAAAACTAGATTAATGTAATTCAGTTTATGTACTTGCACATTGTGTGCAGTTCATTTATAACCAACAATAATTGGTAAGCTTGCATGCGTCTTAAAGTATCATTATAGGTTATGTCTGCTCAGTTTGTACTGTTAATGTAATCGACGTAAAAATGAAGTGTGTAAAATTAGTTACTTGGACTAGAATTAAAAAGAATGGATCGATGCATAATGACCAGAATGTTAGGAATATTGGGCGTCTAGCTAATTTACAGACCCAGGTAATAAATACTTCTTTCCAAAGATCGCATTTGGAAGCGGAGAGCTGGTCGCAGGGTGGCAAACTTGACGGATTTGCAAGTTAAATGACAGACAAAAGCAAGTTTTGACGGGTGACTGATTTTTTACTATATTTTAGATATTTTGTAGTAGTTTTCTTCAGAAAAACTCTATATATTATACTGCATATGTCGTGCAATAAACGTGCTTTACTTTATCAATTAGTGTGAATTCTGATGCAGCATAGTGAACGCAACTTATTCGGTGTTCCATTGTATGTTTTAAGTACTAATTTATAATACTCTTTCTTTTTATAACAGAGGTCTTCTAAGCGGTGTGTACGACACTTTAGAAAAGCACGATTAAATAATTAGGTGGCCGGGGAACCTGGTAGTGCGCGGTGCTAATGTAACGTGAATGTAGTCTTGTCAGATTTACTTCTGGAAAAATTAGGAAACATTTAGAAGCAGTCGAACATTTTTCAACTTCAGTCAAAATTGCTTATCAAGCACACGTATGAACGTGCAGCTGCAGAAGTTGCTCTTAAATTTTTATTTTCTGTATACGTACTGTGTACATAGCTTAGAAGCAGTCGAACATTTTTCAACTTCAGTCAAAATTGCTTATCAAGCACACGTATGAACGTGCAGCTGCAGAAGTTGCTCTTAAATTTTTATTTTCTGTATACGTACTGTGTACATAGCGTATAGAGAAGGTATTGCACTCCACCCAAAAAATGCAATACCAAAATTTCACTAGAAATATGTTTTAGGATCCCTGTATTTAAAAAAAAAAAAAAACTCTGTAAAATACCAAACTTGGTATTTAAGTTTAGAACCTTCCGGGGATGCCACACGGGGATTTTGAGAAAAATCCCCTACCCCAAACTACCCTTTACGGGGAACTTTTTTAGAACATTTTCTCAAAAATGACGCTAACGATTTTGATTAAAATATCGTATATTATAGATATTTACATGACAAAATGTATCTTGAATTTTCTGGAATAGCCTCTGAACACTTCTTTATCCTGGATGAATTTTATCCAGTTTTGCACAACTGCTAAACTGTAAGAGATGGACAAAAACCTACCACACAATTTGTTATATACATTTTTTTTCGAGTGGTTTATCGTTTTTTAGATATTCCTTGTTTTTGGTCAAAGGAACTTCAGTCACTGGCAACCAGCTTTTGACTATCACTACGGCACTCCCTTATTTTGCTTCTACTTGCAAGGAAACAAGTAATATACTATTTCTGTTTTTTCTCGTTTAGCCTGAGGTTAATAAAAGCATAAGATTTTTAACAATAATTTGTTGCACAGATGTAGTCATATGAATCGAATACATCACCTCTTTATAGTCTAACTGTGCAAATAGATCCCTTGATCATCTTTCAGATTTAACCGCGAACATTTTCCAAAGAGTTGAAATTTAGTTTTAATTTAATTTTCACTTTGGAAAGAAAATACGGTAATTTCTAATTTATACGGAATTTTGGGTGTTGGGCTGATGGAAAATTTGTTGGCAACACTGCACGAGGTAATCTTTGGAAGTTTGTTCACCAGTGAACATGTAAAATTGGTTACTTCGACCAGAATTAAGAATTCAACTTTGAGGTCATGGAAGAATCGACCGATGCACAATGACCAGAATGCTGTTAGGAATTTGAGGCGACAAGCTAATTTACAGACCCAGGCAATGCGAGTTTCCAAAGGTCGCAGTTGGAAGCGGATAGCTGGCCGGTTGTGCAAAGGTTGGCAATTGTGATCCAGGAGCGCGCTGCTGCAGTTAGGGCGCGTAATCGCAACCTCCCCTCCCCCTCTGTGCAGGTAGACGGCTCCTGCTGCATAAAGGAGGGGGGAACTCTCCACTCGTAAATAAAGCTTACGCGAGAACGTCAATGAACTAATAAAAATATAGAGCCATATAGCTTGCGTAACCGATAACGGCGGCTAAGGGTGCTGCGTTGTGAATACGATAGCGTCACTTTTGAGAAATATTCCAAAGATGCGGATAAGGCGACTTCAAGCATTAGAAATACATTTTACGATAATGTGACAGTAAAAAACGCTTCAGAAAGGTTTGAATAAACTTTTGCAATTTATAGGCAGGGTAGCGTAGCGAGAAATGTTTCACTTTTACAATACTTTTTACTTTCTCTACACGTACCATGTAAATACTGTATAGAGAAGGTATTGTAGTGCACCCAAAAATTCAATACCTAGATTTCACCGGAAATACATGTTTTGGGTGCCCCCAAAATAAAAAAAAATCATTTTTGGAAAAAGATCCGTGTGTCTGGATAGCATAGTTCAAAAATGAAAAGACCGTTAAATACCAAATTTGGTATTTAGGTTTGGTATCTTCTAGGCATGCGTCACGAAGATTTTGAGAAAAATCCTCCCACCCGAAACCTCTTTACAATTTTCTTAAAAATGGCACTAACGATTTTGATTAGATCCCAAATAAAATGTATATCTTGAATTTTCTGGGAATAGCCTCTGATTTCTTTATTATGGATAAATTTTGCTTAATTGCTAAACTGAAACAGACAAAAACTCGCCACACAAAAAATGTAGAGCACATTAAAACACCCAATTTATGGAAATAAAAATGTAAATATCGTGTTATTTATGGACGCTCTTTAACTGCTGTGGTTCTTAGCGTCCCACTCGAAATTGGGCGTGAAAGACCGCTTAATTTTGCTCAGAGGCGCCTCTATCAGGCTTGAGGTTCTTTTACGTGCCGTAAATCTACGACACGGGACCAACGGCTTTACTTCCCTTCCAAAAGAAGCCATACTAAGGATTTTTACTCCCGAAAAAATCCAGCGTCCTCCGCCGGGTTTGAACCCGCGACCTTGGGTATATTAAGTCAGTATGGTAACCATTACACTACGGAGGGCGACACCCAATATATGGGATACACATTTTTTTTTTTTTTTGGTAGAATTGCTCGTTTTTGAGATATTCCTTGTTTTTGGTTTCAGCTTTAAAAACTTATTTTCTCATACAGGATTTTGTCAACTCCTGTCCATACATACATACATACATACATACATACATACATACATACATACATACATGTCCATACATACATACATACATACAAAGGAACTTGTCACATAGCAACCAGCTTTTGACTATCACTTTAACCTGTGGTACTCCGTTATTTCGCTTCTACTTTCAAGGAAGCAAGTAATAAGACTATTTCTGCTAATTTTTTCTCGATTTGCATTGAGGTAAATAGAATAAGCTTTTTAACAATTTGTTGCCGAGATGTAGAGAAAGTCATGTGAATGAAACATTTTTTTTTATTTTGTTATTTCTATCCACTATGCATTGGTCATTTGGGTTTGGAAAGTAAAATCTTTACACCTATGTCTGCTTGTTTACTTAAATCCTGGAAAAAGATAATAAATACGTATCGGCAGTTCTTCCGCAGCTCTGTTTACCAGTCATCCATAGCAAGTTTAATGACGCAATACAGTGCTGCTATCAACGTCGCAGATAGTGGTTAAAGGTGAAACAAAGCAAGGTTGGCTAACGCTTCTCAATATCAGCAAATTGTAAGAGGAAACTGATTATAAAGCTAGGTAACCTAAAAATACCTTTCGGGAGTTTATCATTAAAGGGATTAAACACGCGAGGGACTTCCAATAAATCCTTAGAAAAAAGAGAAAAACAAATTAGTTTTAGCTCGATAAGACATTTTCCAGCGTTTCAACTGTTATCAGCCTTCAAAAATTAGGATTTCGGAAGGTCCTCAAAGTAGGTTTGTTGGAGAGATGACCTATTTGAATCGCCACTTTCAAGTTTAGAAATAAGTCTGGGCCAAATCTGGTGAATACAGTAGAATTTAACTCGAACCCTAATTCTAAAATGTTAACCATCAAAACTGCACATGGACTTTTTTTTCTTGATTTCTCCGTTCAACTGAAGCATATAATGATGCACAATACTGCAAGGAATCAATGTAGACGATTCCGCGTTCAACCCCCCCCCCCCAAAAAAAAAAAAAAAAAAAAAAGAACCGAGGTCATCACCTTGTCTGCAGATTTCACCACTTTGTCTTCTTCAGAGCCGGTTCGCCTTGAAAACCATTGTTTCGACTATACTTTTGTCTCTGGAGTGTTCGTGTTTCATCCACAGTTATGTATCGACGCGGAAACTTGTCAGGATTGCGACGTAAAAGTGCCAAACTAGCTCCCGAATTGATCACACGATTTATTCTCTATTGAGAGCAAACGCGTCACCCGTCTTGCCGAGACCTAATTTTGGTGCAAAATCTTGCGACATTCCTGTGGCCTCTATTATTTCGCTAACTTTTGAAGCGTCGATCACTGAAAACCATATTCTGGGTTTTGTCAATTAATTCGGAGGAAGTAACTTCTACTGGACTTCCGGAACTATGTTCATTTGTGTGCATCTACGGCCACGTTTAAATTAATTTATCCTATTATAAATTGTTGCAAACGCTGGAGATGTGCCATGAACTTACGCAACTCTGCTTTTATTTCTTTCGGCGTTAAGTATATTAAATAGAAGTGTTTAAATCACCGCACGAAAGTATTTTTTTCTCCCCAGTTTTCTAAATAAGCAAGATCGTTGATTCAAGCTCCTATGGCAACGAAACCACGTGAGGACATAGCTGAAACTTTAACTGCCACCTAGGTTAATGAATACATGTTTTTCGACGCTACGAGTATTTCTTGGTTTTTCTAAGGACTTGTTGAACTCTCTGCGTATGATTGGTTCCAAACAATGCAGAATAAACACATCCGCAAGTTACAGACCAGTCGGCCCCCATCTCATTCTTGGTCTAACTTCTTGGCGATATTCCTTAGATTTATAATTTAATAAAACCGTTTTATATCCGTTTAATATCTTTGGGTTTTATTCGGAACGGAATAACCAACAGCTGCTCTTAGGAATTCGACTTTCCTCTTTTTATTCTTTTCCTGTCCAATTTTTTGCTTCATGTGCTGGTATTGGTATGTCATTGCTTTGACATTTAATTTTGCGTTTCTTTGTCCTTGGATAACATTTGAAGGCTTGCCTCTTACACAAATGTTTTTAGGAATCCAAACATTCAAGCGAAAATGTAAAATTTGTAAGTTGAATCGGCATCTTGCACATGGATAAATCATAACTCACAAAATAAATAAATAAATGAATTTACCATATATTACTTGCCACAACTTTTTGCTTTCTCTACACGTACTATGTATATAGTGTATAGAGAAAGTATTGTATTGCACCCAAAAATTCGATACCGAGATTTCACATGTTTTGGGATTCCCCGAAGTCCGTGTGTGTTGACAGCATAGCTTTAAAAATGAGTTCGTTAAATACCGAACATGATATTTTTCAGCATTTCCCAAGGATGCTACTCGGGATTTTCAAGATAATCCCCTCCCCCCTGACCTTTACGTGGGAGCATTTTTGAAAATTTTATTTTTCTCAAATAGCTTTTAACAATTTTTGATTAAAATACCGCATATTAAAGATGTTTACATCATAAACTGTATATACCCTCTGAAGAAATCTGGATGAATTTTGCAGAATTTTTAATAACGATTAAACCGTGAGAGAGATGGACATGAAAAAATTTAGATCTCGTTTAAAAGATACAATTTGTCATACTTTTTTCGTGGAGTACACCATTTTTTTAAACTCAGTTTCTAAACGGAACCATGCAGAGCGAACCGAACCTCAATTGTTTCTCTTAGCGACCGGCTTTAAACATATTTGACTCGTTTTAGCCTTGACGGAACCTACAAGGAAACAAGTGGTAATATCAATTCTGCTAATGTTTTAGATAAAAGAATCTTTTGTATACGGAACAGTCAGAGAAAGTAATGTAACATATACATCCATCAGATTTGTTCCCTCCAACGTGAAGGAATCCTTGGAATATTGCAAACCGGTTTGCCAACTTGACGGCTTTGCATATAACGGACAAAATTTAGTTTTAAAGGAAGACTGATATTTTAGAAATTATTGTTACGTAGTTCTCTCAAGAAAAAGCTGGTGAGTTACTTTGTGTAACTGCAAGACGGTGTCATGTATGTATATTTTTATATACAAGAATTGCTGCATCAAATACATATACAACAGCAAGAGAGCTGAATTGAAAAGAACGGCTTTGATTTCCTTCCTGCTAAGTAAACAACTATATTTTATTCAGAGCTAAGAGTAGCAAACATCTCTGCTTGACTGAATAACTCTGCAAACATAACCAGGCTTGCCAACTTGCCTATCGACGGATTTTTAAGTCGTTGACGGGGAAAATTTAGTTTTTGACGGCTATTAATTTCTGTACAGGGCGTCCAGAGCGAGGCTCATCACTAATGCTCGTACGTCCCATTTTAAACTCTGCAACTCACCTTTTAATCATTTCCTCCTTGATTTCTTTAAGCGTTAAGCCTTTAAATGGAGTACTTAGTCACTGCTCGTTTTTGCAAATGCTCCATTTTCGTGAAAACTCTTAGTCTTCTTTTTTATATTGCTGTCATTCGAAAACTAAAGCAATTGAGCTGTAACTATGAATACAAGCTAATCTAGAGTTAAACTATACGATGCTACCGTCTAACTGGCCTAGTGTGTGAGGCCTGGGGCTTATCAGCCGTTGGGAACACTGATTGCAAACTCGCTCGTTATACTACATTCACAATGAGATGCAAGCAAACACCATTCACAATGAAATCGTAAGTGTAACGCAAGAAGTTGGCATGGGTTTCTAGATCTGCAAGTTACAAAATAACATAACGATATCACACGTTATAAAATTACGTGACAACTGGCGCTCATTCAAAATTATTGAAAATAGTAGAAGCATAGAGAAAGTGGTAAAGACACTAAGAATTATCTCTCTGCGTCTTCGATTTATGAGAACCAATAAATATTAGGCACAGATGATAGTTATATCCATTGAATCAAGGAGACTGTCATAATCTCTTGAGGGCGATTAGAGATGGCGCGGCACGGCCAAATAGAACAGTATGCATGTACAGCAGGCCCTGTAAAATCTTGCGGTGCGATCGTTTGTTATTGAATTCATAGGCAAATGCATAGAGAAAAGAAGTAGAATTCTTCCTCTTTGCATGCAACGCAAAGATAGTTTGGAGTTTGCGAACTCTTGCGTCGCGTCTTGCGTGTTTCTATGTGAATGCTTACATTAAATAATGAGTCCAAACTCGTGTGCATGCATTTCATTCCTCGCGTTGCTAAGGAAGGTAGATGCTGTTTTATATATGAGAGCTAGCAGCTGATGCTAACTGGCGCTGCAAAGAGAAGCATATCATAGCGGAAATCGGAAGTGCTAGTTTCTGTGTGATAAGAGCGCATTAGTGGAGTATTGCGGTTTACAGAGGATGTCCTTGGCAGTCGAGTGCTGTGTTAAGGCATCGCGTTTGGCCACAACATTTTGTTAATTTTAGAACTATTCTTTTTATTTTCCTTACACGTACACAGTGCATAAAAATGGTAGGTTATTATACTCCACCCAAAAATTCGATACTGAAATTTCGCCGGAATTACAAGTTTTGGGACCCCCTTAATCCAACAAAAAAACCTTTTTGGAAAAGGTGTGTGTGTTGGACAGCATAGCTCAAAAACGAAAATACCTTTTAATAACACACTTGGTATTTAAGTTTGGTATATTCCAAGGATGCGAGACGGGGATTTTAATCCCCCCCCCCACCACCAACTACCCTTTGCATTGAAAAGATTAGAACATTTTTATTTTATGGAAAATGGCTGTAACGATTTTGATTCAAATGCCGTATATTAAATATGTTTATATGGCAAATAAAGGTATATCTCGAATTTTCTGGGATTTTTTGGGTAGTGTTTAACGCCCGCTTTTACTGCTCTGGCACCGCAGGCGATGACACTGATGATACATGAAGATGGGGCCCCGGTGGAAAGTGATGGCGGGGAAACCGGAGAACCCTGAGAAAACCCGCTTTGTCCACCACAAATCTCGCATGCTGTTGCTTGGAATCGAACCCGGGTGTCTAGGTGAGAGGCAAGTGGTCTGACCACTCGGCCACGGCGAGGCCTATTTTCTGGGAAAAGCCTCTTAAGACCTTTATTCTGAATGAATTTTGCGTAACTGGTAATCGTATTTCTTCTATTCCCGACATTTCCCCCATCTTCTGAATTGCTGTCATTTAAGCATCTTGTTAAAATAGAATAAACCCGTAACACAGAACACTTTGCAGGCAACTGTACTGTGTGTTCTCGAAACGTAGTCATAAGGAAGCAGAGCTGTTTGTTATTGTAACAAACTATTTGCTGAGCTGTTCATCAAGGCTAGGTTAGCTCATGTATCTTCCCTAGAAGGAACGAGCAGCCTAGACTTCGCTATTTACACTCGCACCATCTGCATTGAAAAGGAAACTGAGAAACATGAGCAGTAAAGACAAAAATCTGATGTGTACCATTCACATGACTTTCAAGCGAAATAAGGTACAACCGTAGGTTAAAGTGACAGTCAAAAGCTGGTTGCTATGTCAATGAAGTTCCTTTGTTTATATGGATAGGAGTTGACAAGTTCCTGTATGAGAAAAGTAAAAGTTTTTCATAGCAGAAACCAAAAATAAGGAATGTCACAAAAACGACGAACTCCACGAAACAAATGTATATAACATAAATTGTGTGTTTTAAAGTGCTCTACATTTTTTGTGTAGTAAGTTTTTGTCCATCTTTTACGGTTTAGCAGTCATTCAAAATTTAGTAAAATTCATCCAGAATAAACTACTCTTCACAGGCTATTCCCAGAAAATTCAAGATATACATTTCATTTGTCAGGTACATTTTGTCCGAAATTTTGAAAATCAACATTTTCGAAAAAAGTACCATGTAAAGGGTAGTTGGGGGTGGGGGGATTTTTCTCAAAATCTTCGTGTCGCATCCCTGGAAGATGCTAAAACTTAAACACCAAGTTTGGTATTTTACCGACTTTTCGTTTTTGAGTTATCGTGTTCACACTCTCGGAGACACACACACACACACACACACGGATCTTTTTGTGAAAATGCCTTTTTTTGATATTGGGACCCTAAAGCATATATTTCCGGTGAAATCTCGGTATCGAATTTTTGGGTGGAGTGTAATACTTTCTCTATACACTATGTATGCTCTATGCCTATGGAGAAAGTAAAAAAGAAACTGCAAAACTCATAAATGCAACACTAATACCCTTTTGAGTAAACGTGACAAAATTAATTTGTGGTAGTTTAATCGGTGAAAACACGAAAGAGGTGGGGAAGTCACTCAAGAGTAGCACTACGTTTCAAATTAAATACCAGTCGTGACGTATACTGTGTTCATATTTTATTTAAGCTGGTATTGTGTAGTAAAATAATATTAATAAAACGTGTATATTCAACCTAAATAAAGCTAAATGTAGAATAAAGGAAAAATAAATTTGCACTTTTCATTTGCTATTTATATTTGATAGCAGCAAACATAATCAGTTTTTAATAATTATTTCTCTGTTGAATGAATTTTACCCTCCTATGCTGGTATGAAATTGTTGTGTTGTATATTATTGTTAAACAAGCTATTATCAGTGAAATAAGCTAGTAATTTTAGGGGGGAAGTAGAGAATAAAGCAGTCGTATTAATGAAAAACAGGGGTTAATATTAAAAAGATGTATACTTCTCTATCTTAAAGCAATAGTATTTTATAATTCACCATTACTGCACGCTTAGTTTATTATTACTCCAAACAATGCAACCTCAGGCATGTTGTTAATGGCTCATTGGCCCAGCCAATCGCAATACAAAAAATACAATCGAGTAATATTAATAAATATTCGCCAATAATGAAAATATTGAAATTAAGATGGGCAAAACCGCGTTCATGGTTCTCATTACAAAAACGATAGGCTATTTAGTTGCAAAAAGCACACGCTGGTAAATTGCTGCGCAACTTCACACACACGCACATACATAGTTTCCGATATTCTCATGTTGGTTCGACTGTTGCCAACTGTGGAGCTTTTACGACCAGATCTATAGCCCTTAATTGAAGGAATCTCATAATCAAATCTTTATGCCAATATTGGATTAACAAATCAACTGAAAGTGAGAGGGAAATGCGAATATTGAGATTTGAGTATCTGCTGTAAACCCGAGATACACTGAATTATTGAGGATAGATATCTGAAAAGGGTTTCGGAGACAAAAATAAGTTATTAACATTATACAAACATGTAAATAAGTAATAGCTAGAAATGTGAACGTCCATGCCAATTTGCGAAATCTATGTTTGAGGTTATGTCCACCTGGCGAAGGTAAAGGCGGTTAAACTTCCGTATCTATTGTAGTCTAGATACTCGAATACGAGTAAAGCGAAAGCAACGTTTTCAGC
The DNA here is from genome assembly GCA_030762935.1 of Hymenopus coronatus. Classification (NCBI taxonomy): domain Eukaryota; kingdom Metazoa; phylum Arthropoda; class Insecta; order Mantodea; family Hymenopodidae; genus Hymenopus; species Hymenopus coronatus. Next base: position 52,507,196 of record CM060889.1, on the reverse strand, counting down.
TATGCGCGCGGACCTTTTTCTATTTTTATCGGACATCTGGGACCCCAAAACATATTTCGGGTGAAATCTCGACATCAAATTTTTGGGTGGAATGCAATACCTTCTCTATCCACTATGTACATTGTAGATTAGAATTAAATGTTTTAGAACTACCTGGGTACCAGTTGTTATTATTACTACAGGGTGCGAGTACAATTATGTTTGGAGGAAGGTTTGTAAAGAATACTTATATAATATAGAATAAATATAGACAATTTTAAAAATATATAATTTAAAAAAAGTAAATTTGTAAAGTAAATTAAAGTGGGATTAAATATTTTATTTAGATTATAAATAATATAAGTGTTCTGAATAGTAGTTTTTGCCCGCCTGGGTAGCGTGGTGGTAGCGTGTCTGCCTCACATTCAAAGGTTAGCGAGTTCGAACCTCGCTTAGGGTGAGTCACCTGATAAGGGTTTTCGGAGTTTTCTCTTATCTTGAGAAGACGAATGTCGAGTAACTCCATGGACACCGAAATCATTTGGCATCATTTCACAAATTTCATATATTAAAGACATTTACCAGACCTAAAATGTATATTTTGAATTTTCTGGGAGTAGCCTCTGAAGACTATTTTGAGTGAATTTTACGGAATTTTGCATAACTGCTAAACCAAAGAGATGGACAAAAACTTACTACACAAAAAATGTAGAGCACATTAAAACACACAATTTATGTAGAGCTGATCGTTTGAGATATTCCTTGTTTTTGGTTTCAGCTTCGAAAAACTTAACTTTTCTCATACAGGAATTTGTCAACTCCTGCTCATATAAACAAAAGAACTTCAGTAACATAGCAACCAGCCTTTGACTATAACTTTAACCTATGGTACTACCTTATTTCGCTTCTGCTTGTCAGGACGCAAGTAATAAGACTATTTCTGCTAATTTTTTGTCGATTAGCATGAAATAAATAGAAGCACAAGCTTTTTAAGAATAATTTGTTGCAGAGATGTAGAGAAAGTCATGTCAACGGAACACATACGGGCTAGAGAAAGTAAAAAGGTAAAAGCAATCGTAACCACAAACAATTATTGTAGATTAAAGCCTGTGCCATAGGCGGCAATTGATAGCAAAGGTAGGATGATATTGGGAAAACAAAGGACGGTGGCTGTGTCGTGGCCACAATAAAAAAAGTAACTTCCCGTGAAACCTTAATCCCACTTCCCAACTGTGCTACTAAAGGGAACTTAACACCACAGAAAATAGTTGGGCCACGCATGAGCGGGGTTTTCCTTGGGAGTCTTGTATCGCTCGCTGTAACGAAAGCAAACTAAAACATGAACATATTTTTCCGCTCGAGTGGACTCGAAACTTCAGGCCGAGAAGATGGGAGAGGTTGGCTGCTGTACGCATGTGCGCAGTAACTGCATACAAATGAGCATCACGTTTTCCGTAAAAACTGCGGCTCTTGTCGCTTCAGATGTGACCCCGCTGGTCCCATGCCTCTCGTATATCTTGGCGCGTACAGCAGCATCCCAAAGTCATCGGACAAAATGAAAGTAAAATACATTTTCAAATTTTTACAGCTAGCCGCTTTTAACCCAAACGTATCTCAAATTGAATTTTGTATTGATACTTGGCGAAACGTTTTAATTATATCATGTAACCATACACGCAAATTATGTAAAAAAAAAAAAAAAAAAAAAAAAAATCTGATGTGTTCCATTTTTTCTCGATTAGCATGAAGTAAATAGAAGCACAAGCTTTTTAGCAATAATTTGTTGCAGAGATGTAGAAAAAGTCATGTGAATGGAACACATCAGATTTTTATACGTTTTTATTAAGGTGTGCATGATTATTTTTTGTTCATTACATTATTGCTGTGTTGTCTTGTAGACTGGAAGAGAAGGCCTTGACTCCAACCAGGATAATATAGTTAAAAAAAAAGTGTTATGCACCTGATTTTGCGAGTAAACTATTTTTAATCGTTTCATTTGTATATCAACCTTCCGATATAACTTGCCAATGTTTTTTTTTTTAATTGTTTACATATTTTTACTTTTTGTCCACGTATTATGTACATTAAGATGGTATTGTATTCTACTCAAAAATTCTATACCGACATTTCACCGGAAATACAAGTTTTGAGGCGCGCTGAGTCCGAAAAAGCATTTTCAGAAAAAGGTCCGTGTGTGCGTGGACAACAGCTCAAAAACGAAACGAAAAGTGGGTTAAATATAATGCCTAACTTCGTATTTAAGTTATCTACCAATAATGCGGCTCTTAAGATTTTTCAAGAAAATCCCCCCGCCCCAACTACCTTTTACATGGAACATTTTTCAAAAATGTTGATTTTCTCAAAAATGGCTAACGATTTTGATTTGACTGCCTTAATTTTTGTGACAAACGAAATTTATATCTTAAATATAGCTTCTGAAGACCTTCAACCTGGATGATTGTATAACTGGCAAACCATAAGAGATAGACAAACACATGCTACACAAAAATGTAGATCTCATTAAAACATAAAATGTTACTCCAGGCAATCAAACAGATGACGTTTGTTTCACATAGCGACCGGCTTTTAAATTCCGCTTTAGCCTGTGCATTCCCTTTATTTCCCTTCTACTTACACGGAAGCAATAATATTATTTTCTGCTTATCTTGATTAGCATGATGTAGATTCATCTTTTATCTAAATCAAGGTTTGTTTGCGGAATAGCTAGAAAAAGTTGTGTGAATGGAACGCATCGGATTTTTACTTTCTCTACACATTATGTACATAGTGTATAGAGCATATTATATCTCACTCAAAATTAAGATTTCAAGTTTTCGCCGGAAATCTTGATTGAAACCCACCCCACCCTCCAAAATAGAAAAAAAGGCGTGTGTGTGGGAGGAGGGTTGATATAACTTAAAAATCTGATGTGCTCAATTCTCATGACTTTCTCTACATCTCTGTAACAAACCATTGAAAACCTTATGCTTCATGGTAATCAAGATAGTATTAGCAGAAATAGTCTTCTTACTTGCTTCCCTGTAAGTAGAAACGAAATAACGGAGTACCATAGGTTAAAGTGATAGTCAAAAGCTTGTTGCTTTGTGACTGGAGTTCCTTTGTTTGTATGGACGGAAGTTGACAAATTCCTGTATGAGAAAGGTATAAGTTTTTCTAAGCTGAAACCAAAAACAAGAAATATCTATTTTTTTAAAAAAAAAAAAAAATCAGCTCCACGAAAGAAATGTATATTATATAAATTGTGTGGTTTAAGGTGCTCAACATTTTTTGTGTGGCAAGTTTTTGTGCATCTCTTACGGCTTAGCAGTTATTCAAAATTCCGCAGGATTCATCCAGAATAAAGTAGTCTTCAGAGACATCCCAGAAAATTCAATTATACATTTTGTCAGGTAAATATCTTTACTATTACGATATCTTAATCAAAATCGTTAGCCATTTTTCAGGAAAACAAAATTTTCGAAAAAAGTTCCATGTAAAGGATAGTTTGGGGTGGGGGCATTTTCTTGAAAATTTTCGTGTCACATCCTTGGAAGATACCAAACATACCAAATTTGGTATTCAACGGTCTTTTTGTTTTTGAGCTATGCTGTCCACACACACACACACACACACACACACACACACACACACACCACACGGACCTTTTTCTGAAAATACTTTTTTTGGATTCAGGGGGACTCAACATGTATTTCCGGTATTGATTTTTTGGGTGGAATGTCAATACTTTCTCTATACACTATGTAAATGATACGTTTAGAGAAAGTAAAAACGAAAAGTCTTTTTTAGTTTAGCATCTTTATAGTATTTTTACTGTCCGAAAAAGAATGGAATGTTAAGACACCTTAAGAGATTTCCTGTATAAAGTCTCAAGTATGGGCGGATAAAAGAAATCAACAACGCTTAGACTAACAAGTTGCTGAAAAGATGCAACACCTTCAGCAAATCTTAAACCTTTCTCTTCCGTCCGATCCTGCTGTTATCAGAGTTACAATATTTGCCAACGTTTCGGTGTGCGTAAAATGGACGTTATCGCTGACCTTTTTCGACAATAAAGTAGTTTTTAGCTAGATTCAGGGTGGTAGGCTTTCACTACGGACATACAATTACATTCTATTTTAAATAAAGATAATAGACGGAACAGTGATTTGAAAGGGGAAAAAATTCATACTTTTTCATTTTAGTGATTTACGGAACACTTTACTTTCTCTACATAGTACATAGATAAGGTATTTCACTCCCCAAAAATTGGATACCGAGATTTCATCGGAAATAAGTTTTAGGCTCTCTTGTATATAAAAAAAAATCTGTTCCATTCACATGACTTTCTCTACATCTCTGTAACAAATTATTTTTAAATTTACTTGCTGCTTTGTAAGCAGAAGCGAAATAAGGGAGTACTATAGGTTAAAGTGATAGTCAAAGGCTGATTGCTATGTGACCGAAGTTCCTTTGTTTGTATGGACAGGAATTGACAAAATTCCTACACGAGAAAAGTATGTTTTTCAAAGCTGAAACAAACAAGAAATATCTTAAAACATTCAATTCCACGAAAAAAAAAATTATATAACATAAATTGTGTGTTTTAATGTGCTCTATATTTTTTGTGTGGTAAGTTATTGTCCATTGCTTACGGTTTAGCAGTTATGCAAAATTCCTCCAGAATAATGTAGTCTCCAGAGGCTATTCCCAGAAAATTTAAAGTATGCATTTTATTTGTCAGGTAAATATCTTTAATATACGAAATTTTAATAAAAATCATTAGCCGTTTTTGAGAAAATCAAAATTTTCGAATTTTTTTCCATGTAAAAGCTAGTTTGTGGTGGGGGGATTTTCCACAAAATCTCCGTGTCGCATCCCTGGAAGATACTAAACGTAAATACCAAGTTTGGTATTTTACAGACTTTTCGTTTTTGAGTTATCGTGTTCACACACACACACACACACACACACACACACACACACACACACGGACCTTTTTCTGAAACTTTTTTTTTTTTAATACAGGGGTCACTAAAACGCATATTTCCGGTGAAATCTCGCTATCGAATTTTTGGGTGGAGTACAATACCTTCTCTATGTATATAGTACGTGTAGAGGCTATTCCCAGAAAACTCAAGATATACATTTTATTTGTCAGGTAAATGCTTTTAATATACGAAATTTTAATCAAAATCGTTAAGAGCCATTTTTCAGAAAATCAAAATTTTCGAAAAAAGTTCCATGTAAAGGCTAGTTTGCTGTGGGGGGGATTTTATTGAAAATCTTCGTGTCGCATCCTTGGAAGATACCAAACTTAAATACCAACCTTGGTATTCAACGGTCTTTTCGTTTTTGAGCTATGCTGTCCACAGACACATACACACACGGCCCTTTTTCTGAAAATGCTTTTTTTTTTTTGGATTCAGGGGGACCCAAAACATGTATTTCCGTTGAAATCTCGGTATCAAATATAGAAAGTAAAAATTTGTGTTCCATTCACATGACTTTCTCTAAATCTCTACATCAAATTATTACCAACATAGACTATAAGATTTCATCTTTGAGTACAGGATGAATCAGTTAACTTCTTACAATTACAGCCTCCTGTGACTAGTCCTGGACTTTTATTTTAAAATGAATAGAATCTTGAATCTTATACTTTATACAGGAGAAGCTTCTGTTTTACATTAATTTATAACTTTAGGACTGAGAAATCAGATGTATATTTCAACAACTTTTTTGTAAACTTGTATTCCCTTTTCAGTTGATAATACTATGCTAGGTGAAAGCTTCTGCAATCATAGGGCTGCAACAAAATGTATACCGTGCGGAATGCACAACTAGCAACCTAACCTTCAGTAAATGGAGTGTGAACATTTGATAACAGGCTCGTGTTTATCTTATTCGCCTTATAGGTTTTCTTTTATGAAGCGTAACTAGAAATCTGTGTTTTCTGGGAAGTGTGTTTATTGTTCTATCGGCAAGAATTAACCGTGTGGCAAACAGTATCTGGAAATTGAACTGAAGAATGAAAAAATATATGCAATAAGAGATTCAATTGCTCTTCGAACTCATTTATATACTAGCATTTTCACGTTCTATATTACCTTGCTATAAATTATTTACTGTAGTAAATTTTGTTATGTTTAATAGTCCTTTTGTACCTTTTTCGGTTGCCGTGCTAATGAATACTCAATATTATGTTACCTTTATTTATTTATTTATAATTTTTCTGGTTTTCTCTGTCCTTGTCAGCCGGGAAGTACATGGAGTTATTGTTTCAATAAACAGGTCTTCAAGTACTCCTTTAAAACGGAGATCCATTTTTACTTTCTCTACACCTACTATGTACAAAGTGTATGGAGAAGGTATTGCATTGCACCGAGATTTCACCGGAAATACGTTTTGGGTCCCCCTGAGTCCAAAAAAGGCATTTTTGGAAAAAGATCCGCGCACGCGGGCGTGTGTGTCTCGAAAAGACCGTTGAATACCAAACTTGATATTTAAGTTTGGTATCTTCCAAGGATGCGACACGAAGATTATCAAGAAAATCCCCCACCCCCAACTACCCTTTACATGGAACTTTTTTCGAAAATTTTGATTTTCTTAAAAAGGGCTCTTAAAGATTTTGATTAAAATCACGTATATTAAAACTATTTGCACCCCGAATAAAATGTATATCTTGAATTTTCTGGGAATAGCTTCTGAAGACTACTTTATTCTGGATGAATTTCACGGAATTTTGCATAACTGTTAAACCGTAAAAGATGGGCAAAAACTTAACCCACAAAAAAGTAAGCACATTAAAACACACAATTTATGTTATAAAGATTTTTTTCGTGAAGTTGATCGTTTTTGACATATACTTTTCTCATACAGGAATTTGTCGACTCCTGTCCATACAGACAAAGAAACTTAGTCACATAGCAACCAGCTTTTGATTGTTAGTTTAACCGATGGTACTCCCTTATTGCCCCTTCTACTTACAAGAAAGCAAGAAGCAAGTAATAAGACTATTTGTGCTAATTTTTTTCTCGATTAGCATGAAGTAAGTAGAAGCATAAGCTTTTTAACAATAATTTGTTTCAAAGAGGTAGAGAAAGTCATGTGAATAGAACAAATCGGAGTTTTTTTAGAAAATTAACTGAACATTCTGCGCATCCGAGTTTATAGCAACATGTATTTCGCTTTGCTGGATTCGGGAAAATGTGAATTTCAAGCACAGTTGGCACTTGTATTGCCGATCAAGGGCAGCATTGGAATGGGGAAGGGCAACTTTTAACTTCAGTTGTTTTTCCTTATCCATCCCCTTGAACATGTTCCAGTACACGCGCTCAGCTTGCTATATAAAATTGAAAAGCGTTGTTAATTTCTGGGAGTGATGCAAGAAAAGATGCACACAAGTTGCTAATTTATCAGAGTGGGCGGTATCACGCAATGTTGCCACATCGTTAGCATTGTCCTCGTTAGAAATCCGTTTGAACCACGCAAATACATGCCTGTTGATGACTCATTACAATAAAAGTGCGGTTAGGTTCCTCTCTCTCTGTTTTTGATATCTACAATGATGTAACAGAAGTTTGGTGAGCCCGCTTGGTTAGTGTGGCGGTAGCGGGTCTGCCTCATATTCAAAAGGTCGTGAGCTCGAATCTCGCTTAGGGTGAATTACCCGGGTAAGGTTTTCTTTCGGGGTTTTCCCTTATCCAGAGAAGACTAATGTCGAGCAACTTTAAGCTCCATGGACCCGAGATCACTTGAGCATCAATTATCAATTTCATTCATCGTCCGATATGACCAACCAGGTTAAAGGACGTTAAGCTAAAGTTTGCTGAATGCGTGTCTTTTTTCCTGTAGTGTTTAACGCCCGCTTTAACTACTTATGGCACCGCAGGCGGTGACACTGATGATACATGAATGATGATGGAGCACCGGTGGAATGCGATGGCGGGGGAAACCGGTGTACCCGGAGAAAACCCGCCCCAGCGCCGCTTTGTCCACCACAAATCTCACATGCAGCGCTTGAGATCGAACCCCGGCCGTCTAGGTGAGAGGCGAGTAATGCGTGTCCATCCCGGTCTGATTTGTTTGTATATGTACCAGTTCAGTGTTGTCAATTTAGTGCTGTTTTGTAAAACAACCAAAACTGGTCTGTTTTAACGACTGTCTTTTTTTAGTTGCTAGTGGAAAATCTAGTTCTTTTAAAAAAAACAGCTAGTTGAAATATTTTTACTTTCTCTACACGTACTTTGTACGTAATGTATAGAGAAGCTGTTGCACTCCACCCAAAAATTCGATAACGAGATTTCACCGTAAATAATATTATAGTGTCCCCTGTATATAAAAAAAAAAAGTATTTTCAGAAACGGGTCCGTGTATCTGTGAACACGATAACTCAAAAACGAAAAGTCTATAAAATACCAAACACGGACATTTTTCTAAAACTGCTTTTATATATATTTTTTTATTTGGGGGATCTCAACACATGTCCGGTGAAATCTCGGTATCGAATTTTTTGGTGCAATACAATCCTTTCTGTTTTCACTATGTACATAGTAAGAGTAGAGAAAGTAAAAGTTGCTTAAAGCTTCAGCTAAAATTGAATTTATATGTGTAGTAAACTGGAACGCCTGTATACAGACTTACGGTGGACAGTAATGTGAAAAGTTTTGCCTATAATGCAGGCGTATTGTAAGTATTAGCTTTTCAGCCAATTCCGGCGTTGTTCATCAATTAGTAACTAATTTGATCTATGGTTCTAAGCATATTCAAACCGATTATTTCACCTACATTCATTTTTTACTTTGTTTACCACGTGCACGTGTATAGAAAGACATTGTAATGTAACACAAATGCGATAGATAGTGTGAAAAACATAACTCGAAAACGAGAAGTTCGATTTGTACCAAAGTTAGTGTTTGCGTTCAGTTTCTTCCAACAACGATTTTTCATGAACAGCTCACAACTTAAAAATTAATCTTTGTATAAAATATTTTTGGACATTTTAGATTTTCTAAAATCTGACTTATGCTTTTAACACATACCATTTGAGATATTTTCATAATGAAATGTATATCGTGATATTTTGTAAGAATCTGTTGCAGATTATGTAGAAAGTAAATTGAGTGTTATTTATGGACACTTTAACTGCTATGGTTCTCAGCGTCCCTTTATATATTGGGTGTGAAAGATCGCTTACTTTTCCTCAAGTCTCATCAGGCTTAAAGTCCTTTTACGTACCCAAATATACGGCACGTAACCAACGGATTTACTTATATTCGGAAACGAGTTGTTCCTAATGCAAAGCCCCCGATATGACCTTAGATGTTAAAGGGGGCGCTATAAATGAAAAAAAAAAAAATCTTGTTGCTCTCATGACTTTCTCTGGCTGCTCTACAACTTTCTTACAAAAAATCTTCTTTCTACATCATGCTAATCGGTATAAACATTAGCAGTATGCTCTTGCTACTAATTCCTTATAAGTAGAAGGAAACTAAAGGAATACGCAATGCCAAAGTGATAGTCATACGTTATAGAAGCTAATGAGATTGTCATTTAAGTCGCTTCTTTGCTTGGCCAGGAGTAGAACAAAAGAAAAGCGGACACTTCCTGTCTGAGAAAAGTGTAAGTACTTTACAATTGAAACAAATAAGGGATATGTCGGAAACGATTACCACAACAAAAACGTAAGGAACATAAATTGTGGGTTTTGACGAGATCTACATTATTTTTTTTTTTTTGTGCCGTAAGTTTTTGTCTATCCCTTAGGGTTCACCAGTTAAGCATCCTTGGAAGATGTTGAACTTGCATACGAATTTTGGTATTTAACAGACATCGTTTTTGAGCAATGCTGTCCATACACACGGACCTTTTTCTAAAAATGCTTTATTCGGGTTCAGGGGACATATTTCCGATGAAATTTCGATATCGAATTTTTGGGTGGAATACAATATCTTCTCTATCCACTATGTACATCGTGCATGCGGTCTAGAGAAAGTAAAAGTGTGTAAATGCATATTTAACATTTATTTTGAATAAAGTAACTGGGCAGAAAATTTTGTTTCGTAAGAAAATCTGTAGTCAGGTGAATGCAAAGCTTAGTATAGAGCTGAGGATAGCTATCCGCTGTGCTCTGGTGTTTGGATAGCCCCACAAAGTACGTTTACAGCTTTTTCGTCACCCCCGTGTTAACACTTTCTGTGGGAGATGACATAACGTTTCCAGAACATCTAAAGTCCTGATCAGGTGAAGCTACTTGGTATGTACACTTACATAATCATTGCTGCATGCAGAAACTCTAAACAAGAGTTTGTTACAGAAGATAGCATGATGGCGTATCCTGTCGCCTATATTTCCGTTTACTATGTAAAGTCTGGAAGTGCGTCCGCGTATAAGTACTGAAGCACAATGCCTACGTTTGAATTCATAGATAAGGTGAATAAAGGCAACTATAATGGGCGAGATAAGCAAAACAAGAAAATATCCGGTTGAAAGCAACCGTGTGATAGCACGGCACGTTGTGAAGCTTCAAACTGACCTATTTAGTACGCTCATACTCGGATCTTAAAATATCTGATTCAGAAACACTACTAAAGTGAGTAGAGAATGTGTGAAAGTTGAGCGAGACTTCTCTATACGTACTATGTACATAGTGTATAGGGAAGCTAATGTATTCCACCCAAAAATTCTGTACCAAGATTTCGCCGGAAATGCATGTTTTGGGTCCACCTGAATGCAAAAACAGCATTTCTGGAAAAAGGTCCATGTGGACAGCATAGCTCAAAAATTAAAAGATTAAGTTTGGTGTCTTAAACTACCCTTTACATGGATCTTTTTTCGAAAATTTTGATCTTCTAAAAATTAACGATTTTGATTAAAATATCGTATGTTAAAGATATTTACCTGACAAAATGTATGTGTTCGAATTTTCTGGGAATAGCCTCTGAAGACTGCCTTATTCTGGATTGATTTTACGGAATTTTGCATAACTGGTAAACGGTAAGAGAAGGACAAAACATTTTTTTTCGTGGAGTTGATAGTTTTTTAGGTATTCCTTGTTTTTGGCTTCAGCTTTCAAAAACTTCTCTCCGCACAAAGGAACTTTAGTCACACAGCAACCAGCTTTTGACTATCATTTTAACCTAAGCTACTCCCTTATTTCGCTTCTAGTTACAAGGAAGCAAGTAATAAGACTATTTCTGCTATGAAGTAAATAGAAGAATAAGCTTTTTTACAATAATTTGTTGTAGAGATGTAGAGAAAGTCATGTGAATGGAACACATCAATTTTTTTTTTTTCTAGTGGATGTGGACTCCAAGCACTTTGTAGGATTCCTAACTTTAAAAATCTGGTATTATATTCACATGACTTTGTACATACGGGCTAGAGAAAGGTATTGTATTTCACCAAAAAATTCGATGTCGAGATTTCACCGTAAACACACATTTTGAGGCCTCTTGAAAAAACAAAAAAAAAAAAAAAAAAAAAAAAAAACAAAAAAAGCATTTAAAGAAACATTCCGTGTGCGTCTCTGTGGGCAGCATAGCTCGAGAATGAAAAGTTGGTTAAATACCAAAGGTTTAAGTCGGCATCTTCCAAGAGGAATATATGGAACAGTAATACCGAATATTATATATTTCTTCAGACAAAATCTGTATTTTGTATTTTCTGGGAATAGCCTGTGAAAATCTTTTTATTGTGGTTGATTTTGGCATAATTTTGCATGGCGGTTAAACCGTATGAGATAGACAAAAGCTTACAGCACAAAAAGTATAGATCTCATTAAAACACCACGTATGTCATAGGTTTTTCTTGAGTTGATTAAGCGGGATCATGTAAAGCGATCCGAATGTCAATTGTTTCACATAGCGACCAGCTTTTAAAAGAATTCACTGTCGCTTTAGCATAACGTATTTTTATTTCACTTCTATTTAAGGAAGCAAGTAATAAGAACATCTGCTAATGTTTACCATGAGTAATCATGTTCTCGATAATTCACGACTGGAGCGAAGCAACCTTAAGGGATGGAAAAACACGAGTTTTGATAAGACAATTCTGCGAAATACTGTTATAATATATAGGAAGGGAGGTTTAAGCAGATTATGACCGTAATACATAGGTTAGTTTTAAACTGGTAGATGACACATTCCACTGTTTGTTTACTGATTTTTTCTTTCTTTCTTCACTACCTCTTGAATTATGATACGGTCCATCGTGCCTACATGTAAGAGTATCGATACCAACAATAGAAATAAGGAACAATTATTTTATTTCAGCTTTTAAAACCATTACATGAAATGGAAACAAAGGTTATTTTATTTGAAGTATTGTACTCGTCTCATATATAAGAAATACAAATGATTTTCACTCCTCTTTTTTTTTTAAACTAAATAAAATTAACTGGATAAAACTTCAAATAAACATTGTATTAACTGAAAGCACAGTAGTGGAACTGGCTGTTATTAAAAGTGTAGATTTTCTGACTCGATTAAACAAACGAACGTCAGGTGCGGCAAGATTTCAAAGAAATGTACATCAGCTGCGTTAAGATGTTCGACAATATCGCTGCAGTCAGATGACCGCGATTGGTGTTAAATGTTCAATTTAGTATATTTAGACTGTTTTTAAACCAGTATAACGGCCAATGCGTGTGTGGTATTTGGTTGTATTTCTCGAATAGCAGAAGCAAAACAAGAAAAGAAAAATGTTTCAATACATAGGTTAAGTGATTTTTCGGTGCTATTCTGTTGAAATATGTTGTACGTTGTCAATAGAATGATTCTATTTTAGATTTACAACTCGGAAAGACTGTTAAGAAGCTTGGTTAAAGGCAATTCGCATACAAAATTGGCAACCTACTCCGGTGTATAAGAAACCTATTGCTAATTGGCATTGGTGCTTTAATAGTTGAGCTAAATTATCTAGATTAACATGGCGTAGATAAAAGAATAATCTGAGAGGAATTTGCTTGCGAAAGTTGTGAATGGAACATCAGATTTTTTTGGCTTCCATAACAAGAATATTAAAATGACTGAAGTAATCGCACGTCTGTTGATTTTTAAGTTAGCATCGTATAGTCAAACTCTAGACTAGCTTGTATCCATAGTTACAGGTCAATAACTTGTTTACTTTTCGAATGACAGCATTTTAAACAAGACAACTTTAGAGTTTTAACGAAAATGGTGGATTTGGAAAAACCACCAGTCACTACTTCCATTTGAAAGGTTTAACGCTTAAAGAAATCAAGGAGGAAATGGACAGTACATTGAAAGACTCGGCCCTTTCAAATTCAATGATTAAAAAGTGGGTTGCAGAGTTTAAAATGGGACGTACGAGCACCAGTAATGAGCCTCGCTCTGGACTCCCTGTAGAAGTGACAACTCCAGAGATCATTGAAAAAATTCATCGTTTAATACTGGAAGACCGCAGATTAAAGTTGTTTGAGATAGCAGAGGATGTAAACATATCAAAAGAACGTGCAGGTAATATTTTCACAAGATCTGTGCAAGATGAGTGCCGCATTTGACACCAGGTCAAAAGTTGCAAAGATAACCTGTTTCTGTTAAGAATGTGTTCTACCGTAAAAATCCCAGTGACTTTTTGAGACTGCTTATTACCATGGATGAAACTTGGATACATCACTACACTCCAGAAAGTAAATCAGTCAAAACGTGGATTGTGCCAGGGTAAACCAACTCCAAAAAAGATGAAGTCAATTTTGTCAGCCAACAAGGTTATGGCGAGTGTTTTCTGGGATGCACAGGGAAGTATTTTATTGACTACTACGCAAGCTTGCTGTAATGTTTGAGTGTTGAGGTGAAAAGAAAAAGACCACATTTGGCAACAACAAAATTTTGTTTCATTACGACTATGCTTCAATCATTGCAATGGAAAAAATGTGGGAATTAAAGTTGGAATTGCTTGAATATCCACCCTATTCGCCAGATCTAGCACCTGTTCCCAAACCAGAAAATGTCTTAAGAGGACGAAGATTTCACAGCAACGAAGAGGTCGTTGATGCGGTCAACAGCTATTTTGGGTACCGCGAACACCGATATAACAAATGTTTTAGACTTTCTGGAGACTGTTGAGCAATAAAGCAGTTTTTAATGCTGTTTCATTGGGACTTGGCAGTATAGAATTTGGCTGCGCAGAGGAGTATAATGTGAGGAGTGCTAGTTCCCCTTAAAGAAGTTCATGCAAGGCCGGAATATCGAGCGGCCGAGTTTGTTGGGTTCAGTATTGATTGTTGCAGTGCTTCCTCCTATATGCATGGTGCCATTCACTCCCTGCCCTGAACTAGCTTCTTGCTAGCCTACGTTCCAACGTCTAAAACAAGTGCCCTATCCTTAAGGGTGGTGATTTTTGGCACGAAAGATTTATAAAGTCTTGCATTCTTATATTTTCTTTTCTTACGACTTCTAAATCACATTTTAATGTGTTTTGAAAATGCTATAAAATGCGAAATCGGCGATTTTTACTTTCTGTACACGTACTATGTACACCACCCAAAAAATTCGATACCGAGATTTCACCGGAAATGTTTTAGGGTCCCCTGTATAAAAAAAAAAAAAAACATTTTCAGAAAAAGGTCCGTGTGTGTGAACACGATAACTCAAAAACGAAAATTCGGTAAAATACCAGACTTGGTATTTAAGTTTAGTATCTTCCAAGGATGCGATACGAAGATTTTGATAAAAATCCCCCACCCCAAACTACCCTTTACGTGGAATTTTTTTTGTTGTTGAAATTTTTGATTAAAATATCGTATATTAAAGATATTTACCTAACCAATAAAATGTATTTCTTAAATTTTCTGGGAATAGCCTCTGAAGATTAAATGAATTTTGCATAACTGTTAAACCGTAAGAGATGGAGAAAAAGTTACCACACAAAAAGTGTACAGCACGTTAAAACACACAATTTATATTATATATAGTTCTTTCGTGAAGTTGGTCGTTTTTTTTTTTTAGATATTCCTTGTTTTTTGTTTCAGCTATAAAAAACTTTACTTTTCTCATTCAGGAATTTGTCAACTCATGTCCATACATACAAAGGAAGTTCAATCGCATAGCAACCATCTTTTGACTATCACTTTAAACTATGATACTCCCTTATTTCGCTTCTACTTACAAGGAAGCATAATAAGACTATTTCTGCTAATTTTTCTCGATTAGCATGAAATAAATAAAATTTAAGCTTATTAACAATAATAATTTACAGGGATATAGAGAATCATGTGAATGGAACACATCAGATTTTTTTTCAAACGGAAAGTCGTCTATAGTTTCGTCTTTTGTACACATAACAACAGGGCTTTAAAACATTTGACTATCGCTTTAACATTTCACTTCTCTTAGAAGGAATCATGTAATAAGACAAATTTCTGCCAATGTTTACCTCACTTGCGATGTATTTGTAAGAGTAGATAGTGATGTGATTTGGAAGTCATAGATTTTTACGAATATCTAGTTAGCAATGCCCCTTTAGATAATCTACTAGCCAGCTGATATCGAAACGGAAGCTGCAAGACGTGCAATGGCGTTATATGCTGCACTATTCTTTGTTCTGAAACAAAGGAGCTGCATCCGCTCGCCTCCCGCAGGTTGACACCTTTGTCTGCAAGGTGCAAGTTCAGAGATGCCCACGTGAAAGAGGCCAGACATATGATCCAGATTCCACACCGCTTCTGGACCTGGTCCAACCCGTATCGCGCGCGCACACACGCACGCTAATGACTGTGAGAGGGCCATCAAGTGGTGGGAAATGGAAGTGCGGATGTTCGGACATGTCAATACACGCGTGCACCTTCTATTTCTGTTGGCCACACTGTCAGAAGGGAGCCATGTATAATTAGAAACCTGGCAGGCACATGCAGACGAGGTTTTCCCTTTCTATCGTGGTGTCATGCACCTCGCCGACTCAGGTGTTTGGCAGCGT
Source organism: Hymenopus coronatus (assembly GCA_030762935.1). Taxonomy (NCBI): domain Eukaryota; kingdom Metazoa; phylum Arthropoda; class Insecta; order Mantodea; family Hymenopodidae; genus Hymenopus; species Hymenopus coronatus. The sequence goes on along the minus strand of CM060889.1, from coordinate 52,491,281 downwards.
CTTCGCGACCTCGATAGTGCACCTAATAGCCCTTCTACAAGCACAAACAAAAAGGTAAAACTAGGCTAGCATTCAGTTTGCCGTAGAGAAGTAGTTTGGTTAGGTTGAGTCTCTGTAGTACGTGTAGAAAAAGTAAAAAATTGCATCATGTGGGGCAGTTGTGGAATATGTTGAGAAAAGTTAGGAGACAACATAAAGCGAGCATTGTTCAAATAGGACGTCTCAAACGGCACCAAATAGAAGAAAATGTTTCAAGTTCCCATAATTTTAATGAAATTTCACGTATGCATGTATTTGTCCTTGCTCCTCAAAGGGGCCTATTATAACTATTACGTATACATACGCATTATCTTATATAGGGTCCCTAAATTGAAGTAACGCCTGTCTTTCCACTGCGCGAGAGATCCGAAAGTCACTGGGAAAGTGTTCTAATACCTTGGTCTAAAACTACTAGTAATGTAACATTGGTTTAAAGCCTTAGTAGAATGAATATTGCGATAATCATTGCATTATTCCGAGGAATACGCCCCCTTATTCTCAGGGTTCTGGTATCGTATGCACATAATTTATAGTAATTATTTCTCGCGATGGCTGTTAAATGAAATTGGCAAGAGGTTTCTTATAAACCGCACTAATTTGTCAATTTTTTTATGCGTATTACCCATATCCAGGGTTCTCAAAGTCTTTGAGGTGAAAATCTAACAAACAATACAGAATCGTTCTGTTGATAATGTATAACATATTTCACTAGGCATACCACCGAAAAATCACTGTTGAAATAAATTTCCCTTTCCTTGTTATTACTTCTACTAATCGAGAAACTACAACCAAACGCCACACACGTACTGGTTTAAAACTGTCTAAATTTTTACCATTTAACCCACTCAAGTGTAGTAGCTATGGCGGCTGCGCTGAACTTCTGCTTCACCTTCCAATCTATTCCTATCTGTGGCACATACACACACGCACATACACATGTTCACAATCTCATTCATACTTCCAGACTTTGGGAAGGATAACATTCTTGGCTAGAGAAAAAGATCTGCATCCCAGTCGGGAGTCGAATCCGGGACCCCTCGTACAGGAGGCAGGTGCCCTACCCAGTTGAAGAGCACCGCGCGAGAAAACTTTTCCTCGAAACATACAAGCACTGAGGCCGTGGACCCAGCATGACGTAATTTGTCGAGAGTCCGGGTGGGGGAGACCAGCGGAAGTTCAGTGCGTGACCGATGAATTTGTTGCGAGTAATAAAGGTGAGGAATAAACAACCAAGGTGGCAAGGGCTGCGATATAAATCTCCCTTTCTGGAACCGAATACCAGACCCGTTGATTTAAAATTATTTGAGAGGAATGAACTGAAGAGACAATGCTTGCTTAGCAACAGCAGAATATCGAGGCATTGTCGCCAATCTTAAAAACTCCAATGTGTTCCATTCACATGTTTCTCTGCATTTCTGTAACAAATTATTGTTAAGATTATTTTTCTTCGAGATAAACATTAACAGAAATGTTCTTATTACTTATTCCGTATAAGTAGAAGGGAGATAAGGGAATACACTAAGCTAAACCGACAGTCAAATGTTTTAATGTGGTTGCTATGGGATTAAAATCAGTTTCTTTGCGTGGCTAGGAATTGACAAATTCCAGTATGGGAAAAGCATTTCGAAACAAACCAATAAAAAGGAATATCTTGAAAACGGCCAACTTCACGAAAAACATCTACATGACCTAAATTGTGTTTTAAGGAGATTTATATTTTTGGAACAGTAAGTTTTTGTCAATCTCTTACGGTCATGCAACATTCAGAAAACTTAGTCCAGAATAGAGACCTTCAGAAACTATTCCTAGAACATACATTTTGTCATGTAAATATCTTGAATACAGCATTGTAATAAAAATAGTCATTGCTGAGAGAAACAAAATTTTCAGACCATTTTCCACGTAAAGGGATTTTTTACTTTCTCCATACGCACTATGTACATAGTATATAGAGGAAGTATTGCACTCCACCAAAAATTCGATACCGAGATTTCACAGGAAATATATGTTTTAGGGTCCCCAATATCCAAAAAAAGCATTTTCACAAAAAGGTCCGTGTGTGTGTGTGTGTGTGTGTGTGTGTGTGTGTGTGTGTGTGTGTGTGTGTGTGTCCGTGAACACGATAACTCAAAAACGAAAAGTCGGTAAAATACCAAACTTGGTATTTAAGTTTAGTATCTTTCAGGGATGCGACACGGGGATTTTGAAAAAAATCCCCCCACCCCCAATTACCCTTTACATGGAACTTTTTTCGAAAATTTTGATTTTCTCAAAAATGGCTCTAACGATTTTGATTACAATTTCGTATATTAAACATATTTACCTGAAAAATGAAATGTATATCTTGAATTTTCTGGGAATAGCCTCTGAAGAGTAGTTTATTCTGGATGAATTTTACTAAATTTTGAATAACTGCTAAACCGTAAGAGATGGACAAAAACTTACTACACAAAAAATGTAGAGCACATCAAAACACACAATTTATGTTATATACATTTTTTTCGCGAAGTTCGTCGTTTTTGTGACATTCCTTATTTTTGGTTTCTGCTATGAAAAACGTATACTTTTCTCATACTGGAACTTGTCAACTCCTATCCATATAAACAAAGGAACTTCATTGACATAGCAACCAGCTTTTGACTATCACTTTAACCTACGGTTGTCCCTTATTTCGCTTCTACTTACAAGGATGCGAGTAATACGACTATTTCTGCTAATTTTTTCTGATTAGCATAAAGTAAATAGAAGTGTAAGCTTTTTAAGAATTACTTGTTGCAGGGATATGGAGAAAGTCATGTGAATGGTACACATCAGATTTTTTGAAAAGCATCTTATCGCATTCTTGGAAGATACCAAACTTAAATACCAAGTTTGGTACTTAACAGCCTTTTCGTTTTTGTGCAATATGTCCACACACACACACGTGCGTATTTTTCTAAAAATGCCCTTTTTGGATTCAGGGGTTTCCAAAACGTGTATTTCCGTTAAATCTGGGCATCCACTACGGGCTAGAGAAAGTAAAAATGCATTCACATGACTTTCTATAAACTCTGTTTCGGAGTAAGCTACACCTTCAACTACTCTTACTAATTGTTTGTATTTCTGCTTTAATCCGGAAAAACTTTTACAGAAATAGCTGCAGTACAACATTCCGTTTAAATACAAAGCTAAAAACAAATTAATGTTAAGCATTTGGACGCTTATATCTACTGGCTTTAAAAGTATTTCCATGGAGTCGCGGGAAACTGCACTAAAATGACTTCTGAAAGTTCTATACCATAGCAACCGCATTTTAAAACATTTGACTGTCGGTTTAGTCTAGTGTACGCCTTTACTTCTCTCATACCTATAAGGAACCGAGTAATGAAACTATTTCTGTTAATGTTTGTCGATTAGCATGAAGTAGATAGAAGAATAAGCTTATTAACAATAATTTGTTTGAGATTTAGAGAAAGTTATGTGAATGGAGCATACCAGATTTTTTGCAAGTTGATCTGCTGCCGCGTTTCGAACAATACCACAATGAGCTGGTATCCACTGTAGGACACCTCTTTGGTTTCTACTTTCTCTACACGTACTATGTACATAGTGTATAGAGAAGGTATTGTAATGCACCCAAAAATTCGATAGAGATTTCACCGGAAATATAAGTTTTGGGTCCCCCTGAATCTAAAAAAAAAAAAGCATTTTTTCGAAAAGGTCCGTGTGTGTGTGTACGGCATAGCTCAAAAACGAAAGTACGGTTGTTAAGTACCAAACTTGGTATTTGTTTGGCATTTTCCAAGAATGCTTCACGAAGATTTTCAAGAAAGTTCCCCCACCCCAACTACGCTTTACATGGAATATTTTTTGGAAATGTTGATTTTCTTAAAAATGCCTCTAAACGATTTTGCTTAAAATGTCAAATATTAATGATTTACTTAACAAATAAAATGTATATCTTGAATTTTCTGGGAATATTAAAACACAAAAAATGTAGAGCACATTAAAACACACTATTTAAGTCATATACATTTTTGTGGAGTTGATCGTATTTCCAGATATTTCTTGTTTTTGGTTTCAGCTTTGAAAAACTTACTTTTCTCATACGGAATTTGTCAACTCCTGTCCACACAAACAAAGGAACATCAGTTACATAGCAACCAGCTTTTGTCTGTCACTTTAACCTATGGTACTCCCTTATTTGCCTTCTATTTGCAAGGAAGTAAGTAATAAGACCATTTCTGCTAATTTTTCTAAATTAGCAAGAAGTAAATAGAAGAATAAGCTTTTTAACTATAATTTGTTACAGAAGTAGGGAAAGTCATGTGAATGGAACACATACTTTTAATTATAGTTACTAAAGTTATTGAACTTCGTTAAGAAAGGCTTAGATTAAGCACAAGGGATATTCTTAACTTTAATCTGTTACCCCGACGAAGCAAATTACTGTTACAAATCTTCAAGGACAACGATTGAAATCTCCTCACGACGTCGAACTATTTAACCACTAAAATTGTGAGAAACGCTTAAGAAGGAGAACTAACCTAAGTGGGGCATTCCCGCTCCCTTGCCTGAAGGCAGGTTGATTTTACCTCCACTTAACACTCAGGTCAGAATCCCTAGCCCTTCAAGGAGTGCAACGTAAACCGTTTTCAGATTTCGGCTCTATTGACCTGAAAAGTTCCTATCAGTGATTTTTTTGGGGGGAAGGAGGTCTTTTCCAAAGCCTCCATTAACTGCTATGCAAGATTCCAAGTTTTGGATGAAATATTTATTGGCAATTTTTACCTTTATAACATTTAGGTTAGGTTACTGATTGTTTTCGTTGTTTTAACGTACTTCTAGACTCTGTGACTTTAGGAGAATATATACAGTAAAATCCTAAAATTATTCTTTTCAAGAGAATGTGACTAAAGACATAATAATCGGGATATGATTTAGTAGATTGGACAAAACAATTTTAGCCCGCCTGGGTAGTGTGGTGGTAGCGTGTCTGCCTCACATTCAACAGGTCGCGAGTTCGAATCTCGCTAAGGGTGACTTACCCGTGTAAGTTTTTTTTCGGGGTTTTCCCTTATCCTGAGAAGGCAAATGTCGTAACTTTAAGCTCCATGGACCCCGAGATCATTTCATTAATTTCGTTCAAGACGTTAAGCAAAAAAAAAAACAAAAAAAAAAAAAAGATTTGATAGGAATTACAGTACAACAAATATTTCTGGATATTGGGGTGGAATATAAAATGAAGTACAAAGAGAATTTCTTTGGAAAAAAATCTGGTTTGTCCATTCACTTCTCTGTAATACATTGTTAATAAGCATATACTTCTACTTGATGTAAAACTAGCAGAAACGGTATTATTACTTAGTTCCTTATATATAGAAGGGAAATAAGGGAATACACTAGGCTAAACCGAGTCAAATGTTTTAAAATGTGGTTGCTATGGGATTGAAATCCGTTTCTTTGCGTGGCCAGGAATTGACAAGTCCCTGTATGAGAAAGGTTTAAAATCTTTTAAAACTGAAAAGGGATGTTTCGAAAACGGTAAACTCTACGACAAAATGACAAATTGTGCATTTTAAGGAGACCTATATTTTTTATGTAAGTTTTGTCAAAATTCAGCAAAATTCGTGCAGAATAGAGGTTTGCGAGGCTAGTCCCAGAAAATTCAAGATATACATTTTTCATGTAAATGTCTTAAATATGAGATTTTAATCAAAATCGTTAGCCATTTTTGAGAACCAAGATTTTAGAGGTTTTCCCATATAAAGGTTAGTTGGCTGTGTGGGGATTTTCTTTAAAATCTTCGTGTCGCATCCTTGGAAGATGCTGAACTTGAATATCAAGTTTGAGTTATGATGTGGCGTACTGTGCCTACACCCAATGTTCGAATATCGATAGCAACAATAAAAATGGTGAAAAATTATTTTATTTCAGCTTTTAATAACTAATACATGAAATGTAAACAAGCGTTATTTTAGAGATTATTGCACTCCCCTCAGACATAAATATGTTTATTTTCACTCATTTTTTGAACTAAATACATTATGAACTGGATAAAACTTTAAATATTGTAACTGAATTAATTGATAGTATAATTGTAGAACTGACAGTTATTAAAAGCGAAGGTTTGCTGCCTGGATTGTCATCTTGTTATCAATAACCAAGATAGATTAATCAAACGAAGCGAGGGGAATGAATTGTCCTAAGAGATGAAAACACGAGTTGTATTTTATAAGACAATTCAGCGAAATAGACTATTAATACCTTTATAATATATAGGAAGTGATATTATCAGCTTTTGATTGTAATGCATTGGTTCTTAAATGGTGGACGACGCATTCGACCATGTTTATTTACATTTTTTTTTCACTGCCTCCTGAATTATATGACCGACCAATAACCTCAGATAACCAATGCAGAAGATTAAACAAATGAACGTCAGTTGCGATAAGATGTTTCGACAATATCGCTCCAGTCAGATGGCTGCGATTGGTTAAAATTGCCTAATCTCGGCCACTGCATTGGCGCTTTAATAGTCGAGTTGTCAGCAAGATGTAATACTAACTCGATGGAGAGACTAACTGTATTTATAAATTGTATTCTGGATACCAGTGGGTATTAGGAATATGATGTAATTTAATGTACGAAAACTTTGTTGGCACAGTTTTGGAAACATAATTACTGCATATATTTCTGTGAAATGTGAAATGCAAAGAAATAAAATCACTGTTGCAACTCCTAATGGAGCGTTAAGTTGAAGTGACAAGTTTGGGTGCAGCGGCAACCTTGCCCTCGAAATCTGCGGGTGGCGAAACGGCGTGCAGCAGGATGGACGTCGCCGACGACGACGAGAAAGGGTCTGGCCTTGATAGTCCAGTGCGATGTACAACAAAGCTCTCGGGAGTTGAAAGTCCGCGGCCAAGGTGAAGCAAGCTGCTTGAAGGACGGGCCGCACTTGCCCGCCCTCCAGACCCGACCGTTCTTTCCTTTGTCTTTTGTGAAAGAAAAGAATTTCCGATTCGACCGTGAATCTGTAGGAAAATATGGCCCAAGAGATCTCGCAGCTTTTCTTCCCGGGAAAAAAATTGTGGTCTGAAGCTCGGGGCAAGGTTGAGGTTGGCGCCTTCGGAACACATGTCGGAGTTTCGTTCTTACACCTGCCTCTGCTAGCCAGATGCGCACCAGATGCAAGGGCTCATCACCAATTCATGGACCGATTTCCCTCGGCAAGATGCTAGGATCTGTTGGAAGCTTTCATCGAGACGTACAATCAATTCAGAGCTTCAGTTTAACTTCAGGTTACCATACTAGCAAAAACAGTAAACATTCAAACACATTTCAGAATTGTTCATTCCTTGTAACAGAAAAAGCGTTCAATAACACAATAGAATGGCAATTAATGCTAAGTGCCGAATACATTGTAAAAATCTCTGTGATCTGGCAAAAATGTATCATTTTAAAAAATTGTAAGATTTGTTTTTCTTTCTGCCCCCCTTTTTTTTGTGTAGCTTAATGTTCTTTAATCTGGTTGGTCATGTCGGACGATGAAAGATGCTCAAATGATCTTGGGGTTCATGGAGCTTAAAGTTACCAGACATTCGTCTTCTCAGGATAAGGGAAAACCCCGAAAAAACCTTTTCTGGGCAACTCGCCCTAAACGAGATTCGAACTCGCAACCGTTAGAAGCAGACACGCTGCCACCACACTACTCAGGCGGCCGAGTTTCTTTGTTTACTTTCTCTAGCATGTACCTATGCACAACGTACATAGTAAGTAGAGAAGGCATTGTATTCACCAAAAAATTCTATACCGAAATTTCACCCGAAATAGTGTTTTGAGAACAAATAAAAAAATGAAATAAAAAACAGGAATTAAAAAAAAAAGTGCAGTGTGGGTGTCCTAAATTCCAAATTTGGTATTAAAATTTAGCATTTTCCAAGGATGCGACACGAGAATCCTCCAATTACCCTTATTTTATTTTCTCAAAAATTGGTTCTAACAATTTTGATTAAAACAATTTTGATTAAATGTCAAGTTTAAGATATTTTCATGGCAAACGAAAATGTATATTTTGAATTTTCTGGGGATAGTCTCTGAAGACCTCTTTATTTTAGATTGCTGTTGTGTAACTGGTAAACCATGAAAATAGACAAACTTACTACAACGGTTAAAACACAAGTCATGTCATTGGTTTAAATCTTAAACTTCTTAAACCTTTCTCAAAAGGTAAGTCATTTCATCTCTCCTTTGTTTTACTCCTTGCAAAGAGAAAGGAATGTATTTTGAAAACTGATCGCTATGTGAAGCAACTATTTGACTATCGCTTTAGCCTAGCGATTCCCTCGTTCGTTTAGAATAGGCAAAGAAACTACTACTATACTCGCTGCACTCTGTAATCATATGTTAATGCCTTTTGTTTATTGCTCTGTGGTAGACAACAGAACTACTTCAATGGTTTTTATAGTTTGCAGTGTATTCTCAAATATAATTATTTAACCTCAAAACCTGCCTTTAATATACAGATAAATGTTAAACAGATTCGCCAACGCATTTCCAAGTTGTCCAACTTAAAGATGAATAAATTTATTCTCGAAGCTTGCGTATTCAAATGGTCTCAATGTAATTGTTTTCCAAATGGCAAAGAAACTTCTATGTTTAAGCTGCATTATAACATGGCGACGCGTTCTTGAATATTGCTTTACTGGTGACCACGTAACAATGTATAATACCATTACATAATTATGACATAATGCATGTTCACATTTTGATTCCGGAGTTGGGTAAAATGTTACCACTTGAAACAGTAGACAGTAAACTATGTTGGTGTTTATGTAATATAAATTATATTCGATAGGGGCGCTGTTAACTCTTTGTTCGAGAGGAAAGCCGTCTTTTGTTTCGGAGCTTATTCCAGGCTCGTGAGAGGTTGATATGAAGAAGGTGGGAGGAAATGACCAAGAGACAAAGAGACAAACAGGAAAGATTGAAATAATACTTAAGGAAGGCCACAACCTACGCAAACGTTAAATCATGTGCTCTCTAGGACATTGCAGAATGTTTGTATTTCTGAGTTTTATTGGCTTATTTGTGCTGCGTGCTATATATGACAAAAATGCTATAAAATAAATGAATAAAAAACAATTATGCTTGATGGTCGAGCGGAAAGTGAAACAGATGAGATGCGCGAGTAAACCAATTGAGAAACAGGCTTGCATTGTGACGTAATGCATTAGAGAATGTACCTACGACCGGTCTGACGTACTAGTCATGCACGGGGGTATTGTCCGAACCGTGGAACGTCAGAAATCATTGACTGGGTTCGAGAAGAAACTGTCGTCTGTAGTAAAATGCATTAAAGCCGTTCTTAGCTTTGAAATGGGTATCAACCATCTTAGCTTGTAAGAAATTCGCTCTATAGACTTGTCAATCCTTGTGAAATGTCAAAGATTCGCTTTAATATGTAGTATGCAATCTCCATTTTCCGCAGAAAATGTTTGATATAAATGCATGAATGTTTTCTGGGCTGGAGATATTTTGCGACTTTTAGACAGTAGACTTGTCTTTAAACGGAAATGCCCGGAGTGAAATTAGAGAAGTTACGATATCATTACCCGTTTTAAGCTCGCTTAGTAAAAATTTTTATCATTCATTTAAAATTTTATTGCAATATCGTGAGTTTTTTTAAATTGTTCAAACCAGTATTCAAGATAAACAAGAAATGCTCCATACGATGAATAATTACTTGGTATTCATTTTAATATTTAAAAAAATATTCGAAACCATTTTTATTCTTTCTCTTAGTACATGGTTTAGATAACGTATTGCATTCCATCGAACATTTTGGTACCAGTATTTTACTGGAAATGTTTTAGGGTTGCCTGCATCCAAAACATTTTAGAAAAACGTCCGTGTTTATTAGATTAAATACCAAACTTATGCAAGTTCGGCATCATCCTAGGACGCAACATTGGGATTTTCAGAAAAATCCCACAATCAATCTACTCTTTACTCTTACATTTTTTTTCGAAATGTAAATGTGTCTTGTATTAAAGTTGTTCACATGGCAAATAAAATGTCTATCTTAAATTTTCCGATAATATAGCTTCTGAAAATTTCTTCATTCTTTTGACTTTTATTTGACTGGTAAACCGTAAGAGACAAAAACTTACTGCACAACAATGTAGATTCTGGCTATGGAAAGAGAACCTAATTTTAATAATAGACGCATAGCGACAGCTTTTAAAATATTTGACTATCGGTTTAGCCGTGTATTTCCTTACTTTCCTTCTGCTTATAAGTAATAAGACCATTTCTGGTAATGTTTATCTTGATTACCATCATGTAGGTAGACAATTTATTTAATCTTTTCAAGTTACAAACTTTATACATACATAGAGGCTTCCTGGAGTCGCTGAATTTTGTATCATATGCAGTTAACACCCAAGTTATTTATGTTTGTGTATCTTTCCCTCTTAATTGTATATTTTTATACCCTACCAACTTTCTCTTTTATAACTTAACAAGTTCATTAGTTTTATTATTAAGATTCTCAATTTCTTTGCCAAATTTCCTCCCTCATTTCTATTATTTTCCCTGTATAATTACCTAATTGTTTCAGAAATTCTTTCTTATTGTTTGCAAAAAGTTTTAAGTACGCTATTTCTGGCGGCAACTTTCCTCAGTTTTTATTTCATATTTTTTTCTCTTCGCATTTTAATTTTCTCGAACTCAATTATTCAGTGTAAATTATCGATATTGCCGCATAGCTGTTTATCAAGATCAAGGGTGCCCAACCTCTGCTCTTGTAAGCTAATTGCCTCACCTAGTCGTGTTGTGCATGGCCAAGTAGGAAGCATTTCCCCTTCGATCATTCAGTGGCCTTTAACTGGGTTCAGCTCTCGACGCGATGGTAGGTTTCAACCGAAACAAATATATCGTGTTCCAGAAAGAACAGGAGGAAGAATATTTTATGTTAAATGTGAAATGTCTTTTCACTTATTTTGGGGCTCCGATCTAATATTAAACGACACTTTGTAGGCAAACCTTTTTTTTTATCAGGTATGTATCAGTAACATCACTTGAATTTGAATTAATTTTGTCTGCAAAGACGGTCCCCACGATTTTCTAATGGAACTAGTTCCTCTTCAAAATTCAACAGCCATTAAATATTCTCAGAAAAAGGGACTGGGATTTATTTAAATCTGTTCCCAATGGAAACATTTCCCAAACTGCGAAATTTTTCTGGAAAGCATATATCAATATTTGGTTCTACACATATTCGTGAACAGGTGTTCTCCAAAATGAATCAAGTAAAATGCAAATATTGTAGTAGGGAAGGGAGGGCAGTATCATTTGGTCTGTCTTTTAAAATTATTCATCCCTGTCTGCAAACATTAACTGGTTACAAGAAAACAATGCTAACCGAGTCAAAACAAGAATGGCGTTCAAGAAGGTTTTTTGAGTATTTGTACCATCCCATATAACATTAATGTTGCTGAAGCCACCGCCACTGATAGAAAGCGACGTCATAGAGGTTTTGCCTGCCGCTACCAAACAAATGGGTGGATATAAATCTGCCCTACCATCTCCCGCTGTAGGTTGGGAATCTATAATCAAGAGCATGTAGATAAAACAATACTGTTGATTTTTTTTCCCCACACAAGCCTTGTGTAGGACATGAGTTGGATAGTCAGTTGAAAAATTTAATGCTATGCCGGCATGTTGCCACAGTAGCCCAGTGGTATATCAACCGGCAAGAGACCGGGAGATCCGTGGTTCAAATCCCGGTTCATTGAATTTTTCAGCGATTCTTTCTATCAATCTCCTGTCCTACGAACGGCTTGTGTGAAAAAAACAAATCATCAATATTTGACCATAATAGTTGACTATGCTATGAATCCTGGTATTTAAAGTACTTAAAGACATTGTAAGTCGCCGTAGGGGTTCATCTCTAAATAATTTAAATACATTTTCAATATATGCCCCATTGTATGTTACATTTTTTATATAAATGTATTATTCAACAGTTACTTGCATGTCTTGTTGAGAAATTTAATGCTATGCCGGCATCTTGCCATGGTAGTTCAGTGGTAGAGCAACTGGCTAGAGACAGGGAGCCCCGTGCTTCAAATCCCGGCTATAGCATTGAATTTTTCGGTCTGACTGTACCTATCCAAAAGAATGTTGTTTTAGAGAAAGGCGTATGAATGGGAAACGTCAATTTTTTGTGATAATTCTTCCATTTTATAGTTTCATGTACAAAATTGTGTAAGGAGAACACAAGTGTAAAACGCTGCTTTTCTTTTGTTGCAGGCTGCAAGATCAAAGCTTTACGGGCCAAGACGAACACGTACATCAAGACTCCGGTACGTGGAGAGGAGCCTGTGTTCGTGGTGACGGGACGGAAGGAAGACGTAGCCAAAGCCAAGAGGGAGATCCTGTCGGCGGCGGAGCACTTCTCTCAAATCAGAGCCTCGCGCAAGAACAACCTCGGAGGCGGGGGTGGCGGACTGGGCGGAGTTGGAGGAGGCTCGACGGCACCACCCGGTCCACCAGCCAACGTACCTGGCCACATAACGATCCAGGTGCGCGTACCGTACCGCGTCGTGGGCCTAGTGGTGGGTCCCAAAGGCGCAACCATCAAACGCATCCAGCACCAGACGCACACATACATAGTGACTCCATCGCGGGACAAGGAGCCGGTGTTCGAGGTCACGGGTCTGCCAGAGAGCGTGGAGACGGCAAGGCGCGAGATAGAGGCCCACATCGCAATGAGAACAGGCAACGGCAACCTCGCTGGCCTGGGTTCGCTCCTGGACGATTCGCCCGACAACATCCTGGCGTCGCTCTACAAATCTGGTCTGGGGTCGCTGTTCGGCTTCCTGGACGGTAGCAACGGCAGCTTGGCACCTGCTGCTCCGACGGTGCCCACAGCGGTACCCACCATGACATCCTCGACGGGCAGCACGGGCACCTTCTCCTCCTCCTCGGGATCGTGCAGCTCTTCCTCGAGCTCTTCAGGGGGCCAAGGTGGACGCCTGGGAGACCTCGTGTCCATCTGGAACGGCAGCCTAGACCGAGAAGAGTCTCCATCGTTCGAAACGGCCACGGCTGCATCCAGCATATGGTCGTTCCCTTCAACGGGGGGAGGAAGCAGCTCGACGACGTCCATACCAGCGGCAGCTCGCCCTTCTCCGGCGGCCTCCGTTTCCCCGACGGATTCCCTGACGAGCCTGGGCAGTCTGGGAGGCCTGGTGGGTGGAGGCGGCAGGGGTGGACGCGACTGTTTGGTGTGTGGTGAGAAGGAGGTGGATGCGGCTCTTGTTCCCTGCGGACATAATCTCTTCTGCTTGGACTGTGCCAACCGCCTGTGCGACACGGATGCAGCTCCACTTTGCCCAGTATGTCAGCTACCGGTGGCCCAGGCCATTAGGATCTTTTCCTAAACGCTGAAAGCATTTTCATGTTACGCTTGGCACCCCCCCATATCTGCGACTGATGTTTCACATGGACGGGTGTCGAATGTAACACTTGGAGAGTGCAGACTTTTACAGAATGTACTCATGCCATTGGGGTTTAGCTAAGAGAAAAAATTTTATACAACGAAAGATATAAATTTAAATTATTTAAAGCTATATTTTATGTTAAATATTTTGTTTGAATGTTTAGTTTGTGAGTGTATGTGATTGATTTTTTCCCCTTGCCCCAAAAACAATATTTTGGTACATTCTGTGCAAAGTCCTGCCCTCTTCTCATAGATTAAAATAATAATAATAATAATGCATGCTACCGCCCCCACCCCTGCCCTAGCACACAGTGTGGGGGAATTCATCCAAATGAAGAGTGCATAATATATTATTAATATTAATATCACATTTTAAGAGTATTATAAAATATTTTAACGAGATTTAGATTTTTGTATTATGTGTATGTGTGGATGTGATGTAGAGATAACAGATCATAACAAATTCTTAAACAAAAGACATGTTGACTAGAAATATCTCTCCTGAGATTTTTCTTTTATTTCTGATATTTTTTGTGTGGGGAATTCCAATTTAACAGATAGACAATTCTCTTATTTAAATGATAAATAAAGTAATATAAAATTCATAAAAATAAACAGCACTCAGTCAGACAGAGGACAAAGATTCCACTAGCTCTGGCTGTGACTCTTAAAACTGCCATTGGCAGCGCTGACGTTGCGTTGCGTCCTCCATGCTTAAAACGTGGCTGTTTGACCTATCAGTATCCATAGGGGGGCAGGAAAAAAAAACCTGGTGATTTATGATTAATATTATGTATTATTATTATTATTACTATTGTAAGCATCACTATCATTCACATCATTTTTCACCCTTCATCGACATTTCAACCAATCATTCTTTTTAAGAGCATTGATGTAGAAGGAGTCATTCCTTGTTATTGCCTGGGTATTTATGAAGATTACATATCCTTGTTAGCCCTGTTGCTTGTTCTGTTTCATGTGATATAGCCATAAGTTATTAAAAAGAGTATTAATTAATGAAATTATTTATCTAGATAATCATCCTTACACTTATTCTCATGAGTTAGGCATTGCTGTATGTAGAACGCCTTGCACCTCACTTGCCATGGCAAAATATATATATATATATATATTTTTTATTAAATCGATGTGCATTTTTTGTGGCAGGAACTTAGTTGAAAATGAATAACAATAAAAGAAAAGCCATTTGCAGTGATATGCTGGCTAGTGTGCACATGGTTTAATTGCTAATTTAACAAAGAATACTGCTCAATTAATGGATGACTCCCTTTATCTGAATGGAATTTACTCCTGTAGTCAAAAGTGTGGCTGCAAGAGGTGTTTTGCATTCTAATGGTGTATTAATTGTCCTCTCTTCTTTTTATAATATATATTATATATTTATAAATAATAATAAATGCCACCCTTGTCCTCTGGCTGGCTGAGATGTGGCGTGCCTCACAAAGTTTCAGTATTTGTTTTATTATTGTAATTATTGATGTTTAAGAAATAATTGTATTTTTTTGGCATGTGTGTAGCCTCTAACCTGTGTAAGTTTTAATCATCAAAGTGATTTATTATTATAAAGGAGAAAGGAAGTTCACCATAGTAAATGTACAAGATCTTTTGTTTCTTTCATTGTAATTTAAACATTTTATTTTTTTACATTTTTCATGATAATTATTATTGTAGTATCCAGTACACATAAAGAATTATGTAGGGGTTGTTAATGACTGGCATCGCGTAATAAACTGTGCTCTTTCTAAAATGGTTCACCATGTCTAAGCAGAATCTCCAGTACTGATTGCAAATAAGAAGATTCTATGCTCTAGCATGTTAATGTAATTTTGGATCATAAAGCACCAGCAGTTTATTAATTAGTGATGCATGATTCATCAACAATCCTTAAAATAAAATAAAAAAAATACAAAAAAAAGATGCTTAGCATGATAGAAGATTTTTGCATTTTTCTAGATAAATTTCAACTATAGAAATAATTGCAAATGGTATACTGTGGCAAATTCTTTCTCCCCTTGATGAGTTTGCACAAGATAAGATAACATTCAGAGTAGTAGTTTAGTGTTTTTCTATTTTATTATGATCCTATATATATATTATACTATATATTATATATGATGTAGCTATAAAAGAAATATTAGTGACACTGGAGAAGTTATTTTTTATGTTAGTCTGCTCAAAATGTGACAGGCCCAGAGTGAACTTTTTCATTTGAGACTGCAGTGGCCATCTTGGATTCGATTTGAGTTTGAAAGCTCTCGTTTTGTCTTCCTAGGGGTCAAGTATAAGAAAGCCTCCATAGCATTTTTTTAAACACTTGAGTTAAAATATGCTGATGTTCAATGTTTTTTGAAATCATGACAAATATATTAATTTATAAAAGAAACTGCTGTAGTTGTTTCTTTAGAAATATATGCATTTTTGTTCCTTTAAATATTTAGGGAGTGACATTTTGTACCCTTTTTTATTTAAAGACTTGTTTTTTAGATTATTGGAGGAAAAATGTTGAATAAGTTAGCAAATTCACAGGCCCATGACTAGAGTTGCTACCTTGAAATCAAAGAGTGGAACTAGTTAACAATGCAATAATAAAAGGGCAGGATCTCTGAATGCAAATAATTTAATTTAATGTAATAAGATGTTTTTAAAAGAGTTGTTGATGGTTCAGTCAAATTTCTTAAGATGTTAAAAAAAACTTTTTGTTTGGTCTGCTAACAAACCGGATCTGAGTGCTTCAAGTCATGGTTTGCATCTCTTATAGACTAGCAAAAAAGAGATTGAAAGGTTCGAACTGCAGATGCAACTAGCTTTTGACTGAAAAGGTGTCAACATTTAGCGTTGTTATCATTCTTAATGTGTAAAGAAAAAAAGGTCCAGGCCTAATTATATATTATAATATATATTTAAAAAATAATAATTTGAGATGTTACGTGGTGTTTTCCAACTCGGAAGCACAAAATATACATAACATTTATTTATAATATATAATAATATAAATAATAAATCTTAGACATTCGATTTTGTTGACTCGTAATCAGAAGCAGAAGACCATTCTGCTACAACTTTACTGAGGGAATTGGTGTCTGCGGCTTTTCGAATGCACTACCATTACCACTCTGCCTTGCAAAATTATTGAAGAATCACATTTTTCTAACTCTGAAAGCAATAATTAGGTAGAGGTTGAAGCAGTGTGGTCTCCTACATCGACTGGCGTCATGGAAACAGAGAAAACGTGAACCTGCTCATCACTATAACATAAAATATAAACAGATACTTCTATTTAGTATGTTGTGTGTGTGAATGTGTAGACTGTTATAGTGTAGGTCTTGTGTTGGCAAACCTGGGCTGATTAAATGTAGCTCATGTAATTACTAGTTGAATGTCTTCTAAAATATTAAAAAGCAAAGCATTCTAACCCCAAGGTTGTTTAAATGGTGTCACAGCGCACAAACTATCAAAGGATGGTTAATAAAGGGCAGTGGCATGCACGGAGATTTTTTTTAGTAAGTCACTGTTGTATCTCCAACATGCTCCTGGTCAAAAAAATAAAAAAAATAAAACGATAACTGCACCAAGCCTAGTTTTAAAAACACAAGATCCACAAAATTTATGCCAAGTGTTTTGTATTGTAATGCTGCCTTACAACAGAGGACAGGAAATATTTAAGACCTTTTTGCTGTTGGCTCCAAAAAAAGAAAGAGAAAAGAAAATTTAAAGAAATGTATGGGTGAAGCCAAAGTATCACAGAATGCCCACATTCATCTATCAGTTGAACTTGATTGTCACAAGCACATCCTTTGTTGGCGTATGCGCCGCTTTAAGAAAACTTTGCACTTCAGTGTTGAGTTTGAAAAGCTATTTCCTTAGTTGTGATGTTTTTCTGGTTACTATCAAGTGGCATGAGAGATATTTATTATGTGTTTATCCTAAATGTGTTTCAAAGTCCCCTATTTTTTTAAAAGCAACTATTCTTTTTTGTGTATTCTTTCATGTTAGCACAGAAACAAATACACACACACATACCCATATCAAAGCTTTACTGTGATTTGAAAGACTGATTATGTGTTTTTTTGAAAAAACAAAGATAGAAAAAATAAAAATGGGAAAAATTGCCAATGATTGTGAATATGGAGAGCGGAAAGGAAAACTTCATTTGAGTGATGAAACATGAGAACATACTGTGTTGACAGCCTGGGTTTTGCAATCATAACGTAATGTTTTAAATATTCCTAGACCATAAAAAATAAATAAACAGAAAAAAAAATCCGCCAACAGCAAAGACTGGTCAGTTCTTTTCTGCTTTAATGGCCATTAAAATACCGTAACATTTTATATTTATAACAGTAATAGTTGTATTTGTACTATTCCAATTTTAAAACAGAGATAGTGTTTCACATGGAACTAGTTTTTTTAGCCTTCATGTGTGACCAAGAAATGTCTAAAAATTCAAGCTAAAATAGCACTCCTAAGGCAGTTGTTTCGGCAGCCTTAGGCACATTGCAGATGTGGGCACATTTCTTTGTCTAGCATGAATTAAACTCCATTTTAAGATTTTATGGACTGGTTAAAGATTAGAATGATCAATAATTGTTTTATATCGGTAAATGGAGAGAAGAGGTTAGCTGGTGGACCACTGAAGGTGCCCAGATTCCAAAGACTGTTTCATGCAATAATTTGGGATCTCAATAGCATGTTTGCTGCCAGAAGCATTTGACTGAATAGGTCTGTCCTCTGCTCTCCTATTGTAGTATTTTCTTCTGTCATGATTGTAAAAAAAAAAATGAATAAAAAAAATGCTGATCATGGTATTCTTAGAGTTGTAGCATATTAGACAAGAGTATATTAAGCAATGGCTTATGTGTTTTGAGGTGCATCGTTGTGGAAGCGAAGTTTGCTTGTTCAGATTTAATATAATTCAAAGAGGTGTATGTGTAGGAAACAATTGTTCAATTTTTTTTTTTAATTGTTTTATATAACACTTTGTAAGGATGGAAAATAATGCTAGGTTTGGGAAATTTAGATGTGCTTTAGAAAAATAATTAGTCTTAAATCTGTTAAAAAGCAGAATGGTGGAAAAATTTATATGCATATAATGGTGCATGAAGGAAATGGAAAAAGTGTAATCCCTAACCTAGCAATGTAGATCCGTTTTTACAAATTTGGTAGTCAGAGATGGTCTGGAAGTTGTGGCAAATTGGCCGCAGTGTTAACAGCTCCTAAACCTCTGATATCGTTAGAGATTGCTCAATGCCCCTTTCCCCTGCAGCTCCCTCTCATCATTCCACTATGCAATACTCTTTACAACAATGTGTGGTTAACGGGCCAGTGTGTGTTAAACCAATATCTGAGGGAACGGAGCTCCATCACTGTTGCTAAATATGTTCAACTTTTTGTTGTATGGTACAGAGTGATTATGTCTTCATAGTATAAGTAACATATATAAATATATATATAAAAATATAATATATATTTACACTCATTCACATATAAACATTAATCTTTCATAATATATCTATTACCACATTCAAAGTTATTAATCCCCCCTCCTCATATGCTCAGTATAAAGAAAAGTATTTGCCCTTTAAAACTCAAATCCAGAACTATCAGGGTTGTGTGTGTGTGTGTGTTTGTTTTAAATATTTTACAAAAGTTTACGTATTTAATGAAAATGTTTAAGAAATCAATACATAGGTTTGTTTATTTGGAGATGTGTTTATACCCAAAGAGAATAATAATATACTCAGCCTAAATATCTAGATAGTTCCATGCAAAATTCTTCACATATATTTTTATTATACATGTTTTAATGTGCGTAAGATAATCTTTGAACAAATGTATTTTGAAGTTCAACATATTACCTCCTTTTTGGGTAAAAGAGTACTTAAAATAATGTATGTTAATTTTTTCATGTTTGCTGATATTTTATTTTTCAGACTTGTGAATAAATGATTCACTAGGAATGATTCTCTAGAAAATAAATTGTATTTGTAACTGAAAAAACAAGGTGTTTTTAAATTTTCTCTTCCTTGCATTTTTCCAATCCAAAAACCATGATCAGGCATTATAAACAGAAGATACGAATAGCAGTAGGAGAAAAAATGGGATTTGATGCATCGTTAAACAATACCTGATACAAACGAGATACTTCTGAGCTGTTTTGGGAAGAATGAAAGATTCTGGGGGGGGCACCAGTTAAAAGCTTCAAAGGTCATAAATGGGTACCAAGACTTGAGGTGATGCAACTGTGAAATTTGACCAAAAATTATGAAAAATTGAAAATATTTTTGTAATAGAATTACATTTTCCTAAAGTTTAGAATTCATATTTAGTTTTCTGACTTGGTGCACTTTAACTACAGGTTACAGTAATTTTCAGAGCAAGACTACTCTGCCCCACTCTTTTTCCAAAGTTTGGATTAGGACGTGTGTGCTGTTGCCAAGTCTTCCACTTACTGGTCCCTTAACTGAGGTGCGATTCTCAACTTGCAAGCAGAGTCTACAGGAAACGGATTTTACTATGTTACCTCTTGTCCCTAGTACAGGGTAGTCTTGTTTGCTATTGGTTATTGACCAGTGGAGGGGTAGATGGTCCCATTTGACGACCATGTTTTGGAGAAAACTATAACTGAAACTTGAAATGGGCAGCCCCACGATTATTAATAGCCATACCCAAATGCCTTGTTTTCTGCAAACTTTTTCCAACACTTTTCCATACTTACAATGTTCCACACGATGCAAATTTTCACCAATTTGTTTTTGAATGTTTTTATACTGCCTCTGAAAAGCACAATAAAGAAAATGGTCTTATACTTTTTCAAAATAATGCTCCAATTTTGAGATTAAATTTCAATGGTTTTGCAGAACACAAAAAATAATTTATGTACACTAATTAAGAGTAATATAAAATGACAAATCCAGTTTTTACAGAAAATAGGTTTAAAATACATATTGTTTATGTGAATATTTTTTAAAAATGCATCATGAGGCTCATTTTTATAGATCAATAAATTTAGATGCAACCTGCCATTTTGATACATGCAAAAGTATCATTATTACTGTCTATAATAAGTGGTATAGATTTTGACAGTTTTGTGGATTTTCCAAACTTCACAGATGGATCACCTTACGTTCACTCCATGTTACCTGAAGATGTAAGCAGTATGTGCTCTTAGATCCAGTTTTAGAACACAGGAGGTGGGAGCGAAAGCCTTGTCAGTAATGAGCAGACCTCATTATGTCTGATGTCAATGTCTGTAGCACTGTTAACACAAGCCCGAGCTTTTAATGCAAATCCACGACCATAACTCCCTCTTGGGCAAAGAACATGCATCAGTTATCGTTTAGTTGTCTTGATTTGTGCTGCCATCTGTCCTTGCTTTAGTCAACTATTATAAATTTTAGGAGATTTAGTAATATTGGCTGCTCTTGGGTAGTCTTGCCATTTTCTTTGAAGGTGGTGATCTATTAGGTTTGTGCTCTTAAATGTTAAAATGCTGCATTTTCTTTGATTTCTGTGAACTGAAGCTGAAATTTAGGATACAAATGAAGCTGTGGAAAATTCTGATTCTGAGGGAGATTTTTCGAACTTTGAATAAATGGAGTGTAAGCAGCTTTACGCAGTTTTTTCTCAAACTCATATTTGATGCTTGTAAATTTAATATAAAATATGGAAGTCGACTTTTCTTATTCATTGAGAAATCCTTGAATGCCATACTTTTAGATTGTCCCAATACTTTTCGGCAGATTTAATTGATGTACTGTAAATAACTAAAAACCCTGGGTTTCTTGGCACTTCAACTACCGAAATGCCTGGGCTTCAATGCGTTAACTTACAACTTCTCAGAAGATACTCCATCAGTACTCTTTATTCCTAAAGACTGCAGCTAATTCGTATTACTATTTGTATTACCAAATTTTCCATTGCATTGCTTTCTCCTGATTTGCTAAAGCAGTTACTACTTTAATACGCTTTGCCTAGCAGAGGAGAGGACAAATATAAAATCAATATGCACACAGGTTCATAAGTGAAAATCATTGAAGGATCCTTATTCTTCTTCCTCTGTTTATATTACTTCAATGTAGACTGATTTAGCAGAGGTGTATGCTGCTGGGCTAGCTCTTTTTACTTTCTCTACACGTACTATGTATATAGTGTATAGAGAAGGTATTGTATTGCACCCAAAAATTTGATACAGAGATTTCATTGGAAATACATACTTTTAGGGCCCCCTGAATCCAAAAAATAGCATTTTTAGAAAAATGTCCATATGTGTGTGTGTGTGTGTGCGTGTGCGCGCGTGCAGCATTGGTATGTTCCAAGGATGCAACATGATTTTCAAGAAAATCCCCCCCACCTTCAACTACCCTCTCAATGGAAAAAAATTTGAAAATTTTGTTTTTATCAAAAATAGCTCTAAAGATATTGATTAAAACCTTGTATGTCTTGAATTTTCTGGGAATACCCTCAAATGACATCTTTATTCGTGATAAAATTCTCTCAATTTTGCATAACTGGTAACTGTAGGAGATAGAAAAAATATACACTAACCAAAAATGTAGAGCATCTTAAAACACCCAATTTGTCATACATTTTTTTTTTGTGGAGTCGACTGTCTCTGAGATATTCCTTATTGTTTTAAATTAAACATTTCTCATGCAGAAGCTTGTCAACTTCTGGCCAAAGAAACAGATTTAGTCCCATAGCAACCACATTTTAAAAACATTTGACCGTCTAGTTAATGAGCAATTATAATTGTTATATTTAAACACCCATTTCTGTTAATGTTACCTTGATTAGTATGAAGTAGAAAGAAGAATAAGCTTGTTAACAATAATTTGTTAAGAGTTGTAGAGGAAGTCGTGTTAATGGAATACATCAGATATTCACCCGACAAATTGTGTTTAAATTTTTGTTTGGGAATTATTGAAATATATCTAATGCAAATACTTCAGAAAAAATTGAATATATAGTTAATAACAATAAAAGGAATATAACAATTATAATTGCTCATTAACTAGACCCTTACATTTAAAAAAAAAAACAAAAAACAATGAACCTCAAAAGCTATTTTTCAAATGGATATTTTTTTGTATCTATAAGGCAAATTAACATACCCTATCTTCAGTACAAAAAATCGCTACAGTATCAAAAATTGCTTCAGCTGTCCTCAACTATGCTTTGTATGGCAAGAGAGAAGACCTGAGATATTTGTGACTTGCCCATTCATCGCTTTTGGTCAACCATGGTAGTTCCTCATAAATTTACCAGGCGTAGCAGCTAGCCCACAGAATACGCTTCTGCTTAAAAGCCTGCACTTGCAACCAGATGCATGTTGTCAGCAGGGGTGATCAGCTAGATTCCTGGAACGAGAGTGAGGGCAAGGATGATTTGAAATGGATAAAAGGAAAGATGATGGTGGAATGGATGGCAGAGAAAACTGGAGAACCCTTAGAAAGCCTTACCAGATGCTACTTTGTCCACCACAATCCTACATGTGATCAAATAAAAAAAGGCACATGGTGTAACCTCTCGACAGTGTTGCCAACCAGAGTTCATTCAATTTCTTTGAAAAAATGTGTAAAATTCTGCAGATTAGTTTGACAGTGATAATTTCTACATATAAGCGTAGTTTTTAAGCCTTATTTGTCTCGAAGATTAGCAATTCTATAAAGTCTGGTGAGCCCACTATATGGAGCTTCTACAGCTGTGTTGTAAATTAAACAGTCTCCAATTTTTATGCACACACATCAGCCTATATTACATTACACTTGTATGCTTATTAGAATTATATTACAGAATTCTCCCTAACACAATATATTATTACTATTATTAGGTTTTTATTATTTCTAACTTTTTAGAATTTTTTTTTTAAGTTCCTCAGTTCTTTATTGAATCATTTATCTTCCTCTTAAAGGCACAAGCACAAATTCATTTTCGAGGTGTCCTTTCGTGACACAAGTAATAGCAAGGTATGTCCATGACCGCTCTTTTGGCATCAAGTAAACTAGAAATCGTTTTTGGCTCTAATTTATTGATTTGTTTTGTTTTTTTTAAGATTTATCAACAAAAAATTCTCTCTACTGTTTCCTTGAGTGTGGGAAACACAACAATGACCTTGCAAAATGAGAATGCCTTTCCCATTTGTTCTAAAGGACAATTTCTTTTAAACTATAATAATTTTGTATACCGTGTGAGAGCACAGTTTCTGAGTACATAAAAGATAGCTGCAAGTTCTTTAAATATTTCTGTGATTCTTTGACTTGTTAGATATTTCTGTAGATCTACAGAAATGTCTTTGAAGTTGGCAACCCTGCCTCTTGACCACAACACCACCTAACTAAAATTGGAATTCATATGTATTTATTATGTCCCTTTTTTATTTCTTGTGTAGGATGTTTTAAAAGATTAAGGTTTAAAAACTAAAATTTCCATTCTTATAGGTGTCTTTGACACTATATGGTATAAACACACCATGCAATCTTTTCCCTTAAAATATTTCAAAATCTATCTGCAGTATAACCTCAATTACATATTTTCATATATATTATGTAAATGATACTGATTTAATCCAATTAATACTTATGTATGTAATGTGTTTAAATAAAAGTGTATTATGTGACATTGGAAAGTTAAATGTCTCTTATATGGCAATGCTAGTGGAGCTGTAGTATGGGGAAGTTATTGTAGTATCTTATCCTTGCCTTGTTCAAGAAATTTAACATAACATAAAAGCAATATAGAAGAAATAATTATTAAACAAGAAACTTATGAGTTGAATATGTAAATGGTTATTTGGCTACGTGTAAATGCTCGTTATATGCAAAAATAAACTTGATTTGTTATATGACTTCTGATTTTAATTTCCCCTTCTTTATTCATGTTGAATGCTTGCTTAAGGATCATTGGGAACAAAATTTCGACTACAGTCAGTCGAAAAAGGCTTTTACACAAAAAGTTTTTGCAACTTTTGGGCATCTGTAGAGATTTAGCATAACCCCTGACCCCCCATTCTCCCTCCCTTTGCTTTGTGCTCTACATCCTTATAAAGAATATAAAATACACCTGTATCCTAGCATACTATTTTATAATGTATAAATGAGAACTGAATAGTTACGGAACAGAATTATCGTTATTATGTATTTAATATAAGAAATTGATAAAGAAACATGCAAACTATTAAAAGAATGCACTATTTAGAGTACTTATATGCATGGCCAAAAAGTTAAAAATCTGATGTGTATCATTCACATGACTTTCTCCATATCCCTGCAACAAACAATTCTTAAAAAGCTTACACTTCTATTTACTTTATGCTAATCAGAAAAAATTAGCAGAAATAGTCTTATTACGCGCATCCTTGTAAGTAGAAGCGAAATAAGGGACAACCGTAGGTTAAAGTGATAGTCAAAAGCTGGTTGCTATGTCAATGAAGTTCCTTTGTTTATATGGATAGGAGTTGACAAGTTACAGTATGAGAAAAGTATACGTTTTTCATAGCAGAAACCAAAAATAAGGAATGTCACAAAAACGACGAACTCCACGAAAAAAAGGTACATAACATAAATTGTGTGTTTTAATGTGCTCTACACTTTTTGTGTAGTAAGTTTTTGTCCATCTCTTACGGTTTAGCAGTTATTCAAAATTTAGTAAAATTCATCCAGAATAAACTACTCTTCAGAGGCTATTCCCAGAAAATTCAAGATATACATTTCATTTGTCAGGTAAATATGTTTAATATCCGAAATTTTAATCAAAATCGTTAGAGCCATTTTTGAGAAAATCAAAATTTTCGAAAAAAGTTCCATGTAAAGG
The DNA here is from genome assembly GCA_030762935.1 of Hymenopus coronatus. Classification (NCBI taxonomy): domain Eukaryota; kingdom Metazoa; phylum Arthropoda; class Insecta; order Mantodea; family Hymenopodidae; genus Hymenopus; species Hymenopus coronatus. The sequence goes on along the minus strand of CM060889.1, from coordinate 52,465,927 downwards.
GTAGTTGGGGGTGGCTGGATTTTTCTCAAAATCTTTGTGTCGCATCCCTGGAAGATACTAAACTTAAATACAGAGTTTGGTATTTTACCGACTTTTTGTTTTTGAGTTATCGTGTTCACAGACACACGGACACACACACACGGACCTTTTTGTGAAAATGCTTTTTTTGGATATTGGGGACCCTAAAACATATATTTCCGGTGAAATATCGGTATTGAATTTTTGGGTGGAGTGCAATACTTTCTCAATACACTATGTACATAGTGCGTATGGAGAAAGTAAAAAGTACTGGCACTTTACACCGATTTAAAGCAAAAATAAATAATTGTTTCTTTGCTTGTTTGAGTTTCCCAGTCTTATAAACTAGTGGATCTTATACTAATCACAGATGTGCTGCCATTGCTTACATTTTTCAATAATAGAAATCTTATTTCTTGAGCTTGAATTCCCTGATGCAAACTTGGAACAGTTTATTTTGACATCTCTGCCTTCATGAACCTGGACTAGAATGGTCTTGTACATCTTAAATTATGGACTACAGTCATGCATTCCAGAAACACTACATTGCACCCAACAGGCTTACTATACAGGAACCATGCATAGATGATCAATATCTGAAATGCATCTGGTAAAAACTAAGTGAAACTATAGTATCTATTTGACTCAAATTAGTTATGTAACAAATTAAAAGTTTCACTGTATAAATCACTTCTCTTAGTATATTAATGATTTCTTCTCGGGACGTCAATTAGTTAAGTGTTGGATTAATTTCCAAGCTTTCAACAACGTTCTCTGTTGCAATCATCAGGGAATTAATCCATCACTTACCTGGCTGACGTCCCGAGATTAATAACCAGTCCTGGGAAAGTTTCAAGTGCCTGATGCATAGTATATCTTAACAGAGCCTAAACACAATTTATACCAAGATGTACAAGATAAAGAAAGGACTTGTTGGTTATCCATTCCTGAAAGCTGGTCACGCTGGTGTATACTGAACTGTGAAGCAAACCTATTGTGATGTTATTCACAATATTGACATCTGTACCAATGGCATGTGGATACGATACTTTATGGTTTACAACTGCAGAGATTAGGGCATAAATCTTCAGCTAAAGCTTTCACCAAGCTTATCCTTGCTTAATTTTAAAAATTTGTTACTGAAATTTCAACCAAAATGCACATTTAAGGACCCCCTGTATTCAAAAAAAGCATGTTAAGAAAAAGTTTCTTCTATGTCTCAACACTCGCTCAAAAACTAAAAGATTAAATATTATACTTCATATTTAAGTTCAGTATCTTCAAAGGATGTGACAAAATTTTTCAAGAAAATCCCCTGCCATAGACCACCCCTATAATTACAATATTTTGATTTCCTCAAAACTGGTTAAATATTTTGATTAGAATATTTGATATTAAAAATACTTATTTAAAGTCATTCTGAGTAATTTTTGCTGTTGAATCGTAAGAGATAGACAAAAGTTACTACACAAAAAAAATATAGAGCTTGTTAAAACACACAATTTATGTTGTATACAATTTTTTAATAGAGTGAACCATTTCTGAGATATTCCTTTTTATTGGTTTATAGTTTTTCTCATATGAGAATTTGTCAGCTCCTGGCCATTTAGAGAGAAGGAACTTCAGTTGCATACAACCAATTTTAAAAGCTTCGACTGTAACCTAGTGTATTCCCCTATTTGCCTTCTACTTGAAAGGAATTAAGTAATACAATCATTTCTGCTAGCACTTATTTCAATTAGCATGAAGTACATAGAAGAATAAGCTTATTAAGAATAATTTGTTACAAAGAAAGTCTTGTGAATGGAACACAATAGATTTTTCAAATAGAAATGCTTGCTATAAGATTTTGCATTGAAAACCAATCCAATGTCCCTCTTCTAGCCTACAATAGGGTTCGAATAATTATTGGAGAATTAATAGTAATGATGAGAACATAATTTATAAATGAGTAATTTCAAATATAGATCCAAGGAAAATGTGGTGGATTAATGAGGGCATGTTTCACTGAAACATAACAGCTCAATGGACAATGTTCGGTGTCTAAAAAGATTGGCATATATCTGTAAAAATCAGGAAGTGAATAACTTATAAACAATCCCCAGATTCTTAGGTTCGTACCTATTTTATTCCAATTTTCATTTTATTTTATGTACCAACAAGTAATAAACTTAAATTTTATAGAGCCTAAATTGACCTCATTCAATGTAAGGACATAATAAGATTTATTTTTCCTGTAGAAGCTTAAAAATACCTAACTGGTTGTTTAAGCAAATACAGTATATTATATAATATTTTCAATGCAAATGGGATCTATTAGCAACATTTTAAATAATAAATGATCTTGTGTAATCTTGCATGCTATTCTGACTTAATACTTGACAACATACATAAACTGTAATTAAAAGATCTGTCTTCTGTTTTATATAATTTTGCTAACTATTGTTGAATGTTCTCAAACACTGATATTTCTGAAACGTGATGATTACATGCTGCAACAATAGACTAACAATAGGTTATCTTTTCACAATTTAAAGTTGGTATTTTAAACAAAGTACTAGTAAAAATGTATAGGAACAAACCTATAAAATTGTGATATAAAATAATAGAGAAAATAGAAATGAAAATAAATGTAGCTCATTTATTAATTTTTTTCTCACTAATTAAAAGTTTTAATTCTTCATGGAGTTTATTAATGATTAAGTTTCATAAAACTGTTATGAATATAATTATAAAAACTGCAATGAGTTATCAGCTTTTATTTGATCATCACATCTTAATTGGAATAAACTATTCAATGAGTTATTCAATTATAGGTACATATTCCAAAACCGCTGCAAATTCCTAAATTAAACATAACCTAAAACTCGGGAGCTTGCTTATAGGAGATGTTCAATTGTATTTGCTATAGACTTAGCATTATGCAAATATTTTCATATTCTATGAATAGTTAATAAATTGTGAGCTGGTTCAAGTGACAAAAGTTTCATTGCTCTTAAGGAGAGTAATGTTTAAGGTATTGTAAGCTCCATTATTTCACAATAATCTGCAGACTGATCATTGCATGAACATATTTTATTAATTTGTCCACAGAATTATTTTTATTATTACTATATTTTGGTTCCACCGCTTAAACTAACACTAAAGCTATTTAGGTATTAGTTTTTTCACCGTAACATTTTTGAACCATAAGTTTCAAAAAAGTACACGATTTACATTAAAATATACTAAAACTCTTCGTTTGCTTAAGTTTTTTACAAAAATGTCTATTGTTTCACTAGCTATCAGACAGGTGGTGTATAAATCGTTCATAGTTGACGTTCATGTTGCAAAATTCAGGACTACCAATATTTGAAAGCTGCTTATCACTAGCCATTAAAAGGTTGTGGAACCATCATTGGTGGGTTGTTATTAGATCACTAGAGTCGCTTTATAAGTGATTTTAAGACATGAGTTGCCCTTTTTTACACCATGACAATGATTTGCAACATTGATACAAAAAATACCGCGATATGCCATCCTGCCGATTCTAAAAGAGATTCTGTGTTTTTAGAATCCATTATTGTTGTGTAAATACGCGATTTTCGTTTTTAGTAGTTTTCGGTGATATCACCAAAGCATACGAGGGAAGTAATAGGTTTAGGTTAGTGTGTAAAAAACTAATTTTCCTGTACTTTGGTTTCAATAATTTCCACTGGTTTCACCAAAGCATGCGAGCGAAGCGGGCGTGCGCTGTGTTAGGTTTAGGTTAGTATGTGTGTAAATATACTGATTTTCATGTACTCTGGTTTTAATAATTGTTACTGGTGTTACCAAAGCATGCGAGCGAAGCGAGCATGAGCTGTCTTGGGTTTAGGTCAGTGTATTAAATAAACTACTTAGTTTTCGTTTACTTGGTTTTAATAATTTCGATTGTTTCCACCAAAGCACGCGAACGAATCAAGCATTAGTTGTGTTTGGTTTAGGTTAATGTGTATCAATAAACTGACTTTCCTGTACTTTGATTTTAATAGTTTCACCGGTTTCATCAACTGTATTATGTTCCAGCTACAGTCTTAGCACTCCATTGTTAATGTGTGAGTGTTGGTGACTTTTGAGCTTCACTTTTTTTTCTTTCTTGTTTGGTTACTTTATCTACATTGGTAGCATACACATTTCATTGTTTTTAGACCGTAAATACTTTCCGCCTAGCAACAGCTGTTAAATCTTCTTCCACCATGAACATTTTCGTGAATTTTGCTATTTAAGAAGGTGTATTTACAAGGTGAGAGTGGTGGGTTATTCCAATTCTGGATGAAAACATATTACCCCCTTGATGCTCTGAAGTGGATTATGAGGTTAGTTTCAATTTTTAAATATATGTTTATATGATGGTACTCTCGTATAGCCCAATTCTGGATGAAAACATATTACCCCCTTGATGCTCTGAAGTGGATTATGAGGTTAGTTTCAATTTTTAAATATATATTTATATAATGGTACTCTTGTATAGTTTTATCATTATTTAAATTTGCACATAAATTGCAGTGCAGTAAGTTTTTTGTTGAAGAGCCAGTGAGAAGTTATATAGGAACATAGAAATGTAGTATCCAGTATGGGGAAACTAAAATTACAGTAGAATCAAAAGAGCTGTTGGGTTAGTAGGTCTGTACAAATGCAGATTTTTAAATAATAATAATAAAAAAAACAAGTTCTACAATTTTTACTTTCTCTACAAAGTGTATAGAGGAAGTATTGTATTCCACCCAAAAATCGATACCGATATTTCACCGGAAATACATGTTTTAGGACCCCCTGAATAAAAAAAGGCCCGTGTGTGTGTGTCTGTCTGTCTGTCTGTGTACAGCATAGCTCAAAAACGAAAATACCGTTAAATACCAAACTTGGTATTAAGTTTGGTATCTTCCAAGGATGTGACATGAAGATTTTCAAGAAAATCGCCCCACCCCCAACTACCCTTTACATGGAACTTTTTTCGAAAATTTTGATTTTCTTAAAAATGGCTCTAACGATTTTGATTAAAATGTCAAATATTAAAGATATTTACCTGACAAATAAACTGTATATCTTGAATGTTATGGGAATAGCCTCTGAAGGCTACTTTATTCTTGAGGAATTTTGCATAACTGCTAAACCGTAAGAGATAGACAAAAACTTACCACACAAAAAATGTAAAGCACATTTAAACACACAATTTTTGTTGCACATATTTTTTTCGTGCAGTTGATCGTTTTTGAGATATGCCTGTGTTTGGTTTCAGCCTTGAAAAACTTGGTTTTCTTATACGGGAATTTGTCAACTCCTGTCAATACAAACAAAGGAACTTCAGACACATAGCAACCAGCTTTTGACTGTCACGTTAACCTGTGGTACTCCCTTATGTCGCTTCTATTTACAAGGAAGCAAGTAATACGACTATTTCTGCTAATTTTTTCTCGATTGGACGAAGTAAATATTAGCATAAGCTTTTTAACAATAATTTGTTGCAGGGATGTAGAGGAAATCATATGAATGGAACACATCAGATTTTTTTTTCTGCTATCTGCAATAGAAATGCATCCCAGGTGACCTTATATGAGATTTGTGGTTGACAAAGCACAAGAGCAAGTTTTCTCTGGTATTGCCTTCGGAGTCATAGTAGTAAAATCGGGCGTTAAACACTATAACAATCCCAGTTTGAACCCTTTAGAAACATGATAAGTTTCAAGTTTTGAGAACACAAATATACTATCTTTGCATTGATGATTTTGTTTGAAAAAGAATTGAATAAGATAGTCTTATTTAAATCTGCATGAATCAACCTAACCTGTGATTTCTTTTGCATTTGCAGTTTGAAATTTCACAAATGAAATGATTTTGACTAAACGTGTCTTAATAATTAAAGCTACATAAAACAAATTCATGTGACCAAGTTTCGAGACAGTTGAAGAAAACTTGATAACTTTTCAAATTGAGCATACTGACTCCTATTCTTTTCCTAAAGATCTTCATATTATTATGGATGAAACACTTTTGATAATACTTTTGTAATTTGTGTAATAAATCAGATGTGTTATTAAGCTTATTTAAATTTTAGAATCCAACAATAAAAATAATTTTTGGGATGTTGGATTGAAGAAATAAGTAAAATAACAAGAAGCTGGAGACCAAAATATAATAATTTCTTCAATATTCTTTTATATATACTAATCGCGCCTTACTTAAAACAATACGCAATATCATGAGTGTAATACATTCTATCTGATCCATTCTTAATTTGAGTTTCAGACTCCATTCCCTGTATCTTCTGCATTTATCTCTGTGCCCATTTGTTATCTTTAACATTTTGAAAATAACACTGAACTAAGGTGTGTATCAACACAAGCCTTAGCTACTTTGAGTGAGGTTTCAGATCAATACGTTTTCTTTAACTTTTTTTTTTTTTTTTTGCTAGTGTTTAACCTCTCTTTCACTACTGAGGCACCGCAGGCGAGTTTTATTTAACTCACACTTTACTTTCGTTTAAGAAAAAAGGTTGTTTCTAATCCACTAGATGCTTTGCTTGTAATTGCATTATATATTATTTTGAAACTGGTCACCTTCTATTTGCCCTGTTTCTTGCAATGGGAACTGGCTCTTTAATTTTTGGGGGGAGGGGGGTCTCGACATGCTTACAATACTGTTTAACAGCAACAATGCTAATATTTCTTGAGTAATTCTTCAATACAACAGCTTGTTTGTTTTGTTTAGTGCTGAAAGTGACACAATGAACTTTTTATTATGGAATTAGCGGCTTTTATTATTGAGTATAATTATAACAAAGGTACACATATTTTCTGTCACAATTCATGAAGGTTCCAACTATGGGATTACTTGTTTTTAGCATTTGTAAATGAGCAGCATTTTGAAAATTTATAGAAACCTAAAATTGGTTTGTATATTCCACATATGCAATGCTGTGATACCGCAGAGATGCTCCATGGATTGAAAGGTTTTATATGATATCAAAAACCTGTGGTAACACCCAGGAAATAGACATGGGAAACTGTTTATCAAAGGACCGTGTAAGGAAAGAGCTGAGAGCCTGCTAAAGTGTAGCAGACTTCAGCTGAGGACAATTGAAGGGCTGAGAACCATAGTGGGCCATCTCCATGTGAGGTCAATTGAGCTATTGCCATCTGTCGGTATAGTTTATGGTTATACATCTCATATTGCAGTAGGCCATGTCCAGCGTTTCCCGTTTACAAACAGTAGAGCATCAAAATATCGGTCTAAATGAAACTACAAATTCTGTTAGAGTGGTCCAAATCCATGCAACAAATCACGTTACCGCATATGATGATCTTATGTTCATGCTACTATTCATTCCTCCAGTGAATCATGATTTTTACAAGAGTTTGCGTGTGCAAGCAATAATGATGATCAGCAGGACATTGATTAGATGTATGGAAATGGCCCAGTTACATTTCTTTAGGCTGAACCAAATCCCAGCTCCCAATAAATAACTGTAAAACCTAATTTTGCATGAAGCCACATTAATGTTGGTCTAATATAAGATAGAAAATATATTCTAGATTGCTGTGGCATTTAGTTATTATGTGTAACTTGGCTCAATAAATTATGATTTTGAAAAAACATTGACCTTCTATTTCTCTATTTTTAAAACATGGTGCTTGATCCACTGTGGTTCTCAACCCTTCAATTACTGCTTTCCTCGCAGGGCATGCCCCAGTGAAAATCATCTATAAACAATTGGAGTGCTTCGGACAACGTTGACTGCAGATTTTGCAACGATACAGATACTACAATAAGTCTCAGGCTGAAGTGCGCCCGGAGAAATGACGAAAATCTGTATCGTAAATGAAGAAGATGACAGCGGAAACAGCTTGAGTTCATAGCTTTTTGAACCTAGTGACAATAAGCCTTCTTTGAACTGGTTTTATGGCAGCTGTGACAGAGAAAACGAATAATGCGCTTAATCAAATATAGATTCCGAGGATGTAGGCCGTGGTCCAATAGATAGAAATGTACCCAACGTTTTGCCCATGAGTTTGTGTACTCTTGCAGTCACCGGTGAGGACTCCATTTGAAGATGTCCAGTAAAGCCAAACGATGGTTGAACTTCCATTTTTACTTTCTCTATACATACTTATGTACAAAGTGTATAGAGAAGATATTGCACTCCACCAAAAAATTCGATACCGAGATTTCACTGCAAATATATAGTATTTTCAGCAAAAGGTCCGTGCGTGTGTCCGTGTGTCTGTGAACACGATAACTCAAAAACGAAAAGTTGGTAAAATACCAAACTTGGTATCTAAGTTAAGTATCTTCCAGGGATGCGACACGAAGATTTTGAGAAAAATCCTCCCACCCCCAACTACCCTTTACATGGAACTTTTTTCGAAAATTGTGATTTTCTAAAAAGTGGCTCTAACGATTTTGATTAAAATGTCGTATATTAAAGATATTTACCAGACAAATAAATGCATATTTTGAATTTTCTGGGAATAGCCTCTGAAGACTACTTTATTCTGTATGAATTTTACGGAATTTTGCATAACTGCTAAGCCGTAAGAGATTGACAAAAACTTACCACACAAAAAATGCAGAGCACATTAAAACACACAATTTATGTTATACTCATTTTGTTCGTGGAATTGATTGCTTTAAAGATATTCCTTCTTTTTAGTTTTAGCTTTGAAAAACTTAATACTTTTCTCATGCAGGAATTTGTCAACTCCTATCCATACAAGCAAAGGAACTTTAGTCACATAGCAACCAGCTTTTGAGTATCACTTTAACCTATGGTAGTCCCTTATATCGCTTCTACTTACAAGGAAGCAAGTAATATGACTGTTTCTGCTAATTTTTTTTTCGATTATCGTGAAATATATAGAAGCACAAGCTTTGCAACACTAATTTGTTACAGAGATGTAGAGAAAGTCATGTAAATGGAATACATCAGATTTGTTTTATTATTCAGGGTCCTAAAACATGTATTTTCGGTGAAATCTCGGTATCGAATTTTTGGGTGCATTACAACACCTTTTCTATACACTATGTAGATAGTACGTGTAGAGAAAGTAAAAAGAAAATTACCTTAATGGTAATCAGAAGAACCTTTGGGAAATCATGGACACTATAACCAGAGATGATGCAGTCTTAAGTTCCATAAAGACCTATGAAAGGTACTCCTTAACCTTCCGCTTGTAATAATGCAGGTTTAGAGCTTATCGGCTGAACCCGAATTCTAACAGGTGCAAGTCTAACAATCAGTTACATACCAGAATTGGAAATATAATCAAAACCCCCCAACTTGAGACAGGGAGCGATTTATATGATTACAAAATTATGTTTTGACAACCTACTCAGCATATTAGAACAAGCTACATTGTCCATATGGTAGTCTGCTTTGGTACCTACACGGCTCTAAAATAGATACCTACTGTTTTATTTTCTCTATACGTACTATGTACATAGTGTATAGAGAAGGTATTGCACTCCACCAAAAAATTCGATAACGGGATTTCACCGGAAATATATGTCGGTAAGATACCAAACTTGGTATTTAAGTTTAGTATCTTCCAGGGATGCGACATGAAGATTTTCAGAAGAATCCCCCCACCCTTATCCACCCTTTACATGGAACATTTTTAAAAAATTTTGGTTTTCTAAAAAATGGCTCTAACGATTTTGATTAAAATATCTTATATTGAAGATATTTACCTGACAAATAAAATGTATATCTTGAATTTTCTGGGAATAACCTCTGCAGACTACTTAATTCTGGGTCAATTTTACGGAATTTTGCATAACTGCTAAACCGTAAGAGATGCAAAAAAAAAAAAAAAAAAAAAACGTACCACACAACAAAGGTAGAGCAATTTAAAACACACAATTTATGTTATATACATTTTTTCGTGGAGTTGATTGTTTTTTGTGATATTCCTTGTTTTTGGTTTCAGCTATGAAAACCATACTTTTCTCATACTGGACTTTGTGAACTCCTGTCCATACAAACAAAGGAACTTTAGTCACATAGCAACCAGCTTTTGACTATCACTTTAACCTATGGTACTCCCTTATTTCTCTTCTACTTACAAGGAAACAAGTGATAAGACTATTTATGTTTATTTTTTCTCGATTGGCAGGAAGTAAATAGAAGCATAAGCTTTTTAACAATAATTTATTGCAGATGATGTGTAGAGAAAGTCATGTGAATGGAACACATCAGATTTTGATAGTGTTAAAACGCCTGCTTTTACTACTTGTGGCACCGCAGGTGATGGCACTGGTGATACATGGAATGAAGATGGAGCATCGGTGGAATGCGTTGGCGGGAGAAAGGGGAGAACCCGGAGAAAGCCTACCCCTGCGCCGCTTTGTCCACCACAGATCTCACATGCGGTCGCTTGGGATCGAACCCGGGCCGTCTAGGTGATAGGTGAGTGGTCTAGCCACTCGTGACAGTGAAAATCTAGGAAGAAACTACAAAGGTGGCAACATCTAGATTTTCTCTAAAAGGCCGCTTAAAAGTAATTGTAAATTATCAGATAATCTCTAAGGTACCTCTAGAACAGTCTGATAAACTTGTACAACTAGCAAAACGCACCAAGGTTACTCTTGGATGAATGGCAGGACACAAGGGAATTTTAGGCAATGAAAAAGCGGATACCTTGGCATGAAAAGGCTCTGTACCATCACTCATTGATCCTGAACCAGTTTTTGGTATCCCTATAAATTCTGCTTGAAAAACCATAGATGAGCGAATTAAATATTACGACCAACAATGTATGCAAACACATGAATTCAAGCACAGTAAGAGAATGAGTATAGTATCTTCTTTATTAACTGAATACATACTTAAACCCAAGAGATCCCAAATCATTCTGATTACAAGGTTATTGGCGGGGTATTGAAGATTAAGGAAACATCTAGATACAAAGAAGAAACAGTATGTAGATTGTGCAATATATGAGGAATAAACAACCTCTCATATAGTCTTCAAATGCCAAACTTTGGGCAGGAAAAATATGAATAAACTCAAAAGATGGTCTTCGTACTTTACGACGTTTGCGGAGAGCCATTCAAAACAAACGAAGAGGAATGCTGACTTCAGGAATTGTGTTGATCCATGACAACGCTCGTCCACACACTGCTGGCACGACCCATCGGCACCTTGAACAATTTCAATGGGACATTTTCGATCATCCGCCGTACAGTCCTGACCTGGCAACCAGCGACTTTCACCCTGAACTGAAGACGTGGCTAGGAGGTCAGCACTTTTAAACCAACGAAAATCTTCAAAACAACGTCAATACTCATTTGAAATCATTTTTTGAAGCTTGTGCACAGGTACGATAAATGTCTCAATCTTTTCGGTGATTATGTTTAAAACCGCCTGCGGTGCCATTAGTAGTTAAAGCGGGCGTTAAACACTACACAAAAAAAAAAAAAAAAATTATGTTTAAAAGTAACCATAAGAGTACAAAACTTTTTGTAATAAAATAATTTTTAAAATAAGAACTATAGCTTTCCTGGCGACGTGTTAATTCAAAATCTTCTCGGGCTTCTAGCCAGGTAATAACTTGGCTTGACACCAACGTTTCGAAGAAGTGCATCTTCCTCGTCTTCACCCTGAAGACGAGGAAGATGCACTTCTTCGAAACGTTGGTGTCAAGCCAAGTTATTACCTGGCTAGAAGCCCGAGAAGATTTTGAATTAAAATAATTTTTGTTTTGTTTCATTTATATGGCCTCCTTTAACATCTAAGGTCATATCGGGGGCTTTCCACTTGAAACAACTCGTCTGTAGGTACTTTTACGTTGGTTTTAAATCATTTTATTTTACTCAAACACGCACACATACACATACAAACTTCCAGACTCTGTGGGGGATAGGGAATAATTCTGGCTAGAGAAAAATTCCCCGCCCCAGCCGGGAATCGAACCAGGGACCCCCGGGTGAGAAGTCAGCTCATTGACCAATTGACCACGGAGGCAGTCAATAAAATAATTGTTTTCTATGAACTTGCTTTTTATTTATAGCCTATCGGAGGTTAAAAAAAATAACGGCCCTGGTAGGGAAAGTAAAAACGTTGACAAGAAAATTATGGGAATAGGCAATTTGGACAGGATATTTGGGGAATATAACGGATTTGACTCTGGGAACCCCCCGAAAAAAACCCATGGCTTGAAAAGTCCGACCACAGGAATTAAATCCATAACCTTACGAACGTGAATCACTCAGGTTACCGCGGTCCCAAGCTGGAGTCTATTTCAAAGTTTTTGCAAATTTTCTAAAATAGAATCGATTCATCTTATACGTGTTGACAAAGCAGATTGAGAGCTAGGAAAGGAGTTCATAAAATAAAACTACATCAAACTACTAATTTACTTTGAAAGTCTGAATTAGCAGAAACACGTGTTAGCGACGTTCTCTGCTTACGTCACAGCTTCTGCCACCTTCAGGTCAATAGCTGATTCAATCTGCTTTCAAATGTTATTATTTCCTTCATTAAAATAAATACGTGTACTATTTTCAAACTGGAATTATGCAGACGCCTGATTTTATAATCCTGCAGTTCTTGTATTTATGATGGTAAGATAATTAGATACGACATAGGCAATGACTGTTCAAATTATAATTAATATTTTCATTTTATTTATCTGAACTTGCTCATGAACGTTTCTCTATACGTACTATGTACATAGTGTATAGAGGAAGTATCGTATTCCACACAAAAATTCGATACCGAGAATTCACCAGAAACACATGTTGCACCTGAATCGAAAAAAAAAAAGAAGAGAAAAATCTGATGTGTTCCATTCACATGACTTTCTCTTCATCTCTACAACAAATTATTGTTAGAAAGTTTATACTTTTATTTACTTCATGCTTATCAAGAAAAAATTAGCAGAAACAGTCTTATTACTTGCTTCCTTGTAAGTAGAAGCGAAATAAGGGAGTACCACAGGTTAAAGAGATAGTCAAAAGCTGGTCGCTGTATGACTGAAGTTTCTTTGTTTGTGTGGACAGTAGTTGACAAATTCCTGTATGAGAAAAGTATACGTTTTTTAAAGCTGAAACCAATAACAAGGAATATCTAAAAAACGACCAATTCCACGAGAAAATGCATATAGCGTAAATTGTTTGTTTTAACCTTCTCTACATTTTTCGTGTGGTAAGATTTTGTTTATCTCTTATGGTTTGTCAATTATGCAAAATTCCGTAAAGTTCACCCAGAATAAAGTAGGCTTCAGAGGCTGTTCCCAGAAAATTCAAAATATACATTTTATTTGTGAGGTAAATGTCTTTAACATGTCATATTTGAATCAAAAATTTGAGAAATTTAAAATACAACTCGCGACTGTTGAATGTGAGGCAGACACACTACCCAGGTGGAGGAAAAGAAACAACAATAATTTGTTACAAATATGTAGAGAAAGCTATGCGAATGGAGTGCATAACATGTTTTGTCAAATTTTAGAGATTTATCACGTTAAGTTGTATTTTAGCACAGGTTTTCTATTTACAATATTAGTAATGTATTCCGAATGCTTTTTCGTGGTCTAGTGATTATATCTTAGCCTCTGAGTTCTGGTTTCAAACCCGGCGGTGGGTGATGGATCTTTTTCGGGCGTAAACTCTTCAGCCTGACTTCCTTCGGAAGGGAAGTGAAGCTCTTGGTTCCGTCTAATGCTTATTTGCACGTAAAAGAACCTCAAACATTGAAAGAAATGCCTCAGCAAAACTGCCGGCCTATTTCACGTCTGCTTCTCCCCTGTGGGTCGGCCACCATGCAAGGCTTGTCTCTCAAATCTCACTTGATTACAGAAAGCACCGCTAGGATGTCGCTGTACATCAATGACGTGACACTAAATTCGGATATCAAAATATACTACTCAATAACCGAGCCAGGTGACTCAGACGTTTCGTATGGGACTGGTATTTGGGAGGTCTGGGTTCGCTCCCCGTTGACCTCGCAGGTGTGGTTTGAGGCTTTGCAGGCAGATGGCACTGTTGCTTGCTCTGAGTGAAACTCTCTTCCCCGTTGAATAGGCCTCCTGCATGCGTGCGAGATGTGGTAGACACGTGGTGAGTCTAGGTGTTATTGCTGTGTACCTACCTTTGTAAGGGCTTAACTACAGGAATGAAGGATGATTTAGATTTGGTGATTTTGGTTATTGCGGGTGTTGATGTTAAGGAGGTAGCGTTATTGATAGGCTCCTCAACGGAGCAGCATTCTTTTCCTCTACTCCGCTGGTGTTTAGTTTGTTTAAATTTGTTTATGTTGGAGTTTAATTTAGGTTGACCACTCCCAAGGTTGGGAAGGGGAGTACTTAGTTCAGCTAATTTTCTGGTTTGAAGCCGTTGTTACCGGGGGTGCAGACAGGCTATGCTGGGAATCCGGTACTGCCTGTATCGGCGTTCAGTAGGTAAGCAGTCCCTCAGAGATCTGACGTAGAAATGTTGAGCCCGGCGCCTAATTACATCCTCATGTGGGAAGGCTAAAGTTTCATTTAGTAGCCTCACTGTGAAACGTCGATTTACAGAATAGGTTGTATCCGCTGCAACCATATAATCTAGGAAACTGCTGCCATGCCCCACACATCGCAGACATAGATGCATCTTTTCGTCCTCTGGCCCTTGTATAGTCTCCGTGACTGTTAGAGACTTCCGTGCGTCTCTGCGTCGGTTCCTGTATGCTGCCTGTGTTTCCCCTCCTTCATCCCTTCCCTCAAGGAGAATTCTACTCAATAGAATTTTAATGTCACACAGGACAAAACAAGTAAAAAAAAATTTGGTGTGTTCCATTCACATGACTTTCTCAACATCTCTGTAACAAATTATTGTTAAAAACCTTATGCTTCTATCTACATCATGTTATTCGAGATAAACAATAGCAGAAATGTTATCTTCTAAGTAAGAGAAATAATAGAATACGTTAGACTAAAACGATAGTCAAATCTTTTAAAAACTGGTTGCCATGTGGTTGAAGTCCTTTATTTGTATGACCAGAAGTTGACAAATTCCCGTATGAGAAAAGTATAAGTATGTATTTTAAAATAAAACGAACAACAAGGAATGTCTCAAAAACGGTCAACTCCACGAAAAAAAAAGGTGTGTTTTAACGAGCTCTATATTTTTATTAAGTAAGTTTTCGTCCATCTGTTAGTCTACTAGTTATGCAAACTTCCGCAAAATTCATCCGGGATAAAGATGTCTTCAGAGGCTATTCCCAGAAAATTCAAGATATAAATTTTATTTTTAGTGTAAATATCTTTAACATACGATGTTTTAATCATAATCGCTAGAGCCATTTTTGAGAAAATCGAAATATTCGAAACTTTTCCATGTAAAGGTTAGTCGGAGATGGGGAATTTTCTTGAAAACTTTCTTATCGCACCCTAGGAAGATACTAAACTTAATTCAATTTGGTATTTAACGGTCTTTTCGTTTTTGAGCTATGCTGTCCACAGACAGACAGACACACACACACACACACACACACACACACACACACACATACAGAAGTAGACAGACAGACACACACAAGGACCTTTTTGCAAAAATGCTTTTTTTTTTTTGGATTCAGGGGGTCCTAAAACATGTATTTCCGTTGAAATATCGGTATCGAATTTTTGGGTGGAATACGATACTTCCTCTATACACTATGCACATAGTACGTATAGAGAAAGTTAAAAAATGTACTCTCTGACAAGAATCGAAGTCATGATCTTTGGGATAGCAGTTTCCCGCGTTACGCACTAAGCCACCAGAGCAATCGAAAAAAAAAAAAAAAACGCCTCTAGAGTAGGCTACATAACTCAAGAACATAGTTAATAAATGCTCAGTGTCGCACTGTCAAGTGATTAGTTCGAGATTTTACAGATTTTTGCGACATTAAATCTTGAGAACGCTAGTAACGAGCTGCTAAAAATCGATATTTCTATACTCGAGCAGCAGTTTTAGAGACATTCTAAACCATGTTTTCAACCTGGTTTGCTTTAACACTGACTTATTAGCACTTGATATCCACTCGTTTAACGCTATGTAGTTGCGTTATGTTTATCTGGGGACCATGCATCGCCGATCTCAAATTACTTATATCAGTCACGTGCACAATCTCTCAAATTATTTCGGTGTATTTCATTAACAACCTGTATAAGCTTTGAGATCCCCTCAATCCAAAAAAAAAAGTGTTTTTTTAGAAAAATGTCCCTGTGTTAAAAAATCTGATGTGTACCATTCACAAGACTTTCTCTACATCTCTGCAACAAATTATTCTTAAAAAGCTTATACTTCTATTTACTTCATGCTAATCAGAAAACATTAGCGGAAATTGCCTTTTTACTTGCTTCCTTGTAAGTAGAAGCGAAATAACAGAGTACCATAGGTTAATGTGACAAGTTCCTTTGCTTATATGGACAGGAATTGACAAATTTCTATATGAGAAAAGTAAGTTTTTCAAAGCTGAAACCAAAATCAATGAATGTCTCAAAAGCGACCAACTCCACGAAAAAAAATGTATATAACACAAATTGTGTGTTTTAACGTGCTCATTTCTTGTGTAGTAAATTTTTATCTAAGTCTTACGGTTTAGCAGTTATGCAAAATTCGTAAAATTCGTCCAAAATAAAGCAGTCTTCAGAGGCTATTCCCAGAAAATTCAAGATATACATTTTGTTTGTCAGGTAAATTTCTTTAATATTTGATATTTTAATCAAAATCATTAGAGCCATTTTTGCGAAAATCAAAATTTTCGAAAAAAGTTCCATGTAAAGGGTAGTTTTGGAGTGGGGGGATTTTTCTCAAAACCTTCGTGTCGCATCCCTGGAAGATGCTAAACTTAAATACCAAGTCTGGTATTTTACCGACTTTTCGTTTTTGAGTTATCGTGTTCACAGACACACGGACACACGGACACACACACACACACACACACACACACACACACACTCACACACATGGACTTTTGTGCGAAAATGCTTTATTGAATATAAGGGAGCCTAAAGCATATATTTCAGGTGAAATCTGGGTATCGAATTTTTTGGTGGAGTGCAATACCTTCTCTATACACTATGCACATATTGCATGTAGAGAAAGTTAAAACAATAAGTCCCTTAAATACCAAACTTGTTATTTAAGGATGCGACCCGAAGATTTTGTTCTTGAAGGCTAAGGTGGAATAACACCTTAAGACAGTTAAAAACGGTTTAAGATGAATTTTAACAGAACTGTACTTGACTAGACTGGTATGGGTCTGTTCAAAGAGATCACATTTTCATCTGAATAGAAGATTTTCCGTCACGGCCATTACATAAGGGAAAGAAATCTATTCACAAAGGGACCTTTAAAGACAGGTAGGTGAGGAGGGGTGAAGGCACGTGCCATTTTCTTCGGGAACCCCGATCCAAACTTTAATTTTAACCATCCCTCCCTTGGAGCAGCAGAATAAAGAATGAAAAATCGGTACAGCTTGTCTTCACTAACACAAAGATCCTTACAAGGCAGGGCTGGCATTTCTTATGGAACAGTTCTTTGCCTTTCCAAGTGTGAATGGCTTAGTCCCCGAATTCCCAGGATGTGGCTGTATTCAGTTGGACGGACTAGAGCGTGTCTCAAATCGATGTGTACCATTCTCATGACTTTCTCTACATCTCTGCAATAAATTATTGTATGCTTCTATTTACTTCATGCTAATCGAGAAAAAATTAGCAGAAATAGTCTTATTACTTGCTTCCTTGTAAGTAGAAGCGAAATAAGGGAGTACCATAGGTTAAAGTGGTAGTCAAAACCTGGTGGCTATGTGACTGAAGTTCCTTTGTTTATATGGACAGGAGTTGACAGATTCCTGTATGAGAAAAGTATGTTTTTCAAAGCTGAAACAAAAAAACAAGGAATATCTGAAAAAAAAATCAACCCAACGAAAAAAATACATAACACGAATTGTGTGTTTTAATGTGCTCTACATTTTTTGTGTGGTAAGTTTTTGTCTATATCTTACGGTTTAGCAGTTATGCAAAATTCCGTAAAATTCATCCAGAATAAAGTAGCCTTCAGAGGCTATTCCCAGAATATTCAAGATATACATTATATTTGTAAAGGGTAGTCGGGGGTGAGGGGATTGTCTTGAAAATCTTATGTCGCATCCTTGAAGATATTACATTTAAATACCAAGTTTGGTTTTTAACGGACTTGTCGTTTTTGAGCCATGCTGCCCACAGACACACACACACGGATCTTTTTCCAAAAAATGCTTTTTCCAGATTCAGGGGGACCCAAAAAATGTATTTCCGGTGAAATCTCGCTATGAAATTTTTGGGTGCTATATAATACCTTCTCTACACTGTGTACACAGTACGTGTAGAGAATGTAAAAACGCACTATGATTAAAATGCTAGGAGATCGAAGTGCAGAGAAAGGAAACTGCCGCTATTTCGGAAAAGCGCTGACGGCCTCCCAGAAATGGGAAGAGTGTTTTGACCGTATCTCGGACAAGAGTATCCGAAGAAAGGAAACGTTTCTCGTTTGAGGAGCACAAAAACCTTCACAAATGCGTTATACAAAGGAAACTTTAGCCAAAGGGACGTTTCTAAGCAGCTGGCACAACTTTGCTCTTGCAAACAAAGAATATTTATAAGAATGTATCTGAAACTTACTGCTCTCTATCTTAAAATAATGGGACTATCGTATATATTCAGAGAAATGGAAATGCAAAAAAATTTGGTGTGTTCTATTCACATGACTTTCTCGTTCCACAAACTTTTCTTAGAAAATAATATTCTTTTATTTACATCATGCTACTCTAGATAAACATTAACAAACTTGGTTTTATTACTTGCTTCCTTGTAAGTAATATGGAAATACGGGAATACATAGCTAAAGCGATAGTAGAACCATTTAAAAGCTAGCCCCTATGTAAAACAATTGAGGTTCGGTTCACCCTGCATGGCCCCGTTTAAAAAAAAATGATTTAGTTTAAAATTAAAATTAATAACAATGAATATCTCGAAAACCGTCAACTCTACAAGAAAAACTTTGTGTTTTAACGAGATCTACATCTTTTTTACTTTCTCTACACGTACTATGTACATAGTGTATAGAGAAATTATTACACTCCACCCAAAAATTCGATACTGAGATTTCACCGGAAATATATGTTTTAGGGTCCTCCGTATCCAGAAAAAGCATTTTCAGAAAAAGGTCCGTCTGTGTCGCCCTCCGTGGTGTAATGCTAACTTCATACACCCAAGGTCGCGGGTTCAAACACGGCGGAGGACGATGAATTTTTTCGGACGTAAAAATCCTTAGCTTGGCTTTCTTCGGAAGGGAAGTAAGTCCGTTGGTCCCGTATCGTAGATTTACGGCACGTAAAAGAACCTCAAGCCTGAGAGAGGGGCCTCTGAGCAAAATTAAGTGGTCTTTCCCGCCCTTTATAGAATAGGACGCTGATAACCACAGCAGTTAAAGAGCGACCATAAATAAAACGCCATTTCATTTTTGTGTGTCCGTGAACACGATAACTAAAAAACGAAAAGTCGATTAAATACCAAACTTGGTATTTAAGTTTAGTATCTTCCAGGGATGCGACACGAAGATTTTGAGAAAAATACCCCCATCCCAAACTACCCTTTACATGTAACCTTTTTCGAAAATTTTGATTTTCTTAAAAATGGCTATAACGATTTCGATTGAAGTATTGTATATTAAAGATATTTACCTGACAAATAAAGAGTATATCTTGAATTTTCTGTGAATAGCCTCTGAAGACTACTTTATTCTGGATGAATTTTACGGAATTTGCATAACTGATAAACCGTAAAAGATGGACTGAAACTTAACACACAAAAAATGTAGAGCACGTTAAAACACAATTTATGTTATATATATTTTTTTCGTGTCTTTGATCGTTTTTGAGATATTCCTTGTTACTTCTGGCTCTGCATAGAAACGGATCTCAGGCATATGACAACCGCCTTTTACCTAGTGTATTCCCTTATTATCCTTCTACTTACAAGGGAGCAAGTATTTAATGCAATTTCTTCAAATGTTAATCTCGATTATCATAAAGTAGGTAGAGGAATATACTTTTTAACAATAATTTGTTACAGGGATGTAGAGAAAGTCTTGTGAATGGAACACATCAGATTTTATTGTTATTGGACTGGAAATATAAATATTGCCCACGTCGGGGTTAGAGAAAGTAAAAACAGTAAATCGGGTTGTATAAAAACCACAGTTCTCCCCACGTTATTGTGCAAACTGCCGAGATTGTTCTGTCATTGTCTTTCCTTTCCTCTCTCTCTCTCTTCGTTTTCACCCTATCCGTCTTCGTCCCCTTTCTGCCATTATACAACGCACAACTTGTGATGTTTTGAAAATCGTTAGTACAACTGCTTTTTCTTGTGTGTTAACAGTAATTAAAGCTCAATAAAAAGATTTAATGCTACACAAACTTCTGGCTATTCTTTGTGATCACTCCGCGTCGGTAACTACAAAAAGGAATTATTTCTAAAGGCAAAACCGCCAGTATTAATACACAGCTGAAAGCGGCTTTACAAATTGGAAAAGGGGGAAAAGAAAAACGACTGCTGCCCATGCTGACTACAAAATTATCCTAAGCCTACAGAATTACAATACGCTAGTCTTATATACACGTTTAGAGGTAGAAATTTCAAAACTAGAAGGGAAGTAAGAGATAACACAAGGCTAAAGTGATAGTCTCGACCTTTAAAAGCCGGTCGCTATGTAAAATAATTGAGATTCCAGTCTTTTTGCTTGCCAGAAATAAACAAACGAGAAACGATAAGATGTCTTCCCGTTTGAGAAAAGTTTAAGAAGCTAAAATTGAAACCAATAATTCGAAACATCTCGAAAACGGATAACTGTATTAAAATAAATAAATAAACAATAATAATAATAAATTGTGTGTTTTAATGAAATCTACATTTTTCGTGTAAAGGGTAGTTTGGGGTGGGGAATTTTCACCAAAATATTCTTGTCGCTTCTTTGGAAGATACAAAACTTAATTACCAAGTTTGGTAATTAACGGTGTTTTCGTTTTTGAGACTTGCTGTCCTTAGACACACACCCACATGGACTTTTTTCTAAAACTTTTTTTTTGATTCAGGGGGTTTCAAAACATGTGTTTCCGGAGAAAGCTCGGCATAGAATGTTTGGGTGCATTACAATACCTTCTTTATACACTATGTGCATAGTACGTGTAGAGAAAGTAAAATGATTTATTTCTAAAGGTAAAACAGCCAATATTAATAGAGTTGAAAGCGGCTTTATAAATTGGAAAGGGGAAAAAAAAAAAAAAAAAACGACTGCTGCCCATGCTGACAACAAAATTATCCTAAGCTTTCAGATATACAATACAATAGTTTTATATACATGTGTAAAGGGAAGGGAAGTAGAGATAACACAAGGCTAAAGCGATAGTCTTGTCCTTTAAAAGCCGGTCGCTGTATGAAATAATTGAAATTCCAATCTCTTTCCTTGCCAGGAATAAACAAACGAGAATAGAGAAGAAAGATTAAGTGGCTAAAATTGAAACCAATAATTCGAAGCATGTCGAAAACAAAACTCTGCAAAAAAATCTGATGTGTTTCATTTTCACATGACTTTCTCTACACCTCTACAATAAATTATTGTTAAAAGTATTATCCTTGTATTTACATAATGCTAATCGATTAAAAATTGGCAAAAGAGTCTTATTGCTTGTTTCCTTGTAAGTAGAAGGGAAATAATGAAGTACCACTGGTTAAAATTATAGTTAAAAGCTGGTTGCTATGTGACTGAAGTTCCTTTGTTTGTATGTGTGGACAGGAGTGAACAAATTCCCGTATGAGAAAAGTTAAGCATTTCAAAACTGAAATCAATAACAGGGAATATCTTAAAAACGGCCAACTCCACGAAAAAATGTATATACCATAAATTGTGTGTTTTATCATGATCTAAATTTTATATACAGTAAAATTTTGTCTATCTCTTACGGTTTACCAGTTATGCAAAATTCCGCAAAGTTCATTCAGAATAAAGTAGTCTTCAGAGGCCATTCCCAGAAAATTCAAGACATGCGTTTTATTTGTCATTTAATATCTTTTATATACGATATTTTAATCAAAACCGTTAGAGCCATTTTTGTGAAAATAAAAATTTTCGAAAATTTTTCCATCAAAGGGTTAGTTGGGGTTGGGGGGATATTTTTGAAAAGTTTCGTGTCGCATACTTGGAAGAAATCAAACTTAAATACCAGGTTTGATATTTAACAAATTTTTGAACTATGCTGTCCACAGACACACACCACACGCACACATACACATACGCCTTTGTCTAAAAATGCAATTTTTGGATTCAGGGGTACCCAAAACATATATTTCATGTGAAATCTCGGTATCGATTTTTTGGGTGGATTACACTACCTTCTCTATACACTATGTACATAGTACGTATAGAGAAAATAAAAATGTATATGACTTAAATTGTGTGTTTTAATGTAATCTACATTTTTTGTATAGTAGGTTTTTGCCTATCTCTTGTAGTTTACCAGTTATAAAAAAGTTATTCAGAATGATGAGGGCGTTGGAAGCTATTCCCAAAAAAATTAGGGTGTACATTTATTTGTCATGTAAGTGTCTTTAATGTAGATATTTTAATCAAAATCGTTAGAACCATTCCTGAAAAATAAAAAAAATTGACGTTTTTTCCATGGGGTGGAGGATTTTTTTTTTTTTTTTTTTTTTTGCAAATCTTCGTGTCGCATCCTTTGTAGATGATGGGCACAAATATCAAGTTTGGTATTTAACCGACTTTTCGTTTTGGAGTTATTGTGTTCACACACACACACACACGCACAAATATTAAGTTGCGCATTTAACCGACTTTTCAGTTTGAGTTATGCTAAACAGAAACCTATGTTTAAAAATGATATTTTGGACTAAGGGTTCCTCAAAGCATGTAGTTCCGGTGAAATGTCACGTCTTTTACTTTCTATAGCAGGTATGTACAATGTACACAATAAATAGAGCAGGTGTTAAATTCCACCCAAAAATTCGATAGCGAGATTTCACTTGAAATACATATTTTGATATCTCCTGAATCCAAAAAAAAGTATTTTAAAAAAAATGTCTGCGTGTGTGTGTCTGTGGACAGCATAGCTCAAAAACAAAAAGTCGATTAAATACCAAACTTGGTACCTATCTAAGTTGAATATCTTCCAAGGATGCGACACGAAGATTTTGAATAGAATCCCTCACCCCTTTATATGGAACGTTTTTCGAAAACTTTGATTTTCTTAAACGATTGTAATCAAAATATCATATAAAATAAGAACTATAGCTTTCCTGGCGACGTGTTAATTCAAAATTTTCTCGGGCTAGAAGCCCGAGAAAATTTTGAATTAAAATATCATATGTTTAAGATATTTTCATGACAAACAAAATGCATATCTTGAATATTCTGGGAATAGCCTCTGGAGTGCTGTTCAATGTGGGAGAGATAGACAAAAACTTACTATGCAAACAAAGTTGATCTCGTTAAAACACATATTTTATGTCATATACGTTTTTTATGTAGACCTGACTGTTTCTGAGATAGTCTTTGTTGCTGTTTTAAGATATTTAACATGTTTTTTTGTTTTTTTTTTGTTTTGCTTTGTCTACACGCACTATCTACATAGTGCATAGAGACGGTATTGTAATGCGCCCAAAAATTCGATACCCAGATTTCACCGGAAACACATGTTTTGGGCCCCCCTGAATCCAAAAGAGAACATTTTGGAAAAAGGTCCTGTGTGTGTGTCTGTGGACACAGCATAGCTCAAAAACGAAAAGACAATTAAATACCGAACTGAAGCTTTTCAAGTAAATCCCCCACCACCAACTACCCTTTACATGGAAATAATTTCGAAAATTTTGATTTTCTCAAAAATGGCTCTAAAGATTTTGATTAAAATATCGTATATTAAAAATATTTACCTGTCAAATAATGTTTATAACTTGAATTTTCTTGTTTTTGGTTTCAGCTGTGAAAAACTATACTTTTCTCATAAAGGAATTTGTCAACTCCTGTCCATACAAACAAAGGAACATCAGTCACATAGCAACCAGCTTTTGGCTTTCACTTTAACCTATGGTACTCCCTTATTTCGCTTCTACTTACAAGGAAGGAAGTAATAAGACTGATTGTGCTATTTTTTCTCGATTACCACGAAGTAAATAGAAGCATAACATTTTTAACTTCTACTTATAAAGTAAATAAGTAATAAGACCGTTTCTGTTATGTTTTAGCGTTAAATAGAAGAATAAGCTTATTAACAATAATTTGTTACAACGATGTAGAGAAAGTCATGTGAATGCAGCACATGATATTTTTTCATACCCGATTCTGTCAACTCCTGTCCATGCAAAGGAACGAATTTTAAGCATATAGGAACAGCTTTTACAGCATTTAACTATCGTTTTAGCCTTAATGCATTCCCTTATTTACATTCTACTTACAAGGAAGCAAGTAATAAGACCATTTGTGCCAATTTTATTCCCGATTAGCGTGAATTAAATAGAAGAATAAACGTCTTAACAATAATTTGTTGTAGCGATGGAGAGAAATGAACTATGTACACAGTGTATAGAGAAGATATTGTATTGTACCCAAAAATTCGATACCGAGATTTCACCGGAAATACATGTTTTGAGTCTGTCTGTTTGTCTGTCTGACTGTTTGTCTGTGTGTATGTGTGTGTCTGTGGGCAGCATAGCGCAAAAACGAAAGGACCGTTAAAGCCCAAACTTGGTATTTATGTTTGGTATCTTCCAAGGATGCGACACGAAGATGTTCAAGAAAATCCCCCCTTTACATGGAACTTTTTTCGAAAATTTTGATTTTCTTAAAAATTGGTCTAACGATTTTGATTAAAATATCATATATTAAAGATATTTACCTGACAAATAAAATGTATATCTTGAATTTTCTGGGAATAGCCTCTGAAGACTACTTTATTCAGGATGAATTTTACGGAATTGTGCATAACTGCTAAACCGTAAGAGATGGACAAAAACTTACTTTACAGAAAATGTAGCTTGCAATAAAACACACGACTTATGTCATGTACATTTTTTTTTTTCGTGGAGTTGAACATTTTTAAGATATTCTTGGTTTTTCGTTTCTGCTTTGAAAAACATACTTTTTTCATACATGAATTTGTTAACTCCTGTCCATGCAAACAAAGGAACTTCAGTTACATAGCAACCAGCTTTTGGCTATCATTTTAACCTATGGTACTCCCTCATTTCGTTTCTACTTTTAAGGAAGCAAATAATAAGACTATTTCTGTTATTAAGTTGAAGTAAATAGAAGCATAAGCTTTTTAACTAAAATTTGTTACAGAGATGTAGAGAAAGACATGTGAATGGAACACATCACATTTTTTTTTATTAAAGCATGGGCATATGCCCACTGATATTGGTCTCTGATTTAAGTATTCAAACATCATCTGGGATGAATAGATGCACCAGCACGCCTATTTCATCTTCATGGGAATAAAATGGTGGAGGAGATCGTTTGCTTTATGATTCCTCTATTCTATGTATAATGACGCTATTTGTTTTTGGAGATAAAAATATCAGAGACATCTGGAGTGGCAGCGTAAGATCGCCAAGCGAATAATTCATGCCAAGGAGGGGTGAAGTGAGTGCAATTTGAATATTGTGCCTTTTTTATCATTGCTATGGTGGCAGGAACGGGATGGAATGGAGCGTATCTTGCTTGCCCTGTTCCCTGCAGCAACACAGAGCATACCACTCCCTCTCTCCCTCTGAAGAGAAGGGGAGGACGGGTGTTGGCATCCATACTCTCTCCTCTGGGTTTTATTCCAAACTCCAGGGCTTTCTCATGTCAACCACCATCTTTTTCTTTTTCCTAAATGTATTCTAATGAACTGCGTTGAAGTAAACACACAATGAAAATTCATAATCATGATTTCATGTTTTGAACCGACTAATTCCAGGGCTGTACCCAAAAGAAAACACTGCAGGTGTCTGTTTCGGATAAAAAAAAAGAAGGTAGTCAAATCTTTTAAAACAATTGAAATTCTGTTCTCTTTGTTTGCTAGGAGTAAACATAAGACAAACGAAAAGTAAGATGTCTTACCGTTTCAGAAAAGTTTAAGTGGCTTAAAACTTAATCCAATAACTCGGAATATCTCGAAAACGGTTATGTGTATGGCATAAGTTGTGTGCTTTAAAGAAATCTTCATTTTTTATTGAGTTAGTTTTTGTCTATCTCTTACGGTGTACAGTTGCGCAAAATACCTCCAAAATGAGGTCTCCTGAGGTTTTTCATTAAATTAAAGATATACATTCATTTCTCAGGCAAATTTCTTAAACATCTGGAGCTTTAATCAAAAGCTACAGTAATTTTTCATAAAATCAAACATTTCGAAAATAAAGTTACATTCAAGTGTAATTCGGGGTGTATTTGTATTTCATCCTTGGAAGATGCTGATCTTAAATATCAAGTTTGGTATTTAACGCAGTTTTCCTTTTTGTGTTATTCTGTCCACACACACATACACCTACATACACACACAGACAAACGGATTGTTTTCTAAAATACGTTTTACTTTCTCTACACGTCCTATGTACATAGTGTATAGACAAGGTATTGTATTGCACCCAAAAATTCGATACCGAGATTTCACAGAAAATACGTGTTTTGGGTCCCCCTGAATCCAAAAAAAGCATTTTTGGAAAACGGTCCGTGTGTGTGTGTGTGCGCGTGTGTGTGTGTCTGGGGACAGTATAGCTCAAAAACGAAAATACCATTAAATACCAAACTTGGTATTTAAGTTTGGTATCTTCCAAGGATGCGACACGAAGATTTTCAAGAAAATTCCCCCACTCCCAATTACCCTTTACATGGAACTTTTTTCGAAAACTTTGATTTTCTAAAAAATGGCTGTAACGATTTTGATTAAAATATCGTATATTAAAGATATTTACCTGACAAATAAATGTATATCTTGAATTTTCTGGGAATTGCCTCTGAAGACTACTTTATTCTGGAGGAATTTTGCATAACTGCTAAACCGTAAGAATTGGACAAAAACTTGCCATAAAAAATGTAGAGCACATTAAAACACACAATTTATGTTATATAGCTTTTTTTTTTTTCTTCGAGAAGTTGATTGTTTTTGAAATATTCCTTGTTTTTGGTTTCAGCTTTGAAAAACTTGTACTTTTCTCATACAGGAATTTGTCAACTCGTGTCCATACAAACAAAGGAACTTCAGTCACCTAGTAACCAGCGTTTGACTTCAGTTTAACCTATGATACTCCCACATTTCGTTTCTACTTACAAGGAAGCAAGTAATAAGACTATTTCTGCTAAGTTTTTCTCGATTAGCTTGAAATAAATAAAAGAATAAGCTTATTAACAATAATTTGTTACACAGCTTTTTTGAATGACTCTCCGCAAACGTTGTAAAGTTTCACAATAAACAGCTACATTGATAGTGGTACTGGGAT
This sequence comes from Hymenopus coronatus, assembly GCA_030762935.1. NCBI lineage: Eukaryota > Metazoa > Arthropoda > Insecta > Mantodea > Hymenopodidae > Hymenopus > Hymenopus coronatus. The sequence goes on along the minus strand of CM060889.1, from coordinate 52,438,394 downwards.
ACATCATTGGTGGAAACATTTTTTGAAGCGGGTATTGCAAATCTTGTAGACTGATACGAAAAAGTCTGAATCTTTTCGGTGATTATGTTGAAAAGTAACCATAGTGTACAAAACTTTTAGTAATAAAATACTTGTTTTCTATGAACTTGCCTTTTATTTATAGCCTATCGGAGGTTGAAAAAAATTACCCTTGTACCTTCAAGTAATAAAACTGCTTCTACAAACGTTTATCTCCATTAACATAATAAAAATATTAGAATTAGCTTTTGCATGAATAGGGTAGAGAAAGTCATGTGAATGTAACTGATTCTACCAGAATCTATAGCAAAGAGTCGACCATGGAGGGGTATACCTCGCAACCTATGCAGGAGGATGGGAAGAGGCGAATTAGCCATAGAAGACCACAGGCCACTCACTGTCCGCACTGCCATACACCCCGAAACTAGAAGCACTTCTTAGAAACTCCAATGTGTTCCACCAGATACCTTTCTCTTCCTGTTCTGCAAACAAATTATTCTTACAAGAGTTTATTCTTTTATCTACCTCATGTTAATTAAGATAAAAAATTACCAGAAGCCCTGTTTCTTCATTCTGATTGAATATTGATAACTGGTAAAAAGTAAGACATTGACAAAAATCTTACTGCACAAAAAAAAAAAAAAAAACAGTTTTAGTTAAAACACATAATTCATGTGAAATTAACCGCTTCTGAGATATTTCTTGTTATTAACTTCACCTTTAAAACACTTACGCTTTCCTCTAACGAGACGTATTAATTTGTTTTAATTTTGTGTAGCACGTATGTACAAGCTACATAAGTTAAAGAAGGTATTATATTCCAACGAAAAATTGTGTGTTTGAGGAAAATAAAATAATTTAAACCAAACGTAAAAGAACCTACAGACAACGAGTTGTTCAAGTGCAAAGCCCCCGATATGACCTTAGATATTAAGGGGGGGGGCTATATAAACGAAACAATAATTAAAAAAAATCTGATGTGTTATACTCACATGATTTTCTCTAGCTCTTCTACAAACTTCTTACATACAATTATTCTTCTTTCTTCACCTTGCTAATCGAGGTACTCATTAGTACAATGTTCTTATTACTTAGTTCCTTATAATGTAGGAAGAAAATAAGGGAATGCACTAGGCTAAACCCATGGTCAAATGTTTTAAAGGCTGTCGTTATGCGATTGTCATTACAAATCGCTTCTTTTCTTGGCCAGGAGTAGAAGAAAAGAAAAACGGACACTCCCGTCTGAGAAAAGTATAAGTACTTCACAACTGAAACTAATAACAATGAATACCAGGAAAATGGTAAGCTCCACGAAAAAAATGTACATGGTATAACTCGTGTATTTTAACAAGACCTACATTTTTTGTATAGTAAGTTTTTGTCTATCTCTTACGGTTTACTAGTTATGCCAAATTAAGCAAAATTCATGCAGAATAAACAGGTCTTTAGAACCTATTCCCAGAAAATTCAAGATATACATTTTATTTTTCAGGTAAACATTTTTAATATACCCTATTTTAATCAAAATCGTTAGAGCCATTTTTAAGAAAATCAAAATTTTCAAAAAAAGTTCCTTGTAAAGGGTAGTTTGGGGTGAGGGGATTTTTCTCAAAATCTTCGTGTCGCATCCCTGGAAGATACTAAACTTAAATACTAAGTTTGGTAGTTTAGCTACTTTTCGTTTTTGAGTTATCGTGTTCACGGACACACTTACACACACGGACCTTTTTGTGAAAATGCTTTTTTTTTAATATAAGGGGCCCTAAAACATATATTTCCGGTGAAATCTCGGTATCGATCTTTTGGGTGGAGTGCACATAGTGCGTGTAGAGAAAGTAAAAAAAAATACTATTTTGTTGCAGAAAGTCATCAGATTTTTTTTTAGTAATACCGAATATTTCGTTACTTTCTGGATGACCCTCGTAATTATCATGAAATTCGTTAACCTCTATCAGCACTGCTTCTGATACTGTTGACAATTGTGTAGCTAATTCCAGCTTGAAGCAGCACACTGCAACACACTGTTTTACTGGTGGTAATATTTTTGCAAATTGTGAAGGATGCGGCAGTGTCAGGGCTACCAGTATCCATGGAAACACCCTCCTCCGTGTTCTGCAGTGACCGCCTGGCTTCCCCCCAGAGCGCCCATCCTGAGGTAACACGCGAATATCCCTTTTCACGACTGAGCCAACACATAACGGAACTCGCTTTACTTTTCAAAATTAGCTTTTTGTTTCAGCCAGCCATTCCTACCGCCAACTGATTAACACTCGGTGATCTTTCTGTTTTTGCTTTCTCTAGCACGTATGTCCAATGTACATAGTAAGTAGAGAAGATATTGTATTCCAACCAAAATTTCGATGTCGGGATTTCGACGGAGATATATGTTGTCCAGTGAATGCAAAAAAAAATCTGATATGTTACACTCACATGACTTTCTCTAGTTGCTCTACAAAACTCCTACAAAAGATTATTCTTCTTTGTACACAATGCTAATCAAGATAAATATTAGCAAAATGATATTACTTAGTTCCTTATAAGTAGAAGGGAATAAGGGAATGCACTATACCAACGTGTCAAATGTTTTAAAAGCTATCGTTATGCGATTGTCATTGCAAATCACTTATTTGCTTGGCCAGGTGTAGAACAAAAGAAAAACAGACACTTCCTGTGTGAGAAAAGTTTAACTACTTCACAATTGAAACGAATAACTAGGATTAACTCAAAAACGGTTACCTCCACAAGAAAAACGTAAATGGCGAAAATTGTTTTGTCATGAGGTACATTTTTTGTGCAGTACGTTTTTTTTTTCTATCTCTTACAGTTTAGCAGTTAAGCAAAATTCAGCAAAATTCATCCAGAATAAACAGGTCTTCAGAGGCTATTCCCAAAAAATTCTAGATATACATTTTATTTCGGACATAAATAGCTTTAATATACGGAATGTTAATCAACATCGTTAGAACCATTTTTAAGAAAATCAAAATTTTCGAAATTTTTTTCTACGTAAATGGTAGTTTGTGGTGTGGGGATTTTTTTGAAAATTATCGTGTCACATCCTTGGTAGATACTAAACCTAAATACCAAGTTTGGTATTTAACGATCTTTTTGTTTTGGGGCTATGCTGCCCACAGGCACACACACACACACCCACACGGACCTTTTTTTTAAAAATACTTTTTTCGGACTCAGGGGACCCAAAAAAACATATATTTCCGGTAAAATCACGGTGTCGAATTTTTGAGTGCATTACAATACCGTCTCTATCCCTATGTACATTGTACATATGTGGCTAGAGAAAGTAAAAAAAGAAGAAGAAAAAATGTCCGAGTGTGTCTGTAGGTCTATATGTTTGTGTGTGTGTATGTGTGTGTTCAAGGACAGAGGAGCTCATAACCAAAATACCATATAATACCAAATTTAGTATTCAAGATGGGTATCTTCCAAGGATGCGACACGAAGCTTTTCATGGAACATTTTTCGAAAATTTTGATTTTATCAAAAATGTCTAACAATTTTGATTAAAATATTGTATATTAAAGCTATTTACCTGACAAATAAAATGTATATCTTGAATTTTCTGGGAATAGCCTCTGAAAACTACTGTATTCTGGATGATTTTTACGGAATTTTGCATAACCGGAAGAGATAGACAAAAACTTAGCAACTAAAAATGTAGATCATGATAAAACATACAATTTATATCATATACATTTTTATCCTGGAATTGATCGTTTTTTAGATATTCTTTTTTATTGGTTTCAGCTTTGAAAAACTTATACTTTTCTCATACAGGAAATTGTCAACTGCTGTTGATACAAACAAAGGATCTTCAGTCACATAGCAACCAGCTCTTGACTATCACTTTAACCTATGGTACTCCCTTATTTCGCTTCTGCTTACAAGGAAGCAAGTATTTCTGCTAATTATTTCTCGATTAGGATGAAGTAAGTAGAAGCATAAGCTCTTTAACAATAATTTGTTACAGAGATGTAGAAAAACTCATGTGAATGGAACACTTCAGATTTTTTTGATGTTAGTAGTGGTATTTCAGTCAGCCATTGCTATCAGTAACTGATTGACTCCATATCGGTGACCTCTTTCTGCTTTTATAGCTGTGATTATAGCAAGTGTATATTCTGCTTTAGTATTCCTCTTCTCTGGGTTTATCTCTCCACTTTACAGGAATATTCAGCGTCAGACATTCAAAATCCAGGTCATGTCTCGCAAGGACACATGACAATCGATACTTGAAATGCAGGGTCCACTGTTCTCTTCCCGGTCAGAGCTTCTTGGCTTTTAGGGTATGGACTGGTGGGAGCGCTGTCAATATAATTATACAATGTACAATATAATTTAAAAAATCTGATGTGTTCCATTCACATGACTTACTCTACATCTGTGTAACAAATTATTGTTAATAAGCTTATGTTTTGTTTATTTCATCCTAATCGTGAAAAATTAGCAGAAATAGTCTTATTTCTTCCTTTATTGTAAGTAGAAGAGAAATAACGGAGTACCATAGGTTAAAATGAAAGCCAAAAGCTGGTTGCTATGTGACTGATGTTCCTTTGTTTGTATGGACAGGAGTTGACAAATTCATGTATGAGAAAAGTATAAGTTTTTCAAAGCTGAAACCAAGAAAAAGGAATATCTCACTAACGATCAACTCCACGAAAAGAATGTATATAACATAAATTGTGTGTTGTAACGTGCTCTGCATTATTTGTGTGTTAAGTTTTTGTCCATCTCTTACGGTTTAGCAGTTATGCAAAATTCATCCAGAATAAAGTAGTCTTCAGAGGCTATTCCCAGAAAATTTCAAATATATAGTTTATTTGTCAGGTAAATATCTTTAATGTATGATATTTTAATCCAAATCGTTAGAGCCATTTTTTAGAAAATCAAAATTTTCGAAAAAAGTTCCATGTAAAGGGTAGTTTAGTGTGGGGGAATTTTTCTCAAAATCTTCGTGTCGCATCCTTGGAAGATATTGTACTTAAATACCAAGTTTGGTATTTTAGCTACTTTTCGTTTTTGAGTTATCGTGTTCACAGTCACACGGTTACACGGAGACCCACACACACACACACACACGGACCTTTTTCTGAAAATACTTTTTTTGCATACAGGGGACCCTAAAACATATTTCCGGTGAAATCTCGGTATCGAATTTTTTGATGGAGTGCAATATCTTCTCTATACAGTATGTACATAGTACGTATAGAGAAAGTAAAAATCTAATGTGTTCCATTCACATGACTTACTCTACATCTCTGCAACAAATTATTGTTAAATAGCTAATGCTCCTATTTCTTCATATACTAATCGAGAAAATAATATCAGAACTACTTGCTTCCTTGTAAGTAGAAGCGAAACAAGGGAGTACCATAGGTTAAAGTGATAGTCAAAAGCTGGTTGCTATGTGACTGATGTTCCTTTGTTTGTATGAACAGGAGTTGACAAAAATTGTGTGTTTTAACGTGCACTACATTTTTTCTGTGGTAAGTTTTTGTCCATCTCTTTCGGTTTGCAGTTATGCAAAATACCGTAAAATTCATGCAGAATAAAGTAGTCTTGAGAGGCTATTCCCAGAAAATTCAAGATATACATTTTATTTGTCAGGTAAATATCTTTAATATATGATATTTTAATCAAAATTGTTAGAGCCATTTTTTAAAAATAAAAATTTTCAAAAAAAGTTCCATGTAAAGTGTAGTTTGGGGTGGGGGGATTTTTCTCAAAATCTTCGTGTCGCATCCCTGGAAGATACTAAACTTAAATACCAAGTTTGGTATTTTAGCTACTTTTCGTTTTTGAGTTATCGTGTTCACAGACACACACACGGACCTTTTTCTCAAAATGCTTTTTTTTGGATACAGGGGATCCTAAAACATGTATTTCCGGTGAAATCTCGCTATCGAATTTTTGGGTGGAATACAATACTTCTCTACCCCTATGTACAATGTACAGATGGGGCTAGAGAAAGTAAAAAGCAGTTAGCACTTGTTTTTCAATGAGAGAAGCTTTATTGAGGCTGTAACCATGGGAGCCGAGGTATAACCGCTGTGGTGAAACAAATGAAGGAGATTGCACCTCGACTCTTTGGAGACCCAAAGACTTTCTCATGCCTTGGACTACCAAGGGAGAGAGAATAAACACAAAACTAGTTCTTTCTATGCACACAAAAGAACCGCAGGAATTACTAATACTGGAGTAGAGATCGGTACAAAGAAAGTGAGCTGGGGCACACAAAACAATGAGACTCCAGGTGGGCCTCAACCCTGAGTTGGGCTTACAACTGACGAGAAGAAAATAAAATAATAAACTAAATCTCCGACTTGAAGAAAACCATCATGCCATATATTTCTTTATTATTTTTAAATTCTTTGTACATTATAGACAAGGTATTGCATTGCACCCAAAAATTCGATACCGAGATTTTACCAGAAATACATGATTTGAGTTAGTGTGTGTCTGTGGATTTTAAAGAAAATCCCCCCACTACAAACTACCTTTTACATGGAACTTTTTTCGAAATTTTTGATTTTATATAAAATGGCTCTAACGGTTTTGATTAAGATATTGTATACTAAAGATTTTACCTGACAAATAAAATGTATATCTTGAATTTTCTGGGAATAGCCTCTGAAGATTACTTTATTCTGGATGAATTTTACGGAATTTTGCATAACTGCTAAACCGTAAGGGAAACTTAACACACAAAAAATGTAGATCACGTTAAAACACACAATTTATGTTATGTAAATTTCTTTCGTTGAGTTGATCGCTTTTTAGATATTTCTTTTTCTGGTTTCAGCTATGAAAAACAATTTTCTCGTACAGGAATTTGTCAACTCCTGTCCATACAAACAAAGAAGCTTCAGTCACATAGCAACCAGCTTTTGACTTTCACTTTAACTTATAGTACTCCCTTATTTCGCTTCTACTTACAAGGAAGCAATAAGATTATTTCTGCTAATTTTTTCTCGAGTAGCAGGAAGTGAGTAGAAGCATAGGATTTTTAACAATAATTTATTGCAGAGATGTAGAAAAGTCATGTGAATGGTACACATCTGATTTTTAGAAAAGGATCCGTGTGTGTCTGTGGACAGCATAGCTCAAAAGTGAGATGACCGTAAATACCAAACTTGGTATTGAAACTTGGAATTTTTGGGTGCATTACAATACTTTCTCTATTGCCATGTACATTGTACATATGTGGCTAGAGAAAGTAAAAAGAAACTTCAAATTTGCCTATCACTATGATAGTTCTTTATTTTTCTTCTACTTACAAGGAAGCAAGTAATAAGACATTTCTGTTAATTTTTTGTAGATTAGTATTAAGTAAATAGAAGAATAAGCTTTTTAACATTAATTTATTGCAGAGATTTAATAAGAATGGAACACATAAGATATTTAGAAAGAGGTACGTGTGAATGGCCGTGTTTTGCTGTGTCCGTATATTAATGTTCTTTTATAGTTTTTACTTTCTCTACACGTACTATGTACATAGTGTATAGAGAAGGTATTGCACTCCACCCAAAAATTCGATACCGAGATTTCACCGGAAGTTTTTGTTTTAGGGTCCCTAATATCCAAAAAAAGCAATTTCACAAAAAGGTCCGTGTGTCTGTGAACACGATAACTCAAAAACGAAAAGTCGGTAAAATACCAAACTTGGTATTTAAGTTTAGAATCTTCCAGGGATGCGACACGAAGATTTTGAGAAAAATCCCCCCACCCCAAACTACCCTTTACTAGGAATTTTTTTCGAAAATTTTGATTTTCTCAAAAATGGCTCTAACGATTTTGATTAAAATGTCGTATATTAAAGATATTTACCTGACAAATAAAATGTATATCTTGAATTTTCTGGGATTAGCTTCTAAAGACCTGTTTATTCTGGATGAATTTTGCTTAGTTTGACATAACTAGTAAACCGTAAGAGATAGACAAAAACTTACTGCACAGAAAATGTAGGCCTTGTTTAAATACACAACTTACGTCATATACATTTTTTTCGTGGAGCTTACCTTTTTCGAGGTATTCATTGTTATTAGTTTAGTTGTGAAGTACTTATACTTTTCTCAGACAGGAGTGTCCGGTTTTCTTTTCTTCTACTCCTGGCCAAGAAAAGAAGCGCTTTGTAACGACAATCGCATAAATCGCTTTTAAAACATTTGACTGTCGATTTAGCCTAGTGTATTCCCTTATTTTCTTCCTACTTATAACGAACTGAGTAATAAGAACATGGTGTTGAATATATCGATTAGCAAGGTGCAGAAAGAATAATAATCTTATGTAAGAAGATTGTGGAACGGCTAGAGAAAGTCATGTGAGTGCAACACATCAGATTTTTCAGTCTCGACTCCCCTATGATAAGAGAATGGGCACAAGCTCTATCCTGGTTGCCGTGGATACAGTGCACGTCTGCAGCGCAGAAAAACTATTGGTTTTGATGTTGTCCTAGATAGGATATCTGTCAGGAAATCGGAAAATGCGCTATGCAGAGTTAAAATACTATGTGTTCCATTTCTGTAACAATATATTGTTAATAAGCTTATTCTTCTATCTATTTCATGCTAATCGAGATAAACATTGGTAGAAACAGTCTATTACTTATATACGAGGGCCGTTTTTACTTTCTCTATACGTATTGTGTACATAGTGTATAGAGAAGGTATTATATTCCACCCAAACATTGGGTACCAATTTTTCACCAGAAATACATGTTTTGGCCCCCCCTGTATCCAAAAAGAGCATTTTTGGAAAAAGGTCCGTGTGTGTTTGCGTCTTTGGACAGCATAGCTCAAAAACGAAAAGTCTGTTAAATACCAAACTTGGTATTTATGTTTGGTGTCTTCCAAGGATGCAACACGAAGATTTTCAAGAAAATCCCCCTACCGCCGAGTACCCTTTACATGGAACTTTTATTTCGAAACTTTTGATTTTCTCAAAAATGGCTCTAACGATTTTGATTAAAATCTCTTATATTTAGGATATTTGTATGCCAAATAAAATTTATTTCTTGAATTTTGCTGAAAACACCTTTTTTCTGAATGGGTTTGGTGTCATTTTGCATAACAGGTAGTCCGTAAGACAAGCAAAAACTTACTTAATAAAAAAATATAGAGCTAGTTAAAACTCGGTTAATTTATGTTATACCAATACACTTTTTTCGTGGAGTTGACCGTGTGTTTAAGATATTCCTGGTTACCTTCTCTAGCCCCATATGTACAATGTACATAGAGATAGAGAAGGTATTGTAATGAACCCAAAAATTCGTTACCGAGATTTCACCGCAAATATGTGCTTTGGGGCCCCTGAGTCCGAAAAAAACATTTTTAAAAAAGGTCCGTGTGTGTGTGTCTGTCTGTCCTTCTGTGTGTGTCTGTGGACAGCATAGCCCCAAAACGAAAAGACCGTTAAATACCAAACTTGGTATTTAGGTTTAGTATCTTCCAAGGATGCGACAGGAAGATTTTAAAAAAAAAAAATCCCCCTACCACAAACTACCCTTTACATGGAAAACATTTCGAAAATGTTGATTTTCTTAAAAATGGTTCTAACGATTTTGATTAAAATCCCGTATATTAAAGCTATTTATGTCCGAAATAAAATGTATATCTCCAATTTTTGGGGAATAGCCTCTGAAGTGCTCTTTATCCAGGATGAAGTTTGCTTAACTACTAAATCGTAAGAGATAGAAAATAACTCACTACACAGAAAATTTACATCACGTCTAAACAAACAATTTATGTCCTTTACGTTTTTGCTGTGGAGGTAACCGTTTCCGAGATATTCCTTGTTACGTTCAATTGTTCAATTGTTCAATTGTGAAGTACTTAAAACTTTTCTCAAACAGGAAGTGTCCGTTTTTCTTTTATTCTACTCCTGGACAAGCAAAGAAGTGATTTGTAATAACAATCGCACAACGATAGCTTTTAAAACATTTGGCAATCACTTTAGCATAGCGCATGCCCTTATTCTCTCCCACTTTATAAGGAACTAAGTAATAAGAACATTCTGCTAAAGTGTATCTCGATTAGCATTGTGTAGAAAGAAGAATACTCTTTTGTAGGAGGTTTGTAGAGCAGCTAGAGAAAGTTTTGTGAGTGTATCACATCAGATTTTTATTTGTTTCAGTTTTAAAATACTTATACTTTTTTCATCTTTCAACTGCTGGATTCGTAGCAACCATCTTTCAAAAGTTTTGACTATCGTTTTAGGCTATAGTACATACTTCCTTATTTCCCTTGTATTTACTGCTAATTTTCGTTCCATTATCATGAAGTAAATAAAAGAATAAGTTTTTAACAGTAATTTGTTGCAGTAATGCAGAAAGTGAATGGTACATATCAGATTTTTTTTTTTTATTTTCTGAGATGTATTTGTGTATGTTTATAATCTGCAGAAGATAGGCGGAGATAGGTAACATTCCTGAGAGACAGGGTGGCTAGGGACACTGTGAAGGTTGGGTGCTCTAAAGTGTGCGCAAACGCTCCAACGGGCTACCGCACCCCTTGGCGCATCCCCAAAATTTCTCCCTGGAATACAACTTGCCAAAGAAACGTTCATAAAAAAGTCATCACCCATGTGAAATGGAGAGATTTACTTATTTCTCTGCAATAAATTTGCTGAAGAAATTCCCAACAAAAGTTTCGTCTAACCTCCAGTAGAATTATAAACCCTCTTTTAAAATTACCTTTATCAAAAAACATTATTAAAGGCGATGCTCTGTTTCAAATAAAGAAAAATATTTCAATAACTTTACCTAACCCTTCAATTTTCCTTATATTTTACAATCACTTGCTTATTATAGAGCTAAGTATATTCCAATCATAAATACCATAAACATTTTCAACAAAATGACGTGTTCTATACACCAGACCTTTTCTAGCTGTTTCACGATAAAACTTTCCTTACAAAAGATTATTCTTTTATCTACGTAATGTCAATTGAAATAAACATTAGCGGAATTTGTCTTATTACTTACTTGCTTGTAAGTAGAAGGTAATAAATCCGTTGTGTTCCAGTCACATGACTTTCTCTACATTTCTGCAAGAAATTATTGTTGAAAAGCTTATGCTTCTATTTACTTCATGCTAATCGAGAAAAAAAATAGCAGAAATAGTCGTATTACTCGATTCCTTATAAGTAGAAGCGAAATAAGTGAGTACCATAGGTTAAAGTGATAGTCAAAAGCTGGTTGCTATGTGACTGAAGTTCCTTTGTTTGTGTGGACAGATTGTCAAATTCATATATGAGAAAATTAAGTTTTTTAAAGGGGAAACCAAAAACAAGAATTATCTCAAAAACGATCAGTTCCACGAGAAAATGTATTTAAAATAAATTGTGTGTTTTAACGTGCTGTACATTTTTGTGTGGTAAGTTTTTGTACATTTTTTACGGTAGAGCAGTTATGGAAAATTTTGTAAAATACATCCAGTATGAAGTAGTCTTCAGAGGGTATTCCCAGAAATTTCAAGATATACGTTTTATTTGCTACGTAAAGATCTTTAATATACGAATTTTAATCAAAATCGTTAGAGACATTTTAGAGAAAAATACATTTTCGAAAATTTTCCCATGTAAAGCGTAGTTGGATGTGGGGGGATTTTCTTGAAAATCCTCGTGTCGTATGCTTAGAAGATGCTGATCTTAAATATCACGTTTGGTATTTAACGGACTTTTCGTTTTTGAGCTATATTGCTCACTAACACATACACATACAAACACACACACACACTGACAGACAGACACATACAGGGAAATTTTTCTAAAAATGTACCTTTCCTATGAAATCTCGGTATGGAATTTTTGGGTGCAAACAATGCTTTCTCAATACACTATGTACATAGTACGTGTAGAGTAAGTAAATAAAATTGTAATTAATATGACTTATATAACAATTATAATTAATATAAAATTATAAAATTCCATTGGGATAATTTGCTATTCACATTCTTCGGTGCATTATGGAAAAACCATTGACCATAATTTTATGGCGGTAATAAAGCTTACAAAAAGGGGGAGGGGGGCTGATTTTTACTTTTTCTTCGCGATTTCACTGGAAATATATGTTTTGAGACCCCCTGAATCCAAAAAAAGCATTTTAAAAAACATGTGGCTGTACGTGTGTCAGTGTGTGTGATTGGATAATTTTTATTTACTCAAAAATGATTTAAAAGATTTTTATTAAAATGATGTTTTCACGACAAACAAAATATAGTACATCTTGCATTTTCTGGTAATAGACTCTGAAGACCTCTTTATTCGGGACGACTCTTGTATAACCAGTAAACCGTGAGAGATGATATACTATAGATTTTCCCCCTATAATGGTTATAAACAAACATTAAAAAAATCTGATGTGTTCCATTCACATGACTTTCTCTACATCTCTGCAAGAAACTATTGTTTAAAAGCTAATGCTTCTGTATACTTCAAGCTAATCCAGAAAAAATGGCAGAAATAGACTTATTACTCGCATCCTTGTAAGTAGAAACGAAATAAGGGAGTACCATAGATTAAAGTGATAGTCCAAAGCTGGTTGCTATGTGACTGAAGTGCCTTTGTTTGTATGAACAGGAGTTGACAGATTCCTGTAAAGCTGAAACAAAATACAAGGAATATCTAAAAAGCGATCAACTCCACGAAAAGCGGTGTATTACATCAATCGTATGTTTTAACGTGCTCTACATTTTTTGTCCATCTCTTACGGTTATGCAAAATTCCGTAAAGTTGATCCAGAATAAAGTAGTCTTCAGAGGCTATTTCTAGAAAATTCAAGATATACATTTTATTTGCCAGGTAAATATCTTTAATATACGATAATTTAATCAAAATCGTTTGAGCCATTTTTAAGAAATTAAAAAATGTGAACAAAAGTTCCAAGTAAAGGGTAGTAGGGGGTGGGGGAATTTTCTTGAAAATCTTCGTGTCGCATCCTTGGAAGATACCAAACTTAAATACCAAATTTGGTATTCAACGGTCTTTTCGCTTTTGAGCTATGCTGTCCACAGACTCACTGACACACACGGACATTTTTTTAAAAATGTTTTTTTTGGATTCAGGGGTTCTCAAAACATATATTTCCGGTGAACTCTGGGTATCGAATTTTTGGGTAGAATACAGTACCTTGTCTATACACTATGTAAAAAAAAAGAGACTTTTGTGTTCTGTTTGGGTCAAGACCTTGCGTTAGAAGTCCAGTAGATCTGTTTCAGTTATTTGAGCTACCAAATGAATATAGTTGGGGAGGTTTTGTACTAAAACCATAAGACCCTATTTTTGGTCATGCTAATTACCCGTGGTCACCTTTAGCAGGGAATTTTTTCCCACAGTTTGCTGTAAGAAAAACCGGTTAGGCGTGCTATTCAGCAGGACAAAAGAAGGCACCTTTTCTTCTCGTTGCTCCCTTCACTTGTTTGTGTAGTAAGAGGAGAGGGTATGTCCATTTATATATATTATTATAGCATCAAAACCGTCTAGCACAAAAACATAATAGTCTCCGTGTGAAAAAGTAACGGCTCAATGATACTTTAACGTTCATTTTTAAACGTCTTCTTTTAATGCAAACTCTTAACGGCCCAAGTATTCCTACTTGAACATGACTTTCTCTAATTTTCTGAAAGAAATTATTATTAAAAAGCTCATTCTTCTGTGTACTTCCTGCTAATTGAGATAAATATTAGCAGAAATGCTTTCTTGTAAGAAGAAGGTAGTGCACTAAGCTAAAATGATAGTCAAATCTTTTAAAACTGAAACCAATATCAAGAAATATCTCAACAAATGGTCCACTGAATGAAAAATCTGATGTGTTCCATTCACATGACGTTCTCTATATCTCTGCAACAAATTATTGTTAATAAGCTTATCTTTTATTTATTTCATGTTAATCGAGAAAATTTAACAGAAATAGTCTTATTTCTTGCTTTATTGTAAGTAGAAGCGAAATAAGGGAGTACCATAAGTTAAAGTGAAAGCCAAAAGCTGGTTGCTATGTGACTGATGTTCCTTTGTTTGTATGGACAGGAGTTAACAAATTCCTGTATCAGAAAATTGTAAGTTTTTCAAAGCTGAAACCAAGAAAAAGGAATATCTCAAAAACGATCAACTCCACGAAAAAAATGTAAATAACATAAATTGTATGTTTTAACGTGCTCTACATTTTTTGTGTGTTAAGTTTTTATCCATCTCTTACTGTTTAGTAGTTATGCAAAATTCATCCAGAATAAAGTAGTCTTCAGAGGCTATTCCCAGAAAATTCAAAATATACATTTTATTTGTCAGGTAAATATATTTAATATATGATATTTTAATCAAAATCGTTAGAGCCATTTTTTAGAAAATTAAAATTTTCGAAAAAAGTTCCATGTAAAGGGTAGTTTGGGGTGGAGGGATGTTTCTCAAAATCTTCGTGTCGCTTCCCTGGAAGATACTAAACTTAAATTCCAAGTTTGGTATTTTAGCTACTTTTCGTTTTTGAGTTATCGTGTTCACGGACACACACACACATGGACACACACACACACACACACATGGACCTTTTTCTGAAAATACTTTTTTTGGATACAGGGGACCCTAAAACATATATTTTCGGTGAAATCTCGGTATGGAATTTTTTGGTGGAGTGCAATACCTTCTCTAAACACTATATATATAGCACATATAGAGAAAGTAAAAATGTATATAACATAAATTGTGTGTTCTATTTAGATCTAGATTTTTGTGTAGTAAGTTTTTGCCTACCTCTTACGGTTTACTAGCTATGCAAAATCCAGCAAAATTCGTCGAGAATAAAGAGATCTTTAGAGGTTATTCACAGAAAATTCAAGATATACATTTTATTTGTGGTGTATATATGTTATGATAATCAAAACCGTTATATTTATTTTTGAGAAGATTTAAATTATCGAATATTTTTCCATGTAAAGGGTAGTTTGAGTGGTGGGATTTTCCTCAAAAATTTCGTTTCGCATGCTTGAAAGATGCTAAAGTGTGGTAATTTATCGACTAATCGTTTTTGAGTTATCGTGTTCACACACACATTCATGTTTTTTTTTTTCTATCTAAAAATGCTTATTTTTTATACTAGTAACCCTAAAACGGTGAAATTTCGGTATCGAATTTTTGGGTGGAATGCAATATCTTCTGTATAGACTATGTACATATGACGCGTAGAGAAAGTAAAAAGCATGTGTGTGTATGTGTGTGTGTCATTGAGTGTGTGAACACGATAACTCAAAAACGAAAATTCGGTAAAATAGCAAATTTGGTATTAAGTTTATTATCTTCCAGGGATGTATTAAGATTAGTATTTTACGCCACCCCAAGCTACCCCTTATATGGAAACAATTTTGAAAATTATTATGATTTTCTCAAAAATGGCTCAAACGATTTTTTTAAAATGTCGTGTATTAAAGATATTTACATGACAAATAAAATGTATATCTTCAATTTTCTGGAATATCTTCTGAAGACCTCCTCATTGTGGATGAATTTTGATAAGTTTTGCATAACTGGAAGCCCCAAGAGATAGACCATAACGTACTACATAGAAGGTATAGATTTCGTTAAAACCCACTATTTATGTCATAAATCTTTTTCCGTGGAGTTGGCCATTTCTGAACTATTTCTTGCTATTGGTTTCAGTTTTAAAATACTTTTCTCATATGGAAATTTGTAAACTCCTGGTCATGCAAAGAAACGGATTTGAATCACATGACAACCACACTTTAAAACATTTTAGTATTATTTTAGTCTAGTAAGTATGTTCCTTTATTTCTCCTCTACTAAACAGGAAGCAGGTAATGCTTACATTGATTAGCATAAAGTAGATAGAAGAATAAACCTTTTAACAATAATTTGTTACAGAAATATAGAAAAATTCATGTGAATGGAACACATAAGATTTTTAATACCCATGGATCATCTGTCAGGAAACTTCTAGTTGCAGTATCACGTACATAAAACGCAAGTGTAACAAACTCACTCAGGTGTAACAATGCTCGCCAAACATTCACCTTTACTTCGGACACTTCGTATCACAATGTTACTTCCTCTAGCCCTCATGTACAATGTACATATATGGATAGAGAAGGTATTGTATTCCACCCAAAAATTCGATGTCGAGATTTCACCGAAAGTAATTGTTTTGGGGTCCCCTGAGTCCGAAAAAAGCATTTTTAGGAAAAGGTCCGTGTGCCTTTGTGTGCCTGTGGACAGCATAGCTCAAAACGAAAAGACCGATAAATACCAAACTTGGTATATAGGTTTGGTATCTTCCAAGCATGCGACACTAAGATTTTCAAGAAAATCCTACCACCACTTGTTACCCTTTATTGGAAAAAATTTCGAAAATTTTGATTTTCTCAAAAAACTTTGTAACAATTTTGATAAAATCCCCTATATTGAGAATTGTTTGGAATTAGCGTCTTAAGAGTTCTTTATTCTGGATGAATTTTGTCAAATTTTGCTTAATTACTGAACCGCAAGAGATAGACAAAAACTTACAGCACGAAAAATGCAGATCTCGTCAAAACAGACAATTTATGTCCTTTACTTTTTTGTTGTGGAGGTAATCGTTTCCAAAATATTCCTTGTTACTGGTTTCAATTGTAAAGTACTTCTTTTGTTCTACTCCTGGGCGAGCAAAGAAACGGTTAGCAATGACAATCGCATAGCGACAGCTTTTGAAACATTTGACTATAACTTTAGCATAGCGTATTCCTTTAGTTCCCTTCTACTTATAAGGAACTAACTAATAAGCGTGGTGTAGAAAGAAGGATAATCTTTTATAAGAAGTTTGTAGAGTAGCTAGAGAAGGTCATGTGAGTGTAATACATCAGACTTTTTCAGTAATTTGTAGGTCATCAAATCAAGAAAACCCCCCCATCCCAACTATTAGAAAATTAGAAAATTTTGATTTTCTCAAAGATGGCTCTAAATTTTTTTATTAAAATACCGTATGTTTTAGATATTTTTATAACAAAAAAATAAATAACTAAAACGTATGTCTTGGATTTTCTGGGAATAGTCTCTGAAGACCACCTTATTCTGTAAGATTTTTATTGAATTTTGCATAACTGGTAAACCGTAAGATTTGCAACATAAAAAAGATAGATCTCGATAAAACCCACAATTTGTCATATACATTTTTTCGGGGAGTTGGCCGTTTTCGATATATTCTGTTTACTTTCTCTATACGTACTATGTACATAGTGTATAGAGAAGGTATTGCACTCCACCAAAAATTCGATACCGATATTTCACCGGAAATATATGTTTTAGGGTCCCCTGTATCCAAAAAAAGTATTTTCAGAAAAAGGTTCGTGTGTGTATCCGTGTGCCTGTGAACACGATAACTCAAAAACGAAAAGTAGGTAAAATACCAAACTTGGTAATTAAGTTTAGTATCTTCCAGGGATGCGACACGAAGATTTTGAGAAAAATCCCCCCACCCCTAACTACCTTTTACATGAAATTTTTACCGAAAATTTTGATTTTCTCAAAAATGGCTCCAACGATTTTGATTAAAATTTCGTATATGAAAGATATTTACCTGACAAATAAAATGTATATCTTGAATTTTCTGGGAATAGCCTCTGAAGAGTAGTGTAGTCTGGATGAATTTTACTGAATTTTGAATAACTGCTAAACCGTGAGAGATGGGCAGATACTTACACAACAAATGTAGAGCACATGAAAACACACAATTTATGTTATATACATTTTTTTCGTGGAGCTCGTCGTTTTTGTGACATTCCTTATTTTTGATTTCTGCTATAAAAAACGTATACTTTTCTCACACAGGAACTTGTCAACTACTATGCATATAAACAAACGAGCTTCATTGATATAGCAACCAGCTTTTGACTATCACTTTAACCTATGGTAGTCCCTTATTTCGCTTCTACTTACAAGGAAGCAAGTAATAAGACTATTTCTGCTCATTTTTTCTGGTTAGCATAAAGTAAATACAAGTATAAGCTTTTTAACAATAATTGGTGCAGGGATATAGAGAAAGTCATGTGAATGGTACACATCAGATTTTTACTTTCTGTACACGTACTATGTACATAGTGTATATAGAAAGTATTGTATTGCACTAAAAAATTCGATACCGAGATTTCCGTGTGTGTGTGTGTCTGTGGGCAGCATAACTCAAACACGAAAAGACCGTTAAAAACCAAACTTGGTATTTAAGTTTGATATCTTCCAAGGATGCGACACGAAGATATTCAAGAAAATTCCTCCACCCCAAACTACTCTTTACTTAGAAAAAAATTAGAAAATTTAGATTTTTCAAAAACTGGCTCTAAAGATTTTGAATAAGATACCGTACTTTAAATATATTTATATGACAAACAATATATATATATATATATATATATATATATTGAATTTTCTGGGAATAGCTTCTAAAGTCCTCTGGATGAATTTTGCTGAATTTTGCATAACTGGTAAACCGAAAGAGATAGACAAAAATTTATTACACAAAAAATGTGGATCATATTAAAACACACAATTTATACCATATGCGTTTTTCGTGGAATTGACCATTTTTAAGATATTCCTTGTTTTTTGTTTCAGATTTAAAATACTTAAACTATTCTCACGTGGTAAGTTGTAATTTCCTGCCCCTACATACAGTAATTTGTAGGTCATCTAGTAATTAGTATAGTCGATACGGTAGCAGTGTTGCCAGATTGGGCTAAAAGTCGCCGATTGGGCTACTAAAATCCGCTTTTTATGAGCAAATTTTGATGAAGGCGATTTGCGAATTTTTGGGCTACTAAAATAGTTCTGCAAAACATAACTTATATTAATGTCTGTTTTTAACATTATGCGCCGTTTGGTAGGGAAGAGAGCTCTAAATAAAAATTGACGAAAGACAAATACTAAATTCTCTCTGACGTGAGATGTTATTTTAAGCCTGCCAACAATTAATATTGTTGCTATGGATGGATCATAAGTTGGCATTCTCACTTGCAATGTGGTTTCAATGAAAACAAAAGAAATTTCAGTGCTGGTAGTTAATGTTTCATTACACTTCTTGTGTATTAGAATTGTTGGTTTGGTTTTATCGATATTTTAACAATTAAATTTAATCATGATCAAAAGCATTAGTGCGGGAAGTAAAACCATAAGAATAAAAAGTATGTTCCCATAGCAACACATCGTAGAATCGGCTCCTAAAATGTAACATTTATCGTTTTGTTATAAGTCTGTATGTCTATAACGTAACCCTTAACTGTGGGAAGTAATAAAATAAATACTTCAGGTGATATTTCAATATAATTATCGGTGCAAACGCCTCGTATTTTCATACTCTTTTCTGAATCTGTCAGCGCAGCTCACACTAGTTAGTATTCCAATATTATGCAATTTATTATAATTGTGCTATACTTACAGAGATACCGGTTATAAGATTCTTTTGAAAATATTCCAAGAGTGTGTGCGTATAATATAGTAAAGTAAATTGCATATTTTAATAAAACTATTGGGCGATTTCAACTGAAACTTTCCGATTTTTTTAATGGTACGTGCGAAATTTTGAGAAATACTTTTGGCAACACTGTACGGGAGTGCAATGGCCCAACTATACACCGTATTAAATACAATCACAATGTATTATAATACTAGAATTGTATAAAATTAAGCTTTGAGTTTTTGATATACTTGTTGAAGGCAATAATAAAATATTGTGCTAGTGATGTACTTTTTACTGTCTCTATACGTATCCAAAAAAAGTATTTTCAGAAAAAGGTCCGTGTGTGTCCGTGTGTCTGTGAACACTATAACTCAAAAACGATAAGTCGGTAAAATACCAAACTTGGTATTTAAGTTTGGCGTCTTCCAGGGATGTGACACGAAGATTTTCAAGAAAAATCCCCCCACCCCAAACTACCCTTTACATGAAACTTTTTTTCGAAAATTTTAATTTTCTAAAAAATGGCTCTAACGATTTTGATTAAAATATCGTATATTAAAGATATTTTACATGACAAATAAAATGTATATTTTGAATTTTCTGGGAATATCCTCTGAAAACTACTTTATTCTGGATGAATTTTACGGAATTTTGCATATCTGCTTAACTGTAAGAGATGGACAAAAACTTATCACACAAGAAATGTAGAGCACGTTAAAACACACAATTTATGTTATATACATTTTTTCGTGGAGCTGATTATTTTTTAGATATTCCTTGTTTTTGGTTTCAGCTATAAAAACATATTTTTCTCATACAGGACTTTGTGAACTCGTGTCCACACAAACAAAGGAACTTCAGTCATAGAGCAACCAGCTTTTGACTACCACTTTAACCTATGGTACTCACTTATTTCGCTTCTACTTACAAGGAAGCAAGCAATAAGACTATTTCTGCTAATTTTTTCTGGATTAGATGAAGCAAATAAAATAATTTGTTGCAGAGCTGTAGAGAAAGTCATGTGAATGGAACTCATCAGATTTTCGTCTGCGAGCTTTGCTGAATGTAAGAGATCGGAAAATGTAGGATATCGATGATAGCGTTACTAGTGATAGGTTGGAAGCGCTTGTCAGACAAGTGTATGACAGTTTTGTTGGAACTGTTTTCCCCTGCCCCACAACTTGAGCTGTGTTTGCCAAGAGTTCGCCAACTTGAGAACAGCCAATGTTTGCCCACTCCCTCCCTGTGTTTTCACCCTGCAGCTAAATTGCTCACTTCGCCTTATTCTTTATTAAAACACGCCTTACGTCACACAGACTTCACTTTTTTGTGTTGCTTAAAAATGGGATAATCAGAATGCAGCGTAACCTTGCGTTGTTTATCGTTACGTTAATGTTTAAAACAATCCAGCATCGTCTAACCTTTAAAAGGTCAATCTTAGTCAGCAATGCCATCAGCTGTGTACTGGAAACTTAAATTCGATTTTTACTTTCTCTACACGTACTATGTATAAGTGTATAGAGGAAGTATTGTATTACACCCAAAAATTTGATACCGAGATTTCAACGGAAATATATATTTTGGTGTATTCCGAGTCCAAAAAAAAAAAAAAAATAGAAAAAGGCACGTGTGTGCGTTTGTACAGCAGAGCTCAAAAACGGAAAGATCGTTAAATAACAAAATTGGTATTTGTGCTTAGTATCTTCCAAGGATGCGACACGAAGTTTTTCAGGAAAATCCCACACCCCCCAACTGCCCTTTACATGGAACTTTTTTCGAAAATTTTAAGTTCCTAAAAATGGCATTAACGATTTTGATTAAAATCTCTTATATTTAAAATATTTACATACCAAATAAAACGTATATCTTGAATTTTCTGAGAATAGCCTCTGAAGACTACTTTATTCTGGATCAATTTTACGGAATTTTGCATAAGTACTGAACCGTAAAAGATAGATAAAAACTTACCACAGAAAATACGTAGAGCACATTAAAACACACAATTTATGTTACATACATTTTTTTCGTGGTGTTGATCGTTTCTCAGATATTCTTTGTTTTTGGTTTCGGCTTTGAAAAACATACTTTTCTCATACAGGAATTTGTCAACTCCTGTCCATATATACAAAGGAACTTCAGTCACATAGCAACTGGCATTTGACTAATACTTTAGCCTATGGTTTCTCGATTAGCATGAAGTAAATGGAGGGATAAGCTTTCTACCAATAATTTGTTGCAGAGATGTACAGAAAGTCATATGAATGGAACATATCAGATCCTTTTTGTATTCATGGGGTCCCAAAACATATATATATATAATTCGGGGGAAATCTGGGAATCGAATTTTTGGGTGCAATAGAATACATTTTCTACACACGATGTATAGAGTACGTGTGGAGGAAGTAAAAGAGTGACGTCTATCATAGTAAAGGCATAGAAAATGACTTTGTGGGTATTTTGAATATTTCAAAAAGATTCTCTTGCCCTATTATGTAGGTATTTCTAAATTGCTACTAGTAGAACAGGGAGAACATTATATGCTGCTGCTTTCAAATTGTAGTAAACGAAAACGTTAAGTAATTCTACTTCTGCGATTTCATTCTCTCGTCTCTTTTTTTCTGCATTCATAAACAAACCTTTTGCTCAAGGTGCGCTGAGCAGTTGATCGAACCATCGCTGCTATTGTTTGTTTCCGCAACTATGAGTATGCAGCTTGATTTTCACTGCTCCTGTGAATATTTAGGAATGAAGAGGTCTTCAACTGGAGTCGTTTAGGGAACAACTGACACAAAAGTAGGGAACTCATTCAGGTAATCCAGGATTGAACTTGCGGAAGTGGTCACGTATTGACCCACACATCATCTAGGGCGGCAACCAGCTTCCCAAGCTTAGGCTTCCATTTTTACTTTCTCCATACGCACTATGTACATAGTGTATAGAGAAAGTATTGCACTCCACCAAAAATTCGATACCGAGATTTCACCGGAAATATATGTTTTAGGGTCCCCAATATCCAAAAAAAGCATTTTCACAAAAAGGTCCGTGTGTGTGTGTGTGTGTGTGTGTGTGTGTGTGTGTGTGTGTGTGTGTCCGTGTGTCCGTGTGTCTCACGATAACTCAAAAACGAAAAGTCGGTAAAATACCAAACTTGGTATTTAAGCTTAGTATCTTCCAGGGATGCCACACGAAGCTTTTGAGAAAAATCCCCCCAACCCCAACTACCCTTTACATGGAACTTTTTTCGAAAATTTTGATTTGCTCAAAAATGACTCTAACGATTTTGATTAAAATTTCGGATATTAAACATATTTACCTGACAAATGAAATGTATATCTTGAATTTTCTGGGAATAGCCTCTGAAGAGTGGTTTATTCTAGATGAATTTTACTAAATTTTGAATGACTGCTAAACCGTAAGAGATGGACAAAAACTTACTACACAAAAATGTAGAGCACTTTAAAACACACAATTTATGTTATATACATTTTTTTCGTGGAGTTCGTCGTTTTTGTGACATTCCTTATTTTTGGTTTCTGCTATGAAAAACGTATACTTTTCTCATACAGGAACTTGTCAACTCCTATCCATACAAACAAAGGAACTTCATTGACATAGCAACCAGCTTTTGACTATCACTTTAACCTACGGTTGTCCCTTATTTCGCTTCTACTTACAAGGAAGCGAGAAATAAGACTATTTCTGCTAATTTTTTCTGATTAGCATAAAGTAAATAGAAGTATAAGCTTTTTAAGAATTATTTGTTGCAGGGATATGGAGAAAGTCATGTGAATGGTACACATCAGATTTTTACTTTCTATACACGTAGTATGTTCTTAGTGTGTAGCGAACGTATTGCATTGCACCCAAAAATTCGATACCGAGATTTCACCAGAAATACATATTTTGGGACATCCTGAATAAAAAAAAAAATCTGATGTGTTGTATTCACGTGACTTTCTCTACTTCTGTGTTACAAATTATTGTTAATAGCTTATTCTTCTATTTAATTCATGCTAATCGAGAAAAAATTAGCAGAAATAGTCTTATTACTTGCTTCCTTGTAAGTAGAAGCGAAATAAGGGAGTAACATAGGTTAAAGTGAATACAAAAGATGGTTGCTATGTGGCTGAAGTTCCTTTGTTTGTATGGACAGCAATTGTTAAATTTCTGTATGAGAAAATTCTAAGTTTTAAAGCTGAAACCAAAAACAAGGAATAACTCAAAAACGATCAACTCCTCGAAAAAATGTATATAACATAAATTGTGTGTTTTAATGTGCTTTACATTTTTGTGCTTTATGTTTTTGTCCATTTCGTACGGTTTAGCAGTTATGCAAACTTTCGTAAAATTCATCCAGAATAAAGTAATCTTCAAGGCTATTCCCAGAAAATTCAAGATATACATATTATTTGTCAGATAAATATCTTTAATATACGATATTTTAATCTGTCATTAGAGCCATTTTTGAGAAAATCAAAATTTTTGAAAAAAGTTCCACGTAAAGGGTAGTTGGGAGTGGATGGATTTCCTTGAAAATCTTCATGTCTCATCCTTGGGAGATACGAAACTTAAATACCAAGTTTGTTTTTCAACGGTTTTTTTCGTTTTTGAGCTATGCCGTCCACAGACACAGACACAGAAACACACGTACCTTTTTCAAAAATACGTTTTTGGATTCAGGGGGACCCAAAACATGTATTTCTGGTGAAATCTCGATATCGTAGTTTGGGTGCAATACAATACCTTCTCTATACACTATGTACACAGAACGTGTAGAGAAAGTAAAAAGCATTTCTAGAATAAGTTCCTTGTGTGTATGTGTGTGTGTGTGTGTGCGCGCGCGCCTGTGGACAACATAGCTCATAAACGAAAAGTTCGT
This sequence comes from Hymenopus coronatus, assembly GCA_030762935.1. Taxonomy (NCBI): domain Eukaryota; kingdom Metazoa; phylum Arthropoda; class Insecta; order Mantodea; family Hymenopodidae; genus Hymenopus; species Hymenopus coronatus. Next base: position 52,414,056 of record CM060889.1, on the reverse strand, counting down.
AAAAAACCAAACTTGGAATTTAAGTTTGGTATCTTCCAGGGATGCGACACGATGTTTTTCAGAAAAATCACCCCACACAAACTTTCCTTTACATGAAAAAAATAAAACGTTTTGATTTTCTCAAAAATGGCCCTAACAATTTGTATTAAAATATTGTAAATTAAAGATATTTACATCACAAATAAAATATATATCTAGCCTCTGAAGACATCTTAATTCTAAATGAACTTTGCTGAATTTTGCATAACTGGTAAACCGTAAGATATAGACGAAAATTTACTTTACAAAAAATGTAGAAATTGTTAAAACACACAATTTGTGTTGTATGCATTTTTTTCCTGAAGTTGACAGTCTTTAAGATATTGCTTGTTATTGGTTTCAGTTATAAAATACTTAATACTTTTCTCATATGGGAAATTATCAGCAACTGACGACCTAAAGAATCGGATTTCTATACCTTAGCAACCACATTTAAAACATTTGACTGTCGGTTTAGCTTAGTCTGTCCCCTTATTTCGCTTTTACCTATAAGGAACTCAGTAATAAGACCGTTTCTTCTAATGTTTATCTAGATTAGCATGAAGTAGATAGAAGAATAAGTTTACTAACAATAATTTGTTACAGACCGGTAGAGAAAGTCATGTAAATGGAGGACATCAGATTTTTTCTATGGGTACCTTTATATATTCAATTTATCGTATTTTATTATCAAATTATTCTTTTAAGCTGTATAACTCAATAAATGAGTATGGAATAATTGTTTTTTCAATGCCATAGCCGGGATTTGAACCACAGATCTCCCGATCTCTAGCCGGTTACTCTGCCACTGAGCTACCATGGCAACATGCGGGCATAGCATTGAATTTCTCAACTGACTCTGATGTTTGCATATACTGTATCATATTAGACTTCTGTAGGAAACAGTTAAGATGCCAGATAACCAATATCCAAATAAGATCTATGGCAAGCAAGATATGGATTTTATTGACACTTCGCCTAAGTATAGGCAAATCTTTTAACACCGCTGACCGCCACTAGCCTGCAATAAGGCGTTGTGCTGCGTGGCTGGCTGTGGAAATGGAAATGACGTGTTATTTATGGACGCTCTTTAACTGCTACGGTTCTCAGCGTCCGATTCTATACTGGGCATGAAAAACCGCTTAATTTTGCTCAGAGGCCTCTCTATCAGGCTTGGGGTTCTTTTACGTGCCGTAAATCTACGACACGGGACCCACGGCTTTATTTCCCTGCTAAGGATTTTTACGCCCGAAAAAATCCATCGTCCTCCGCCGGGTTTGAACCCGCGAGCTTGGGTATATGAAGTTAGCATGGTAACCATTACACCACGGAGGGCTATATTGTTTGATGCTTACTTTTTACTTTCTCTATACGTACCATATACACAGTGTATAGAGAAGGCATCGTAATGCACTCAAAAATTTGATTGTGAGACTTCACATGAAGTACATGTTTTAAGAACCCCTGAATCAAAAAAAAAATAGAAACAGGTCCGTATGTGTGTGCGTGTGTGTGTCTGTCTGTGTGTCTGTGGACAGTATACCTCAAAAAACGAAAAGACCGTTGAATACCAAACTTGGTATTTAAGTTTAGTATCTTCCAGGGATGCGACACGAAGATTTTGAGAAAAATCCCCCCACCCCCAACTAACCTTTACATGGAACATTTTTCGAAAATTTTGAGTTTTTTAAAAATGACTAACGATTTTGATTAAGATGTCGTATATTAAAGGTATTTACCTGGCACATAAAATGTATAGCTTGAATTTTCTGGGAATAGCCAATAAAACACACAATTTATATTATATACACTTTTTTCGTGCAGTTGATCGTTTTTGAGATATTACTTGTTTTTGATTTCAGTCTTGAAAAACATAGTTTTCTCATACGTGATTTTGTCAACTCCTGTCCATCGAAACAAAGGAACTTCAGTGACATAGCAACCAACATTTGACTATCGCTTTAACCTATGGAAGCAAGCAATAAGACTGTTTCTGCTAATTTCTTTCTCGATTGGCTGAAGTAAATATTAGCATAAGCTTTTTAACAATAATTTGTTTTGGAGATGTAGAGAAAGTCATCTAAATGGAACACATCAGATTTTTTTTCTCGTTTTTCGTTTAAATTTATATTTATAATTTATACATATAATTAAGTATGTTTAAATTTTCTGTAAATGGTGTATATATAAATGTGAAGTTTAATAAACATTAAAAATCTGCCATATTATTCCTGGTTTAAGTAATTAGGTACCAGGCTTATTTTATCGATTTTACTTTCTCTGCACGTACTATGTACACAGTGTATAGAGAAGGCATTATATTCCACCCAAAATTCGATACCGAGATTACACTGGAAATACATGTTTTGAGACCCCCTGAATTAAAAAATAAGCATTTTTGGAAGAAGGTCGGGTGTATGTGTCTATGGATAGCAAAGCTCAAATGCCAAACTTGGTATTTAAAATTGGTATCTTCCAAGGATGCATCACGAAGGATTTCAAGAAAATCACCCACAAAAAGTACCCTTTACATGGAAAAATTTTTAAAAGCTTGTTTTTCTCAAAATTGCTTTAAGTAAATGGATTAAAATAATGTACATTAAACGCAATTAATTAAACATCTGATGTGTACCATTCACATGACTTTCTCTATATTTCTGTAAATTATTATTGTTAATAAGCTTATCTTATATTTATTTCATGCTAATCGAGAAAAATTAGAAGAAATAGTCTTATTGCTTGCTTCCTTGTAAAGTAGAAGCTAAATAAGGGAGTACCATAGGTTAAAGCGAAAGCCAAAAGCTGGTTGCTGTGTGACTGATGTTCCTTTGTTTGTATGGACTGGAGTTGACAAATTCTTGTATGAGAAAAGTATAACTTTTTCATAGCTGAAACCAAAAACAAGGAATACCTCAAAAACGATCAACTCCACGAAAAAATGTATATAACATAAATTGTGTGTTTTAACGTGCTCTACATTTTTTGTGGGTTATGTTTTTGTCCATCTCTTGCGGTTTAGTAGTTATGAAAAATTCATCCAGAATAAAGTAGTCTTCAGAGGCTATTCCCAGAAAATTAAAAATATACATTTTATTTGTCAGGTAAATGACTTTAATATACGATATTTTAATCAAAAACGTTAGAGTCATTTTTGAGAAAATCAAAATTTTCGAAAAAAGTTCTATGTAAAGGGTAGTTTTGGGTAGGGGGATTTTTCTCAAAATCTTCGTGTCGCATCCCTGAAAGATACTAAACTTAAATACCAAGTTTGGTATTTTACCGACTTTTCGTTTTTCAGTTATCGTGTTCACAGTCACACGGACACACGGACATACACACACACGGACCTTTTTCTGAAAATACTTTTTTTGAATACAGGGGTCCCTAAAACATATATTTCCGGTGAAATCTCGGTATCGAATTTTTTGGTGGAGTGCAATAAATTCTCTATTCACTATGTACATAGTATATAGAAAGTAAAAATGGAGTGTAGATTTTAAATTTCCTTGTAATAGGCCCTGAACATCTCTTTATTTTGGATGATTTTTCTGGATTTTGCATAATTATTAAACCGTAAGAGATAGACAAAAACTTCTACACGAAAAATGTAGATCATTTTACAAGGCACAATTTATTTCATATACGTATTTTTTCGTGGAATTGGCCATTTCTGAGATATTCCTTCTCTCATACGGAAAGCTGTAAACTCCTGGCCCTTAATAGAAACGGATTTCATCCAGATGGTAATCAGCTTTTAAAATATTTATCTATATTTTAGCCTAGTGTATTTCCTTATTTTTCTCCTACTTACAAGAAAGATTTTCCTGTAGGCAATGTTTATCTCTATTAGCACGAAGTAGATAGAAGAAAAACCTTTTTACTTTCTCTAGCCCCATATGTACAATGTACATAGGGATTGAGAAGGTATTGTAATGCACCCAAAAATTCGATACTGAGATTTCACCGGAAAAATATGTTTTCGGGTCCCCTGAGTCCGAAAAAAGGCATTTTAAAAAAAAGATCCGCGTGTGTGTGTCTGTGGACAGCATAGCCCCAAAACGAAAAGATCGTTAAATACCAAACTTGGTATTTAGGTTTAGTATCTTCCAAGGATGCGACACGAAAATTTTCAAAAAATTCCCCCAATTAAGAACTACCCTTTACATGGAATAAAATTTCGAAAATTTCGATTTTTTTAAAAAGGGCTCTAACGATTTTGATTAAAATCCCCTATATTAAAGCTATTTATGTCCGAAATAAAATGTATATCTCGAATTTTTGGGGAATAGCCTCTGAAGACCTCTTTATTCTGGATGAATTTTGCTTAGCTGCTAAACCGTTAGAGATAGAAAAAACTCAACTACACAAAAATGTACATCACGACAAAACACACAATTTTTGTCCTTCACGATTTTGTTGTGGAGGTAACCGTTTCTGAGATATTCCTTGTAATTGCTTTCAATTGTGAAGTACTTAAACTTTTCTCAGACAGGAAGTGTCCGCTTTTCTTTTGTTCTACTCCTGACCAAGCAAAGATTTGCATTGACAATCACATAACGATAGCTTTTATAACATTTGACAATCACTTTAGCATAGCGCATTCCCTTATTCTCTTCTACTTATTAGGAACTAAGTAATAACATTCTGCTAATATTTATCTCGATTAGCATTGTGTACAAAGAAGAAGAATCTTTTGTAGGAGGTTTGTAGAGCAGCACAGGTTTTTATTTTATTTTATTTTCTACATAGTTGCTAGAGAAATTAAAAGGAATCTTTATTTATCTGCCTCCCTTCACAGGAACACTAGAGGAAAGATGTTGGATGTTACTCTATTATATCTCTTGGAAATATAGCGAGAGAAGAAAACCAGGTCTTCTTTCACCTGGAACAACGGCGCGCCTTGTTCACCAGGTTGATATGATTGCGTGGCCCGGCCTGGGAATGACAATGTAGGCAAACAACCGTTTCCAGCAACAGTTTATTATCGCGCCGTCCGGGCACCTGAGGGTTGCTCTGTACCAGGGAGGGTGTTACCATGGTGATACTACGTCACGCATCAACCTTTTCCATCCGAACCGACCGAAATTCCATTCCAGGGAAGCAAATTACTAACTGGAGACGCCAAAATGTGCCCTAAAATAGAAAAAACATCTGATGTGTACCATTCACACGACTTTCTCTGCAAAGAATCATTGTTAAAAAGCTTATGCTTCTATTTGCTTCATGCTAATTGAGAAAAAATAGCAGAAATAGTCTTATTACTTGCCTCTTTGTAAGTAGATGAGAAATAAGGGAGTATCATAGAATAAAACGGTAGTTAAAAGCTGGTTACTACGTGACTGAAGTTCCTTTGTTTGTATGAGAAAAGTATAAGTCTTTTTAGCTGAAAAAAAAAGGAATAACTCAAAAACAATCAACTCCACGAAAAAATGTTTATAACATAAATTGTGTCTTTTAAAGTGTTCTATATTTGTTGTGTGGTAAGTTTTTGTCCATCTCTTATGGTTTAGCAGTTATTCAAAATTCCGTAAAATTCATCCAGAATAAAGTAGTCTTCAGAGACTATTCCCAGAAAATTCAAAATTTACATTTTATTTTTCAGGTAAATATCTTTCATATACGACATTCTAACCAAAATCGTTAGAGCCATTTTTGAGAAAATCAAAAATTTCGAAAAATTTTCCATGTGAAGGGTAGCTGGGGGTGGGGGGGATTTTCTTGAAAATCTTCTTGGTGCATCCTTGGAAGATACTGAACTTAAATACCAAGTTTGGTATTTAACGGTCTTTTCGTTTTTGAGCTATGCTGCCCACAGACACACAAACACACATAAGGACATTTTTTTAAAAGTGCTTTTTTTGGATTCAGGTGGTCTCAAAACATGTATTTCCGGTGAAATCTCGGTGTCGAATTTTTTGGTACAATGGTAATATTACATGTAAGTGGCGCATCAATCCGTAATGAGCAACATCGCTTCACAAAAGGGTATCTAACAATAGACTTTGCTTCCCCTGCATCAAAAGGGCGAAAAGAAAACATATTCACCATTTAGCAGTTCGTTAGAAATACTCCTGAGTATTTTAAACGGCTGTATAATTGAAATGGTTCGAAAGAAATATCTTTATCACTTACACGGAAGTACACAACTAATATAACATTTAGGAAAAACATGTCTTGTTTCAGCTCGATACACTCTTCCCAGCGATGTTCAATAGCTTCGATACCGAGAATTATCGGTAATTTGGATATGCAAACAAAGGGATTTCAATCACATAGAAGTAGTTTTTACTTTCTCCATACGCACTATGTACATAGTGTATAGAGAAAGTATTGCACTCCACCAAAAATTCGATACCGAGATTTCACCGGAAATATATGTTTTAGGGTCCTCAATATCCAAAAAAAGCATTTTCACAAAAAGGTCCGTGTGTGTGTCCGTGTGTCTGTGAACACGATAACTCAAAAACGAAAAGTCGGTAAAATACCAAACTTGGTATTTAAGTTTAGTATCTTCCAGGGATGCGACACGAAGATTTTGAGAAAAATCCCCCCACCCCTAACTACCCTTTACATGGAAATTCTTTTCGAAAATTTTGATTTTATAAAAAATGGCTCTAACGATTTTGATTAAAATATCGTATATTAAAGATATTTACCTGAAAACTAAAATGTAAATTTAGAATTTTCTGGGAATAGCCTCTGAAGACTACTTTATTCTCGATCAATTTTACGGAATTTTGCATAACTGCTAAACCGTAAGAGATGGACAAAAACTTATCACACAACAAATGTAGAGCACCTTAAAACACACAATTTATGTTATACACATTTTTTTTCGTGGAGGGAATTGATTTTGAGATATTCCTTGTTTTTTTTTTCAGCTATAAAGACTTATGCTTTTCTCATACAGGACTTTGTGAACTCGTGTCTATACAAACAAAGGAACTTCTGTCACAGAGCAACCAGCTTTTGACTATCACTTTAACCTATGGTACCCCCTTGTTTCGCTTCTACTAACAAGGAAGCAAGTAATAAGACTATTTTGTTGCAGAGATATAGAGAAATTCATGAGAATGGAACACATCAGATTTTTTGAAGTATACAATAAAGAGGTTTAGAAAATTGAGTTTTACAATAATACAAAGGCTATAATGGTTATTCATTCTACACACTGAAGCTACGCTTAAGGATGAACTTTTTGTTATTAATTTCATTAGCTGTTGTTGTGCTATTGAATTGATATGCCTGCTATTGAGTTGATAATGGATTTAGACTTCGCATTTAATACAGAAAATTGACAACGCCGCGGGTGATATCGGGGTATGTCGCTGATTGGACAGTTTTCCTGTACATTGTTACAAAGTGCTTGACATTTTCCTGATATGTCGCCGTCAGAAATTTAAATGTTATGTTATTAAAATAATGTAATTATTCGATTGTATTCATGCAATTTGAATGCTGGGAGAAATCCATATAATTTAAGAATGGCTTAAAGCAGTAGAAGAGTTTCAATATACAGTGTGATTTGTATAGAACTGACACATTTCTTTCTTTAATTATTACATTGGAAATTCATTCAATGACCCAAATTTAGTACCATTAAGCAGAATGTTCTGGAGTTTCGATTCCTTGTCACTAGATGCGTAGATGTTTAACCAGACTGTGAACACTGCAGAGTACCAACTGATTTTCATGGAGTTTGTTGAGCAACTGGACGATGTAGAGCTGAGTCAAGGATATTTTCAGCAAGATGGCGCTACATGCCATACATAAAACGAGTCCATGAACCTAATTGCAAGGTTCTTTGACAACCGGATAATTTTACAGGAACCTGTGGCCACCGAGATCTCCGGATTTGACATCGCCGGACTTCTTTCTATGGGGTTGCTTAAAAGACAGTGTTTACGCCACACGTTCCCAGATATTGGACGATCTGAAGCACAGCATCACAAAGGAGATTCAAGCTATTGACAACAGAGTCCTCCAACGTGTGACTAGTAACATGGAACGACGTGTTGAGTTGTGCCTTATCCAGGATGGAGGACATTTTCAACATTTGCTATAGAGGTAAATAATCTACTAAAATTCCTCTACAATTTAGGTATAATAAGATGTCGCTAGCACAATTCGTTTTAAAACAATTAAAGAAAGAAATGTGTCAGCTCTATAAAAATTACCCTATATAATACACATAAGTAAAGATAGCATCTTGGGGACCGATAGCTGGACAGAATTGAAGCTAGCGCTGCGTGGTATAGATTAGTAGTACTAACAAAAGGAAAATGGGGCAGTGGTTGCCTGGTAGACTGTGATGTTTCCAGTAGCAGTGGAAGGCGATTAGCGACATCCTAGATTCTAGTTGAGTTTTAGATTTGACTCTGCCATTTGTCGATTGACCAACATGGCTGCCCATACACAAGCACACAGAACGAAAGGATGACTGTGTATTTCACATTATAAAGCGGAACCGACTTTCAGAAAGTCCATTTTTACTTTCTCTACACGTACTATGTATATAATGTATAGAGGAGGTATTGCACTCCACCCAAAAATTCGATACCGAGATTTCACTGGAAATATATGTTTTAGGGTCCCCTGCATCCAAAAAAAAAAAACACTTTCAGGAAAAGGTCCGTGTGTATGTGAACACGATAGCTCAAAAACGAAAAGTCGGTAAAATACCAAAGTTGGTATTTAAGTTTAGTATCTTCCAGTGATGTGACACGAAAATTTAGATAAAAATCCCCCCATCCCAAACTACTCTTTACATGGAACTTTTTTTGGAAAATTTTGATTTTCTCAAAAATGGCTCTAACGATTTTGATAAAAACTCCGTTTATTAAAGATAATTTACCTGACAAATAAAATGTATATTTTGAATGTTATGGGAATAGCCTCTAAAGACTACTTTATTCTGGATGAATTTTACGGAATATTGCATAACTGCTAAACCATAAGAGATGGTCAAAAACTTGGTACACAAAAATGTAGAGCACGTTAAAACACCCAATTGGTGTTATAAAACTTTTTATCGTGAAGTTCGTGGTTTTTGAGACATTCCTTGTTTTTGGTTTCAGCTTTGAAAAACTTACACTTTTCTCATACAGGAATTTGTCAACTCCTGTCCATACAAACAAAGGAACTTCAGTCACAACTTACAACTCAGCAATGAAGTGCCTATTGAAAAAGTTCTATCTCTCTGCGAACAGAGCGCAGAATGGATAGACATTTTTTTAAAATGTTATTTATTTTATGTCGCTTTAACTTACAAGGTAGTCATATTGCGACAACATGTTTTAACAGTACCATTTACAAATAATTTAAACTGGTACATAAAATTTCATAAATTTATGTAGCATTATATTTCATTATACATATTTGTTAGTTTTAAGTATTTAAGTAGTATTTTGCTGTGTGATGAATTGTTGAGAGCTTCTGCATTCTGCTCGCTGCTATTGATACTGAGGACACTCTGATGTACTTAGGAAGCAATATTTCAGCGATGACCGCCATTCCCTGCATCTCCATTATACAGTATCTATTGTACCATTTGGCTGTACCACATCAATGTACACGTTGACGCCAGACGTTGCTATTTTATTTCTTCTGATCGAATGTTGGCTCGTTGTACGCTAATACATCCATCGACAGGTATAACAACCCACGCTAATATCTGTGCTAAAGAGGGTTCTATCACCGCTATTTTACATCCCGTATAATACAACTAAGTGCACAAATGCATGTGGGGCTCTTGCTGCCCATGAATTATTACAGCTGTAGTACATAGTAGGTAACAGTTTTTACAATCTCGACTTGTGCATAGCACATTTATTTATTTATTTATCCTAGTCGGAGTTAAGGCCATAAGGCTTTCTATTCCACTCTACCAGGCAATACATTAAACTCAACTCAGCAATGATACAATAAATAAAAGAATACAAAATCTGATGTGTACCATTCACATGACTTTCTCTATATCTCTGCAACAAATTATTGTTAAAAAGCTTATGCTTCCATTTATTTCATACTAATCGAGGTAAAATTAGCAGAAATAGTCCTATTATTTGCTTCCTTGTAAGTAGAAGCGAAATAAGGGAGTACCATAGGTTAAAGTGATAGTCAAAAGCTGGTTGCTATTTAACTGAAGTTCCTTTGTTTATATGGACAGGAATTGACAAGTTCCTGTATGAGATAAATACAAGTTTTTCAAAGCTGAAATCAAAAACAAAGAATATCTAAAAATCGATCAACTCCACGAAAAAATATATATAAGATAAATAGTGTGTTTTAAGGTGCTCTACATTTTTTGTGTTGTAAGTTTAGCAGTTACGCGAAATTCCATATAATTCATCCAGAATAAATTAGTCTTCAGAGGCTATTCCCAGAAAATTCAAGATATACATTTTATTTGTCATGTAAATATCTTTAATATACGATATTTTAATCAAAATCATTAGAGCTATTTTTTAGAAAATCAAAATTTTCGAAAAAAAAAGTTCCATGTAAAGGGTAGTTTGGGGTGGAGGAATTTTTCTCAAAATCTTTATGTCGCATCCCTGGAAGATACTAAACTTAAATACCAAGTTTGGTATTTTACCGACTTTTCGTTTTTGAGTTATCGTGTTCAAAGACACACGGACACACACACACGGACCTTTTTCTGAAAATAGTTTTTTTTTGAATACAGGGGACCCTAAAACGTATATTTCAGGTGAAATCTCGGTATCGACTTTTTTGGTGGAGTGCAATACCTTCTCTATACATTATGTACATAGTGCGTATAGAGAAAGTAAAAAGGTGCAACAAATATATGAAATGAAAAAAAAAAAAAGGTCATCTGCTCCAATCACAAAATTTTCTCTACATCTCTTTGACAAGTTATTGTTAAAAAGCTAATTATTCTATCTATTTAATTTAGCAGAAACGGTCTTATTACTTAATTCATTTATAAGTAGAAGGGAAATAAGAGAATACATTAGACTAAACCGACAAACAAATGTTTTAAAATGTGGTTGCTATGGGATTGAAATCCGTTTCTTTACGTGACCAGAAGTTGACATGTTCCTGTATGAGAAAGGTTTTTAGTATTTTAAAGCTGAAATCAATAAACTCCACGAAAAAATGTATAAGACATAAATTGTGAGTTTTACCGTGATCTACATTTTTTGTGTAATACCTTTTTGTCTATATCTTACGGTTTAGCAGTTATCCAAAATTTCGCAAAAATCACCCAGAATAAACATGTCTTTAGAGGTTATTCCCAGAAAATTCAAGATATACATTTTATTTGCCATATAAACGTCTTAAATATAAGAGATTTTGCCTTTTTTGAGAAAATAAACATTTTCGAAAATTTTACCATTAAATGGTAGTTGGGAATTAGGGGATTTTCTTGAAAATCTTCGTGTTGCATCTTTAAAAAATACTAAACTTAAATACCAAGTTTGGTATTCAACGGTCGTTTTATTTTTGAGCTATGCTGTCCACAGGCCCACACACGGACCTTTTTCTGAAAATGCTTTTTTTTTTGGATACAGGAGGACCCAAAACATATTTCCGGTGAAATCTCGCTATCGAATTTTTAGGTGCAATACAATACCTTCTCTATACACTATGTACATAGTACGTTTAGAGAAAGTAATAAAGAAGTGTAGGAAAAAGAGAAGAAATCCTCTATTATGTATTTAAAGTACTTCTTAAAGCAGCTAAAGGATTTAGAATTCCAAAAAGTTTATCGATGCCTCCTCTGTGAAAAATTGCAACTTAGGTCTATGAACCTAATTAATGCAATAGATTAACGGACATAAGCAGGATCATAATCCATCAAGTTTTAAACCAACTCGTGAACCCTTCCGTTCCGACTCCAAAACATTTATCTTTCCCGGTCGTCCCTCTAAGGAGCTTAAAATGGTTTTCTGTCTTTTTCTTCACGCCGGTGAGTTCTTTTATGTTCTCTTGTTGTTCCCCTTAATTTGCAAGTAGGCTAAAACATTTAATACCCGCTTATCTTACTTCATTTTTCTTTCAGAATTACGTAACAATATTAGAGGCATTTCAATGCTGTTAGTGGTTGCTATATTGCGTTTTACTGTAAACGTACTGTTTTTCTTCACTTTCTCTATACTATGTACATAGTGTATAGAGAAGGTATTGCGCTCCACCCAAATATTCGATACCGAGTCACCGGAAATATATGTTTTAGGGTCCCCTTTATCCAAATAAAGCATTTCAGAAAAAGGTCTGTGTCTGTGTGTCTGTGTGTCCGTATGTCTTTGAACACGATAACTCAGAAACGAAAAGTCGGTAAAAAATCAAACTTGGTATTTAAGTTTAGTATCTTACAGGGATGCGACACGGAGATTTTCAAGAACATCCCCCCATTCCCAACTACCCTTTACATAGAACTTTTTCGAAAATTTTCATTTCCTTAAAATGGCTCTAACGATTTTGATTAAAATGTCAAACATTAAAGATATTTACCTGACAAAAAATGTATATCTTGCATTTTCTGGGAGTACTTTATTCTGGATGAATTTTACGGAATTTTGAATAACTTCTAAACCATAAGAGATGGACAAAAAATTACTACACAAAAAAGTATAGCACGTTAAAACACACAATTTATGTTATATACCTTTTTTTTTTTTTTCATAGAGTTCATCGTTTTTGAGTCATTCCTTGTTTTTGGTTTCTGCTATGAAAAACTTATACTTTTCTCACACAGGAATTTGTCAACTCCTGTCCATACAAACAAAGGAACTTCAGTGACCTTTCAACCAGCTTTTGACTATCACTTTAACCTATGCTACTCCTTTATTTCATTTCTACTTACAAGGAAGCAAGTAAAAGACTATTTCTGCTAATTTTTCTCGATAAGCATGAAGTAAATAGAAGCATAAGCTTTATAAGCGTAATTTGTTGTAGAAATGTATAGAAAGTCATGTGAATGGAACACATCAGATTTTTTACTTTCATGTAAATAGTTCGTGTAGAGAAGGTATTGCATTTAATACCGAGATTTTACCGGAAATAGGTGTTTTAGGATCCCCTGTATCCAAAAAAAATCTGATATGTTCCATTCACATGACTTTCTCTGCATCTCTGCAACAAATTATTGTTAAAATTCTTAGACTTCTACTTACTTCATTCTAATCGAAAAAAATTAACAAAGCTGGTCTTATTACTTGCTTCCTTGTAAGCAGAAATAAAATAAGGGAGTACCATAGGTTAAAGTGACAGTCAAAAGTTGGTTGCTATGTGACTGAAGTTCCTTTGTTTGTCTGGACAGCAGTTGACAAATTCCCGTATGAGAAAAGTATGTTCTTTAAAGGTGAAATCAAAAACAAGGAATAACTCAAAAACGATCAACTCCCCGAAAAAATGTAAATAACCTAAATTGTGTGTTTTAAGGTGCTCTACATTTTTTGTGCAGCAACTTTTTGTCCATCTCTTGCGGTTTAGCAGTTATACAAAATTCCGTAAAATTCATCCAGAATAAAGTAGTCTTCAGAGACTATTCCCAGAAAATTCATGATATTCATTTTGTTTGTAAGGTAAATATCCTTAATATACAGAACTTTAATCAAAATTGTTAGAGCCGTTTTGAGGAAATCAACATTTTCGAATAATGTTCCATGAAAGGGTAGTGGCGTAGGAGGGAGTTTCATGAACATCTTCGTGTCGCATCCTTGGAAGATACTGAACTTAAATACCAACTTTGGTATTTTTCGTTTTTGAGTTATCGTGTCCACAGACACACGGACACAAGGACACACGTATCTTTTTCTGAAAATGCTTTTCTTGGATACAGGCGACCCTAAAACATATATTTCCGGTGAAATATCGGTATCGAACTTTTGGGTGGAGTGCAATACCTTCTTTATACACTATGTACATAGTACGTATAGAGAAAGTAAAACGTATTATTAGCAAGGAATAACAACTAAGAAATATAAATATTTTTATATACGGTATTTTAATCAAAATTGTTATAGAAATGTTTGAGAAAATAAACTTTTCGCAAATTTTTCCATGTAAAGGGGAGTTTGGGGTGGGGATTTTCTCAATATCTTCGTGTCGCATCCTTGGAATGCATTGAACTAATATACCAAGTTTGGTATTTTACCGACTTTTCGTTTTTGAGTTATCGTGTTCACAGACACACGGACACACACGCAGTCGTTTTGCTAAAAATGCTTTTTTGGTTACAGGGGAACCTAAATCGTCTATTTTCGGAGATATCTCGGTATCGAAATTTTGTGTGTAATACAATACCTTCTCTGTACAGTATGTACATAGTACGTGTAGAGAAAGCAAAAAAAATGTATATATGACATAAATTGTGTTTTTTAAGGACAGATGCATTGTTTATGTATAAGTTTTTTTGCTATCTCTTACTGTTTAAGCAAAATGCAACAAAATTCATCCAGAATAAAGAGGTCTTCAGAGGTTTTTCCAAGAAAATTCAAGGTATATGTTTTATATACCATATAAATATCTTTAATATACGGTTATTTAATCAAAATCGTTAGACATTTTTTCCATGTAAAGGGAGTTGGGGGTGCGTGGATTTTTTTCAAAATCTTCGTGTCGCATTCTTGGAAGATACTAAACTTATATACCAAGTTTGGTATTTTACTGACTTTTGAGTTATTGTGTTCACAGACACAGTGACACACGTGCACACGGACACACACAGTGGCTTTTTTCCAAAAATGCTTTTTTTGGTTACAAGGGACCCTAAAACGTGTATTTCCGGTGAAAACTCGACAGTAAATTTTTGGTTAGAATACATTACATTCTCTATCCACTATGTACATTGTACATGCGGAATGGAGAAAGCAAAAAACTTACGCTATCATTTTGTTTCGCCGCTTGGATTCATTGATAACAAAAAATGACTCACGATATGCGAACGGAATGTTTTGTTTTCCGGATCGTGCATGCAACCAAACACATGTGAGTTAGGTTGGGAGTATTTCTAGACAAAAGTTATCGTGATAAATACAACATATAAAAAAATCACGAAGTTTCAATTGGTACTGAAAATCGCGTGACTATGAAGTATAGTTTTATAGAAAACGTCCTTGACTGTCTGTTTCCGTGTGTTTATTTCTATGTATATTCTACCTCAGAATGGTATAACCTTGTAAGGAAAAATCTGACGTTTCTCACTCACCTGACTTTCATTTCCTGAATGTAAGGAATTATTGTTAAAAAGCATATTGTTCTAATTACTTCATGTTTATAAAATCAAATCTGATGTGTTCCATTCACATGACTCTCTCTACACATCTGCAAGAAATTGTTGTTAGACAGCTTATGCTTCTATTTACTTCATGCTAATCAAAAAAATTAACAGAAATAGTCTTATTACTTGCTTCCTTGTAAGTAGAAACGATATAAGGGAGAACCATAGGTTAAAGTGACAGTCAGAAAAGCTGGTTGCTATGTGACTGATGTTCCTTTGTTTGTATAGACAGGAGTTGGCAAACTCCTATATGAGAAAAGTATGTTTTAAAAGTAGAAACCAATAACAAAGAATATCTCAAAAACGACCAACTCCACGAAAAAAATGTATATAACATAAATTATGTGTTTTAACATACTCTACATTTTTTGTGGAGTGAGTGTTTGTTTATCTCTTACGGTTTAGCATTTATACAAAATTCCGTAAAATGCATCCAGAATGAAGTAGTCTTCAGAGCCTGTTCCCAGAAAATTCAAGATATACATTTTATTTGGCATGTAAACATCTTAAATATAAGAGACGTTAATCAAAATCATTAGAGCCATTTTTGAGAAAATCAAAAGTTCCATGTGAAGGGTAGTTGTGATTGGGGGAATTGTCTTGAAAATCTTCGTCTCGCATCCTTGTAAGATACCAAACTTATATACCAAGTTTGGTATTTAACGGTCTTTTCGTTTTTGAGCTATGCTGTCCACAGACAGACACACGCACTCACACACACACGAACCTTTTTCCAAAAATGCGTTTTTGTGGTTTCAAGAGGACCCAAAACATGTGAACGTATCACATCAGATTTCTTTACTTTTCTCTATACGAACTATGTACATAGTGTAGAGATTTCAACGGAAATACATGTTTTGAGACCCCATGAATCCAAAATGTTTTAGAAAATGTCCGTGTGTGTGTCTGTCTGTCTGTCTGAGTAAGACAGACAGACAGACACTCTACCTGTGAGCAGCATAGCTCAAAAACGAAAAGACCGTTAAATACTAAACTTGGTATTTAAGTTTGGTATCTTCAAAGGATGCGATACGAAGGTTTTCAAGAAAATCACCCCAACCCCAACTACCCTTTACATGGAAACATTTTCGAAAACTTTGATTTTCTTAAAATGGCTCTTACGATTTTGATTAAATTCTCTTATATTTAAGATATTTACCTGCCAAATAAAATGTATATCTTGAATTTTCTGGGAATAGCCTCTGAAGACTACTGTATTCTGGATGAATTTTACGGAAATTTGCATAAGGGCTAAACCGTTACAGATAGACAAAACCTTACTATACAAAAAATACTGCAGGTCTTGTTAAAATACATAATTTGTGTCATATATGTTTCTCTTGCAGAGTTGACCGTTTTCGAAATATTCCTTGTTATTGGTTTAAATTTTAAACTACCGTACTTTTCTCAAACGGCACCACGCAAAGCGAACTGAACCACAATTGTTTCACACAGCGACCGGTTTGACTGTTGCTTTAGCCTATTGCACTCCCTTATTCTCTTCTAGTTGCAAGAAAATAACACCAATTATGCTAATGCTCATCTCGATTAACATTATGTAGATGAAATAATCTTTAGTAAGAACAGTTTGTATAAGGAACAACTGGAGAAAGTTATTTAAATGTAGCATATCAGATTTTTTCTTTAAAATACTTATTTAGGCGATAAATTAAGGGCTTTTTAAGAGGGGGGTTTGTATTTCAACATGACACTTAAAGAAAGTGCTGCTGGGAAGTTTTTGTTGAACGTAAAGAACGCTTAATCAGGTAAGAAGAAGAAGAAGCAGCAGCTGCCCGCTTTTCAGAGACCAGCTGTCTTTCCGTTGCGTGTGCCACAAGATTAAACAAGTGGCGAAGACGTTACAAGAAGAAGCAGAAGAAAAAAAAATGTATAGCTTAAGGTCGGTTTCTATTGTCCAGCAGTGTATCACCTGGACCTTCGGAATTGCTGGCAGGTTCCTTGCCACAAAGAACTTGCTTTCTTCTCTTTGCAACTTCACTTTTAGAATCGGTTTCAACGAACGTTAGAGATTCGTGGTTCATGAATGAACTTGTAGCAGAAGAACTGCTTCTTCATAGCTCAGCAACAAAAGGGTGACTTTATTATAATTCCTTTCAAATATCGAAACCGTTTGTCCTTGCAAAAGTTGCCTTACTAACGGATTTATTATAATTACTATTATTATTATTATTATTGTTAATATAATTGTTAGTATATTTATTTTAATATTATTGATATGTACTATTTTATGGACAATGTTCAGAAATCTGTGACTCAGCATATATATTAAATATGGGCTAAAATTGATGTTTTCCATTCACATGAGTTTCATCTCTTCAACAAATTATTATTATTATTATTATTATTATTATTATTATTATTATTATTATTGTAGTTTAACGTCCTTTAACCTGGTTGGTCATATCAGACGATGAATGAAATTGGAGAAATGGTGCTCAAATGATCTCGGGGTCCATGGAAGACATTCGTCTTCTCAGGATAAGGGAAAACCAAAAAAAAAAAAAAAAAAAAACTTATCCGGGTAAGTCACCCTAAGCGAGATTCGAACTCACGACTTTTTGAGTGTAAAGCAGACACGCTACCACTACGCTACCCAGGTGGGCTTATTATTATGGTTATTATTATTATTTATTGCTTTCTTTACACGTACAATGCACATAGTGTATAAAGAAGGTATTGCATTCCACCCAAAATTTCGATTCCGAGATTTCACCGAATATACGTTTTTGGGCTCCCTGAATCCAAAAAAAATCTGATGTGTTCCATTCAGATGACTTTCTCTACATCTCTGCAACAAATTATTGTTAAAAAGCTTATACTTCTATTTACTTCATGCTAATCCAGAAAAAATTAGCAGAAATAGTCTTCTTATTACTTGCTTCCTTGTAGTAAGGGAGTACCATAGGTTAAAGTGATAATCAAGAGCTGGTTGCTATGTGACTGAAGTTCCTTTGTTTGTATCAACAGGAGTTGACAAATTCTCATATGAGGAAAGTATACGTTTTCAAAGCTGAAACTAAAACCAAGGGATATCTCAAAAACGATCAACTCCATGAAAAACATTTATATTACATAAATTGTGTGTTTTAATGTGCTCTACCTTTTGTCTTATAAGTTTTTGTCCATCTCTTACGGTTTAGCAGTTATGCCAAATTCCGTAAAATTTATCCAGAATAAAGTAGTCTTCAGGGGCTATTCCTAGAAAATTCAAGATATACATATTTTTTTCAGGAAAATATCTTTAATATGTGATGTTTTAATCAAAACCGTTAGAGCCATTTTTGAGAAAATCAAATTTTTCAATAATTTTGCCATGTATAGTGTAGTTGGGGTTGGGGTGATTTTCTTGAAAATCTTCGTGTCGCATCCTTGGAAGATACTAAACTTAAATACCAAGTTTGGTATTTAACGGTCTTTTCGTTTTTGAGCTATGCTGTTCACAGATACACACACGCACGCACACGGACTTTTTCTAAAAATGCTTTTTTTTTTTTTTTTTTTTTTTGTATTAAGGGGGACCCAAAACATGTATTTCCGGTGAGATCTCGATATCGATTTTTTGGGTGGAATACAATAATTCTCTACCCGTATGTTACATTGTTTTTACGGGGCTAGAGAAAGTAAAAATGACTAACGTTATTCTGGTGAGTTAATAGGTATACGAACTCAAGAATGTAGAGCCCATATGGAGCTAGGTGGCGCATCAAATGACAGTAATGTGTAATTATGCTTGCTACAGGTCCCCGGATAACCTCTTTCGCTACGAGATAAGCTATACATGGCCCATTTTCGCTACATTTTGGTGAAAACTCTGATGTTACGAAAATGGAGTTAACGGCATTTGTTACTTTCCGTCCATCCTATCTTTGGATAGCTATACAGCATGGGTTAGTGCAGAAATGCGGCTTCACCTAGTTACAATTTTAGAGGTCCCAGAAGTAGTTGATGAGTTCCGTTCACATTAAATTCTCTAGCTGTTCCATATACCAGGGCCGTTTTCTTTCCCAGCTTCCAATAGGCAATAAATAAAAGACAAATTCATAGAAAACAATTATTTTACTACAAAAAGTTTTGTACACTTATGGTTACTTTTCAACACAATCACCGAAAAGATTGAGACATTTATCGTACCTGTGCACAAGCTTTGCAATACCCGCTTCAAAAAATGTTGCCGCCAATGATTTCAAATGAGAATTGACGTTGTTTTGAAGATCTTCGTACTTTACGACGTTTGCGGAGAGCCATTCAAAACAAACGAAGAGGAATGCTGACTTCAGGAATTGTGTTGATCCATGTCAACGCTCGTCCACACACTGCTGGCACATCCCATCGGCTCCTTGAACAATTTCATGTTTGCGACATTTTCCATCATCCGCCGTACGTCCTGACCTGGCACCCAGCGACTTTCACCTTTTCCCTGAACTGAAGACGTGGCTAGGAGGGCAGCACTTTCAAACCACCGATCTTCAAAACAACGTCAATTCTCATTTGAAATCATTGGCGGCAACATTTTTTGAAGCGGGTATTGCAAAGCTTATGCACAGACAGGATAAATGTCTCAATCTTTTGGGTGATTATGTTGAAAAGTAACCACAAGTTGTCAAAACTTTTAGTAATAACATAATGTTTTCTATAAACTTGTCTCTTATTTATAGCCTATTGGAGGTTGAAAAAAAAAAAAAAAAAAAAAAAAAAAAAGAAAAACGGCCCTCGTACAAACTATTCCTATAAAAGATTCTTTTTTTATCTACATCATGTTAATTCAGATAAACATTAGCAGAAGTTGTCGTAATTGCCTCCTTGCAAGTAGAACGTAAATAAGGAAGTACATTAGGATAAAACGATAGTCAACTCTTTTAAAAGCAGGTCGAAAATGGTCAACTCCAAAGAAAAACGTACATGACATAAGTTCTACCAGATTAAAGAGCTCTTCAGAGGGTATTCACGTAGAATGGGACGCTGAGAATGACAGCAGTTAAACAGCGTCCATAAATAAAACTCCATTTCATTTCATTTGGAAAATTCTGAAGTTAAATACAATGTGTGGTATTAATAGACCTTTTGTTTTTGACTTATGCTGTTCACACACACAAACACGCACAAACACACACACAATCACAGACACAAACACACACAAACCCACACAAACACACACTTATACACACAAACACACACAAATACACACACAAACACAAAAACAAACACACACAAAAAACACACACAAATACACACACAAACACACACATTAACACAAACACACACAAAGTCGCCCTCCGTGGTGTGGTGGTTACCATATACCCAAGGTCGCGGGTTCAAACCCAACGGAGGGCGATGAATTTTTTTCTGTCGTAAAAGCTCTTAGCATGACTTCCTTCGGAAGGGAGGTAAATACGTTGGTCCCGTGTCGTAGATTTACGGTACGTAAAAGAAACTCCAACTTGATAAACAGGCCTCTGAGCATAATTAAGCAGTCTTTCACGCCCAATTTAGAAAGGGACGGTGAGAATGACGGCAGTTAAAGAGCGTCCATAAATAGAACTCCATTTCACACACGCACACAGATGGACCTTTTTCTAAAAACGATTTTTTTTTTTGATTCAGAGGACCTTTCTTTTTTGACTTATTCTGTTCACACACACACTCGTCTTCCGTGGTGTGGCGGTTACCATGCTAGCCTCGTATACCCAAGGTCGCGGGTTCAAACCCGGCGGTGGGCGATGAATTTTTTTCGGGCGTAAAAGCTCTTAGCATGGCTTCCTTCGGAAGGGAAGTAAAGACGTTGGTCCCGCGTCGTAGATTTGCGGCACGTAAAAGAACCTCCAACTTGATAAAGAGGCTTCTGAGCAAAATTAAGCGGTCTTTCACGCCCAATTTAGAATGGGACGCTGAGAACGACGGCAGTTTAAGAGCGTCCATAAATAAAACTCCATTTCACACACACAGATGAACCTCTTTCTAAAAACGATTTTGTTTATATATCTTTTTTTTTTTGCTTCAGAGGAAAATCTCGATATCGAATTTTTGGATGAACACAATGGCTTCTCTATCTACTGCGTGCATTTTACATTCGTTCTAGAGAAAGTAAAACGTGAGTGTTGTGCCATTTTTACCCAATTGCTTTCAAATGTTGAACACAATTTTTGCGTAATTTTGAAGCACCTTTGAGGCAGATGTTTGCCGTGACTTAGTGCAACGGTTGTGAGGAAGATGAATGAATATTATCAGTGAGAACGAACGCTGGCTATGATACAAAGAACAGCTTACGTTTGCCAAGGTTCCACCTGGAGTGTAGAAACAGCTGCTTTCTGTTTAAGATATACCTGCCTGCCTTCTTTATCCTAGCACAGGCCATCAGGTCTTCAGTTCGTTAAAATCGGGTTATTTACCTTACACACTGCCAGGAAGATTTATTACCTCACGTCAATGGATTTGAAACCTTAAGGGAAAAGTGTAGTGGGATTTGGGCAAAATTATCGAGATATATTGTGAACTACATATAATTTCGAAAAGTATTTTTATCCTACTGATGCTTCTAATAGACATCGTTGCTATGCAGAAACGACATAAGAAAACTTGCACTTTAATGCTACATTCACAAGGAAATTTAAACGCAGATGCAACATAAGCGCAAGAGTTTGGACTCATATTATTTAATGTAAGCATTCACATAGAAACACGCAAAACGCAACGCAATGCAAGAGTTTGCAAACTCCAAACTTTGTCTTTGCGTTGCATGCAAAGAGGAATTCTGCTTCTTTTCTCTATGCTTTGCCTATGAATTCAATAAGAAACGATCGCACTGCAAGATTTTACATGGCCTGCTGTACATGCATGCTCTTCTATTTGGCCGTGCAGTTTCCCTCAAGAGGTTATGACCCAAAAATTCGATACCGCAATTCAATAGTAAATTCATTCATTGAGGGTCCTCTGAATAATAATAATAATAATAATAATAATAATGATAAAAAAGAATTTTTAGAAAAAAGTACATATGCGTGGGTAAATATGTGGGTGCGAGGCGTCTATATCTTTATGTATTGTATGTGTCTGTGTGTCTGTAGGCAGCATAGCTCAAAAACGAAATTTCCGTTAAAACACCAAACTTGGTATTTATGTTTATATCTTTCAATGATGCGACACGAATATTTTCAAGAAAATACGCCCCCTTCAACAAAATACCCTTTACATGGAACATTTTTCGAAAATGTTGCATTTCTCAAAAGTGGCTCTAAAGCTTTTGATTATAATGCCATATGTTTGGGACATTTTCATTACAAAAATGTATATCTTAAATAATCTAGCAATAGCCTCAAAAGACTTCTGGTAAAGCGTAAGAGATAGACCAAAATTACAAAATAATTTAGATCTTACTCAAATATATCTTAAGCCAGATATATATTTTTACACAGAATATATAACATAATAATTTACCAGATATTCCTTATTTTTGGATTAAATTTTAAAATACTTATACTTTTCTCAAACACAAAAATCTGATGTGTTCCATTCACAGGACTTTATCTATATCTCTGCAACAGATTATTCTTAAAAAGCTTATACGTCAATTTACTTCATGCTAATGGAGAAAAATTAGAAGGAATAGTATTATTACTTGCTTCCTTGTAAGTAGAAGCGAAATAAGGAAGTTAAAGTGATAGTCCAAAGCAGGTTGCTATGTGACTGAAGTTCCTTTGTTTGTATACACAGGAGTTCACAAATTCCTGTATGAAAAAAGTATATTTTTCACAGCTAAAACCGAAAACAAGGAGTATCTCAAAAACGATCGGCTCCACGAAAAAATGTGTATAACATAAATTGTGTGTTTTAAAGTGCTCTACATGTTTTGTGTTATAAATGTTGTCCATTTCTTACGGTTTAACAGTTATGCAAATTGTAAAATTTATCCAGAATAAAGTAGTCTTCAGAAGCCATACCCAGAAAATTCAGGATATACATTTTATTTGTCAGGTAAATATATTTAATATACGATATTTTAAACAAAATCGTTAGTCATTTTTTAAAAAATAAACATTTTCGAAAAATGTTCCATGTAAAGGGTAGTTTGGGGTGGGGGAATTTTTCTCAAAATCTGCGTGTCACATCCCTGGAAGATACTAAACCTAAATACTAAGTTTGGTATTTTACCGACTTTTCGTTTTTGAGTTATCGTGTTCACAGACACACACGGACACACACACACACACACACACACACAAACACACACACACAGACACGGACCTTTTTCTGGAATTATTTTTTTTGATACAGCGAACCCTAAAACATATATTTCCGGCGAAATCTCGGTATCGAATTTTTGGGTGGAGTGCAATACTTTCTCTATACACTATGTACTTATTACGTATAGAGAAAGTAAAAATGTGTCTGTTTCTTTTGTTTTACGCCTGGACATAGAAGGAAACGAATTTCAAAGACAATCGCATAGAGATAATCTTTTAAACCATTTGACTATCACTTTAAGTTAAGTGATGGTCAAAGTCTTTAACATGTATATTTCCTTAGTTCTCTTATACTAACAAGGAAGCAAGTGGTAAACAATTTCTGCTAATGTTTATTTCGATTAGCGTGATGCAAATAAAAGAATACTCTTTCCTAAGAAGAACAGGTAGACTAAGTCATATGAATGGAAAGCACAATATTTTTATTCTGATGACCTCAAAACATGAATTTTCGTTGAAATCTGGGTATCGAATTATTGGGTCTCTAGCACGTGTTAGAGAAAGTAACAACTGTAAAAAAAACTTATGTGTTCCATTCACACGCCTTTCTCTAGCTGTTCTACTAACTTCTTACATAAGATTATTCTTCTTTCTGCAGCTTGCTAATCGAGGTACTCATTAGCACAATGTTCTTATTACTTAGTTCCTTATAAGTAGGAAGAAAATAAGGGAATACACTAGGCTAAATCGATAGTCAAATGTTTTAAAAGCTGTCGTTACGCGATTGTCATTACAAATCGCTTCTTTTCTTGGCCAGGAGTAGAACAAATGAAAAACGGACACTCCCGTCTGAGAAAAGTATAAGTACTTCACAACTGAAACTAATAACAATGAATACCTCGAAAATGGTAAGCTCCACGAAAAAAATGTATATGACGTAAATTGTGTATTTTAACAAGACCTACATTTTTGTAGAGTAAGTTTTTGTCTATCTCTTATGGTTTACTGATTCTGAAAAATTAAGCAAAATTCATCCAGAATAAACAGGTCTTTAGAAGCTATTCCCAGAAAATTCAAGATATACATTTTATTTGTCAGGTAAATATCTTTAATATACGACATTTTAATCAAAATCGTTAGAGCCATTTTTAAGAAAATAAAAATTTTCGAAAAAATTTCCATGTAAAGGGTAGTTTGGGGTGGGGGATTTATCTCAAAATCTTCGTGTCGCATCCCTGGAAGGTAGTAAACTTAAACACCAAGTTTGGTACTTTAGCTACTTTTCGTTTTTGAGTTACCTATCGTGTTCACAGACATACTGACACACGGACACGCACACGGACCTTTTTCTGAAAATGCTTTTTTTGGATACAGGGGGTCCTAAAACATTTATTTCCGGTAAAATCTCGGTATCGAATTTTTTGGTGGAATACAATACTTCTCTATCCCTATGTACATTGTACATACGGGCCTAGAGAAAGTAAAAAACTGACGTGTTCCATTCTCATGACATTCTCTAGCTGTTCTCTGTACAAACTATTCTTACAAAAGATTATTCTTTTATCTACATCATGGTAATCTAGACAATATTATCAGAATTGCTCTTATTACTTGTTTCCTTGTAAATAGAAGGGAAATAAGGAAATACATTATCCTAAAACAATAGTCAAATAATTTATAAGCTGGTCGCTATATGAAACAATTGAGGTTAGGTTCATTTTTCGTGCTCCCGTTCAAGAAAAGTTAATTAGTTGAAAATTGAAAGCAATAATAATGAATTTCTCGAAAACGGCAACTCTACAAGAAACATTTATGACATAAATTATATATGTAAACGCGATCTACATTTTGTTTTACTGTTACGGTTTAACTATTATGCAAAATTCTGCACACTTCAACCAGAATAAAGAGCTCTTCAGAGGCCATTCCCAGAAAATTAAAAATATAAATTTCATTTTCGATGTGAATTATGTTAAAAGTACGCTTTTTTAATCAAAATCATTAGTGCCATTTTTGAGAAAATTAAAATTATCTAAAATATTCCATGTAAAGCGCAATGTACTGGGGAGATTTTCTGTAAAATCTTCCTGTAGTATCCTTGGAAGACATTGAACCTAAATACCAAGTTTGGTATTTAACGGACCCCTCGTTTTGAGTTATGCTGTCCACAGGCACACACAGGCACAGACCTTTTTTTCTAAAAATCTGATGTGTTACACTCACATGACTTTCTCTGGCTGCTCTAGAAAAGATTATTCTTCTTTCTACAAAATGCTAATCGAGATAAATATTAGCAGAATGTTCTTATTACTTAGTTCCTTATAAGTAGAAGGGAACTAAAGAAATGCGCTATGCTAAAGTGATAGTCAAATGTTTTAAAAGCTGTAATGCGACTGTCATTACAAATCGTGTCTTTGCTTCGCCAGAATAGAACAAAAGAAAAACGGACACATCCTGTCTGAGAAAAGTATAAGTACTTTACAATCGAAACAAATAACAAGGAATATCTCGGAATCGGTTACCTTCAAAACAAAAGCGTAAAGGACATAAATTGTGTGATTTGACGAAATTTACATTTTTCTGTAGTTATATTTGGTTTTAACCGTTATCAACAATTCTGCAAAATTCAACGAGAATAAAAAGCTTTGCAGAGGCTATTCCCAGAAAATTCAAAATATGTATTTTATTTGCGAGTAAATATGTTAAATTTACGGTTTTTTAATCAAAATCATTAGGGTCATTTGTGAGAAAATCAACATTTACAAAAAAAATGTTCCATGTAAACGGTAGTGTAGCATTCTAGGAAGTTTGGTATTTAAGCGACTTTTCTTTTTGAACAAAGCTGTCCACAGACACACATGAACTTCTTTCTAAATTTTTTTTTTCGGACTCAGGGGACATTAAAAAATATACCTCCGGTGAAAATTCACTATCTTATTTTTAGGTCGATAACAATGTCTTCTCTATTTACTATGTACACTGTACATACACGGTAAGGGAAGTAATAAAGGAACTGTTCGGTGGAAGTCAAAGGAAGTGCGTACACACCTATTTCTCACGGATCTATTCGGCTTCTGAAAGGTGGTTCCCAAGGGGTAGAGGGAGGGTAAGGGTGCTGCGATCCTAAAACACAGTCTGTTTCTTGTGAGACCTTGAGAATGGTTGGTTCCCAGGTTGCGAAATATTCCACAACTTTTGAATGCCTGAAGTTGCAGAGTGCCATTCAATTCAGAAAGGTTAGAGACGGGAAATCGATGGTTACGGTGACATGGTTAGGCCCCCCCCCCAAAACAAAAAGATTTAAAAAGCATCAAGTATATACAAACTATCTGATTTCTTCAATTCCTTGACTTTCTCTACATCTCTGCAACAAATTATTGTTAAAAAGCTAATGCTTCTATTTACTTCATGCCAATTGAGAAAAAAATAGCAGAAATAGTCTTATTACTTGCCTACTTGTAAGTAGAAGCGAAATAAGGGAGTACCATAGGTTAAAGTGAAAGCCAAAAGCTGGTTGCTATGTGACTCAAGTTCCTTTGCTTGTATGGACAGGAGTTGACAAATTCCTGTATGAGAATTTTGCATAACTGCTAAACGGTAAGAAATGGACAAAAACTTATCCCACAAAAATGTAGATCACGATAAAAGTCACACTTTTTTCGTGGAGTGTCTCGTTTTTGAGATATTCCTTGTTATTGGTTTCAGCTTTGAAAAACTTATACTTTTCTCAACTGTCCATACAAACAAAGGAACTTCAATCACATAGCAACCAGTTTTTGACTATCACTTTAACCTATAGTACTCCCTTATTTCGCTTCTATTTACAAGGAAGCAAGTAATAAGACCATTTCTGCAAATGTTTTCTCAACTAGCATGAAGTAAATAGAAGCCATAGCTTTTTAACAATACTTTCTTGCGGAGATGTAGAGAAAGTCACGTGAATGGATTACATCAGATTTTTTACGATATGCTTAGTAAGCATCGCTGCTCATATGATCTGATTGCCCTTCGGGGTTACCTCATTCCAGCCAGAGATGATTTGGCGCCTTTCTGAAATGGAGGCACAGAGAAGGTTATCTCCGATAGTAAAGATGGCGGTTGAATGAGAGGACTACTTTTTGCTATATTTAATAGAGAAAGTAAAATACATATACCTATTTAGTTGTATAATTAACTGGGAAGAAGTGAAGGAATGAAGCAATATAAAATCAATAATGTATACAACATGTTATTTGACTGTTAGATAAATACCATTTTAATATGGATATAAACAATACGGTTGTTTGAAAAGTCCCGGGCCTCACACAGACATGGCTCCACTAGGCCAGTTAGACGGTATCATCGTATAGTTTAACTCTAGACTAGCTTGTTTCCATAGTTATAGGTCAATAGCTTGTTTACTTTTCGAATGACAGAATTTTAAACAATACAAATTTAGAGTTTTCACGAAAATGAAGGATTTGGAACAACGAGCAGTGATTAAAAACTTCCATTCGAAAGGCTTAACATCTAAAGTAATCAAGGAGGAACTGGACATTACTCTGAAAGACTCTGCCCCTTCATATTCAATGATTAAAATGCAGAGTTTAAAATGGGACGTACGAGCACTAGTGATGAGCCTCTCGTAGAAGTGACAACTCCAAAGATCATTGAAATAATTCATCGTTTAGTACTGGAAGACCATAGAAAGTTGTTTGAGATAGCAGAGGCTGTAAACATATCAAAAGAACGTGCACGTAATATTTTAGGAAATGTTTTGGGTTTCACAAGGTCTGTGCAAGATGGGTGTCGCGTTTGTTGACACCTGATCAAAAGTTGCAAAGAAAAACTGTTTCTGTTAAGAATGCGGAGCTTTACCGTATAAACTCCTAGTGAATTTTTGAGGCGGCTTATTACCATGGACGAAACTTGGATACATCACTACACTCCAGAAAGTAAATGACAGTCAAAACAGTGGATTGCGCCAGATGAACCAACTCCAGAAAAGGCAAAGTCAATTTTGTCAGTTAACAAGGTTATGACGAGTGTTTTCTGGGATGCACAGGGAATTATTTTTATTGATTACTTGAAAAAGGGTAAAAGTATAACTGGTGAGTACTACGCAAGCTTAATGCAACGTTTGAGTGGTGAGGTGAAAAGAAAAAGACCTCATTTGGCAAAAAATAATCTTGTTGCACCACGACAATGCTCCTGTTCAGTGATTGCAATGGGAATTAAAGTTGGAATTGCTTGAACATCCAACCTATTCGCCATATCTAGCACACAGTGACTACCATCTGTTCCCAAACTACAAAAAAGTTCTTGGAGGACGAAGATTTCACAGCAACGAGGAGGTCATTGATGCGATAAACAGCTATTTTGAGGACCTTGATAAATCGCACTACAGAGATGGTTTAATTAAATTAGAACACCGATATGACAAATGTATTAGCTTTTCTTTATATTATTTTGAGAAATAAAGCAAAAAAAATATATTTTTTTAAATGCTGTTTACATTGAGAGGTATTGAACTTATGATGATGGGAACGGTTTCTGTTACGTTGAAAACTTTGCTTTTAGAATGCACTCTGTCGTTTGTTGAATAATTTTCCACGTCGCTCGCACGAACAACACACAAACACCTCGCAAAGGGAGAAAATAAACATTAAAGGGATAAATTAAACGTTTATATGTAAGCCAAATATTTATGTAGTGTAGTTAGAAACAAGCAAACAATTAAACATGTACTTATTATTAAAATATTTACCTAATTAACTGACGAAAGCTCGAGTCAATTAAAATCCAATGGTAGCAGAACTTTTGTCTCAAAAAAATCTGATGTGTTGCATTCACATGACTTTCTCTAACTGTACTGCAAAGAAAATATTCTTACAAAAGATTATTCTTCTATCTGCATACTGCTAAACGAGATAAACATTAAAACTATTGGTTTTACTATTTTGTTCCTTATAAGCAGAAGGGATATAAGGGAATATGGCTACCAGACTAAAGCGATAGTCAACTTTTTAACCCTTAGTTGCCTGCATAATATACTACATATGCCGTTTTTCCTTTAATTCAAGTTTAAAAGTGGAGTTATAGTAAAATATATATGAAAATTAACCTATAAAATTATTATATAAAATAATAGAGAAAATAGAAACGAAAATAAATGAAAATTCTTTATTAATCTATTTCTTCCCAATTAAAAGATTAAGTTCTTCTAAACCAGTTTTCATAATCCTACCAAAGTACTATCAAAAATCTGATGTGTTCCATTTACATGACTTTCTCTACATCTCTGCAGCAAATTATTGTTAAAAGGCTTATGCTTCTATTTATTTCATGCTAATCGACAAAAAATTAGCAGAAATAGTCTTATATGGTAGTACCATAGGTTAAAGTGATAGTCGAAAGCTGTGACTAAAGTTCCCTTATTTATATGGACAGAAGTTGACAAATTCCTGTAAGAGAAAAGTACAAGTTTTTCAAAGCTGAAACCAAAAACAAGGAACATCTCAAAAATGGCCAACTCCAGGGAAAAATGCATATAACATAAATTGTATATTTTAATGTGCCCTACGTTTTCAGTGTGGTAAGTTTTTGTCCATCTCTTATGGTTTAACAGCTATGCAAAATTTCATAAAATTCATCCTGGGTAAAGTAGTCTTCAAAGGCTATTCCCAGAAAATTCAAGATATATATTTTATTTGTCAGGTAAATATCTTTAATATACGATATTTTAATCAAAATCATTAGAGCCATTTTTAAGAAAATCACAATTTTCGAAAAAAGTTCCATGTAAAGGGTAGTTTGGGGTGGGGGGGTTTTCTTGAAAAACTTCGTGTCGCATCCTTGGAAGATACCAAACTTAAATACCAATTTTTGGATTCATGGGATTCATATTTCCGGTGAAATCTCGGTATCGAATTTTTGGGTGCAATGTGTACATAGTGCGTATAGAGAAAGTAAAAATCGGTTTATCTACTATAGTAAGGTGACATGTAATATTGGGTAGTGTGTAGCGGAAGTGACGTGTAGTAAAAGGTGAGTACACCTTAGTGCAGTTACGGGTAAACATAGGTTGAGCATGTTAGCTATTAGCGATGATGGGGTAGAGCGCGTGTCAAGGAAACCTGGCCAGGTGCGACCTTACAAGAACCATCACCTGGCTACCAGAGGCACAAGCTCATTGCAAGAATAAGAACCCCCCCCCCCCCCTCGCTTAGCCGCTGAAAGAATCGAAGGTGAAGGAAAATAATAAAGAATGGAGAAGGAACGGAAACCTCGAGGCTGAGGGTATTCGTAAAAGGAGCGGAAGAGGTCCTTCTTTTGTAACCGCTCGTCTTCTGTGTCGCACATGTGCATTCCTTCATTTTCGGGTCACAATGCGATGATGACATCTGCTTCCATAACACTTGGCTCTTGCGCGTTTCAGGGCCTCGGTGTTTTCTTCAGTATTAAAACTAATATCCTGGTGTATTCCATTCACATAACTCCGAGTCTGTATCAAATTATTCTTACAAAAAAGAATTCCTTTAATATCTTAAAAACGATCAATTCCTCGAAAAAAATGTATATAACATAAATTATGCGTTTTAACGTGCTCTACATTTTTTGCGTGGTAGGTCTTAGTCCATATCTTATGGCTTAGCAGTTAAGCAAAATTCCGTAAAATTCATCCAGAATAAACTAGTCTTCAGAGGCTATTCCCAGAAAATTCTAAATATACATTTTATTTGTAAGGTTTAATATACGATATTTTAATCAAAATCGTTGGAGTTTTTTTTAAGAAAATCAAACTTTTCGAATTTTTTTCCATGTAAAGGGTAGTTTGGGGTGGGGGGAATTTTCTTGAAAATCTTCGTGACGCATCTTTGGAAGATACCAAACTTAAATACCAAGTTTGGTATTTAACAGTCTTTTCGTTTTTCAGCTATGCTGCTCACACACACACACACACACACATACACATAGACAGACAGATACACTCGGACATTTTTCTAAAACATAGTACGTACAGAGAAAATAAAAGTTATTTGAGTAAATTCTATTTTGAAGGTTTAAGGTTTTACTTTATACGTTACTATGAACATAGTGTATAGAGAAGGTATTGTATTACACCCAAAAATTCTATACCGAGATTTCACCGGATATATTTTTGAGACTACCTAAATAAAAAAAAAACAAAAAAAAAAAACAAACAAAAACAAAGAAACAAAAAGAAACGATTTTTATAAAAATATCCGTGTGCGTGTCTGTCCAAAATATGAGAAACTCTTCTCTATAAAGGGTAATTTCAGGTGGTATATTTTCCTGAAAATCTTTACGTCGCATTTTAGGATGATACTTTGCTGCTTTCTTTCTTTCTTTCTTTCTTTCTTTCTTTCTTTCTGTCTCTCTTTCTCTCTCTCCCTTTCGCTCTCTCTCTCTCTCTCTCACATACACACACACAAGCGGCCGCGCGCCAAACAGTCACACTGATTTCTACTTTCTTTATACGTACTATATACATAGTGTATAGAGAAGGTAGTGTATTGCACCGAAAAATTCAATACAGAGAGTTCACCGGAAATATATGTTTTGATACCCCCTGAATCCAAAAAAGCATTTTTAGAAACATTTCCGTGTGTGTGTGTGTGTCTCTCTGTCTGTGTGTGTCTGTGTGTATGTGTCTGTGTGTATGTGTGTGTGTCTGTGGGCAACAAAGCTCAAAAACGAAAATTCCGTTAAATACCAAACTTGGTATTTAATTTTGGTATCGTCCAAGGATGCGACACGAAGATTTTCAAAAAAAAATCCCGCAACCCCAAACTACCCTTTACATGCAGAACATTTCGAAAATTTAGATTTTCTTAAAAATGGCTCTAACGATTTTGATTAAAATATCGTATATTAAAGATATTTACCTGACAAATAAAATGTATATCTTCAATATTCTGGGAATATCCTCTGAAGACTACTTTATTCTGGATGAATTTTACGGAATTTTGCATAACTGCTAAATCGTAAGAGATAGCCGACAACTTTAAACACAAAAAATGTAGAGCATTTTAAAACACAATTTATATGATATATACATATATATATATGTATATATATATATATATATATATATATTTTCGCTACAGTTGATCGTTTTCGAGATATTACTTGTTTTTGGTTTCAACTTTGAAAAACTTATACTATTCTCGTACAAGAGTTTGCCAACTCGTGTCCATACAGTAACATAGGAACCAGCTTTTGACTTTCACTTTAACCTATGGTACTCCCTTATTTCGCTTCTACTTACAATAAGGCAAGAAAAAAGACTATTTTTGCTAATTTTTTCTCGATTATCATGAAATAAATAAAAGAATAAACTTATTAACAATAATTTGTTTCAGATATATAGAGATAGTCATGTGAATGGAACACATCAGATATTTTTTATAAAATGTCGTCTTTTATTCAGGGCTATTATTTTTATTGAATATTTTGAGGTACTTTGGCTAATATAAGTACGCAGTAGGAAAGAAAACATGTAGGTTAATATTCTTGTAATACTCTTGACTAGCACTGCTGTAATGGTGTATTTCCTGTAGCGAGAGACAGTTGCTAAGTCCGTTATGAAAGCCAGTTACAGGGTAACAAGTGAAGCCTGTAATTGACGTTCACTCTATGCAAACACCTGCTGCCACTTGCAAGTATCGGACTGGAACTCTACTGCCTGGAGACCCAAGCGTCACAATTTCTTCTCATTGACACCTTGCATCAGTAATCATATGTTTGGGTAGTATGTCTCCATAAGGTCACGAGTTCGAATCTCGCTTAGGCAGAGTTACCCGGATAAGTTTTTTTTTTTACATTGTCTACACTGCTATGTTACTAGTGTATAGAGAAGTTTTTTTTTATTGTTTCATTTGTGTAGCCCCCTTTAACATCAATAATCATATCGGGGGCTTTGACTTGTGGAACTGTAGGTTCAGAACATTAGGTTAATAAACTTTATATTACTAAACACACACGCATTCACTCTCAGATTCATATTTCCAGACTCTATGGGGGGAAAATTCCCCACCCCAGCCGGGAATCAAACCCGGGACCTCGCTGACCACTCGACCACGAAGGCAGTCAGAGAAGATATTGTTGCACCCAAAAATTCGATACGGGAGATTCCACCGAAAATACTTCTTTTGGAACTCCCTGTCCAAAAATGCATTTTTAGAAAAATGTCCCCGTGTGTGTGTGAGTGTGTGTTTGTGTTTCTGTGTGTGTGTATGTCCGTGTTTCTGTAAACACTATAAGTCAAAAACAAAAAGTCGGTAAAATACCAAATTTAGTATTTAAGTTTGGTATCTTCCACGGATGCGACACGAAGATTTTGCGAAAAATTCCCTCAACCCCAGCTACCCTTTAATGGAAAAAAAATTCAAAATTTTTGACTTTCTCAAAAATAGCTGTAACAATTTTGATTAAAATACCAAATATTAAAGATATTTATATGGCAAATAAAATGTATATCTTGAATTTTCTGGGAACAGCCTCTAAAGACCTTATGCCGAATGATTTCTCTTGAATTTTGCAAAATCGGTAAACCGTAAGAGATGGAGAAAAACTTACTACTCAATAAATGTAGATCACGATAAAACACCTAATCTTTTTCATATACATTTTTTTTCGTGAAGTTGATTGTTATTGACATATTGCTTCTTTTTGGTATCAACTTTGAAAAACTTATACTTTTCTGATACAGGAATTTGTCAACTCCTGTCCATACACAAAAAATCTGATGTGTTCATTCACATGACTTTCTCTACAACTCTGCAATAAATTATTGTTAAAAATGTTACACTTCTATTTACTTCCTGCTAATTGAGAAAAAAGTTAGCAGAAATAGTCTAATTACTTGCTTCCTTGTAAGTAGAAGCGAAATAAGGGAGTACCATAGGTTAAAGTGACAGTCAAAAGCTGGTTGCTACGTGACTGAAGCTCCTTTGTTTGTATGGACACGAGTTCACAAAGTCCTGTAGGTATGAGAAAAGTATGCTTTTTATAGCTGAAACCAAAAACAAGGAATATCTCAAAAACAATCAACTCCACGAAAAAAAAGTATATAACATAAATTGTGTGTTATAAAGTGCTCTATATTTGTTGTGTGGTAAGTTTTTGTCCATCTCTTACTGTTTAGCAGTTCTGCAAAATTCCGTAAAAATGACCTAGAATAGTCTTCAGAGGCTTCCCAAAAAATTCAAAATATACATTTTATTTGTGAGGTAAGTATCTTTAATATACGATATTTTAATCAAAATCGTTAAAGCCATTTTTTAGAAAATCAAAATTTTCGAAAAAAGTTCCATGTAAAGGGTAGTTTGAGGTGGGGGGATTTTTCTCAAAATCTTCGTGTCGCATCCCTGGAAGATACTAAACTTAAATACCAAGTTTGGTATTTTACCGACATTTCGTTTTTGAGTTATCGAGTTCATAGACTCACTGACCCACGGACACACACACACACACACACACACACACGGACCTTTTTCTGAAAATACTTTTTTTGGATACAGGGGACCCTAAAACATATATTTCCGGTGAAATCTCGGTATCGAATTTTTGGTGAAGTGCAATACCTTCTCTATACACTATGTACATAGAGCGTATAGAGAAAGTAAAAAGGAACTTCAGTCACATAGCAACCAGCTTTTGACTGTCACTTTAACCTATGGTACTCCCTTATTTCTCTCCTACTTTCAAGAAAGCAAGTAATAAGACTATTTCTGCTAATTTTTTTCTCAATTAGCATGAAGTAAATAGAAGTATAAGCTTTTTAACAATAATTTGTTGCGGAGATGTAGAGAAAGTCATGAGAATGGAACACATCAGATTTTATTGAGCTAAGGTTCCTTTCTTTCTGAAGCTCTCCTTACTAAGAAATGTTGAAACTGACAAAACTGTAAGAAAGTCCTATTTTACGTCTTCTTCGTAAGCTGCACTCTCTTGGTGGCTTGGAATATCACCATTGGTAGCCTGTGGCACCTTCCAGCATCTATACGTAGAAAAGAGAATAGATTTTCATTTTCTTGAGTCTACGACAACCGATGAACGGTACTTTAACGAAGGAGAAAGTATTTTAAGGCACCGCCTCAGGAAGTTGCCTACGGTTTTGATCCAGGTAGCAGGTTGCCCGTAATAAAGCCCTGAGGAGTGCCACAGTGTGACTGGAAAACATAAATAAAAAATGCTTCTACTTTCTTCATGCTAATCGAGAACAATGACAGAAATGGTCTTATTACTTGCTTCTTTGTAAGTAGAAGTGAAATAAGGGAGTACCATAGGTTAAAGTGATGGTCAAAAGCTGGTTGTTATGTGACTGAAGTTCCTTTGTTTGTATGATACGAGTTGACAAATCCCTGTATGAGAAAAGTATACATTTTTCAAAGCTGAAGCCAATAACAAGGAATATCTCCACAAAAAAATGTATATGACATAAACTGCGTGTTTTAGCCAGCTCTACATTTTTTGTGTGATAAGTTGTTATCCATGTCTTACGGTTTAGCAGCTATGCAAAATTCCGTAAAGTTCAATCAGAATAAAGTAGTCCTCAGAGGCTATTCCCAGAAAATTCAAGATATACATTTTATTAATGTGGTAAATATCTTTAATAGATGATATTTTAATCAAAATCATTAGAGCATTTTTTGAAAAAATAAAACTTTTTTAAAAATGTTCCATGTAAAGGGTAGTTTGGGTTGGGGGGATTTTCTTGAAAATCTTCGTGTCGCATCTTTGGAACATACCAAACCAAAATGCTAAGTTTGGTTTTTAAAGGACTTTTCGTTTGTAAGCTATGCATACACATACACACGTGATTCAGGGGATCTCAAAACATGCATTTCCGGTGAAATATCGGTTACCAATGTTTGAGTGCAATACAATGCCTTCTCTATACACTATGTACATAGTACGTGTAGAGAAAGTAAAAAATAAAATATCTGATGTGTTCCATTCACATGACTTTCTCTACATCTCAGTAACAAATTATTGTTAACAAGCCTGTTCTGCTATCCACCTCTTAGTAATTGAAATAAACATTCACAGAAACGCTGTTATTACTTAGTTCCTTATAAGTAGAAGGGAATGCGCTAGGCTAAACTGACAGTCACATGTTTTAAAATGTAGTTGCTATGGGATTGAAATCCGTTATATTGCGTGACCATGTTCCGGTATGAGAAAATATTTTAAAACAGAAACTAATAACAACAAATATCTAGAAAACGGTCAAGTCCACGCAAAAAATGTACATGACATAAATTGTATGTGTGGTAAGTTTTTGTCTATCTCTTAAGGTTTACCAGTTATGAAAAATTCAGAAAATTTCATCTAGAATAAAGAGGTCTTCAAAGTCTATTTCAAGATATACATTTTATTTGTCATGTACATATTTTAAATATAGGAGATTTTAATCGAAATCGTTAGATCCATTTTTGAGAAAATCAACATTGTTCCCATGTAAAGGTTAGTTTAGGTGGGTGGTCTTTCTTGAAAATCTTTGTGTCTCATCTTTGGAAGATACTGAACTTAAATATCAAGTTTTGTATTTAACGGACACTAAGTTTTCTAGCTATGTTGCCCACACACACACACACACACACACACACACACACACACACACACACACACATACACATACACACTGGCAGTTTTCTAAAAATCTTATGTGAATTATTCACATGGTTTTCTCTAGCTGTTCCACATATAAACTATTCCTACAATTCTTTTACCTACGTCATGTTAATCGAAATAAACATTAGCAGAATAGGCCTTATTACTTGTAGAAGGAATACACTAGGCTAAAGCGATAGTCAAGTGTTATAAAAGCTATTATCATGCGATTGTCATTGCAAATCACTTCTTTGTTTGGCCAGGAGTAGAACAAAATAAAAACGGACACTTCCGTCTGAGAAAAGTATAAGTACTTTACAACTGAAACAAATAACCAGGAATATCTCGGAAACGGCTGCCTCCACAACAAAAATGTAAAGGACAAACATTGTGTGTTTTGGCAAGATCTACATTTTTTGTGTAGTAAGTTTAGTCTATTTCTTACAGTTTAGCAGTTATGCAAAATTCAGCAAAACTCATTCAGAATAAAGAGGTCTTTAGAGGCTCTTCCCAGAAAATTCAAGATATACATTTTATTTGCCATATAAATATCTTAAATATTAGGTATTTTAATCAAAATCGTAATAGCCATTTTTGAGAAAACCAAAACTTTTGAAAATGTTTCTATGTGAAGGGTAGTTGTGAATGGATGGATTTTCTTGAAAATCTTTGTGTCGCATCATGGGAAGATACTGAACTTAAATACCAAGTTTGGTATTTAACGGAATTTTCGATTTTATAGCTATACTGCCCAAAAACAGATACACACACACAGACAAATAGAAATTTTTCGGAAAATGCTTTTTTTTCTTTTCTTTTTTGTATTCAGGAGGTCCCAAAACATGTATTTCCGGTGAAATCTCGGTATCGAATTTTTGGGTACAATAGAATACTTTCTCTATACACTATGTACATAGTACATGTAGAGGAAGTAATACTAGCAAGGTGGACGGAACGCCTTTAGCAATTATAAAAACAGTGTGGTCGTATACATCTGCTCGTCTTGAATGTAGCAGATGGCCAGCTGCCGGTTTGACTTAAAGGTAGGAGCGCCTTAAACCATTCAGATGTTTGGCGCGAACGGGGTTCAATGTAAAATTGAACTGAACAAATAGGATACTATATGTTATTACTTACTCTACACGTATTATGCACACAGTGTATAGAGAAGGTATTGTGTTGCATCCAAAAATTCGATACCGAGATTTCACCAGGGATATATGTTTTCGGACCTGAAGCCAATAAAAATTTAATGTCCGAAAATATTCATCGCCCTCCACCGGGTTTGAACCCGCGACCTTGGGTATATGAGATAACCACTACACCACAGAAGGCAACAGCCCCGTATGTATATTGTGGATAGAACAGGTTTATTCCAACCAAAAATTCGATGTCGAGATTTCACCAGAAATATATGTTTTCGGATCCCCTGAGTTCGAAAAAAGCATTTTTAACTTGTGTGTGTCTTCGGACAGCATAGCTTAAAAACGAAAAGACCGTTAAATATCAAACTTGGTATTTAAGCTTATTATCTTCAAAATGCGACAGGAATATTTTCAAGGACACCCCTCCATCCCTAACTACTCTTTACATGGAAAAATTTTGCGAGAAAATAAAATTTTTCGAAAATGTTGCCTTGTAAAGTGTAGTTTGTGGTGAAAGGATTTTCTTAAAAATCTTCGTGTCGCATCCCTGGAAGATAGTAAAGCTAAATACTAAGTTTGGTATTTAAGGGTCTTTTCATTTTTAAGCTATGCTGTCCAAAGTCACACACAAGTTAAAAATGCTTTTTTCGAACTATGGGGATCCGAAAACATACATTTATGGTGAAATCTCGACATCGAATTTTTGGTTGGAATAAACCTGTTCTATCCACAATATACATACGGGGCTGTTGCCTTCCGTGGTGTAGTGGTTATCTCATATACCCAAGATCGCGGGTTCAAACCCGGCGGAGGGCGATGAATTTTTTGGACATTAAAATCCTTAGTATGGCTTCCTTCGGAAGGGAAGTAATGCCGTTATTTCCGTGTCGTAGATTTACGGCACGTAAAATAACCTCAAACCTGATAAAGAGGCCTCTGAGCAAAATTAGGAGCGTCCATAAATAAAAATCCATTTTATTTTTACATACAGAAAGTAAAAATAGCAAGAATAAGAGTAAGGGAGACAGAGAAAATATTAAAATATCCTAGGTACGTTAAGGAGGTTAGAGAGAAAGTGTAAAAGCAGAAATAAAAGGAAGGAAATACAGTATTATCAATGAAAAAATAGTGCGTAAAAGGAGAGCACCCTGACCACTAACTGTACTTTAAGACAGAGCAATATAGCATTTCATTTTGCGACGCGTCTGCGGTAAGACCCAACCTTAAACCCGTTGTTAACGATTAACTATAGGGTCTGTTTGGTTGTTTTCCTCCTGAAAGAAAAGGTGGAATGTGGTAAATAACGCCAGGTAGAGGGGTTGTATAGTCTGTACAGAAAGCTAAACCCTGCAGGTTCGTCCACAAAATCTCTATACTGCACCCTCCCTTCAGCATACAAACACTAACCAAAAAATGTGATGTGTTCCATTCACATGACTTCCTCTACAACTCTGCAATAGATTATTGTTAAAAAGTTTATGCTTCTATTTACTTCCTGCTAATTGAGAAAAAATTAGCACAAATAGTCTTATTACTTGCTTCCTTGTAAGTAGAAGTGAAATAAGGGAGTGCCATAGGTTAAAGTGATAGTCAAAAGCTGGTTGCTATGCCTTTGTTTGTATGGACAAGTGTTGACAAATTCCTGTAAGAGAAAAATAGCGAAAAAAAACAAAAAAACAAAAAAAAAAAAAACAACACGAAAAAAGTATATAACATAAATTGTGTTTCAATGTGCGCTTCATTTTTCCTCTGGTAAGTTTTTGTCTATCTCCTACGGTTTAGCAGTTATACTAAGTTCCGTAAAATTCATCCAGAATAAACTACTCTTCAGAGGCTATTCCCAGAAAATTCAAGATATACATTTTATTTGTCAGGTAAATATCTTTAATATACGATATTTTAATCAAAATCGTTAGAGCCATTTTTGAGAAAATCAAAATCTTCGAAATATTTTTGCATGTAAAGGATAGTTTGGGGTGGGGGGATTTTCTTGAAAATCTTCGTGTCGCATCCTTGGAAGATAGCAAACTTAAATACCAAGTTTGGGTTTTAGCGATCTTTTAGTTTTTGAGCTATGCTGTCCACACACACACACACACACACACACACACACACACACACACACACACACACGGACCTTTTTCCAGAAATGCTTTTTTTTTGGATTCAGGGGGACCCAAAGCATGTATTTCTGGTGAAATCGCGGAATCGAATTTTTGGGTACATTGCAATACTTTCTATATACACTATGTACATAGTACGTGTAGAGAACGAAAAAAGTATACCGGATAATGGTTAATGAAAATAACGAAAACAAATTCCCAGAAAATTCGGAAATCCATTAGAGAATTCACAGCAGTGCTGTGTAGGACGTTATGCAATTAAATATACAGTAAGTAGAGGCGCAACGAACATTAAGCCTCTTGGCTTTTTCCCCTCTTTT
Organism: Hymenopus coronatus; assembly: GCA_030762935.1. Classification (NCBI taxonomy): domain Eukaryota; kingdom Metazoa; phylum Arthropoda; class Insecta; order Mantodea; family Hymenopodidae; genus Hymenopus; species Hymenopus coronatus. Next base: position 52,373,382 of record CM060889.1, on the reverse strand, counting down.
ACATCTTCTCATCAGATTTCCTTCACTCTTCGTCATTTATTGAACATGCTCTACAATATGAGTAGGCAGGCACGTATGAGCCAGCCCACGTACGTAGTGCGCCTGCGCAGTGCGTGCAGCAGCTTAAGTGACATCTAGCGAAGTGGTGTGAAGTTCCACACTGAGGACGACTTCAGGTTTCATTATAGAGTTGGTCCAGCGATTCATTTTCAGTAATCGATTCATACGATTCGTTCATGCAATATGAATCGATACACACGATTCGTTCACGATTCATTAATCGTCACCATGCCTTCTTTGCTTGACATATTGTACACGGATTATAGCCATATAATCATCAATACTTTAGCATAAAAGTAGTAGTTCATATAAAAAGGTCCTATTCTTTTCATCTATTGCAAATATATTTGGTAAAATTAACACAAAACAAAAAAGTTTGTTTAAGTTTAAAATGCACACCTAAACTTATATATATATATATATATATATATATATATATATATATTATAAATACATAAATAATTTATATATTCTATTTCATACATTTTATAGTTTTATACATTCTTATATTTAGCCCCATTGCCTCAGCGCTATTTATTTTCTCGCAATAAAATTAATGGTTATAAATCCCTGCACATTACCGTGCGCTCTCGGCAGTTTTCGTCGAAGCTCGGCTTGGTACTTCGAAAGGTAGAGGCATAAGAAAAACAAGCTCCAATGTCTGATCACGATTCTTCAAATCTGCGATTGCTTTTGAACGACGATTCATGTTGAGACTAGCACGATTCTCGCGATTCTTTTTGAACGACGATTCATGTTGAGACTAGCATGATTCTCGTGATTCTTTTTGAACGACGATTCATGACAAGACTGATACGATTCATGCGATTCTTTTTGAACAAAGATTCATGACAAGACTGACACGATTCATGCGATCCTTTTTGAACGACAACTAATGTTGAGACTAGCACGATTCTCGTGATTCTTTTTGAACGACGATTCATGACAAGACTGATACGATTCATGCGATTCTTTTTGAACGAAGATTCATGACAAGACTGATACGATTCATGCGATTCTTTTTGAACGACAATTAATGTTGAGACTAGCACAATTCTCGCGATTATTTTTGAACGACGATTCATGACAAGAGTGACACGATTCATACAATTTTTTCCTTGTAGTCGTTCATATGAACGATTCGTTAATTAATCGCCCCATGTCTATTCCATTATGGAGGTATTTATAAGCGACAGGAAACCTCAGAGTTTTCGCACAGAGGTCTCTACTGAGCATTATTTGTTAGCGATTTGTTTCTTAAACATTTGACTGTCGTCATAGCCTCCAGTATGCTTCGATGTACCGACATACACACACACACACACACACAAACGGCCCTTTTTTTAAAAATGCTTTTTTTTTGACTCAGGGGAACCCAAAACATATATTTCCGGTGAAATCTCAGTATCGAATATTTGAGTGCATTACAATATCTTCTCTATCCCTATGTACATTGTACATATGGGGCTAGAGAAAGTGAAAAAAAGGAACTTGTCCGGGTAAGCGAGGTTTGAACCCACACACTACCAACGCTGCTATCATCATCATCATCAGCAGCAGCAGCATTAGTCACGTTAACATAATCATCACCATGTATGATTTTTACAATTCACAGGTATACATACCCCTTATGGATCAAAATATTTCCTCTATCTGCTATAATTACTACAGAATGTAAAACATAGTTATTTCTTTTCAACTAGCATAACTTACGTATCTCTACAATTTTAAAATGATTTATCTCTTAAGAAAGGCATTTTATGCTTAAAAAACTTTGGCATCCAAAAGTATCCGGTATTAAATTATTTACAAGCAGCTCTCTAAGAACGTATAAAAGCACAGCTGCATTTCTTGAAAAGTCACATCTTAAATTACGAAACCTGTGTAATTTTGCTAAGAAATACCTGACCTGTATTTTCCAGCTATTTCTGCTACTTGGGGTCCTTGCTCAGCGCATTTCCGCTTAGTAACAGGCGCTATCACGTGATGAATGTTCGCTTTTAACTCCTTCACTGTATGAGGAGGATTTCTAATCTATATCTTGTCTTCTAAAGACCAGTCACTTGGGGTTAAGTCCGGGAAGCGGGAAGGTGGGATGCCGCAATTATGTTTAATAACTCCGTGCTGGAAAACATCAGGAACTGCTTTTTAATTAAACACGAGCGTTTGCTAAGCAAGTTGTGGAGAAAAAAATCTGACGTGTTCCATTTATACGACTTTCTCTACATCTCTGCAACAAATTATTGTTAAATAGCTTGTGCTTCTTTTCACTTCATGCTAATCGAGAAAAAAATAGCAGAAATAGTCTTACTACTTCCTTCCATGTAAGTAGAAGCGAAATAAGGGAGTACTATAGGTTAAAGTGATAGTCAAAAGCTGGTTGCTATGTGACTGATGTTCCTTTGTTTGTGTGGACAGGAGAAGTGTAAGTTTTTTAAAGCTGAAACCAATCTACTCCACGAAAAACATGTATATAATATAAATTGTGTGTTTTATGAGCTCTACATTTTCTGTTAGCGAAGTTTTTGTCTATCTCTTACGGTTTTCCAGTTATGCAAAATTCCATAAAATTCATCCAGAATAAAGTAGTCTTCAGAAAATTCAAGACAATATCTTTAATATACGATATTTTAATCCAAATCGTTGTAGCCATTTTTAAAAAAAATCAAAATTTTAGAATTATTTTCCATGTAAAGGGTAGTTGGGAGTGGAGAGAATTTCTTGAAAATCTTCGTGTCGCATCCTTGGAAGATAATGAATTTAAATACTCATTTTTGAGCTATGCTGCCCACAGACACACACAGACCTTTTTCCAAAAATGTTTTTTTTTATTTAGGGGGACCCAAACATCTATTTCCGGTGAAATCTCAGTATCGAATGTTTAGGTGCATTACAATACCTTCTGTATACACTAGTATGCAGTACGTGTAGAGAAAGTAAAAATGTGACGTGGTCCATTCACATGACTTTCTCTCGGCACAATTATTCTTCAACTGTACTTTGCTTAACCAGATAAACATTAACAGAATAGGTTTATTAGTTATTTCTTTGGGAAATAAGAAAATACACTAGGTGAATAAAGTGATAGTAGAATATTTTAAAAGCTGTTGCTATGAAGAACTTTCTCTCTCTCTCTCCCTTTGTGAGTAATGGAAATGAAGTTTTATTTATGGACGCTCTTTAACTACTGTGGTCCTCAGCATCCCATTCTAAATTGGGATGAAAGACTACTTAATTTTGCTCAGAGGTCTCTTTGTTGGGATTCAGGTTCTTTTACGTGCCGTAAATCTATGACTCGGGACCAACGGCTTTATTTCCCTTCCGAAGGAAGTCATGCTAGGGGCTTTTACGCCCGAAACAATACATCGTCCTTCCTGGGGTTTGAACCCGCGATCTTGGGTATATGGTTACCACTACACTACGGAGGGCGACATTTGTGAGTTTAGGATGAGATGTGAGTAATATCAATGGGCGGCCGAAACCGGCCGGTGGGGGAAGAGCCACCGTGGAGGATCCCTGATATATTCCAAACAATTATGGAGTGCGCTAGGAGCCCGCGCACCAAGTCTGACCGAACTCCCTGAGTCTACAGACGACTTCCAACGTCATCCTGCCGCCGAGAGCTGTATTTCCAGACCGCAATCACCACCAGGCTGTGCAAAGCGAACCTAAGTTTAATTGCTCACATGCCGACCAGCTTTTAAAAGATCTGATTATCGCTTAAGCCTAATGTATTACCATATTTTCATACACCTTCCTGCTTAGAAGAAAGCAAGTAATAAGATAATTTCTGCTAACGTTTATCTCGATTAACATGATGTAGATAAAATAATCATTTGTAAGAATACTGTGCAGAAGAGGTAGAGAAAGTCATGTGAATTGAACACATATTTTTAGATTACTACTACTACTGCTACTGCTACTGCTACTGCTTCATTTCCTAGCAAAATAATCGTCTTTCACCACTTTCATGGTTACGGATCCTATCTTCAGTTTCTAATGCAAGTACCTACCATCATTCTATTTATTTTAACTTCATACAATTTGGATAGGTAGAGTCAGACTGAACAATTCAATGCCATAGCCGGGATTTGAACCACGGATCTCCCGGTCTCTAGCCGGCTGCACTACCTCTGAGCTACCATGACAACATGCCGGCATAGCATTGAATTTCTCCGGTAAACTACAAGGTGATCTCAAATGTAGGACAGGAGTTGGATAGGTAGAGTCAGACTGAAACATTCAATGTCATAGCCCATGCTAACTTCATATACCGAAGGTCGCGCGTTCAAACCCGGTGGAAGGCGATATAATTTTTTGGGCATAAAAATCCTTAGTATCCTTCGGAAGGGAAGTAAAGCCGTTGGTCCCGTGTCGTAGATTTACGGCACGTAAAAGAACCTCTAGCCTGATAGAGAAGCCTCTGAGCAAAATTAAGAGGTCTTTCATGCCCAGTATAGAATGGGATGCTGAGAACCACAGCAGATAAAGACCGTCCATAAATAACACGCCATTTCACCTTGTGTTTACCGGGAAACACACGAATCAGTTGTGAAATTCAATGCTATGGTTGATATGGTAGCTCAGTGGCAGAGCAAGCGGCTAGAGATCGGGAGATCCGTGGTTCAAATTCCGGCTATGGCATTGAATTTTTCAGTCTGACTCTACCTATCCAACTCCTGTCCTATACATGGCTTGTGTGAAAAAGCAATTAAATCAATATCATATAATTTGTTTGCCCTATCCACCGGCGGGACCATCAGAAAATAGGTAGCGTTCTGAATTTCTGGCCGCCTCTAATATGTTGCATTCCAAATAATACCTTCTCAAGAAAGCCTCAACATTCATAGTTGCTCTGTAGCTTTATTTACTCTACACGTACAATGTACATAATATATAGACAAGGTATTGTAATGCACCCAAAAACTCGATACCGAGATTTCACTGGAAATACATGTTTTGGGTCCCCCTGAATACATAAAAAGGTCCATGTGTGCGTGTGTGGCTGTGAACAGCATAGCTCAAAAACATTAAACGACCGTTAAATACCAAACTTGGTATTTAAGTTTGGTATCTTGCAAGGATGTGACACGGTGATTTTCAAGAAAATCCTCCCACACCCAACTACCCTTTACATAGAACGTTTTATTTTCACAATTAATTTGATAAAAATATGGTATATTAAAGATATTTACCTGAAAAATAATATGTATTTCTTGAATTTTTGGGAATAGCCTCTGAAGATTACTTTATTCTGGATGAATTTTACGGAATTTTGCATATCTGCTAAACCGTAAAAGATTGACAAAACTTACCGCATAATAGATATAGAGCACATTAAAACACACAATTTATGATATTTTTTTTCATGGAGTTGATCGTTTTTTAGACATTCCTTCTTTTTGGATTCAGCTTTAAATAACTTACTTTTCTCATACTGGAAGTTGTCAACTCCTGTCCATACAAACAAAGGAACATCAGTCACATAATAACCAGCTTTTGGCTTTCACTTTAACCTATGGTACTCCCTTATTTCGCTTCTACTTGCCACGAAGCAAGTAATAAGACTATTTCTGCTAATTGTTCCAGATTAGGAGATAGAAGTACTGGCTTTTTAACAATAATTTGTTGCAGAGATGTAGAGAAAGTCATTGAATGGTACACATCAGATTTTTTCATATAGACAGTTTTCTAATTACAGTGATGGGAAAATTCCAGAGTAAGCCTTCATCATCCAAAAGTTTCCCTAACTTATATGCATAACCTCGAACAGTAATTAAGTAAAGCACTGTGCTTCTTTGAGTCTAATAATTCTCATATCTTTGTATTTACATAATTATAGGCAGCATAATAAGTGAGTTAAGTTAAAAAGGGACCTGCTATTTTCACACCTCTTAAGAAATCATCCAGATGCGTACAACAAACATCAGCTTAGATAGCCCTTTTTATTACTTTCTCTACATATATTATGTACATAGTGTATGGAGAAGGATTGCATTACACCCAAAAATTCATTTCCAAGATTTCACCGGAAATACATGATTTGGGTCCACCTGAAGCCAAAAAAAAAAACATTTTTGTAAAAAGGACCGTGTGTGTGTGTGTGTGTGTGTGTGTGTGTGTGTGTGTGTGTGTGTGTGTGTGTGTCTGTATGTCTATGGACAGCATAGCTCAAAAATGAAAAGACCGTTAAATATCAAACTTGGTATTTAAGTTTGATACCTCCCAAGGATGCGACACGAATATTTTCAACAAAATCCCCACAATTTAAACTACCCTTTTCATGGAAAAAAATTCGAAAATTTTGTTTTTTTCAAAAATTTCTCAAACGTTTTTAATTAAAATGCCGAATATTAAAGATATTTACACTCCAATTAAAATGCATATATTGAATTTTCTGGGAATAGCCTCTGTAGATATCTTTATCCTGGAAGAATTTTGCGGGATTTTGCATAACTGGTAAACTATAAGAGCTGGACAAAAATTTACTTAACCGTGAATGTAAAACTCGTTAAAACACACAATTTATGTTATATACATTTTTTCATGGAGTTGACCGCTTTAGAGATATTCCTTGTTACTAGTTTCGGCCTTAAAATACAAATACTTTTCTCATACGGGAAATTGTCATTTCCTGTCTATACAAACGGAGGTATTTCAATCATAAGTAACCAGCTTTTAAAAGATTTGACAATCGATTTATCCAATGCTACTCCCTTATTTCGCTTCTTCTTACAAGGAAGGAAGTAATAAGACCTTTTATGCTAGTTTTTTTTTTTCTCGATTCGAATGAAGTAAATAGAAGAATAAGCTTTTTAACAATAATTTATTGTAGAGATGTAGAAAAAGTCATGTGAATAGAGCACATCAGATTTTTGTATTTATGAGTGTTTAAATTATTTTATGGAATTAGAATAATAAAATCTGATGTGATCCATTCACATAACTTTCTCTACATCTCTGCAACAAATTATTGTTAAAAAACTTATGCTTCTAAGTACTTCATACTAATCGAGAAAAATATGATGTGTTACTCTCACATGACTTTCTCTAGCTATTCTAAAACCTTCATACATAAGAACGATTCTTCTTCTTTCTGCACCTTGCTAATCGCGGTACTCATTAGCACAATGTTCTTATTATTTAGTTCCGTATAAGTAGGAAGAAAATAAGGGAATACACTAGGCTAAACCAATAGTCAAATGTTATAAAAGCTGTCGTTATGCGATTGTCATTACAAATCGCTTCTTTTCTTGGCCAGGAGTAGAACAAAAGAAAAACGGACAATCCCGACTGAGAAAAGTATGAGTACTTCACAACTGAAACTAATAACTATGAATACCTCGAAAACGCTAAGCTCCACGAAAAAAATGTATATGACATAACTTGTGTATTTTAACAAAACCTACATTTTTTGTGGAATAAGTTTATGTCTATCTCTTACGGTTTACTAGTTATGCCAAATTAAGCAAAGTTCATCCAGAATAAACAGGTCTTCAGAAGCTATTCCCAGAAAATTCAAGATATGCATTTTATTTTTTAGGTAAATATCTTTAATATATGATATTTTAATCAAAGTCGTTAGAGCCATTTTTAAGAAAATCAAAATTTTCGAAAAAAGATCCATGTAAAGGGTAGTTTGGGATTGGGGGATTTTCTTGTATATCTTCGTGTCGCATTCCTGGAAGATACTAAACTTAAATACCAAGTTTGGTATTTTAGCTAGTTTTCGTTTTTGAGTTATCCTGTTCAACGTCACACGAACAGACACATACACGGACCTTTTTCTGAAAATGCTTTTTTTTTTTTGGATACAGGGGGTCCTAAAACATGTATTTCCGGTGAAATCTGGGTATTGAATTTTTGGTTGGGATACAATACTTCTCTATCCCTATGTACATTGTACATACGGGGCTAGAGAAGGTAAAAATTAGCAGAAATAGTCTTATTACTTGCTTCCTTGTAAGTAGATGTGAAATAAGGGAGTACCATAGGTTACAGTAATAGACAAAAGCTGGTTGCTATGTAACTGAAGTTTCTTTGTTTGGATGGACACGAGTTGACAAATTTCTGTATGAGAAAAGTATACATTTTGAAACTGAAACCAAAAAATAAGGGATATCTCAAAAACGATCACTCCACGAAAAAAAAAGTAATTGACATAAATTGTATGTTTTATCGTGAACTGCATTTTTTGTGCAGTAAGTTTTTGTCTATCTCTTACGATTAACCAGTTATAGAAAATTCAATAAAAATCATCCAGAATAAAGAGGTCTTTAAAGGCTTTTTTCCAGAAACTTCAAGATATACATTATATTTGGCATGTAAATATCTTAAATATAAGAGATTTTACTCAAAATTGTTAGAGCCGTTTTTGAGAAAATCGGAATTTTCGAAAAATTTTCCAGATAAAGGATAGTTTGCGGTGGGGGGATTTTCTTGAAAATCTTCGTGTCGCATACTTGGAGGATACCAAACTTAAATACCACACACACACACATACTTTTTTTGAATATAGGGGGACCCTAAACATGTATTTCCGGTGAAATCTCGTTATCGAATTTTTAGTTGGAATGCAATACCTTCTCTTTACATAGTACGTGTAGAGAAAGTAAACGGTCGATTTTTCGTGATTTTTCATGAACAGCAACATGTTGGGATGGAAGTTGATTGAGTTCTTTATCATTCCGTTGACTAAAGCATTAAACTTGTCCGTCACGACTTCCCAGGCGTTTCTTTTTTCTTCCAGCATGTTTACAGCGTGTTCTTTCGCGCTCTAATGTGTTTCATTATCTCTACCAATAAACATTTGTCTATTTCGCTGACGCTTTTACAACTTTTCCTATCGCAAATATCCTGATCCATGATTGTTTCAAATAAATCGCACATACAGAACAATACTCCGTGAGGAATTAACTTTTATTTCCGTAGTAGAAACTAGAGCAATAAATTGTAGTTGAGCTCTCCAACGTTATTTCCGGAGTAGAAGTGTGAGTATACCGAAGGGGATTCCACACTTCAGCATATACATTTTATTTGTCCGGTAAATATTTTAAATATACGATATTTTAATCCATTTTAAAGAAAATCAAAGTTTTCGAAATTTTTCCATGTAAAGGGTAGTTTGAGGTGGGGGGATTTTCTTGAAAATCTTCGTGTCGCATCCTAGGAAGATACTAAACTTAAATACCAAATTTGGTATTCAACGATCTTTTAGTTTTTGAGCTATGCTGTCCACAGTCACACAGACATACAAACGGACGTTTTTCTAAAAAAATCTGATGTGTACCGTTCACATTACTTTCTCTACATCTCTGCAACAAATTATTCTTAAAAAAGCTTATACTTCTATTTACTTCATGCTAATCAGAAAAAAAAATAGCAGAAATAGCCTTATTACTTGCTTCCTTGTAAGTAGAAGCGAAATATGGGAGTATCATAGGTTAAAGTGATGGTCAAAAGCTGGTTACTACGTGACTGAAGTTCCTTTGTTTGTATGCACACGAGTTCACAAATTCCTGTATGAGAAAAGTACAAGTTTTTTTAAACCTGAAACCAAAAACAAGGAATATCTCAAAAACGATCAATTCCTCTAAAAAAATTAATGTAACATAAATTGTGTGTTTTAATGTGCTCTATTATTTTTGTTTTGCACGTTTTTGTCCATCTCTTACGGTTTAGCAGTTATGCAAAATTCCGTAAAATTGATCTAGAATTAAGTAGTCTTCAGTGGATATTCCCAGAAAATTCAAAATATAGATTTCATTTGTCAGGTAAATATCTTTAATATACTACATGTAAAGGGTAGTTTGGGGTGGCGGGATTTCTTGAAAATCTTCGAGTCGCATTCTTGGAAGATACTAAACTTAAATACAAAGTTAGGTATTTTACCGACTTTTAGTTTTTGAGTTTTCGTGTTCATGGACACACGGACTCACGGACACACATACACACACAACGGAGCTTTTTCGGAAAATACTTTTTTTGGATATAAGGGACCCTAAAACATATATTTCCAATGAAATCTTGGTATCGAATTTTTGAGTGAAATACAATACCTTCTCTATACACTATGTACATAGTATGTATAGAGAAAGTAAAGAAAAATACCTTTCATCCGCATGGCAGTTTTTAAAAGGATTTGACTATCGTTTTAGCCTAGTGTATTCTCTTAGTTCCCTTCTACTTACAATGAAATATTTCTGCATTTTATCTCGATTAACATGAAGTAGATAGAAGCATACGCATTTTAATAATTTGTTACAGAGATGTAGAGAAAGTGAAGTGTATTGACATCAGATTTTTGAGCACTTTCTTCTATGTGTGTGTTATGCCTGTTGACTCTGTGTCAGAGAGTAAATCCGTTTATATTTTGTAACATTCTGTGTATAGCTTCTACAAAGATCAGAAGCGGTTATGCCAATAATGGAAGATGGGTTGTTGGCAAAACAATGCCTGCGCAGGAATTTCAATAAAGTCTTAACCTTTTAAAACCAAAACACCGTAACAGTTTTGTGGAGGTGAACTGTTCCAAAAGTCAGGCGGGCGTAATCTTTCGAAGTGCAGTTTTGGAAAGTTCATCTTTGTAAGCATAGGCATATTTGAGATGTTCAACTTTTAACTTTATTTTTCTTACACTATAAGCTTGGTAGAATCCTGAACAGTCATTCAGTACCTACTTGTCAACTACAAACATTAGTCGGAGAAGAATTTGTAATAAAAATCTGTTCGGTTCTGACTTTCTCTACATCTCTGTAACAAATTATTGTTTATAAGTTTGTTTTTTTTACTTTCTCTAGCCTCGTATGTACAATGTACATAGGGATAGAGAAGTATTGTATCCCAACCAAAAATTTGATACCGAGATTTCACCGAAATACATGTTTTAGGACCCCCTATCCAAAAAAAGCATTTTTCAGATAAAGGTCCGTGTATGTGTGTCCAAAATTTCCCCCACCCAAAACTACCCTTTACATAGATCTTTTTTCGAAAATTTTGATTTTCTTAAAAATGGCTCTAACGATTTTGATTAAAATTTCGTATATTAAAGATATTTACCTGACAAATAAAATGTATATCTTGAATTTTCTGGGAATAGCTTCTAAAGACCTGTTTATTCTGGATGAATTTTGCTTAATTTAGCATAACTAGTAAACCGTAAGAGATAGACAAAAACTTACTATACAAAAAATGTAGGTCTTGTTAAAATACACAAGTTATGTCATATACATTTTTTTCGTGGACCTTACCATTTTCGAGGTATTCATTGTTATTAGTTTCAGTTGTGAAGTACTTATACTTTTCTCAGACGGAAGTGTCCGTTTTTCTTTTTTTCTACTCCTGGCCAAGAAAAGAAGCGATTTGTAATGAGAATTGCATAGCGACAACTTTTAAAACATTTGACTATCGGTTTAGCCTAGTGCATTCTCTTATTTTCTTCCTACTTATAAGGAACTAAGTAATAAAAACATTGTGCTAACGAGTACCGCGATTAGCAAAGTGCAAAAAGAGGAAAAATCTCATGTAAGAAGTTTGGAGAACGGCTAGAGAAAGTCATGTGAGTGTAACACATCAGATTTTTTTTGTACCTTATCGTACTTTAACCTGGTTGGTCATATCGGACATGAATGAAATTGGTGAAATAATGCTCAAATGATCTCGGGGTCCATGGAGCTTAAAGTTACTCTATATTCGTCTGCCGGATAAAGGAAAACCCCGAAAAAACCTCACCCGGGTAACTCACCCTAACCGAGATTCGAACACATGACCTGTTGAATGTGAGGCAGATACGCTACCACCACACTACCCAGGCGGGCTGTTTATAAACTTGTTCTTCAATTTACTTCATGCTAATAGAGATAAACACTAGTAGAAACGTTCTTGATACTTAGTTCCTGATAAGTAGAAAGAAAATAATAGAATACACTATTCTTAACGACAGTCAAATGTTTTAAAATGTGGTTGCTATGGGATTGAAATCCATTTCTTTGCGTGGCCAGAAGCTTACAAGTTCCTGTATGAGAAAAACCATTAAGAAGGAATATCTCGAAAACGATCAACCCCACGAAAAAAAAAAAAATGTATACAGGCAACATAAATTATGTGTTTTAACGTGCTTTACATTTTTGTCTGGTAAGTTTCTGTCCATCTCTTACAGTTTAGCAATTATGCAGAATTCCGTAAAATTCATCCAGAATAAAGTAGTCTTCAGAGACTATTGCCAGAACATTCAAGATATACATTTTATTTGTCACATAAATATGTTTAATATATGATATTTTAATCAAAATCGTGAGAGCCACTTTTTGAGAAAATCAAAATTTTCCAAAAAATTTCCATGTAAAGGGTAGTTTCGTTTTTGAGTTATCGTGTTCACAGACACACGAACACACGGTCAAACGAACACACACACGGACCTTTTTCTGAAAATCTCTTTTTGGATACAAGGGACCCTAAAATGTATATTTCCAGTGAAATCTAGGTATTTAATTTTGGGTTGGAATACAATACCTTCTCTATACACTATGTACATAGCACGTGTAGAGAGAGTAAAAATGACATATTCATTGCTAAAAATCTGATGTATACCATTCACATGACTTTCTCAATATATCTGCAACAAATTATTCTTAAAAAGCTTAATCTTCTATTTACATTATGCCAATCAGAAAAAAAATAGCAGAAATAGTCTTATTACTTGCTTCCTTGTAAGTAGAAGCGAAATAAGGGAGTAGCATAGGTTAAAGTGATATTCAAAAGCTGGTTGCTATGTCAATGAAGTTCCTTTGTTTATATGGATAGGAGTTGACAAGTTCCTGTATGAGAAAAGTATAAGCTTTTCATAGCAGAAACCAAAAATTAGGATTGTCTCAAAAACGACGAACTCCATGAAAAAATGTGTATAACATAAATTGTGTGTTTTAACGTGCTTTACAGTTTTTGTCTGGTAAGTTTCTGTCCATCTCTTACGGTTTAGTAATTATGCAGAATTCCGTAAAATTCATCCAGAATAAAGTAGTCTTCAGAGGCCATTCCCAGATCATTCTAGACATACATTTTATTTGTCAGGTAAACGTCTTTAATATACGATATTTTAATCAAAATCGTAAGAGCCAATTCTGGAAAAATAAAAATTTTCGAAAAAATTTCCATGTAAAGGGTAGTTTCGTTACCTTTGTTTGGGTACAGGAGACCCTAAAATATATATTTCCAGTGAAATCTAGGTATTTAATTTTTGGGTGGAATACAATACCTTCTCTATACACTATGTGCATAGTTTGTTTAGAGAAAGTAAAAATGGCATTTTCATTGCTAAATATTGTATAGTATTTCTACGAGTGACAACTGTCTCCTTCGAGCAACTGAAGAATTTTGTTTGGTAAAGAAATTCATTTGCATAGTATAAGGCCAGGATTATACTTGCAATACAAACTCGTAAAATACTTTTCATAATGCACGATGCAGGTGAGTTGAGTGCCCTTTGGAAAAGCAGCGTGTGTCCGTGTTTGAGGTAGTGCATTGCCGAGAGACCAATAGCAGCCCATTGCTGGTCATAAACCACTTCCACGGTTAAACTGGAACATGCGCCGTTCATAAACTCCACACCTGCCAGGTAGGTTCACCACAACCACTGTTCGTGTTATAGAATGCTCTAGTGATCTCTAGATTCATTACATCTCCTACCTGCATATATTTTATTATTATTTCACTTTCTCTACACGTACTATCTACATAGTGTATACAGAAGATAATTAAAAAAAATCTGTGTTACACTCACATGACTTTCTCTAGCTGCTCTACAAAACTTCTACAAAAGATTATTCTTCTTTGTACACAATGCTAATCAAGATAAATGTTAGCAGAATGTTATTAATTAGTTCCTTACAAGTAGAAGGGAATAAGGCAACGCACTATGCTAAACAGATTGTCAATTGTTATAAAAGCTATCGTTATGCGATTGTCATTAAAAATCACTTCTTTGCTTGGCCAGGAGTAGAAGAAAAGAAAAAAAACAGACACTTCCTGTGTGAGAAAAGTTTAAGTACTTCACAATTGAAGCCAATAACAAGGAATATCTCAAAATAAGAACTAAAGCTTTCCTGGTGACGTGTTAATTCCAAATCTTCTCGGGCTTCTAGCCAGGTAAAAACTTGGCTTGACACCAACGTTTCGAAGAAGTGCATCTTCCTCGTCTTCAGGGTGAACTGATCCATTTTTAAGAAAATCAACATTTTCGAAATTTTTTCCATGTAAAGGGTAGTTTGTGGTAGGGGATTTTTTTTTGAAAATCTTCTTGGTATTTAGGTTTAGTATCTTCCAAAGATGCGAAACGAAGATTTTCAAAAAAATCCCCCCACCACAAACTACCCTTTACATGGAAAAAATTCGAAAATTTTGATTTTCATAAAAATGGATCTAACGATTTTGATTAAAATCCCGTTTATTAAAGCTATTTATGTCCGAAATAAAATGTATATCTCGAATTTTTGGGTAATAGCCTTTGAAGAGCTCTTTATTCTGGATGAATTTTGCTTAACTGCTAAACTGTAAGAGATAGAAAAAAAACTCACTGCACAAAAAATGTACATCATGACAAAACACACAATTTTTGTCCTTTACGTTTTTGTTGTGGAGGTAACCGTTTCCGAGGTATTCCTTGTTACTGGTTTCAATTGTGAAGTACTTAAACTTTTCTCAGAAAGTAACACATCAGATTTTTTATTTCCCTTCTACTTACAAGGAAACTACTAATAAGATTAATTTTGCTTATATTTATCGTGATTAGCATGATATAGATACAGATTAATGCTTTGAATAAAAGAATTGTTGACCGAACAGTTAGAGGAGATCGTGTAAAGGGAACAAATTAAAATATTTTCCCTCTACTTACAAGGAACCAAGTAATATGATCAATTTGTGCTAATATTTATTTCGATTATCATGAAGTGGATAGAAGTATAAACTTTTTAACAATAATTTTACACAAATATAGAGAAAGTCATGTGAATGGAACATCAGAATTTTTACGAATCTTATCGCTTCGGATCCGGTACGATTTGAAGCTCTTCCTTAACTATAGGCTTTGTCTTGTGACGTCAGATGCTCTATGCTGTGTGGTCAGGGTTGGAGTCTCGAATGAGTAGTGCCGAGTTAGTCGTTTGCGGGTGTGTGAGAAAAAACAGCTGGAGATAGGAGTCCGGGTTTCCCTGCTATGGGTTTAACTCGATGTGAGTATTTGTTTTTTAGCAATGCCGGAGCAGCGATGTTGTTTTCGTGTTGGCCCTATATATAAAATATGTTTTGTTCCATTCACATGACTTTCTCTATATCTCTGTAACAAATTTGTTATTAATAAGCATATTCTTCTATTTCATGCTAAAATTAGCAGAAATAGCCTTATTACTAGCTTCCTTGTAAGTAGAAGCGAAATATCGGAGTATCATAGGTTAAAGTGAAGTCAAAAGCTGGTTACTTGGTGACTGAAGTTCCTTTGTTTGTATGGACACGATTTGACAAATTCCTGTATGAGAAAAGTATAAGTTTTTCAAAGCTGAAACCAAAACGAAGGAATATTTAAAAAACGATGAACTCCTCGAAAAAAAATCATATAACATAAATTGTGTGTTTTAATTTGCTCTACATATTTTGTGTGGTAAGTTTTTGTCCATTTCTTACGGATTAGCAGTTATGCAAAATTCCTCCAGAATGAAGTAGTCTTCAGAGCCTATTCCCAGAAAATTCAAGATATGCATCTTATTTGTCAGGTAAATATCTTTAATATACGATATTTTAATCAAAATTGTTAGAGCCATTTTTAA
This sequence comes from Hymenopus coronatus, assembly GCA_030762935.1. Lineage (NCBI taxonomy): Eukaryota > Metazoa > Arthropoda > Insecta > Mantodea > Hymenopodidae > Hymenopus > Hymenopus coronatus. Next base: position 52,357,504 of record CM060889.1, on the reverse strand, counting down.
GAAAATAAAAATTTTCGAAAAATGTTCCATGTAAAGGGTAGTTGTGAGTGGGGGTTTTTCTTGAAAATCTTCGTGTCGCATCCTTGGAAGATACCAAACTTAAATACCACGTTTGTATTTAACAGTTTTTCGTTTTTGAGCTATGATGTCCACACACACACACACACACACACGGACTTTTTTCCAAAAATGCTTTTCTTGGATTCAGAGGGACCCAAAACGTGTATTTCCGGTGAAATTTCGGTATCGAATTTTTGGGTGGAATACAATACCTTCTCTATACACTATGTACATAGTACGTGTAGAGAAAGTAATATATATATATGTGACATAAATTGTGTGTTTGATCGAGATCTACATTTTTGTGTATTAAGTTTTTGCCTATCTCTTACAGTTTACCAGTTATGCAAAATTCAATAAAAATCATCCAGAATGAAGAGGTATTCAGAGGCTATTCCCAGAAAATTCAATATGTATATTTTATTTGTCTTATAAAATCTTAAATGTAAGATATTTGTTTAAAACCCATTATGGCTATTTTTGAGAGAGTAAATTTTCCAAAAAGTTTCCATGTAAAAGGTAGTTTAAAGTGGGGGATTTTTTGGAAAATTTTCGTGTCGCATCCTTGGAAGATACTGAATTTAAATGTCAAGTTTGGTATTTATCGGACTTTTCGTTCTTGAGCTATGCTGCACACACACAGATTATTTGTATTCAGTGGAACCCAAATCGTGTATTTCCGGTGAAATCTCGGTATTGAATTTTTAGGTGCTTTACAATACCATCTCTATGTACATAGTAGAGAAAGTAGAAATTGTCTCAGTTGACATTTTTTTCATCATTGCTCTGAAGTTGTATTCAGCAAAGGGTTTTTCTAAAATTTGGTAACTGGGACAACTGGTTGTATTCGCTATGCAGGTGTTATTAAACATTTGAGAGTTTGAAATTCAATCGATTTCTTAATATACATTAAGGGCACCTTTTCCTTTGTACTCAACCTTAAGAGGTGATTCACTTATGTGCCTTTCTGGGTAAAATGGGGACAGGCACGGTTCATCACATGTTCTGTCAAATGGAACCACGCTTCATGACATTCATAAAAAACAGCAGCATATTCAACATCTCGCTCAATTGTTTGATGTAGTATAGTAATTCTCCTGTTTTGCCTTATTTCGTGCTTCAGTTCTTAAACACGTGTCATGTTGTAGAGCTTCATTCCTATGTGGTGAAAAGAACGTCATAATATGACATATTAGGTTATGTTTTATTACTTTGTTGACTTTCTATACACGTACTATGTACGAGGGCGGTTTTTTTTTTCAACCTCCGATAATCTATAAATAAAAGACAAGTTCAAGGAAAACAATTATTTTATTACTAAAAGTTTTGTACACTTATGGTTACTTTTCAACATAATCACCGAAAATATTGAGACATTTATCGTACCTATGCACAAGCTTTGCAATACCCGTTTCAAAAAATCTGATGTGTTCCAATCACATAACTTTCTCTACAACTCTGCAACAAATTATTGATAAAAAAAATGATACTTATAGTTACTTCATGCTAATCGAGAGAAAATTAGCAGAAAATAGTGTTATTACTTGCTTCCTTGTAAGTGTAAGCGAAATAAGGGAGTACCATAGGTTAAAGTGATAGTCAGAAGCTAGTTCCTACGTGAGTATGAGAAAAGAATGTTATTTTAAAACTGAAGCCAATAACAAAGCAAATTTAGAAAACGATCAACTCGACGAAAAAAATGTATATGACATAAATTGTGTGTTTTACCGTGATCTACAATTTTTGTATAGTAAGTTTTTGTCCATCTCTTAAGGTTTACCAGTTATGCAAAATTCAATAAAAATCATCCAGAAAATTCAAGCTATACTTTTTATTTGGCACGTAAATATCTTAAATATAAGATATTTTAATCGAAATCGTTAGTCACTTTTGAGAAAATGAAAATTTTCAAAAATTTTTCCATGTTAAGGATATTTGGGGGGGGGGGTTTCTTGAAAAATCTCCGTGTCGCATCCTTGGAAGATACCAAATTTAAATACCATGTATGGTATTTAACGGTCTTTTCGTTTTTGAGCTATGCTATCGACAGACAAGGGGACCTAAAACATGTATTTACGGTGAAATCTCGATATCAAAATTGTGGTTGCAATACAATACCTTCTCTAAACACTATGTACATAGTACGTGTAGAGAAAGTAAAAATGTTGCCGCCAATGACTTCAAATGTGCAGTGGCGTTGTTTTGAAGATCTTTGTTGGTTTGAAAGTGCTGACCTCCTAGCCACGTCTTCAGTTCAGAGAAAAGGTGAAAGTCGCTGGGTGTCAGGTCAGGACTGTACGGCGGATGATCGAAAATGTCCCATTGAAATTGTTCAAGGAGCCGATGGGTTGTGCCAGCAGTGTGTAGACGAGCGTTGTCATGGATCAACACAATTACTGAAGCCAGCATTCCTCTTCGTTTGTTTTCAATGGCTCTCAGCAAACGTCGTAAAGTACGAAGATCTTCAAAACAACGTCAATGCTCATTTGAAATCATTGGCGGCAACATTTTTTGAAGCGGGTATTGCAAAGCTTGTGCACAGGTACGATAAATGTCTCAATTTGTTCGGTGATTATGTTGAAAAGCAACTATAAGTGTATAAAACATTTAATAATAAAATAATTGTTTTCTATGAACTTGTCTTTTATTTATAGCCTATTGATGGTAAAAAAAAATAGCGGCCCTAGTACATAGTGTATAGAGAAGGTATTGTAATGCACCCTAAACTTCAATACCGAGATTTCATCCGAAATACATGTTTTGGGACCACCTGAATCCCCAAAAAGCATTTTTAGAAGTGTGTGTGTATGGAGTGGGGGGCGGTATAGCTAAATGACCGTTAAATACCATACTTGATATTTCAGTTCAGTATCTTCCAAGAATGCGACACAAACATTTTCAACATATTATTCACAAATGTTTGATATAGCTAGGTATACTAATTCACACGTTTGTAGGGCTTCGTTCCTATGTGGAGTAAAATACTTGATAAAACTTACGCTAAACGTTCACTTGTTTCGACAATTTACGTGCCGACTTTTTTGGACTCAGGATCATTTGTGCTCGAATATCCGCGATCACAGTGGACAGAGTTCGAATCTTTTTACTTTCTCTACACTTACTATAAACATAGTGTATAGAGAAGGTATTAAAAAAAGGTATTTTAGAAAAAAGTCCGGGTGTGCCCGTGTAATTGTGAACACGATAACTAAATATCAAAAAGTCACTAAAATACCAAACTTAGATTATAAACTCACTATCTGATAAGGGTGGGATAGGAATGAAAATCCCCCACTCCAAACTACCCTTTATGTGGAAAAAATTGAAATTTTGATTTTCTTAATGGCTTTAACCATTTTGGTTAAAAAACGTATATTTGTATGACAAATGAAACGTATATTTTAAATTTTCTGGGAATAGCGTCTGAAGACCCCTTCTTTCTGGATGACTTTTGTATGACTGGCAAACCGTAAGAGATACACAAAAAATGTGGATCACATTAAAACACAAAAAGTATGTCACATACACTTGTTTTTGTAGAATTAAATGTTTTCGAGGTATTGATCATTGATTTCAATTTACCCACATAACTATTCTCAAACGCGAACACATCTTTTGTGTTGTTTCTCGTTTGTTTACTCCCGGCAAGCAAAGAGATTGGAATTTAAGTTGTTACACATAGCGACCGGCTTTTAAAGCTCGAGACTACGTTTTAGCTTGTGTATTTTCTTATTTCCCTCCTGCTTACGAGAAGCGCGTAATAAGTACAATTTCAGCCAATGTTTATCTCGATTATCATGAAGTAGATAGAAGAATACGATCTTTTGTCAATAATTTGTTACAGAGATGTAGAGAAAGTCATGTGAATGGAGCACATAAGATTTTTTACGAATCTCTTTGCTTCGGTTCCGGTAGTTTGGAAGCTCTTCCTTAACTATAGGCCTTGCCTTAAGACGTAAGAACCCTCTCTGCCGTGTGGCAGTGTTGGAGTGTCGAGTGGGTCGAACCGAGTCAGTCGTTTGCGGGTGTGAGTAGAACAGCTGGAGGTTGGAGTCCGTGTTCCCTACTATTAGTTTTACTCGATATGAGTATTCATTTTTTAGCAATTCAGGTGCAGAAACATTATTTTCGGGTTGTCCTTATATAAAAAAAATCTGATGTGTTCCATTTACATGACTTTCTCTACATCTCTACAACAAATTATTGTTAAAAAGCTTATGCTTCTACTTACTGCATGCTAGTCGAGAAAAAAATAACAGAAATAGTCTTATTACTTGGTTCCTTGTAAGTAGAAGCGAAATAAGGGAGTGCCATAGGTTAAAGTAATAGCCTAAAGCTGGTTACTATGTGACTGAAGCTGACAAATTCATGTATGAAAAAAGTATTAAGTTTTTCAAAGCTGAAACCAAAAAACAAGGATTATCTAAAGAACCAATCAACTCCACGGAAAATAATTATATCACATAAATTGTGTGTTTTAACGTGCTCTACGTTTTTTATGTGGCAAGTTTTTGTCCATCTCTTATAGTTTAGCAGTTTTGCAAAATTCCGTAAAATTCATCTAGAATAAAGTAGTCTTCAGAGGCTATTTCCAGAAATTTCAAGATATACATTTTGTTGTCAGGTAAATATCTTTAATATACGATATTTTAATCAAAATTGTTAAAGCCATTTTTAAGAAAATAACATTTTTGAAAAATGTTCCATGTGAAGGGTAATTGGGGTTGAAGGGATTTTCTTGAAAATCTTCGTGTCGCATTCTTGGAAGATAGCAAACTTAAATACCAAGTTTGGTATTCAACGGTCTTTTCGTTTTTGAGCTATGCTGTCCACAGACACACACATACACGGATCTGTTTCTGAAAATGCTTTTTTGGACTCAGGGGGACCTAAGACATTTATTTCCGATGAAATCTCAACATCGAATTTTTGGGTTGAATACAATACTTCAATACCTGGGAAAACCTAATGCGAATTTTAGACGTTACCGCTCGGTTTTGGAGTAGCAGGCCTCTTTATCACTTCGCTGGAAGCCCCTCAATTAAAACTGGAAGACGTACGACGGGAGGTTTGAAAGCGAGCACACCTTGTCTCAAGAGACACCCGCGGGTGTGTTGTAAATGCTTTTTGTGTGCACATAATGAACACCGAGTCCAGTTGCCTCACCACATGTTATTTTGTCTGCACCTGTCATTTCTAGTTCAAGGTTGTTACACACGAGCCGCCACTGGGATAAAGAACGGAACAGATGGCAGACGTCCGTCCACATTTTGATAACCGACTGTTTTAGTTCCGATTTTGGTAGGTCAGAATATATAGGATGGTACCTGCTGCCTAGCATCTGTTCCAAAGGTTTCTTTATGTACATAATCTGTTCCCTTGTACGCAAGGAAACTGTGAAATTTACGCAAGGTTTGCCCAGTCAGGTGGCTTTTTACTTTCTCTACACGCACTATGTACATAGTGTATAGAGAAGGTATTGCTCTCCACCCATAGGGTCCCTTGTATCCAAAAAAAGTATTTTCAGAAAAAGGTCCATGTGTCTGTGAACACGATAACTCAAAAACGAAGAGTCAGTAAAATACCAAACTGGAATTTAAGTTTAGTATCTTCCAAGGATGCGACACGAAGATTTTGAGAAAAACCCCCTACCCCAAACTACCCTTTACATGGACTTTTTTTTCGAAAATTTTTATTTTCTAAAAAATGGCTCTAACGATTGTGATTAAAATATCGTATATTAAATAAAATGTATATTTTGAATTTTCTGGGAATAGCCTCTGAAGACTACTTTATTCTGGGTCAATTTTACGGAATTTTGTATAACTGCTAAACGTTAAGAGATGGACAAAAACTTACCACACAACAAATGTAGAGCACTTTAAAACACACAATTTGTTATATACATTTTTTTCGTGGAGTTGATTGTTTTTTTTTTTATAGATATTCCTTGTTTTTGGTTTCAGCTGTACAAAACTTATACTTTTCTTATACTGGACTTTGTGAACTCGTATCCATACAAACAAAGGAACTTCAGTCACAAAGCAAGCAGCTTTTGACTGTCACTTTAACCTATGGTACTACCTTATTTCACTTCTACTAACAAGGAAGCAATAATAAGACTATTTCTGCTAATTTTTTCTCGATTAGGTGAAGTAAATAGAATAATTTGTTGCAATGATGTAGAGAAAGTCATGTGAATGGAACACATCAGATTTTTGAACATATTTCTGGTATGAAAATGCAGTTGAAACTCGCTTATATTCTATTTACTTCTACATTTTTCGCAGATATACACTAACATTTTAGGGACCTGCCATTCTCCATTAAAATGTTGCTTAATTATACGTTTTCTCGGTAATACGTCACTTTTTCTGATCCCCATACAAAATGCACAAATGTATACGTTTTTAAAAAAATCTGATGTGTTCCATTCACACGACTTCCTCTATATCTCTCCAACAAATTATTGTTAATAAGCTTATTCTTTTATTTATTTCATGCTAATCGAGAAAAATTAGCAGAAATAGTCTTATTTCTTGCTTTATTGTAAGTAGAAGCGAAATAAGGGAGTACCAAAGGTTAAAGTGAAAGCCAAAAGCTGGTTGATATGTGACTAAAGTTCCTTTGTTTGTATGAAAGCAGTTGACAAATTCCTGTATGGGAAAATATGTTTTTCAAAGTTGAAACCAAAAACAAGGAATATCTCAAAAACGACTAACTCCACGAAAAAAATATACGTAACATAAATGGTGTGTTTTAACGTGCTGTACATTTTTCGTGTAGTAAGTTTTTGTCCATCTCTTACAGTTTAGCAGTTATTCAAAATTCCGTAAAATTCATCCAGAATAAAGTACGCTTTAGAGGCTATTTCCAGAAAATTCAAAATATACATTTTATTTGTCAAGTAAATAGCTTTAATATATGCTATTCTAATCAATATCGTTACAGCCATTTTTTAAAAAAAATCATAATTTTCGAAAGAGCATCCCTGGAAGATACTAAACTTAAATACGAAGTTTGGTATTTTACCGACTTTTCCTTTTCGGGTTATCGTGTTCACACACTCACACAGAGGCACACACACGGATCTTTTTTCAGAAATGCATTTTTTTTAGATAAAAGGGACCCTAAATTGTATATTTCCGGTGAAATCTCGGTATCGAAATTTTGGGTGGAGTGAAATAACTTCTCTATACACTACATACATAGTACGTGTAGAAAAAGTAAAACTATGATTATAAATATAGAATTTAGACATTTCAGCTTTGGGTAGACATAAAGAAAGCCTGAAAGACCCTTCATTGGCTTCATTATTAATTTCGATCAGCTTCTATCGCATCAGAGGAACAGAAATCGATACCTTTCTATACCATTACCTAAACTAATGCAGAAGCTAAGTTCCTGGTGAAAAGCAACCCTTACCGACCGCGCCCTCCGTTCAGGGTTAAACGGATCTGTCACGTGACAGTGTACATATGGGCGTGACTAAGATCTCTGCCTAAATTTGTGTACTCCAGCAAGGATGTAGAGGCTCAGGGTATTAATAACACAATTTTGTTTTAATTCTTTTTCACACAAGCCGTGTAGGATAGGTAGCCAGACTGAAAAATGCAATGGTATATCCGGGATTTGAACCACGGATCTCCCGGTCTCAAGCCGGTTGCTCTACCACTGAGCTAACATGGCAACATGCCAGTACCTCGTTAAATTCCGCAACTGACACGCATGTTTCCCGGTAAACCACAAGGTGATCTCAAATTATTCTGAGATGACAACCCTAATGGCGACTTAAAACATTATAAGTACTTTTAAGGTCCGGACTTCATAGTATAGCCAACTATTATGGTCAATTAGTTTTAATTTAGTTATTACCTTCTCTGCACGTACTTATGATTCACTTCCGTGGTGTAATGGTTACCATGCTAACTTCATAGCGGGTTCATGGCTTCCTTCGGAAGGGAAGTAAAGCCGTTGGTCCCGTGTCGTATATCTACGGCACGTAAAAGAACCCCAAGCCTGATAGAGAGGCCTCTAAGCAAAATTCAAAGGTCTTTCACAACCCAATTTAGAATGGGACGCTGAGAACCACAGTAAAGAGCGTCCATAAATAACACGCCATTTACCATTTCACGTTCACCGCAAATAGACGTTTTAGGACCCTCTGTATAAAAAAAAAAGTATTTCCAGAAAAAGCTCCGTGTGTCAGTGTGTCCGCGTTTCTGTGAACACGATAACTCAAAAACGAAAAGTCGGTAAAATACAAAACTTGACATTTAAGTTTATATCTTGCAGGGATGCGACACAAAGATGTTGAGAAAATTCTCCCCACTAAACTACTTTTACATGGAGAAAAACTGCGACAGTTTTGATTTTCTCAAAAATGGGTAACGATTTTGATTAAATACCCTATATTAAAGTTATTTACGTATATAGCAAATAAAATGCATATCATGAATTTTGTAGAAATAGTCTATAAAGACCTCTTTAATCTGAAATAATTTTGCGTCACTTGCAAACCATAAGAAATGGACAAAAGCTTACTACAAAAATCTGATGTGTTACACTCACATGACTTTCTCTAGCCATTGTACAAACGTCTTGCATAAGATTATTCTTCTTTCTGCACCTTGCTAATCGAGGTAGTCAGCACAATGTTCTTATTACTTAGTTCCTTATAAGTAGGAAGAAAATAAGGGAATACACTAGGCTAAACCAATAGTCAAATGTTTTAAAAGCTGTCGTTATGCGATTGTCATTACAAATCGCTTCTTTTCTTGGCCAGGAGTAGAACAAAAGAAAAACGGACACCAACGTATGAGAAAAGTATAAGTACTTCACAACTGAAACTAATAACAATGAGTACCTCGAAAATGGTAAGCTCCACGAAAAAAATGTATATGACGTAAGTTCTGTATTTTAACAAGGCCTACAATGTTTGTATAGTAAGTTTTTGTCTATCTCTTACGGTTTAATTGGTATGCCAAATTAAGCAAAATTCATCCACAATAAACAGGTCTTTAGAAGCTATTCCCAGAAAATTCAAGATATACATTTTATTTGTCAGGTAAATATGTGTAATGTACGATATTTTAATCAAAATCGTTAGAGCCATTTTTTAGAAAATCAAAAATTTCGAAAAAAGTTCCATGTAAAGGGTAATTTGGGGTGGGGGCTTTTCTTGTAAATCTTCGTGTCGCAAACTTGGAAGATATGGAACCTAAATACCAAATTTGGTTTTTAACGGACTGTTCGTTTTTGAGCTATGCTGTCCAAAGGCACACACACACACACGTGGATCTTTTAGTAAAAATGCTTATTTGGATCCAGGGGAACCAAAACATGTATTTCTGGTGAAATCTTGGTATCGAATTTTTGGGTGTAATACAATACCTTCTCTATACACTATGTACATAGAGAAAGTAAAGATGAACAAACAATTTACTGTCCTATTTATCAAAGGTAAGTTAGCACACTGTATCTTCGCTAAAGGTCATTTGTCCTAGAAGGAACGAGCAGCCTGTTCCTTCGCTGGTGTAAATGGATAAACAACGACGAATAACTTGCCTGGTGTTTATTTCTTAACACATTTCTTTGTGAGAATGTTTTACAACTTCGAGGTAGTCGTAGGTGTGATATTCCTATTGGAACTCGCTTTTACTCTAGTTAAATATATACTTCCCAGCATGGTATTTTTCCCATACAAAAGTTGGCCCCTTCTCCTTTCTTTCTCCTGAATTCAATATCACGACAGAGCTACCTACACAAACACACCCTACATTCTTTATAAGATCAAGTCAGCAGCTGTTATACGCGGACACGTCCGCTCTTTCTAGAACCAGAAATAATGAAAATACATCTTATTTACATACAGGTGCATATTTACCGAAAAGCAGTTTACATCAATAGTACTAAAGGCGTTTTACTTTCTCTACACCTACTAAGTATATAGAGAAGATATTGTATTCGACCCAAAAATTCGATACTGACATTTAACTGGAAATACATGTTTTGGGTCTCCCTGAATAAAAAAAAAAAAAAAACATTTTTACAAAAAGGTCCGTGTGTGTGTGTGTGTGTGTGTGTGTGTGTGTGTGTGTGTGTGTGTCCGTATGACTGTGGACAGCATAGCTCAAAAACGAAAAGACCGTTAAATACCAAACTTAGTATTTAAGTTTGGTATCTGCCAAGGATGCGACACGAAGATTTTCAAAAAAAAAAATTCCCCTACTAAAAACTACCCTTTACATGGAACAAATTTCGATAATTTTGATTTTCTTAACAATGGCTCTAACGATTTTGATTAAAATCCCGTATATTAAAGCTATTTATGTCCGAAATAAAATGTATATCTCGAATTTTGGGGGAATAGCCTCTTAAGACCTCTATTCTGGATGATTTTGCTTAACTGCTAAACCGTAAGCGATAGAAAAGAACTCACTCCACAAAAAATGTGCATCACGACAAAACACACAATTAATGTCATTTACGATTTTGTTGTGGAGGTAACCGTTTCTGAGATATTCCTTGTTATTGGTTTCAATGGTGAAGTACTTAAACTTTTCTCAGACAGGAAGTGTCCGCTTTTCTTTTGTTTTACTCCTGACCAAGCAAAGAAGTGATTTACAATGACAATCGCATAACGATAGTTTTTAAAACTTTTGAGAATCATTTTAGCATAGCGCATTCCCTTATTCTCTTCTACTTATTAGGAACTAAGTAATAACATTATGCTAATATTTATCTCGATTAGCATTGTGTACAAAAAGAATAATCTTTTGTAGGAGGTTTGTAGAGCAGCTAGAGAAAGTCATGTGAGTGTAACACATAAGATTTTTTTTCTCGTGGAGTTCACCGTTTTTGAGACATTCTTTGGTATTGGTTTCAGATTTAAAATACTTATACTTATACGTTTCTCATAGACCTTGTCAACTCTGTCCATACAAACAAAGGAACTTCAGTCACATAGCAACCAGCTTTTGAATATTACTTTAACCTATGCTACTCCCTTATTTTGCTTCTACCTACAAGGGACCAAGTAATAAGACTATTTCTGCTAATTTTTTCTAGATTAGCATGAAGTAAATAGAAACATAAGCTTTTTAATTTTTTTTTTGCAGAGATGTAGAGAAAGTCATGTGAATGGAACACATCATATATATTGTTTTGCGTGGAGTTGACCGCTTTTGAGACATTCCTTGTTATTGGTTTCAGATTTAAAATATTTATACGTTTCTCATAGGGGACCTTGTCAAATCCTGGCCACGCAAAGATACGGATAGCTATCCCATAGCCACCTCATTTTAGAACATGTGGCTTTGGGTTTAGTCTAGTGTATTCCCTTATTTCCATTCTACTTAAAGACACTAAGTAATAAGACAGTTTCTACCAATGGTTATCTCGATTTGCATGCAGCGGATACAAGGATAAGCTTACCAACAGTAATTTTTACACAGATGTAGAGAAAGTCGTTTAAATAGATCACATCAGAGTTTTTATTTATTACTTTCTCTATACGCACTATGTACATAGTGTATAGAGAAGGTATTGCACTCCACCTAAAAATTCGATACCGAGATTTCAACGGAAATATATGTTTTAGGGTCCCCTGTATCCAAAAAAAAAGCATTTTCGGAAAAAGGTCCGTATGTGTGTCCGTGTGTCTGTGAACACGATAACTCAAAAACGAAAAGTCGGTAAAATACCAAACTTGGTATTTAAGTTTAGTATCTTCCAGGGATGCGACACGAAGATTTTGAAAAAAAAATCTCGCCACCCCAAACTTTTTTCAAAAATGTTGATTTTCTGAAAAATGACTCTTAACAATTTTGATTAATATTTCGTATATTAAAGATATTTAACTGAAAAATAAATGTATATTTGAACTTTCTGGGAATAGCCTCTTAAGACTTCTTTATTCTGGATGAATTTTACGGAATTTTGAATAAATGCTAAACCGTAAGAGGAGGACAAAAACTTACTACACGAAAAATGTAGAGCACGTTAATATACACAGTTTATGTCATATACATTTTTTTTCGTGGAGTCATCGTTTTTTAATCATTCCTTGTTTTTGGTTTCTCCTATGAAGACTTATGCTTTTCTCATATAGGAATTTATCAACAGCTTCCATACAAAGGAACTTCAGTGACATAGCAACCAGCAAGGAACAAAGCAAACATAGCTACAAGGAAGCAAGTAATGAGACTATTTCTGCTATTTTAGTCTGATTAACATGAAGTAAATATATGTATAAGCCTTTTAAGAGTAATTTGTTGCAGAGATGTAGAGAAAGTCATGTGAATGGTACACATAAGATTTTTTTAGATATTCCATGTTTTTGGTTTCAGCTTTAAAAAACAAACTTTTCTCATACAGGAATTTGTCAACTCCTGTTCACACAAACAAAGGAACTTCAGTCACATAGCAACCAGCTTTTGATTACCACTTTAACCTATGCTTCTCCCTTATTTCGCTTCTACTTTTAAGGAAGCAAGTTATAAGACTAGTTCTGCTATTTTTTTCTCTATTAGCATGACGTGAAAAGAAGTATAATCTTTCTAATAATAATTTGTTGTAGAGCTATAGAGAAATTCATGTGAAAGATTCACATGAGATTTTTTTTATTGAGAGTGATTGTAGGATGTGGGGAAAGGTTATGCGGCTCTTCACTACAGGAAAGGGATACTATATGCAAAATTCAGCGGTGAAATTTCAATTGAACATGGATTTTCTATAAACGATGTGATTCGTTAAGAAGCCAGGCACTCAGCTTAACTTTGCCTGTATAAAAACTGTTGCACGAACGTGGGTGTGCTATATAACTGACCAGTAACAAGAGTATCTCGCGTGTTCTCATGCGATCAGGAGTTTCCAGATATAAAGCACCCACCACCTGTGCTGCCGTTCCTCAGCAACCGAGAAAAGGCATCAAAACAGGCCACTTTGTCACTTAATGAGCTCCGCATGTCACGGCCGATAATGGATATCCAGCTCTGCAACTTTACACAACCACTTGGTATCTGACTAAACGCAAATAGATTTTACCAGTTTCACTTTTGCTCACTCTGTCCTTGCTTTGTACAAGCACAGAGATAATGCATTGACCATAGTATTTTACGTTCTCTACTATGGATAGTAGGTAGGGTAAGTATTGTAATTCATTATCAATTTCTATGTCTTAAATATATGCTTTCACATTTCCTAAATGCTTCCTGGGAATGGCTCGGATACCTTGGGACTTACTGAGGATGATTGGACAGCTGGCATTTCTTGAAGCCGGCTCTAATACCTTGAACTTCCTGGATATGGCTTGGGTAGCTGAAACTTCCTGAACATTGCCCGGATACCTGGGATTTCTTGAGTATTGCTTGGGTACCTGGGATTTCCTGAAGATGATTCGGATACTTCCAATTTCCTGGGTATAGCTTGATTACCTGGGACTTCCTGAAGATTCCTCGTGTACCTGGGACTTGCTGGGTATGATCTGGGTACATGGGAGATCCTGAAGATGGCTCGGATACCTAGGATTTCCTGGGTACGTCTTGATAACCTAAACTTCCTGAGAATCGCTTATGTGCCTGGCACTTTCTAAGTATAGCTTGCGTACCTCGGATTTCCTGAGAATAGTTCGTGTACCTGGGACTTCCTGGGTAGAGCTTGGGTATCTGGGACTTCCTGAAGATGGCTCGGATACCTAGGATTTCCTGGGTACGTCTTGATTACCTGGGACTTCCTGAGAATAGATCGTACTGCTGGGCCTCCCTGGGTATGGCTTGGATACCTGGGTGCTTTTCTTTCTCTTCTACTTACAAGGAAGCAAGCAAGCAGCAGATACTTTCTGCTAATGTTTTATTTCGATTAGCATGTCGTAGGTAAAATAATATTTTTCATCTTGCATCTTGAAAATTGCTTTTCAACTCTCTACCCGTTTTATGTCTCCAGAGATCAACTAATAGGATTTAAATCTCGGTGATAGGGAGGAAATCTTAGTGTAGGTGTCTATGCTCTGCCAAATTTTGGCCTTTGAAAAGGATTCTTCGAAGGCAATTCCTTTTTAGTAGTCAGGCTTTTATATCTGATCAGGGAGTTGGGCCTTGGTGGTTTGTGTATTTGAGCGATATGGTAGCTCACGTTGCCTATTATCAGGACAGGATTTTCAGGAAGGTTTACGCTTTCAATTTCAATTCAAATGTGGAGGAATTACAACTGGTTTGCGCGTACAATATGACAGAAACTGTACTTAATATCGTTGTGTCGGCCATACAGATAAGCCAGCCGCTGCAGATCACGCTCTCGTTTTGGATCAACAAGATATATTGTTTGAAGAAGAAAAAAACAGAAGTCTTTGCAACCAGTAAACATTATTATCCTAGAATGCTCAGAGAATCTATATAAATATACAAACGTCCTAACAATTTTGATATGGAACATGGGTTTAAGCTAAGCCAGACTTGGTTTACTGCCTTACAGCATCTTCGCACTGGAACATGGGTTTAAGCTAAGCCAGGCTTGGTTTACTGCCTTACAGCATCTTCGCACTGGAACATGGGTTTAAGCTAAGCCAGACTTGGTTTACTGCCTTACAGCATCTTCGCACTGGAACATGGGTTTAAGCTAAGCCAGACCTGGTTTACTGCCTTACAGCATCTTCGCACTGGAACACGGGTTTAAGCTAAGCCACACTTGGTTTACTGCCTTACAGCATCTTCGCACTGGAACATGGGTTTAAGCTAAGCCACACTTGGTTTACTGCCTTACAGCATCTTCGCAATGGAACATGGGTTTAAGCTAAGCCAGACTTGGTTTACTGCCTTACAGCATCTTCGCACTGGAACATGGGTTTAAGCTAAGCCAGAATTGGTTTACTGCCTTACAGCATCTTCGCACTGGAACACGGGTTTAAGCTAAGCCAGATTTGGTTTACTGCCTTACAGCATCTTCGCACTGGAACATGGGTTTAAGCTAAGCCAGACTTGGTTTACTGTCTTACAGCATCTTCGCACTGGAACATGGGTTTAAGCTAAGCCAGACTTGGTTTACTGCCTTACAGCATCTTCGCACTGGAACATGGGTTTAAGCTAAGCCAGACTTGGTTTACTGCCTTACAGCATCTTCGCACTGGAACATGGGTTTAAGCTAAGCCAGACTTGGTTTACTGCCGGCAGATCACCCGAGAAGCTCTCATCAGTAACCATCGCCGTGAAAGCTTCAGATCATACAAACATAAACGTCCTCATTCGCTCTTCGATCGTAAAATGCCACTCAACAAACACGACACGATCAGCATGGCAGTATAAAACAATCACCTCCAAAGCCACATGTCCCTATCTGGCTCGGGCCAACATCAATCCCTTATGAAGTAGAGGGCACGAGAATCCATCAAGTATATATGTTAAGAGCAAAAGTAAATAAATAATCAACCCCCTTTATTCTAACCTATAAATCCATATAGTTATACACATTAACATAATAACTGTACATATGTTTCAGGACGGCCAGCGAACGCTGTGACACGACGAACCAGTTCCTCTCCGGCTGCAGCCACTATAAAGGTAATATTTCCCACAATTTATTTTAAGCATGACACCTACCCTAAGCATCCTGTCCTCACCATGTAACACCTCCAATAACATCCAGGTCTGGGGTAGTTGCCAAGGCCTACTCTCTTGTATGCAGGTACCTATTCAGTATCCACCCACTAACATCACGTTTCCTCCGGCGGTACCTGACCTCACCATACCATCTTCCCATCCATTCTACTGGAGTAGCTAGAACATGGTAGGGGAGACGATGTAGATCCCTTTCGGATGATCACCACCAGGCCCTCCCCTGGTGGTCGCCCAGCACCACCCAATGCCAGTGGCAGCTGACCGAGCAGCAAGTGGTGGAAAGTGTATATATTGTAAATAGTGCGGGTGAGTATGAGCCGGTGAGCGCATGTGCGAGTGTGTGTAGTGTGAGTATGTGTGTATATTAGAAAATATGTGTTAGAAATTGCCACAAATATGAAACGAACTGTTTTCTGTTTTAAAACAAAATTCCAAAATTTATAAATCATGTAAAACTATTACCTGAAAGGCGAATCACCGGCACAGGACCTATAAACTTAATTAATAACCATGAACAATAAACCTGTAGCCTCCAGTCGTTTCTGCTAAATTTCCATTCTGAAGATAGCCTACTAGCCCGGACACATTATAGTTTACTAGAAACTATACCGTCAGACTGCTCAACGAGTACTGTAACGTAGAAAGCAATATCAATGCTGATTTCGCTTTATCAGCACCGCATGCTTCTATTGGACTGATAGCTACTTCCACAAGGACTCCTGGAGAGACCTATACAGGAAATGGACAGGAAAGTTGTGTTAGAATCCAGCTTGCGCAGAAACACGACGCCGAACCACACTTTCATCACTACACAATATACTAGCCGAATTCACAGTCAAAACTGACGCTATACACGAACTTCGGAATGGCATCCAATCCTCACTGACTGCAGCACCACTTGGGAGGAAGCCTTAGGGAACTGTTCTCATCCTTCAGACAACTCTACCAGCAGCAGTACACCAGGAACACAACCTACGAGGCCACTTCAACATGCAGCTTGGCAAATTGGTTTGAGTACATCAACACCTTTCGGATCTACAAGGTCCACACACAACTAAATGAACTACGCCAACAACACAGGCGTGCATTAACCACAATCTAAAGCAACTCCTGACATCCTCAGAGGCGAACCAGTGCGTCTTCGGACGGACATTATCACCCTGATGACATCACGTTACGGGAAAAATAACTGCATTGAGTGTTTTCTCCAAAACATGATAGCCCTCAAACGGAACACTCCTCCCTGCCAGTGGGTAATAACCATTAACAAACAAAAAAGGAGATCCTCTAGAGGCCAGAGGCAACGTAGTAAAATCTCTGTTTCCTGTAGACTCTGTTGGCAATTCAGTTTCGTGTTAGTATGTGTCCAAACCAGTGAGTTACTGCACATGTTAAGGTATTAGTAAGTAGAATACTTGGCAACTGAAAGGCTTTCCAGTAGCACACATCGCAATTACAGACTTTAAAGCCTTTGACAGAAGAGTGGGCAGGGCTATCGTGTTCTTAAAAATACAGTAGGTCCAGGTCAGGGCATTGCGCCATTACGTATACTTACACCCAACAAGTGGACCAGCCTGCCATATTAGTCATCATCCGCAAACAGCCCGGTGTTTCAGCACTACCGGGCCTACCGAAATAGTTCCAATAAACAGAGTTACCACAGTGCAAGCTTCCTCCTTTCTTCCTTCTACCTATATCGCCTGACGACTCGTTAGGCAATTCAGTTTCGTGTTAGTGCACAACATGTTAAGGGACCTTAAAGTGGAAGACTTGGCAACGACGAGGGTTGATTTCCTGCTGCACATCTCATAATCCCAAACTTCAAAGTCACATTCAGAGAAATGGAGCAGGGTTATCATGTTCTGAAAAATACAGTAGGCATTGCGTCCTGGCATATACCTACACACAACAGGCGTAGCGGTACCGGGTCTCATGGTACCAAAATTGTCGCAATAAACAGTCACCATAGTACAACCTTCTCCCATCTTGCTTCTTCCTTCCCAGATACCCTTATACAGGGTGTTTCAAAAATACGGGGCATAATTTCAGGTATGTATTTCCCACATGTAGACAATCAAATTAGTTCATTATAACATGTGTCCGGAAATGCTTCATTTCCAAGTTATGGCCTTCACAACATTGAAATTCACTGGAACTTTTTCTTTCCGCAGGTTGTTGTCATTACAGAAGATGTTCAAAATGTCCACCTCCTGCTTGAATACAGACCTCACATCGATGTCTCATTGACCTGCGAACACGATCCCAAACTCCAGGAGTATTGCGTATGTCCTCACAGCTTGCCACAATTCGATTCCGAAGGGATTCCAAATCCGGCACCGGAGACGAATAAACCAATGATTTTAAATGGCCCCACAAGTAGAAATCGAGAGGGTTCAGATCAGGTGAGCGTGGATGCCAAGCAATTGGGCCACCTCTACCTATCCATCGATCAGGAAACCTTCGATCCAAGTACCGGCGAGCCGTAAGACTGAAGTGTGCAGGAGCGCCATCATGCAAGAAGTGAATGTGTTGATGATTGATCAGTGGAGTGTCTTCGAAAACGTCAGGTATGGTGTTTTCCAGGAAGTTTGTGTACGCCTGCCCCGTGAGTCTGTTTACAAGTACATGGGGTCCAACTAATCGATCACCAATGATACCGGCCCACATGTTGAGGGAGAACCGCACCTGGTGATGAGATACAACAGTTGCACGTGGGTTTTCATGCGACCATACATGCTGATTGTGGACATTTGTTATGCCATCTCTTGTGAACTGTGCTTCATCTGTAAATAATACGACGGCAGAAAAGTTCGGATTTACACCACACTGTTGCAAGAACCACTGACAGAACCTAACTCTGCTGGTGACAGGGCCTGTACACGTTGCAAATGATAAGGATACAATTGATACTCGTTCAACAGTCTCCAGACAGTCGTATGAGGAACATTGTCTCGCAACGCTAACCGTCGTCTGCTGATAGAAGGAGTCCTGTCCACAGCCTCCAGAATCTCCTCCTGCACTTCTGGAGTTGTAGATCTTGGTCGTCCCCTTCCCAAACCAGGAGAGGTGAATGTTCCATACTCGCACAGACGGGAATGGAGACGTACAAATGTCTTCCGATCTGGACATTGTCGCTGTGGGTACCTCTCCTGGTACAAACGACGAGCCAGCGCAGCATTGCCGTCCGCCTTACCGTACATGAAGTGTATCTCTGCCAGCTCTTGATTTGAATACAGTCTTAACGCCTAAAGAACACTGAATGTAACCTTCCTCAGAATGAACTATCAGTGCGCCCTCCTAATGTCTCCTTTGACGGCAAAGACCTGCGGAAAGAAAAACGTTCCAGTGAATTCCAATGTTGTGAAGGCCATAACTCGGAAATGAAGCATTTTCCGGACATGAACTATTTTGCTTGTCTACAGGTGGGACTTTCAATGTTGTGAAGGCCATAACTCGGAAATGAAGCATTTCCGGACACATGTTATAATGAACTATTTTGATTGTCTTCATGTGGGAAATACATACCTGAAATTGTGCCGCGTATTTTTGAAACATCCTGTATACCTGTTATTCCTGAAACCTTAATCCTGTATCTCCCCAACACTCTGTAGGCCATTCAGCTTCGTGTTAGTGAGTGTCCGAACTTGTGAGTTACTGAAAATGTTAAGGGACCAGAAAGTGGAAGACTTGGCGACTGCGAGATATGGTTTTGAGCCGCACACTTCGTAATCAAAACCTTTAAACTCACATCGCCTTTGGCATGTTATCAAGTTCTGCAAAATACTGTATGTCCACGTCAGGGCAATGCGCATGACGTGTGCCTACACCCAACAGGAGAACCATTCCACTATGTTAATCATGATCCGCAAACACTCGGGTTGCTTCGGCGGTAATGGGCCTCATTCTATCGAAATAGTCCCAATAAACAGAGTCAACACAATACAACCTTCCCAGGTAATCTTATATACCTGTTATCCCTGAAACCTTTGCCCTGAATCGGCTGCCGACTCTATAGGAATTCAGTTTCGTGTTAGAACGTGTCCAAACAGTGAGTCAGGTACAAAATGCTAAGGCACCAGTAAGTGGAAGTCTTGGCAACTGCGAGAGTTGGTTTCCAGCTATACAACTCGTAATTCTAAACTTTAAAGACACATTCAGTGTGGGGCAGGGTTATCATATTCTGAAAAATACTGTTGACATTACGTCATGGCATATACCTACACCCAACAGGCAGACTAGCCCACTATGTAAGTCATCACCCACAAACACCCGTGTTTCAGAGGTACAGGGTCTCATGGTACCAAAATAGTTCCAATAAGTAGTCACCACATTACAATCTTCTCCCATCTTCCTTCTACGTTCCCAGCTACCCATATGTACCTGTTATTCCTGAAACCTTTGTCCTGCATC
This sequence comes from Hymenopus coronatus, assembly GCA_030762935.1. NCBI lineage: Eukaryota > Metazoa > Arthropoda > Insecta > Mantodea > Hymenopodidae > Hymenopus > Hymenopus coronatus. Next base: position 52,337,423 of record CM060889.1, on the reverse strand, counting down.
ACCTGCCACCTTAGTGGTGTAGGTAGTTCAGTTTCATGTTTCGTGTTAGTACGTGTCCAAACCAGTGAGTTACAGCACAACTTATTAAGGGCCCTGAAAGTGGAAGACTTGGCATCTGCGAAAGTTGATTTCCAGCTGCACACCTCATAATCCACACCACCTTTGGGCAGAGTAGTGGGGCACGGTTATCAATACTGTAGGTCCACTTCAGGGCATTACGTGCACCCAACAGGCGTACTAGCCCGCCATGTTAGTCATCCCCCGCAAACACCTGTGTTTCGCCGGTACCGGGTCTCATGGCGCCGAAATAGTCGCAATAAACAGTCACCACAATACATTCTTCTCCCCTCTTGCTTCTTATTTCCCAGTAGTTTTAAAGCACGACAATTATGCAATCACTTGGTAGTGATTTATTGCGCAGATCATACTTTTGAGCAAGTGTAATAATTAGCAAACACAAGATTTACAAGTCAATCCGTTCCGTTCGAAAACAGCAGCGTACGCTGGGACGAGCCAGCGTTTCACTCCCTTTATGTGATATGACTAGCAGGACCTTCCCGCAAACCCCTAACCATCCTCCTGCTTACCCCTCTCGCTTCCGCAAATCCCTCATGCATGCGCTAGCGTTCAGCCGTGTACCCTGGCGTGTTTCTGTATCCGGAGTGCTGTTGAGGTAATATTAATTATATTTCTTTGTGAATAAAATTGTAGAACGTGTTCTGCAGTCACTGGTTAATATAAATGCTTGCCATTATGAAGTACATTTCGCCATTGCAAATATACCAAATCAAATAATGCGAGGCTTTCATTGAAGCAGTGTGTGCAAATAGTATCCAGCTGAATAGAAATGAAAGTTTTAGTGACTCTCAAAAGGCTAGATTGAAAGTGCTGACATATGAATTCATTGACTGCCAAGTTCTACATCAGATTTGAAGATTTTCCACAGCTCGTGTTTTTAGAATTACTGAATGAAAAATAAATATCATGGAACATAAGAAAGAATTTCCTCAGACGAAAATTTCCAAACTAATGAAGCAGTATCCTGGTTATTTTAATTCAGACCAGCATGAAAACGAGCTCTTCAATATTTGTGCACATGATCAAAAGCATCTATCACCACAAAAGGTACTGAAGTGCTTGGTTATAAATGGCTTAGACTCTGTGTATAAGGCGGTGACTAAGCTATTGCGTTTAGTTGTAACATATCCTGCTACAACAAGAAGTACAATCACGAGAATTAAAATATACTTAAGAAAAACTCAATGACTCTTCACCGTTTGTGCAACGTAAGCGTTTTATCTGTAGCAAAAAAGCTGTTGGGAGACCTGTATTCTGATGCTGCCTTTATTGACAAGGTATTGGCATCTTCGCAACAAAGAAGAACCGACAGATGTAATTGGTGTACAAGTCAGTTTAGATGAGTGCTATTGTTTTCAGCATAGCCATTATATTAACATTGTTATTTGTTGTTTTCATTGTCAATCTCAAACCTAATTCATAGGTGCAATATTCGATCATTTATTTCCAGCAGTAGGGCTTTTAAACTAGAGCGTTCCCATGTTTTATTTTCTCTAGCGCCGTATGTACAATGTACATAGGGATAAAGAAGTATTGTATTCCACCCAAAATCGATGTCGAGATTTCACCGGAAATACATGTTTTAGGACAGCCTGAGTCCAAAACAGCATTTTCAGAAACAGATATGTGTGTCTGTGTGCGTGTCTGTGGACTGCACAGCTCAAAAACGAAACGTCGGTTAAATACCAAATTTGGCATTTAAGTTTAGTATCTTACAAGGATGCGACGCGAAGATTTTCAAGAAAATCCCCCCACCCCTAGCTACCCTTTTCATGGAAAAATTTTCGAGAATTATGTTTTTCTTAAAACTGGCTCTAAAGATTTTGATTAAAATACTACATATTAAAGCCATTTCAATCACAAATAAAATATATATCTTGAATTTTCTGGGAATAACTTCTAAAGACCTGTTTATTCTGGATGAATTTTGCTTAATTTAGAATACCTAGTAAACCGTATGAGATATAAAAAAACTTACTGCACAAAAAATGCAGATCTCGTTAAAATATATAAGTTATGTCACATACATTATTTTCGTGGAACTTACCGTTTTCGAGGTATTCCTTGTTATTAGTTTTAGTTGTAAAGTACTTATACTTTTCACAGACGGGAGTGTTCGTTTTTCTTTTGTTCTACACCAGGCCAAGCAAAGAGGCGATTTGCAATGACAATCGCATAACGACAGCTTTTAAAACATTTGACTATGACTTTAGCCTAGTGCATTCCCTTAGTTCCAGTCTACTTATAAGGAACTAAGTAACAACATTCTGCTAATGTTTATCTCGATTAGTGTGGTGTTGAAAGAAGAATTATCTTTTGTAAGACGTTTGTTTGTAGAGTAGCTAGAGAAAATCATGTGAGTGTAATACATCAGATTTTTTATGTCACGCTACGCCACTGCTTCCCAGATACCTTTATATACCTGCTATTCTTGTTCCCCCCCTCTAATTGTCTTGGGAAGCTACTAAAACCCCGTGGGTCAAAGTTGGGAGTCACCGGGGATCGAACCTGTGTCCCCTATAGGGTCATATATATTAGCAACGGAGCCTCCTGCTTGGCCTACCTAAGTGGTAGAGATTATTGTATAATTCTACCGTCAGCTTTATATTGTTTCATCCGCACCTTTATCATCACCTTTATATCTTGTTTAGACCTACTTGCTCACCTGTGTAGTTAACATGTTCTCCTAAGATGGCGCTGTAAAGTTCACTGAATCTTTTATCTTCATACAACACCTGCGGGATATAGGCTTACTTACCTAAATGGCAAAGATGGAACTAAACCGAGTTATGCAAGCTTCAGCGAATCTTTGATGAGTTCATTCGTGCAGTCAAGCGCTTCATAGTAGCCAGGGTTCTTTGTAGTAAGGCAGTTCTTTACATGTTATAAAGTGATTCGAGACGCTGATGTCATGAACAGGATCATCGATTGTTTCTAAAATAAAGAGGCCACTAATGTTTAAAGTCGGTGATATCGTATTAAAGCTTCCAAAATCACCTGGGCGTTTCTGGCTGACCATGTTAATGGAGTACGTACGCCACAAAGTCACCAGAGGACGCACTTTGTAGCAGAAATAGTCCAGGTTAAAGTGATACTCAAAAGCTGGTTGCTATGTGACTGAAGTTCCTTTGATTGTTTGGACAGGAGTTGACAAATTCCCGTATGACAAAAGTATAATTTTTTTAAAGCTGAAACCAAAAACAAGAAGTATCTCAGAAACGATCAACGCCACGAAAAAAGTGTATATAACATAAATTTTGTGTTTTAAAGTGCTCTACATTTTGGTGTGGTAAGTTTATGTGTATATCATATGGTTTAGCAGTTATGCAAAATTCCTTAAAATTCATCCAGAGGCTATTCCCAGAAAATTCAAGATATACATATTATTTGTCAAGTAAATATCTTTAATATACGATATTTTAATCAAAATCGTTAGAACCATTTATCAGAAAATCAAAATTTTCAAAAAAAGTTCCATGTAAAGGGTAGTTGGGGGTGGGGAGACTTTTTTGAAAAATCTCACACGGACATTTTTCTAAAAATGCTTTTTTTTTTTTTTTTTTTTTTTTTTTTTTGGATTCAGGTGGTCCCAAAAGATATATATATATATATATATATATATATATATATATATATCTGGTGAAATCTCGATATCGAATTTTTGGGTGCAATACAATACCGTCTCTATACACTATGTACATAGTACGTGTAGAGAAAGTAAAAATCACTTTTCACATAAGGGAATTTGTCAGTTCCTGGCCATGCAAAGAACCGGATTATAATCCCATAGCAACCACTTTTTAAAGCCTTTTACTGTCGGTTTAGCCTAGTGTATTCCCTTATTTCCCGTCTACTAAAAACAACTAAGTAATAAGACCGTTTCTGCTAACGGTTAGCTCAATTAGCTTGAAGTAGACAGAAGAACAAGCCTGTTGACTATGTGTTACAGAGATGTAGAGAAAGTTGTTTTAATGAAACACATCAGATTTTTACTTTCTCTACACGTACTATGTACATAAGTGTATAGAGAAGGTATTGCACTCCACCCAAAATTCGATACTGAGATTTCAACGGAAATGTATGTTTTAGGGTCCCCTGTATCCAAAAAAGAAAGCATTTTCAGAAAAAGGTTCGTGTGTCTGTGAACACGATAACTCAAAAACGAAAAGTTGGTAAAATACCAAACTCGGCATTTAAGTTTAGTATCTTCCAGGGATGCGACACGAAGATTTTGAGAAAAATCCTCCTACCCCAAACTACCCTTACATGGACATCTTTTAAAAAAAATTGATTTTCTCAAAAATGGCTGTAACGGTTTTTAATAGAATACCGTATATTAAAGGTATTTACTAGGCACATAACATTTATATCTTGAATTTTCTGGAAATAGCCTCTAAACACTACTTTATTCTGGATGAATTTTACAGAATTTTGCATAACTGCTAAACCGTAAGAGATAGACAAAAACTTACCAGACCGAAAATGTAAAGCACATTAAAACACACAATTCATCTTATATACATTTTTTTTCGTAGAGTTGATCGTTCTTGAGATATTCCTTGTTTTTGGTTTCAGCCTTGAAAAACTTACACTTTTCTCATACAGGGATTTGTCAACTCTTGCCTGTACAAACATAGGAACTTCAGTCAAATAGCAACCACCTTTTGACTATCCGTTTAATCTATGGTACTCCCTTATTTCGCTTCTATTTATTAGGAAGCAAGTAATAAGACTATTTCTGCTATTTTTCTCACCATGAAGTAAATAGAAGTATAAGCTTTTTAACAATAATCTGTTGCAGAGATGTAGAGAAAGACGTGTGAATGTAACACATCAGGTTCTTTTTTATATCGTACAAGTAAATCTATATAAACGGCAGGGTACTGTGTCGATTCCGCATCGTCTGTGTTATCTAGGGCATCCTGAATTGCTTCTCGCTTCTGCTCCAGTGTACTCTATTTGATCACTTGTGGGATACTGAAGCGAAATTACACTACATAGCTTTCTGCCATAGATTGGTGGTTTTAGAGGTGTTGCTTGGTTATGAATCACATAGTGGTAACATGTCGAAACCTACATCTGTGTTAATAACGATTATGATGAATGTTGACGCAAGAATTAGGGTTGATGACGTCATTAAGTACCGACCCAGCTGGCTCAGGTGGCTTGCAGTCTGGTCCTGGGTTTTTTTCGTGGTTTCCCTGCAGCCGTTTGGGCTGTATAACTACCATGGTTCCTTTCATTCCTTCATTTCCTTTCTGCATCATTTTCCTTCTCTTCCCCCTGGTTGCACTGGTTAAAGCTAGCTGTCGTTGTAGAGGCCTCCTTCCGGCCTCCCGGCGCCTGTGTAGCCTAAGTGGCGCGCCAGGGCTGCCATCTAGTGAATGTTGGGGACTTCCGTGCCTCTCTGTGCTTAGCTCCGTTGCTTCCTGTGTGGGCCGCAATAGATCAGTATTTGGTCGCAGTTGCAGTTAACATGCTCTAACCTCTAATGACAGTAAAATTTGATTTGGCGACACAATTACTATTATGGGTGATATTGCAGTGTGTGTTGCAGAACAGCTGAAGATGGCGTAGCCGTGACGGAGAGGGAAATAAAAATATGCAGCTGTTGCAAACATGCACCACAACCTACCAAACCTGCTCAAATATGCATAAGCTATTCATAAATATTATGATCGAATATGAGTGATTGAATCCAGAAATAATATCAGAAAGCTAAAATCATAACTTAATATGATTAAATTACAATTTAATTTGAAAGGAAGTCACCTGAGAGGAATTCTGATGTGACGCTCTATTCACATGACTTTCTCTGACTGTTCCACATACAAATTGGTCGCGCCGTGTACCAGTGGTTAGACGAGTTTTTACTTTCTCTACACATACTTAGTGTATAGAGAAGGTATGTTTTGGGTCCCCTGAATAAAAAAACATGGAAAAAGGTCTGTGTGTCGTTGGACAGCATAGCTCAAAAACGAAAAGACCGTTAAAAAACGAACTTGGTATTTAAGTTTGAAATCTTTCAAGGATGCGACACGAAGATTTTCAAGAAAATCTCCCCACCCCAAACTACCCTTTACATGGAAACTTTTTTCGAAAATCTTGATTTTCTAAAAAATGGCTCTAACGATTTTGATTAAAATCCCGTATATTACAGATATTTACATACCAAATAAAATGTATATCTTGAATTTTCTGGGAATAGCCTCTGAAGACCTTTATTCTGGATGAATTTTGTCAAAATTTGCTTAACTACACAGAAAATTTAGAGCACGCTAAGACACACAATTTATGTTATATAAATGTATTTCGTGGAGTTGATCGTTTTTGAGTTGTTCAATGTTTTTGATTTCATCTTACAAAAACATATATTTTCTCATACAGGAATTTGTCAACTCCTGTCCTTACAAATAAAGGAACTTCAGTCACATAGCAACCAGCCTTTGACTATCACTTTAACCTATGTTACTCTCTTATTTCGCTTCTACTAACAAGGAAGCAAGTAATAAGACTATTTCTGCTTATTTTTTCTCGATTAGCTTGAAGTAAATAGAAGCAATAATTTGTTGTAGAGATGTAGAGAAAGATGTGTGAATGGAACACACGTAGTTCTTTTTATAGTATTTAAAGCCCGCTTTTATTGCTTGTGGCACCCCAGGCGATGAAGATGGTGCTCCGGTGGAATGCGATGGAGGGGAAAGTCATAGAACCCTGCGCCGCTTTATCCACCACAAATCTCACATGGGATCGAACCTGTGAGAGGAGAGTGGTCTAACCACTCGGCCACGGCCAGCGGAGTGACAACGTAAGACTTGTTTCCTATGGTTTTGATACTATTGTCACTGAGGGGTTTATGAGCACATCTCGCTCGTGTGGCGTATTTAATGAACGGCGCTGTGCAAGAGGACAAATAAATAAAATTAAAGGTGGAGTTACGCCCTGGAGCCTCGCCCTTGGTGCACGTGCCCTTGGCGCGTGGCGTGTACCTTGGAAATTAACCTTTCACATTTAGCGCGGCCCGCAGACCTGAACTTTAGGGGTGCGGCGAGGAATTACCCCAAGCAGGTACCCTCTGTTTTGTGGTATTTACGTTTTTGAGCGATCAGCGTAGCTAATGTTGGTTCCGATACGCGACTGGGGACACAATGTCTATGCGGTGTGCGCTCTTTTTGCTTTCTCTACACGTACTAAGTACATAGTGTATACAGAAGGTATTGTAATGAACCCAAAAAGTCAATACCGAGATTTTACTACAAGCTTTTAGACCCCGAATAAAAAAAAAAAAAACTGATGTGTTCCATTCACATGACTTTCTCTACATCTCTGCAACAAATGATTGTTAAAAAGCTTATGCTTCTATTTACTTCATTCTAATCGAGATAAAAAATACCAGAAATAGTCTTATTACTTGCTTCCCTGTAAGTAGAAGCGAAATAAGGGAGTACCATAGGTTAAAGTGATAGTCAAAAGCTGGTTGCTATGTGACTGAAGTTCCTTTGTTTGTGTGGACACGAGTTGACAAATTCCTGCTTGAGAAATGTATAAGTTTTTCATAGCTGAAACCGAAAACAAAGAAAATCTAAAAAACGATTAACTCCACGAAAAAATGTATATAACATCAATGGTGTGTTTTAACGTGCTCTACATTTTTTGTGTGGTAAGTTTTTGTCTACCTCTTACGGTTTAGCCGCTATACAAAATTCCATAAAATTCATACAGAATAAAGTATTCTTTAGAAGCTATTCACAGAAAATTTGAGATATACATTTTATTTGTTAGGTAAATATCCTTAATATATTATATTTGAATCAAAATCGTTTGAGCCATTTTTGAGAAAATCAAAATGTTGGAAAAAAGTTCCATGTAAAGGGTAGTTGGGGTGGGGGATTTTCTTGAAAATCTTCGTGTCGTGTTGGAAGATATCAAACTTAAATACCAAGTTTTTTATTTAACGGTCTTTTCGTTTTAGAGTTATACTGTCCACAAGCACATAGACAGATAGACAGACAGACATTTTTCAAAAAATGCTCTAACGATTTTGATTAAAACCTATTACATTTAAGATATGTACTTGCCAAATAAATTGTATATCTTACATTTTCTGGGAATATTCTCTAAAGACTTCTTTACTCTGGTTGCTTTTACTGAATTTTGCATAACTGGTAAACCGTATGATATAGACAAAATCCTACATTACAAGAAATGTAGATCACGATAAAACACACAGTTTATGTTATATACGTTTTTTTCGTGGAGTTTATCGTTTTTGAGATATTTCTTATTATTGATTTCAGCTTAAAAAACATACCTTTCTCATACAGGTATATGTCAAGTCCTGACCATACAAAAAAAATGAATTTCATTCACATAGCTACCAGCATTTGACTATCACTTTAACCTATGGTTCTCTCTTATTTCACTTCTACTTATAAGGAAGCAAGTTATAGGACTATTTCTGCTAATTTTTTCTTGATTAGCATGAAGTAAATAGAAGCATAAGCTCTCTAGCAATAATTTGTTGCAAAGATGTAGAGAAAGTCATGTGAATTGAACACATCAGATTTTTATATTTACGTTAGAATACAAAATACACATTCAAGGAGATTGAAGTTGTTTAATTATTCAATTATTGTGTATCCGATACTCAGATTTTATTTTTAAAAGATTTATTTTTAAATTTCCTGGAGTTGAGAGGATGTAGGGAAAATTGCGTAGTGGGCTGAAATAAATGCCAGAAGCGTAGCAATCTGATGCCTGCTTTATAACCTAATTGCGGGCATTTCGTACTGAGCTAAACTTTTCTGAAACAATTTGGCAGTTTAATGTTTTGTAATATGTGGGTAAACTCTATAAAATTCGAATCAGCGGTATTCTGATGAAAATAATTATGACTCTATACATAAACGTATAAACGCGAGAGATATACTTTGTTTCATATTAATTTTCATTTCACTATTTTTTAATTCTACTTATTACTTTCTCTACACGTTCTATGTACATAGTGTGTAGAGAAGGCATTGTATATTGTATCGAGTTTTCACCAGATATACATGACCTCCTGTATCCCCAAAAAAATCATTTTAGAAAAAAGATGCTTGCGTGTGTTTGTATGTGTGTATGTGTCTATGGGCAGCATAGCTCAAAAACGAAAAGTCCGTAAAATACTAAACCTGGTATTAAGTTCCAAGAGTGCAACACGAACATTTTCAAGAAAATGCTCCAACTCCAAACTACCCTTTACATTGAAAATTTTTGAAATTTTTAATTTTCTCAAAAATGGTCGAACTATTTTGATTAAAATCCAGTATATTGAAGATATTTACATCCCAAATGAAATGTATATCTTGAATTTTATGGGAATAGCTTCTAAAGACTTCTTTATTCTGAATGATTTTTATTGAATTTTGCATGACTGGTAAACCGTAAAAGATAGACAAAAACTTACCACACATAAAGTGTAGAGCACATTAAAACACATAATTTATGTTATATACATTTTTTTCGTGGTATTGATCATTTTTCAGATATTCCTTGTTTTTGGTTTCAGCTTTGAAAAACTTCAGACTTCTCAGGCAGTAAGTGTCCGTTTTTCTTTTTTTTTCTACTTCTGGCGAATGCAAAGAAGCGATTTGTAATGACAATCATATAGCTTTTAAAACATTTGACTATCACTTTAGCCTAGAGCATTCCCTTAGTGCCCTTCTACTTAAAAGTAACTAAGCAATTAGAACATTCTGGTAATGTTTATCTCAATTAGCATGGTGTAGAAAGAGGAAGAATCTTTTATAGGAAGTTTTTTTTTTGTAGAGCAGCTAGAGAAGGTCGTGTGATTGTAGCAAATCGGAGTTTTGTAGCTTGTGTTGTACTGCTTCACCATCTCGAATCGCCTTGAGCTTATGCTTCCAATCCGACGCACTCGATGGTTGGGCTGCAGACACAGTACGGCGATCCGTGTATATCCGTTGAATCGTCATTCACGACTCAGAATGCTTGTAATGTATTCTAGATTCATATCTAGGTTGTTTTTGCTTAAAACTTCAGAGGTGATTATTTTATAGAGGGAAGAGAGAGATATTACTTTCTCTAGCATGTGTACATACACTGTGCATAGTACCTAGAGAAGATATTGTATTCCACTAAAAATTCGATGTAGAGATTTCACCGCAAATATGTTTCGAGGTGCCTGAGTCCGAGAAAATCATTTTTACTTTCTCTACACGCACTATGTGCATAGTGTTTAAAGAAGGTATTGCACTTCACCCAAAAATTTGATATCGAGATTTCACCGGAAATATATTTTTTAGGGTCTCCTATAACCAAGAAAAGCATTTTCACAAAAAGGTCCGTGTGAGTGTGTGCGTGTCCGTGTGTCTGTGAACACGATAACTCAAAAACGAAAAGTCTTTTAAATACCAAACTTGGAATTTAAGTTTAGTATCTTCCAGGGATGCGACACGAGGGTTTTGAGAAAAATCCCCCACCCCAAACTCCCCTTTACATGGATCTTTTTTCGAAAATTTTGATTTTCGCAAAAATGGTCTAACGATTTTGATTAAAATATCAAATATTAAAGATATTTACCTGACAAAAAAAATGTATACCTTGAATTTTCTGGGAATAGCTTCCGAAGACTACTTTATTCTGGACGAATTTTACGGAATTTTGCATTTTCTTAAATAGGAATTTGTCAACTCCTGTCCACATAAACAAAGGAACTTGTCACATAGCAACCAGCTTTTGACTATCACTTTAACCTATGGTAGTCCCTTATTTCGCTTCTACTTACAAGGAAACAAGTAATAAGACTATTTTTGCTAATTTGTTCTCGTGTAGCATGAAGTAAATAGAGATATAAGCTTTTTAACAATACTTTTTTACAGAGATGTAGAGAAAATCATGGTACACATCAGATTTTTAGAAAGAGGTCCATGTGTATTTGTAGACACCAAACGAAGAAACCGTTAATTACTAATCTTGATATTTATGTTTAGTATATTCCAAGGATGCGATACGAAGATTTTTCAAAACACCACAAGCTACCCTTTACATGGAAACATTTTCGAAAATTTGGCTTTTCTCAAAAATGACTCTAATGCTCTTGATTAAACTACGGGATATTACCCAAAAAATATATATTTCGAATTTTATAGGAATAGCCACTGAATATTTCTTTCTTCTGGTTGAAATTTGCAAAATTTTGCATAACGGTTAAACCGTAAGAGATAGACAATGCTTGTTATATAAAATTGCAGATCTTGTTAAAACGCACAATTTGTATCATTACTTTTTTTGTGGAATTAACCATTTTTACTTTCTGTATACGAACAATGTACATAGTGTATAGAGAAGGTGTTTTGAGACTCCCTGAATCCAACAAAAGCATTTGTAGAAAAATGTCCGTGTGTGTCTGTCTGCAGCATAGCGCAAAAACGAAAGGACCGTTAAACCCCAAACTTGGTATTTAAATTTGGTATCTTCCAAGGATGCGACACGAAAATTTTCAGGAACATCTACTCCCCTCCTAACTACCCTTTAAATGGAAAATTTTTCGAACATTTTGATTTTCTTAAAAAACTAAGTTTGGTTTTTAACGGTATTTTCGTTTTTTGAGCTATGCTGCCCACAGAGACACAGACACACACATATACGGACACGTTTCTAAAAATTGTTTTTTTTTTATCAAGGTGGTCTCAAAACATATGGAATTTTTGCTTACAATGCAATACCTTCTCTATACATTATGTACATAGTACGTATAGAGAAATAAAAAGTTATGTGAATGGAACACAAGAGTTTTTTTTAATCGTATTATATGTAATAATTTGTTTGCACATATATACAAAACGGTTCGCTTTTAAATACATTTAAGAGCTTCGAGTAGAGAAGCTATTTATATACCGCCCAAAAATTCGATGCGAAATTTCACGGGAGATATAAGATCTGAGGTACCCTGAGTACAAAAAAGTTTTCAGAAAAAGATCAGTTGTCAATGTGTCTCTGTGGACAGCTTCACTCAAAAATGAAAAGTCGATTAAGTATCAAACTTGGTTAATATGTATAGTTTCTTCCAAGGATGGGAACTTTTTGAAGAATCCCGCACCCCATACTAACCTTTTCATTGAACATTTTTTGAAATTTTCGATTTTCTCAAAATGGCTCTAATTTTTTTTTAAAAACAAAATACAGTTCCGGAGGCTTGTCAGGACGCCGGCGCTGTATTTTTTTTTTTCCAGTTTCCTATATTTCCTTAGTAAACCTTATTATTTTTAACGTTTTCCTTTTACATATACGTACACAAACATAGACACATTTACAAACACAGAAACACCCATGCCCAAGGCGGGACTCGAACACACGATCCTGTGCACCACGAAGCGCCAAAGCAAGACACTTTAGCGAGCGCCACCGGGATCGGCTACTAATAACAGGAAATATCTCAGAAACGATCAACTCCACGAAAAAAGTGTATATGACATAAATTGTGTGTTTTATCGTGATCTACATTTTTTGTGTGATAAGTTTTTATCCATCTCTTAGGGTTTACACGTTATGCAAAATTCAATAAAGACCATCAAGAATACAGAGTTCTTTGTATGCTATTCCCAGAAAATTCAAGATATGCATTTTATTTGTCAGGTAAATATCTTTAATATACGGTATTTTAATCAAAATTGTTAGAGCCACTTTTGAGAAATTGAAAAATTTCGAGAAAATGTTAATGTAAATTGTGGTTGGGGGGGGTGCGGATTTTCTTAAAATCTTCGTATCACATCCTTGGAGGATACCAAACTTAAATACAAAATCGTTTCGTTTTTGAGCTATGCTGGCCCCCCCCACGCACACACAAAATGGAAATGGCGTGTTATTTATGGACGCTCTTTAACTGCTGTGGTTCTCAGCGTTCCATTCTAAATTGGGTGTGAAAGACCGCTTAATTTTGCTCAGAGACCTCTCTATCAGGCTTGATGTTCTTAGTACCTGCCGTAAATCTACGACAAGGGACCAACGGCCTTACTTCCCTTCCGAAGGAAGCCATGCTAAGGATTTTTACACCCGAAAAAATCCATCGTTCTCCGCCGAGTTTTAACCCATGACCTTGGGTATATAAGGTTAGCATGGTAGCCATTATGGCCGCGCCGTGGCCGAGTGGTTAGACCACTCGCCTCTCACCTAGACGGCGGGGGTTCGATCCCAAGCGCCCGCATGTGAGATTTGTGGTGAACAAAGCGGCGCTGGGGCGGGTTTTCTCCGGGTACTCCGGTTTCCCCCGCCATCGCATTCCGCTGGTGCTCCAACATCATTCATGTATCATTAGTGGCATCGCCTGCGGTGCCATAAGTAGTTAAAGCGGGCGTTAACGATTACACCACACTCTCACGGACCTTTTTCCAAAAATGCTTTTTTTTTTTTTTTTTTTGGATTTAGGGGGATCTAAAACATGGATGCATTACAATAAGTTCTCTATACAATATGTATTTAGTACGTGTAGAGAAAGTAAAAATGTGAATTCAACTAATCGTTTAAAAATGTCGCCCTCCGTGGTGTAATGGTTACCATGCGAGCTTCACATACCCAAGGTCGCCGGTTCAAACCCGGAGGAAGACGATGGCTTTTTTCGGGCGTAAAAAACCTTAGCATGGCTTCCTTCGGAAGGGAAGTAAAGCCGTTGATCCCGTGTCGTAGATTTACGCCACGTAAAAGAACCTCAAGTCCGATAGAGAGGCCTCTGAGCAAAATTAAGCGGTCTATCACACCCAATTTAGAATGGGACGCTGAGAACCACTGCAGTTAAAGAGCGTCCGTAAATAACACGCCATTTGCATTTTTTTTCGTTTAAAACGCACATTAAATGTGTTTTAGGTTCTAAGTAGCGGCAAACACGAGTGTTTCGTACGGACTCAGAAACATGGAGTAAAACGTTAAAACCCCATGAGCTCTATTGGCGCGGCGGAACTTCGAGTTGTGCTTTGAAGGCCCGACGTGGATTTGACAAAACGTGAAATGTGTCAACAATAATTTGCAGAGCGCAAAGTACGGAAAAGCAATGAAAAAAGACAAAATCTAACTGTCCCCTCACTTTTACACGTCTGCGTAATTGTATTAACGCAACTGTGGAAGTTGCAGTGCGGTGAAGTGCGGCTATGGAGGAGACGTTGGAGGGGGAGAGAGGGAGGAACGGAGCTGTGAGCAAATACGGAAGCTCTGCGCTGTGTGGAAAGGCAGTAGAACCAGCCCTGGCTGTACCGGATGCCTGAGTTTCTTCTAAACCGCAGCGGTTCTTAGCCGTCAACGCTCAAAATAAGAGGTACTTAACCTCTTCAGTGATATGAAGTCGTGTGCATGGCTGTTAAATAACCCATTTTATAATAATACTACCAATAATACAATAATAACAGTAATAACAATAATAATAATAACAGTAATAATAATAATAATAATTACAATATTAAAATAATAATAAACAATATTAGAAACAATAATAATAGCAATAATAATAATTAATAATAGCTCAATGGCACGACAGTTCTCAAGATACCTTGGCCTACCGCCCGGCCGCTGCGTCCATCATCTCGGTCCACTAATGACGTCATGGATAGGGTGTAGTATTGGAGGGTGAGACGTGGTCAGCGCTTCGAGCTCCCCCGGCCGGTTAATGCGTCCTCATGACCTGGAGCCGCTACTGCTTCAAGCTCCTCCAACTCCCCCGTCTTGCTGAAACCAACAGTTGGCAGGAAAGTGGGGCAGTTTATGCCTTCCATTGCTTCATGTTTACTAAATGGCAAGGCCGTGTGAACAGCCTTCGGTGCTATCTAGCCGCTCAGCGTTGCCACATTTTCAAAACTTCCCATTCTTTTGAGTCACCCAGTATATATGTATAATTTGTATGATTCCTGTACTTTTATAAGTAGATGTAATTCAAAACTTTTTTTTTTTGTCTTTGATATTTTTAATTAATGTTGAGTTTTTTTTTTTTTTTTTTTTTGATGGGCTAGTCAGCTTTCTAACAGCCTGGATTTCTGTTTCATATTTATTGCTGTTCTCATTGAAAACTAGCAAATCCATGAGGTTCAGATCTTCAAATTTCGTGTACTTAAAACTAACATTGTATCTACCAGGGGCCTAAATGCCCCTTATTTACCATGTGTAGATATCCCTGGCGACGCCATGGGCGAGCGGTTAGCCCAGCGGCGTATGGGCGGGTTTTCTCCGGGCCCCCCGCCATTCATTCCATCAATTGCCTCATTGTCACCTTTCCTATCATCTATTTTACTTGCACTTCCTATTCACTTCTTCACGCTCACTTCTTCGTGGTTCTCAAGCCTGTGGTTTCGTGCCGTTGGCTCCCTGACATGCTTCTGACCCCTAGACACCCGTTTCTAAGTCCTACATGCAGGGAGGATAAGACAACTACGAAGCAAAACTCCCTTGATGCGTTAAAACAGTTACAGAACTTAACGGGGCCAAATTAAAACGCACCAGTGTTTCCATTGCCGAGGGATAAAACAAGGGTTGCTCCTGCCAGTTCTGCAACTCTTTTAACTCACCAAGGCACCTCTACACACGAGACAGTTTGGCCAATGGTTTGCGAATAACACAGATAACGAGTTTGCGTGTAATGGGATCTACCTGTATGTCGACGTTTCCCCTTTGATGCTACTACACAAAGCTTCAGCCCTCCCATATGTGGAGCATGTAATTAGGCGCCGGGCTCAGAAATTCTACGCCAGATTGGGCGAACATGAGAACATACCTGTCAGATCGCTGGGAGAGTATTTACCTACTGAACGCCGATACAGGCGGTATCGGGCACCCCCGGTAACAACGACTTCAAACCAGCCAACAGAAAAATAGCTGAACCAAGTACTCCCCCCTCCAACATTGGGAGTGGTCAATCAAAATTATCCTACATAAACAATAGTAATCAAATCAACCACCAGCGAAGCAGAGAAAAAGGATGCTGCTCCTATAAAAATCTGATGTGTTCCATTCACATGACTTTCTCTACATCTCTGCAACAAATTGTAGTTAAAAAGCATATGCTTCTATTTACTTCATGCTAATTAGCAGAAATAGTCTTATTACTTGCTTCCTTGTAAGTAGAGGCGAAATGAGGGAGTATCATAGGTTAAAATGATAGCCAAAAGCTAGTTGCTATGTAACTGTAGTTCCTTTGTTTGCATAAACAGGAGAAACGTATAAGTTTTTCAAAGCTAAAACGAAAAACCAGGAGTATCTTAAAATGATCAACTCCACGAAAAAAAAGTATATGACATAAATTGCGTATTTTATCGTGAGCCACATTTTCTGTGTAGTAAGTTTCCCCCCATTTCTTACGGTTTAGCAGCTATATGCAATTCCGTAAAACTCGTCCAGAATAAAGTAGTCTTCAGGGGCTATGCCCAGAAAATTCAAAATATACATTTTATTTGTCAGGTAAATATTTTTGATATACGATATTGTAATCAAAATTGTTAGCCATTTTTAAGAAAATCAAAAGTTTCAAAATTTTTTTCCATGTAAAGAGTAGTTTGGGGTGATGGGATTTTCTTGAAAATCTTCGTGTCACATCCTTGGAAGATACCAAACTTAAATACCAAGTTTGGGCTTTAACGGTCTTTTCGTTTTTGAACACACACACACACACACACACACACGCACAGAGACAGACATACACACGGACATTTTTCTAAAAATGCTTTTTTTTTTTGGATTAAGGGAGTCTCAAAACATGTATTTCCGGTGAAATCTCGGTATCGAATTTTTGTCTATACACTATGTACATAGTTCGTATAGAGAAAGTAAAAATGCAACTGTTCGAGGAGCCTATCTAGCAGTACCTCCATCACCCCAAAACCTCAATATTACCAAACCTGAACCATCCTCCTTCATTCCTGTGGTTAAGGTCTTACCAGGGTGGCTATACAGAAACTACACCACGAGTTTTCCAGATCACGGACGGACGGCGTCTATCTGTACGTGAAATTGTTCTCAGGCTTCCAACCCAGGTCAAAAAGAATTGGAACTTCGAGGTTTTGAAGAATTTCAGCGTCTACATGTGACTGGAACCCTATAACAATTTCAGGTAAATAATCACCAGGAACACTCCAGTTCTTATTGGAAACAAACGCGTTGGGTGCAATACATATTTATGCACCTAACATGTATACGACACCTCCACAGCAAGGTTTGGTGGGCTGCCGAAATAGCCAGGCTTAAACCTGTTTTATATCATTACCCCTCGGTTGTGCTTTACTCTTATATTGTAAACGGACCGAAAATGCCTCAAATATCTATACCAATTATATGTTTTAAAAACCTGATGTGTACCATTCACATGACTTTCTCTACATCTCTGTAACGAATTATTCTTAAAAAAAACTTCTTACTTCATGTTAATCAGTAAAAAAATTAGCAGAAATAGCCATATTACTTGCTTCCTTACAAGTAGAAGCGAAATAAGGGAGTACCATAGATTAAAGTGATAATCAAAAGCTGGTTGCTATGTGACTGAAGCTCCTTTGTTTGTATGGACAGGAGTTGAAAAATTCCTGTATGACAAAAGTATAAATTTTTCAAAGCAAAAACCAAAAATAAGGAATGTCTCAAAAACGACGAACTCCATAAAAAATGAATATAACACAAATTGTGTGTTTTAATATGCTCTACATTTTTTGTGTAGTAAGTTTTTGTCCATCTCTTACGGTTTAGCTGTTATGCAAAATTCCGTAAAATTCATCCAGAATAAGGCAGTCTTCAGAGGCTATTCCCAGAAAATTAAAAATATACATTTTATTAGTCAGGTAAATGTCTTTAATATACGCCATTGTAATCAAAATCATTGAGCTATTTTTAAGAAAATTAAAATTTTCGAAAAAAGTTCCATGTAAAGGGTTGTTTGGGGTGGGGGATTTTTCTACAAAATCTTCGTGTCGCATCCCTGGAAGATACTAAACTTAAATACCTAATTTGGTATTTTGCCGACATTACGTTTCTGAGTTATCGTGTTCACAGACAACTGTTGAGCTATTCCTTGTTACTGGTTTCAGCTTTAAAATACTTTCCTCATACTGGAATTTGTCAACTCCTGTCCATACATACAAACAAAGGAACTTCATTCGCATAGCAACCAGCTTTTGGCTATCGCTTTTTCCTAGTGTATTCCCTTATTTCCCTTCTACTTAAAGGAAGCAAGTAATAAGACTATTACTGCTGCTTTTTTCTCGATTAGCATGAAGTAAATAGACGTTTTTTTAACAATAATTTGTTGTAGAGGTGTAGAGGAAATCATGTGAGTGGTGCACAGCAGATTTTTATATTCAGGATTGTTTAAATTATTTTATGGAGTTAAAATAAAGGTCGATGTTTTGTGATTTTTCATCAAATTTCATCGAGACACAAACTTGGCTTTTGCATGTGGCTTGAAGTTAAAGCCCCTGCAGACTTTGCCAGAAGCAATGGAATACGTTACTTAACAGAGTAGTTGAGATCTTCGTGGAGCAGGGATTTCGCAGTTCGATGACCAAGTTGGCAAAGTGCCTACTCTGGTAACCTAATGCTCTGAGAATGGCGTTCTATTTCGCAGACAAAAATAGTAGACATTCTGTGATGCAATAACAACAATTAATTATCTGACCTAGTAGTGCGCAATTTTAAAGTCGTATGGGTGTCAGAAAATTAGCCTTTCTGGCTAATACAACCAGGTATTCAAGAGGCTCTTTTGCTAGTAGTATACGAGGGTCATATCGGTGTTCTAGTTTAATTAGACAATCTCTGTAGTGCGATTTATCAAGGTCCTCAAAATAGCTGTGTACCGCATCAATGACCTCCTCGATGCTGTGAAATCTTCGTCCTCCAAGAATTTTTTGAGGTTTGGAAACGATGGTAGTCACTGGTTGCTTGATCTGGCGGATGTGGTAGATGTTCAAGCAATTCCAACTTTAATTCGCACATTTTTGGCATTGCAATGACTGGATGATGGGCCGTAGCATTATCATGATGAAACAAGATTTTTTTTGCCAAATGAGGTATTTTTCTATTCACCTCATCACTCAAACGTTGTAGAAAGCTTGCGCAGTAGTCACCAGTGATACTTTTAGCCGTTTCCAAGTAATCAATAAAAATAATTCCCTGTGCATCCCAGAAAACGCGCGCCATAACCTTGTTAGCTGACCAAATTGACTTTGCCTTTCTCGGAGTTGGTTCACCTGGCGCAATCCACTGTTTTGGCTGTGATTTACTTCCAAGTTTCATCCACGGTAATAAGCTGTTTCAAAATTTCGCTGGGATTTTTACGGTAGAGCTTCACATTCTTAACAGAAACAGTTTTTCTTTGCAACGTTTGATCATATGTCAACGTGCGCTGCACCCATCTTGCAAAGACCTTATGCAAGCTTAAACCATTACTGAAAGTATTACCTGCACTTTATTTTGATATGTTTACAGCCTCTGCTATCTCAAACAACTTTAATCTACGGTCTTCCAGTACTAAACGATGACTTTGTTCAATGATCTCTGGAGTTGTCCAGAGCGAGGCTCATCACTAGTGCTCGTACGTCCCATTTTAAACTCTGCAACTCACCTTTAAATCATTGAATATGAAGGGGCAGAGTCTTTCAATGTACTTTCCATTTCCTCCTTGATTTCTTTAGGCGTTAAGCCTTTCAAATGGAAGTATTTTATCACTGCTCGTTTTTCCAAATCCTCCATTTTCGTGAAGACTCTAAAGTTGTCCTGTATTGACCTTTAACTATGGATACAAGCTAGTCTATAGTTAAACTATATGATGCTACCCTCTAACTGGCTTAGTGGCGCCATATCTGTGTGAGCTCCGGGACTTAACAGCCGAGCCGACCTTGGTATAACATCGGTTCTGGCGCGGGTTTCAAATTGGAACGTTTATTTTAACGGCATTTGCATTTTTTCACATCCCGATGAACTGTCTTTTGCGTTTTAAATATTTGATATTAAAGACTTAGAAAGCCTAACTGATGCATATCACAGGGCCCTTTTTTTGTACCTGTGCTTATACCAGGTGATCCAAAAACGTCCGAACCGACTGCGCGGTGTTTAACGCTCTTTTCGTTATGCTTTCCAAGACACACACACACATACACACAGACAAACAGACAGACGCACACACACACATGGACATTTTTCTAAAAATGTGTTTTTTTTTTTTTTTTTTTTTTTTTTTGTATTCAGGGTGTCCTAAATTATGTACTTCCGGTGAAATCTCGGTATCGAATTTTTGGGTGCATTACAATACCTTCTCTATACACTATGTACACAGTACGTGTAGAGAAAATACAAACGGAAGCACTAAATGAAGAATTCGGTAAAGGTATTCGAATTCCTGACATTTTAGTTTCAAAGTAACAAGGCATAACTGTCCCCTACCTACTATACGAAGTAGAGAAAGTAAATGTAAAGCGTATTAAAATTCAGAAATACTAAGCGCCTGGCTCCAATTGCACGCCTCACTTTAGTTAACAAGATACTTTGTAAATTAATTCCAATGGTAAAGTTTACATTACAACCAAAATTACATATGGGATGGATCACATGACACGTCATTCCTGACATTTGACACATAGCGGCCTTTGAAGCCAATAGTTTCATAATTGTACATGTCCATTTGAGTAGTTTGTGAAATAATAATAATTACAGAAAACATTAACTTTTCAAAATGAATACTTTTTTTTTTTTTTTGTTTTGCCCTAAATGACTTACTCTATTATGATTGAAATATTTTTTATACTTTTTACTTTCTCTATACGTACTATGTACATAGTGTATAGAGAAGGTATTGCACTCTATCCAAAAACTCGATACCGAGATTTCACCGGAAATATATGTTATAGGTCCCTTGTATCCGAAAGAGCATTTTCAGAAAAAGGTCCGTGTGTCTGTGAACACGATAACTCAACTTGGTATTTAAGTTTAGTATCTTCCAGGGATAGGAAACGAAGATCTTTACAATAATCCCCCCACCCTAAACTACCCTTTACATGG
Source organism: Hymenopus coronatus (assembly GCA_030762935.1). Taxonomy (NCBI): domain Eukaryota; kingdom Metazoa; phylum Arthropoda; class Insecta; order Mantodea; family Hymenopodidae; genus Hymenopus; species Hymenopus coronatus. The sequence continues at coordinate 52,316,330 of CM060889.1, read as the reverse complement.
TACTTTTTTTAAAAAAATTTTGATTTTCTCAAAAAATAGCTCTAACGATTTTAATTAAAATATCGTATATTAAAGACATTTACCTGACATATAAAATGTATATCTTCAATATTCTGGGAATAGCCTCTGAAGACTAGTTTATTCTTGGTGGATTTTACGGAATTTTGCATAACTGCTAAACCGTAAGAGGTGGACAAAAACTTACGCCACAAAAATGTAGAACACGTTAACGCAGATAATTTATTTTAACTACATTTTTTGGTGGAGTTGATTGTTTTTAAGATATTCCTAGTTTTGGTTTCAGCTTTAAAAACCTTATACTTTTCTCATACAGGAATTTATCAATTCCTGTCCATACAAACAAAGGTACTTCAGTCACATGGCAACCAGCTTTTGACTAATACTTAAACCTATGCTACTCATTTCTCTTCTTCTTGCAGGAAAGCAAGTAATAAGATTATTTCTGCTAATTTTTTCTTGATTAGCAAGAAGTAAAAAGAGGCATAACAATAATTTGTTGCAGGGATGTGGAGAAAGCCATGTGAATGGAACACATCTGATTTTTATATATGGAAGCCTAAAACGTGTATTTCCGGTGAAATCTCGGTATCGAATTTTTGGGTGAAATGCAATACTTTCCGTATCTACTATGTACATTGCACATAGGAGAGAGTAAACTGGACTTGTGTTGTTTTGAAACTAATAGCTTCAATTTGGAACTCTGTGGTGCCATTTTGTTTGCTGCAGTTGCTGGTACTTCATCTGTTGCAGCTTTCTAACGGTTAGTGTTAATCTTTTGTTTAGAGACTGTGGCGGTGGAGACGTTTAAGGGTATGTTGAGGATAATACCGCAGCAGGAAACCCCGCGTGTAGTGCAGGATTACAATGTAATGGGACGCGATAACAAGCTGACCGATAGTAAAACTTGACTGCAGGGAGGTATATAAATGGGTTTACTTTTCCTTACTGAGCTGCACATGGTTAAGTTTCAAAATAAAACATTCCGCTCACAACATATGATAACGATATTATGGGCCCTTTTTGCCATGAGGTAAGAGAATTTAACTGTTTGTTCAGCAAATCTTCCTACAATATCGTTCATAATTAGCTTAATCTGCCCGTATTTAGGACTTACAAATGGATGCCTAGGGGTAAGCAGCCTGTCGGGGAGCCACCGTATGAAACCTTGTCTGGTTGTTTGGCTTGAAAAGAGGATTAGAAGGATAAAGGTTAACTTATTTAGGAGTTTGCAATTGCTTGTGAGGAGAGATCAAATTTGCAATGGCGTACAAAGGCCCTCAAAGTTCAGAAGGTGATGGTACAAACTAACTATCAAACTTAATCTTTCGATATTTACAAACAAGATCCGGGGTGCAAGTATGGCTATACGAGAATATCTACCTTCGAATTGAGGGACATATTGTTGGTTTCGACGAATACATGCATTTGGTATTGGACGATGCCGAAGAATTACACATGAAGAGGAATAATAGGAAACAACTGGGACGGACATAACACTCATCCAACATGTAAACCCTCAAGCCATGTCTACCTCGTGAACATTGCAACGTTGTGTGTAAACTTCTTGTAATGTTGCGCTGTAAAATAAAACGCTCACAATGAGTTGAATGGACAAGTGCAGCGCATGATTAAGAATTTACAGGGTGTATATAAATGAATATGGGGTTTTAACTCTTTATAATATTTATTACATTCAACTTACAGTTATGAGTGATATGTCAAATGAAAAAGCAACTCAAACAGTTTTACCAAGAAGCTTATAAATGTTCAATGTGACTACCCTTTGTCACACGGCACACATCAAGTCTATAGCCAAGTTCTTCCCAAACGTTGATAAGTGTATATTCAGTAATTGTAGCAACAGTTGCTTCAATCCGGTTTCTTAATTCAGGGAGGTCAGCTGGTAGCGGAGGCACGTACACACGATCCTTGATGAAGCCCCAAAGGTAAAAATCGAATGGCGTTAGGTCAGAAGAACGTGGAGGCCATGCATAGCAAGCTCTGTCATTGGGGCCCTTGCGGCCTATCCAGCGCTCGGGTACAGTGACGTTCAACCAATCGCGTACTTCGTTATGCCAGTGAGGTGGCGCACCATCCTGCTGGAAAAATGAAGTTCTCTGGCTCATTTTCTTCCAACTGAGGGAAGAGCCATTGCTCTAGTGTATCAAGGTAAGAAGTGCCAGTTACAGTAGGTTCACCAAAAACGAAAGGCCGGGATACGGCACAAAAAACATTCAGTTTAGGGGAATCTCGTTGTATTTGTACCATCTCGTGAGGATTTTCTGAGCCCCAGATGCGCACATTATGAGTGTTAACATGTCCACTAAGGTGAAAGGTTGATTCATCACTGAAGACAACACGATCCACAAAATCGTCATGAAACAACATGTCGTTTGCGAATTTGGCACGTAATCCGTAGTCTGTCGGCTTTAGAGCCTGTAATAACTGTAAACGGTAAGGACGTAGCTGTAAGCGTTTTCTTACAACTTTCCAAACGGTCGACACAGGAACTTGTAATTCACGACTAGCCTTCCGGACTGATTTCTTTGGGCTACGAGTGAACGACTCTCTCGCTCGCTCAACAGTCTCTTCACTTACTCCTGGTCGTCCCGTGCTCTTCCCTTTACAAAGGCAGCCGGTATCTTCAAACTGATTATACCATCTACGAATGTTTTTATCACTAGGAGGATCACAACCGAACTTACTACGGAACGCACGTTGCACAGTAACTACAGATTCGGTCTTTGCAAACTGTTTACTAGTCGCCATCTTTGCTACTACCGCTGTCTAGCGGATTGCAGCAGAAACATTGCACGCACATGCGCACTTGTGCCAACAAACAAAACTGAGTTGCTTTTTCATTTGACATATCATTTATAACTGTAAGTTGAATGTAATAAATATTATAAAGAGTTAAAATCCCGATATTCATTTATATACACCCTGTATATTCCAAACTAAACGACATATATTGATGTAAATCTATAACTTCATATTATACGTAGTGCAGATTCAGTTTGAAATTAAACATTTTGTGCGCTGAATATCGATCACATATTTATGATTATGCTAACATGCCCATCATTTTCTTACATTTTGTATTCTCATGCATTTTTAATCCGTTACCAAGGTATTAACGTGTCTTTATTATTTACAAAGCAAACCAAAACCAGTTTTAGCTCATTTTTATTTTCTCTATACGAACTAAAAATAAAATAAAATAAAATCTGTTACAACATCCTGGCATCTTGTTCCCTATACCAGGACGTATATTGCAAACTTTTTAATGTATTTCCTTCCCACTTTTAAATTATTGATGTACATCATTATTTTACAGATAATACTTATATACTAATAACTCAAAATTTAATTTAAAACAAAACAAATTAATATAAACTGAAATAAATAAATTCCAAACATAAAACAACTTTCACTAACACTAAATCATCTATTATTAATTACTGGAACCCAGTAACACAAATAACAGCTATTTACCCATAAAACTATGCTCTAGATTATTAAGATAAATGAAAAACTAATCCTATACAACTGATATCCAGCAGAATATGCACTGGTAACCAGCGCAACTAAATAATTATATTATACAATAAGTTCTTTACATTGTAGTAAACTATAATAAATTGTCTTTTACTTCCTTTGACTAATATCTATTACTAATTATACCTAATTTTTTAAATCATCATTACACTAAACTCACTGTATTTAACTTTGTAACACTATTTAGCACTTCACTAACACTTCCTCCTCAACATCATCTCCCCTTGCCTCGTACTGTCCACCGCCAGAAGCCCATAATCCACCATTCCTGCTCTCACACGCCCTCTGCATCCCTCTTATCACTCTGGTCTACACCGGCTCCTTCTTCTTCGCCTCCTTCTACTATGCTCGGCTCTCCATCTTCCATTAGTCTCCAGTCTCCATTTAGAATTAGTTTGCATTATTTATTCTTCCTCTTCTTCCTATGAACTTTCTCCCTTGGGTTCATAGTTATTTAAGTTGCAATAGTATTGCTTATATTTTTGTGTTTAAGTTTTTATCAAAGTGTCAGTTATAAGTTTAAGTTTATTGATTTCGAATTCCATTGGATCTTCTTAATTCGTCTCTGGCTAGTGCACAGTTGGTATTTCCACTTGTTCAATTCACAGTTCTCTATACGAACTATCTACATAGTATATAGAGAAAGAATTGCACTCCACCAAAGAATTCGATACCGAGATTTCACCGGAAATATATGTTTTAGGGTCCCCTGTATAAAAAAAAAAAGTATTTTCAGAAAAAAGGTCCGCGTGTGACCGTGTGTCAGTGTGTCCGTGTGTCTGTGAACACGATAACTCAAAAATGAACAGTCGGTAAAATACCAAACTTAGTATATAAGTTTAGTGTCTTCCGGGGATGCGACTCGAAGACTTTGAGAAAAAGCCCCCCACCCCAAACTACCCTTTACATAGAACTTTTTTAAAAAATTTTGATTTTCTCAAAGATGGCTCTAACGATTTTGATTAAAATATCGTATATTAAAGACATTTACCTGCCAAATAAAATGTATATCTTGAATTTTCTGGGAACAGCCTCTGAAGACTACTTTATTTTGGATTAATTTTACGGAATTTTGCATAACTGCTAAACCGTAAGAGATGGACAAACACTTACTATACAAAAATGTAGAGCACATGAAAACACACAATTTATGTTGTATACATTTTTTTCGTGGAGTTAATCATTTTTGAGATATTCCTTGTTTTTGGTTTGAGCTTTGAAAAACTTACTTTTCTCATACAGGAATTTGTCAACTGCTGTCCATACAAACAAAGGAACGTCAGTGACATAGCAACCAGCGTTTGTTTATGATAGTAATAAAACTGTTTCTGTTAATTTTTTCTGATTAACATGAAGTAAATAGAAGTATAAGCCTTTTAAGAATAACTTGTTGCAGAAATGTAGAGAAAGTCATGTGAATGGTACACACCAGATTTTTATATAATATGCCTTACAAAGTCATATGTTTAACAGTCTGCATTACCACAATAAAGTGTTTTATTGTACTGAAAAAAAAAACAGAACGAAGAACCTGGAACGAATGGTCAGCCCGTAGCCAGGCTGAGCGTGAGGAAGTGGATGATATGACATGCAAGCAAAAATGAAGATAGTAAAGAAGATGATAGAGCAATTGATAGACTGAATGGTGGGGGAAACCGGAGGTCCCGGAGAAAATCGGCCCAGACGCCGATTCTCACATGCGGTGCTTTGGGCCGAACCCGGGCCGCCTAAGTGGGAGGCGAGCGGTCAAAACACTTAGCCACGCTCGGCCCTTCCTACAATATATTCATAAAAATGTAACGTGTTTCATTCCCAGCCCTTTTTGTACCTGTTCAAACTTTTCTTACAAAAATTTATTCTTTTATCTACATTATGTCGGCCAGAATTGTTTCAAGATATAACGTGATTCTTTGTAAGCAGAAGAGAAATAAAGAGAGTACGCTGGGCTAAAGAGATAGCTTTAAAAGCCGGTCGCTAAGCGAAACAATTGAAAGCCCTTTATTCTTGTTGCTCAGGAGTAAACAAAAGACAAACGGAAGAAAGATGAACTACCGTTTGAGAAAATTAGGTAAAAGTTGAAAGGAATAATACGGAATATCTCGAAAATGGTTAACTCTCGTAAATTATGTGTTTTAACGAGATCTACATTTTTTGTGTAGTAAATTTTTGTAAATTTACCAGTTACGCAAATGTATGCAGATTAAACGGTTCTTCAGAAACTATTTCCAGAAAATTCAAGATACACACCTTTTGTGTGATTAAAAATCTTTAATATACGGTATTTTAATTGAAATCGTTAGAACCATTTTTGAGAAAAACATTTTAAAAACTATTCCATGCAAAGAAAATCTTCCTGTTGCATCCTTGTAACTATAAAAATCTGATGTGCACCCTTCACATGACTTTCTCTATATCCCTGCAACAAATTATTCTTAAAAAGCTTGTACTTCTATTTACTTCATGCTAATGAGTAAAACATTAGCAGAAATAGCCATATTACTTGCTTCCTTGTAAGTAGAGGTGAAATAAGGGAGTACCATAGGTTAAAGTGGTAATCAAAAGCTGGTTGCTATGGGACTGAATTCCTTTGTTTGTATGGACAGCAGTTGACAAATTCTTGTATGAAAAATGTATAAGTTTTTCATAGCAGAAACCAAAAATAAGGAATGTCATAAAAACGACGAACTCACTTAAAAAATGTATATAACATAAATTGTGTGTTTTAACGTGCTCTACATTTTTTGTGCAGTAAGTTTTTGACCATCTCTTACGGTGTAACAGTTATTCAAAATTCAGTAAAATTCATCCACAATAAACTACTCTTCAGAGGCTATTCCCAGAAAATTCAAGATATACATTTTATTTGTCAGGTAAATATCTTTAATATGCGATATTTTAATCAAAATCGTTAGAGCCATTTTTGAGAAAATCAAAATTTTCGAAAAAAGTTCCATGTAAAGGGTGGTTGGGGGTAGGGGGATTTTTCTCAAAATCTTCGTGTCGTATCCCTGGAAGATACTAAACTTAAATACCAAGTTTGGTATTTTACCTACTTTTCGTTTTTGAGTTATCGTGTTCACAGACACACGGGCCTTTTTCCGAAAATGCTTTTTATTAGGTAAAGGGGATTCTAAAACACAAAGCTGGTGACAATTTTGAAGCACACTTAAACTTTGTAGCATGCATCTCTTTGGTATCGGTTGTAAATAAATAGTCGCCAGTATTAAAGTTCCAACCCTTGTATATTGTATTTTAAAAGCATTAAATTACGGGGTATTCGTGTTTTTCGATTGTTCGTGCTTCTTTCATCCACATTACCCCAGATAACCGAGAGTAGATATTGTATGCCAGGGTCGGCTAATAAGTCCTGGGCCTCTCAATGAAAATATCATTTTTGCTTTATTTCTCAACATAATCTCCAGAAAGGCTAACACATTTGTCATATCCGTGTTCCGAATTAATTAAACCATCTCTGTAGTGCGATCTATCAAGGTCCTCAAAATAGCTGTTTCCGCATCAATGAACTCGTGCTCCAAGAATGTTTTTGAGATTTGGGAACAGGTGGTAGTTACTGGGTGCTAGGTCGGGCGAATTTGGTGAATGTTCAAGCAATTCGAACTTTAATTTGCACATTTTTACTTTCTCCATACGCACTATGTACATAGTGTATAGAGAAGGTATTGCACTCCACCAAAAAATTCGATACCGAGATTTCACCGGAAATATATGTTTTACGGTCCCCAATATCCAAAAAAAGCATTCTCACAAAAAGGTCCGCGCGCGCGCGTGTGTGTGTGTCCCTGTGTCTGTGAACACGATAACTCAAAAACGAAAAGTCGGTAAAATACCAAACTTGGTATTTAAATTTAGTATCTTCCAGGGATGCGACACGAAGATTTTGAGAAAAATCCCCCCAACTCCAACTACCCTTTACATGGAACATTTTTCGAAAATTTTGATTTTCTCAAAAATGGCTGTAACGATTTTGATTAAAAGTTCGTATATTAAACATATTTACCTGACAAATAAAATGTATATCTTGAATTTTCTGGGAATAGCCTCTGAAGAGTAGTGTATTCTGGATGAAATTTACTAAATTTTGAATAACTGCTAAACCGTAAGAGATGGTCAAAAACTTACTGCACAAAAAATGTAGAGCACATTAAAACACATAATTTATGTTATATACATTTTTTCGTCGAGTTCGTCGTTTTTGTGACATTCCTTATTTTTGGTTTCTGCTATGAAAAACGTATACTTTTCTCATACAGGAACTTGTCAACTCCTATCCATATAGACAAAGGAACTTCATTGACATAGCAACCAGCTTTTGACTATCACTTTAACCTACGGTTGTCCCTTATTTCGCTTCTACTTAGAAGGAAGCGAGTAATTAGACTATTTCTGCTATTTTTGTCTGATAAGCATAAAGTAAATAGAAGTATAAGCTTTTTAAGAGTTATCTGTTGCAGGGATATGGAGAAAGTCATGTGAATGGTACAGATCAAATTTTTCCCATTGCAATGACTGAACGATGGGCCGGAGCATCGTCGTGGTGAAACAAGATTTTTTTTGCTAAATGAAGTCTTTTTCTTTTCACGTCATTACTCAAACGTTGCAGTAAGCTTGTGTAAGTAGTCACCAGTGATACTTTTTACCTTTTCCAAGTAATCAATAACAATAATTCCCTTTGAATCCCAGCAAACGCTCGCCATAATCATTATAGCTGTCAAAATTGACTTTGCCTTTATTTGGAGTTGGATCACCTGGTGCAATCCACTGTTTTGACTGTGATTAATTTATGGAGTGTAGTAATGTATCCAAATTTCATCCATGATAATAAGCATTCTCAAAAATTCACTGGGATTTTTACGGTGGAGCTTAACAGAAAAAAGTTTTTTTGCAACTTTTGATCAGGTGTCAACAAACGCAGCACAGACCTTGTGAAAGCCCAAAACATTACTTAAAATATTACCTGCACGTTCTTTTGATATGTTTACGGTCTCTGCTATCTCAAACAACTTTAATCTGCGGTCTTCCAGTAATAAACGATGAATTTTTTCAATGATCTCTGGAGCTGTCACTTCTCAGGGCGTCCAGAGCGAGGCTCATCACTAGTGCCCGTACGTCCCATTTTAAACTCTGCAACCCACCTTTTAATCATTGAATATGAAGGGGCAGAGTTATTCAATGTACTGTCCATTTCCTCCTTGATTTCTTTAGGCGTTAAGCCTTTCAAATGAAAATATTTAATCACTGCTCGTTTTTCCAAACGTTCCATTTTCGTGAAAACTCCAAAGTTGTCTTGTTTAAAATGCTGTCATTGGAAAACTAAACAAGCTATTGACCTGTAGCTATGGATACAAGCTAGTCTAGAGTTAAATTATACAATGCTACCGTCTAACTGGCCTAGTGGCGCTATATCTGCAGCTTATCAGCCGACCCTCGAATACATTAACGTCGATTTTGGAACACGATGAGCCCGCCTGGGTAGTGTGCTGATAGAGCATCTGCCTCATATTCAAAAGGTCATGACTTCGAATCTCGCTTAGGGTGAGCTACCCGGATAAGGTTTCTTTTTTCGGGGTTTTCTCTTACCCTGAGAAGACGAATGTCGAGTAACTTAAGCTCCACATACCCCGAGATCATTTGAGCATCATTTCACTAATTCCATTCATCGTACACAATGACCAACCAGGTTAAAGGACTTTAAGCTAAAAGAACAAGATGAAGTTTGAGCTTGATGGTTTAGGTACTCTAATTTTTGAAGGACGACAACCTCTGGATGGAAGCTTCTTCGCGCCATCTGGTGTACCCGGAAAGCACCAGCTGAACATTTGCTGGTGGTGATGGTCCCCGAAGGGAAGATTAGAGGATATTCAGGTAATGGGGTGAGGAGCTCCGTCGCGACGCTGCGCACTCTCTCTCTCTCTCTCTCTCTCTCTCTCTCTCTCGGCCAGTATATCGATCGCAACAGCACTGCGGACTGTCTGGTGCTGGGGTGCCACATCGTGCACCCTCATTATGCCGCACTACTCCATTCAACCTGCTCAAATTGTTTTTCTGGCCGCCCTCGCGACGTCACCGGCCCACCTCGTCCCTGAAAACTCGAGCCGCATTTACAAGCTCAAACAGAGTTTAAACATGATTGGAGAGGGTTATAGTTTCATATATCAATTAAAAATGTGATGTGTTTCATTCACATGGCTTTCTCTACATCTCTGAAACAAATTATTGTTAAAAAACTTATGCTTCTATTTACTTCATGAGAAAAAATTAACAGAAATAGTCTTATTACTTGATTCCTTTAAGTAGAAGCGTAATAAGGGAGAACCATAGGTTAAAGTGATAATTAAAAGCTGGTTGCTATGTCACTGAAGTTCCTTTGTATGCACAGGAGTTGACATATTCCTGTATGAGAAAAGTTGTTCTTTAAAGCTGAAAAAAAAAATAAATAAATAAAAAAGGAATATCTCAAAAACGAACAACTCCACGAAAAAAATGTATAAAAATTAAATTGTGTGTTTTAATATGCTCTACATTTTTTGTGTGGTAAGTTTTTGTCCATCTCTTACGGTTTAGCAGTTATGCAAAATTCCGTAAAATTCATCCAGAATTAAGTAGTCTTCAGAGGCTATTCCCAGATAAATTCAAAATATACATTTTATTTGGCAGGTAAAAAACTTTAATATACGATATTTTAATCAAATTCGTTAGAGCCATTTTAGGGAAATTCAAAATTTTCGAAATTTTTCCATGTAAAGGGTAGTTTTGGGTGCGGGGATTTTTCTCAAAATTTTCGTGAAATGCTGCTACAGGCATTTCCATTCTTTAATGGTCCTATTAACAAAAGAACATTTTCCTACGTCGGTTCTGTACCTTCTACCCTTAAATTTATACAAATGATCGTTTCGTCCGTAGTATGTTGGGGTTTCTAACCTCTTTCTAACGTTCACCCATGCATTTAAACCAGTATAAGCTTTAAATAGTGCGACTAACCTATGTATTTTACGTCTAACTTTTAGCGGCTCCCATTTACTCTCTTCGCCTTTCGTAAGTCCAAAATCTTTAGCTCTCTTTATGAATTTAACTGTATCAGTTTGATTAACCCTGTAAGGTCCCAGCATGCTACTCCATATTACATAACTGGCCGCACTAAGGTACCAGCGTGCTACTCCATATTCCATAACAGGCCGCACTAAGGTCTCAGCGTGCTACTCTATATTCCATAACTGGCCGCACTAAGGTCCCAGCGTGCTACTCCATATTCCATAACTGGCCGCACTAAGGTCCCAGCATGCTACTCCATATTCCATAACTGGCCGCACTAAGGTCCCAGCGTGCTACTCCATATTCCATAACTGGCCGCACTAAGGTCCCAGCGTGCTACTCCATATTCCATAACTGGCCGCACTAAGATCCCAGCGTGCTACTCCATATTCCATAACTGGCCGCACTAAGGTCCCAGCATGCTACTCCATATTCCATAACTGGCCGCACTAAGGTCCCAGCATGCTACTCCATATTCCATAACTGGCCGCACTAAGATCCCAGCGTGCTACTCCATATTCCATAACTGGCCGCACTAAGATCCCAGCGTGCTACTCCATATTCCATAACTGGCCGCACTAAGATCCCAGCGTGCTACTCCATATTCCATAACTGGCCGCACTAAGATCCCAGCGTGCTACTCCATATTCCATAACTGGCCGCACTAAGATCCCAGCGTGCTACTCCATATTCCATAACTGGCCGCACTAAGATCCCAGCGTGCTACTCCATATTCCATAACTGGCCGCACTAAGATCCCAGCGTGCTACTCCATATTCCATAACTGGCCGCACTAAGATCCCAGCGTGCTACTCCATATTCCATAACTGGCCGCACTAAGATCCCAGCGTGCTACTCCATATTCCATAACTGGCCGCACTAAGATCCCAGCGTGCTACTCCATATTCCATAACTGGCCGCACTAAGGTCCCAGCATGCTACTCCATATTCCATAACTGGCCGCACTAAGGTCCCAGCATACTACTCCATATTCCATAACTGGCCACACTAAGGTCCCAGCGTGCTACTCCATATTCCATAACTGGCCGCACTAAGGTCCCAGCGTGCTACTCCATATTCCATAACTGGCCGCACTAAGATCCCAGCATGCTACTCCATATTCCATAACTGGCCACACTAAGGTCCCAGCATGCTACTCCATATTCCATAACTGGCCGCACTAAGGTCCCAGCATGCTACTCCATATTCCATAACTGGCCGCACTAAGGTCCCAGCATGCTACTCCATATTCCATAACTGGCCGCACTAAGGTCCCAGCGTGCTACTCCATATTCCATAACTGGCCGCACTAAGATCCCAGCATGCTACTCCATATTCCATAACTGGCCGCACTAAGGTCCCAGCGTGCTACTCCATATTCCATAACTGGCCGCACTAAGGTCCCAGCGTGCTACTCCATATTCCATAACTGGCCGCACTAAGATCCCAGCGTGCTACTCCATATTCCATAACTGGCCGCACTAAGGTCCCAGCGTGCTACTCCATATTCCATAACTGGCCGCACTAAGATCCCAGCGTGCTACTCCATATTCCATAACTGGCCGCACTAAGGTCCCAGCGTGCTACTCCATATTCCATAACTGGCCGCACTAATGACTTGTAGACAATTTCCCTGCACTTTACGCTTCCCTTCTTCTTATGTGCTGGATACAGCTTATTATCTGATGACGTGAATCGTGACTAATAATTTTAAGGGGAAATACAATTACCTCCTCTTCAATATTAGGGCAGTTATTTTTATTCTCTCTGCACGTACTATGCACATATTATACAGAGAAAGTATTGTAATTTACCCAAAAATTCGGAACCGAGATTTCACCGGAAATACAGTTTTGGGTCCCTCTGAAGCCAAAAGAAAGCAACAGTTTTTGAAAAAGATCTGTGTGTGTGCTCAAAAGTATAGCTCAAAAACGAAAGAACATTAAAAATGAAACTTGGATTTAAGTTTGGTATCTTCCAAGGATGCGACACGAAGATTTTCAAGAAAATCTCGAACCCCAAACTATCCTTTACATGAAACTTTTTTCGAAAATTTTGACTTTCTCAAAAACGGCTATAACGATTTTTATTATGATCTCTTATATTTAAGATATTTACATGCCAAATAAAAATATATCTTGAACTTTCTGGGAGTAACCTCTAAAGATCTCTTTATTCTGGATGATTTTTATTGAATTTTGCGTAACTGGTAAACCGTAAGAGTTAGACAAAAACTTGCAGCACAAAAAATGTAGATCACCATAAAACACACAACTTATGTCATATATATTTTTTCGTGGAGTTGGGCGTTTCCAAGATATTCCTTGTTATTGGTATCGGTTTTCCTCATATGGGAGTTTGTCAACTCCTGGCCACGCAAGGAAACTAAATTTTAAAACATTTGACTGTCCGTTTAGCCTAGTGGCTTCCCTTATTTGACTTCTGCTTATAAGGAACTAAGTGAAAAGACCATTTCTTGTAATGTTTTAGTATTAAATAGACAGAAGAATTAGCTTTTAACGATCATTTGTTACAGAAACGTAGAGAAAGCCACGAGAGTGGAGCACATCAGATTTTTTGTCATTTTAAATGTTAAATTAATATTTACATTGTATATTTCTGAATTCAACATTTTAGAATCCTCTTATGATTGTGATGAAGGATTTGTTGGTGCGTGTATTTCTGCTGAACTGTTCCTGCTGAGTATTCAATTTCACGTCTGAGCCGATCCAACTCCATTTCGAAATTTCAATCTCGCACTATCTTCAATTCTGCACTTGGTCATCTACGCGTTCTAGATTAATTTCTGGCTTTCGTGATTCATCTTCTAGCAAACCTCGCTTCAATGAATCTGCTTTAACAAATCACAAAAGCATTAGAGGAGCACATGACACGTCTTCTTCCGTATACTCGATTGAAACCCAATTTTCAAACTGAAAACCACCATCAGCAATTGCGGGAGAAAGAACAGCATTGCAGGAGATTTCAGAAGTGCAAAAGCTCTGGATTCAGCACTGAAACAAATTATTGTTAGAAAGCTTATGCCATTTACTTCATGCTAATCGAGAAAAAAATAGCAGAAATAGTCGCATTACTTGCTTCCTTGTAAGTAGAAGCGAAATATGGGAGTAGCATAGGTTAAAGTGAGTCAAAAGCTGGTTGTTATGTGACTGAAGTTCCATTGTTTGTATGGACACGAGTTGACAAACTCTTGTATCAGAAATGTATGTTTTTTAAAGCTGAAACAAGAAATATCTCAAAAACGATCCATATCAGGAAAAAAACGATACATATATTGTGTGTTTTAACATGTTCATCATTTTTAGTGTGGTTTTTGTCAATCTCTTACGGTTTAGCAGTTATGCGAAATTCCGTCAAATTCATTCAAAATAAAGTAGTCTTTAGACACGGTTTCCAGACAATTGAAGATATACTTTCTCACATGAATATCTTTAATATAAGAAATTTTAATCAAAATCGTTTGTCAATTTGGAGAAAATCAAAATTTTCGAAAATTCTTCCATGTAAAGAGTAGTTAGGGGTGGAGGGATTGTTTAGAAAATTGTTGTGTCGCATCCTTGGAGGATAGTAAACATAAATACCACACACACACACACACGCACAAGGACATTTCTCTGAAAACACAAGAGACCCCAGAACGTTTTTTCGGTGGAATCTCGGTATCGAATTGTTAGGTGGAATGCAGTGCTTTCTGTATACACTATGTACATAGTATGTGTAGAGAAAGTAAAAAGGTTAAATCGGCAGCCAGCTGAAGAGGTTTAGAAACAAAACGATAAGCCATAAAAAGTATAAGAAATTCAAAATGTTCTTACATTTGTTCCCTTTGAAACGGTAAATACCATGTATATTCCGTTCATGACACGTGAATGGCCACTAATCCAGTACATTGGCGCGTAAAATTCCAACCAATAGGAGCTCATTATCTCTGCGGTTTAATCTTTTTACTTTCTCTGTACCAATGTACAGAGAAAATATTGTATATATACATATATCTGATGTGTTCCATTCACATGACTTTCTCTACATCGCTGTAACAAAGTATTGTTAAAAAACATATTGTTCTATCTACTTTATGATAATCGAGATGAACACCAGCTGCAATTTTCTTAATTATTTGCTTTCTTGTAAGTAGAAGGGAAATCATGGAATACACTAGGCTAAACTGATAGTCAAATGTTTTAAAAGCTGGTTGCCATGTGGTTGAAATCCGTTTCTATGCAGGACCAAGAGTTTATAAGTTTCTGTATGAGAAAAGTTGAAGTATTTTGAATTTGTAACAAATAATAAAGAACGTCTCAGAAGTGACCAATACCACGAAAAAAAATTGTGTGTTTTAACGTTATTTACATTTTTTGTGTACTAAGTTTTTGTTCATCTCTTACTGTTTGCCAGTTGCGCAGAATTCAGTAAAATGCATTCAGAATAAAAATACCTTTAGAGACTATTCTCAGGAAGTTCAAGATACACATTTTATTTACCCAATAAATATCTTTAATATACAGTATTTTAATGAAAATCGTTAGAGCCATTTTTGAGAGAATCTAAAGTTTGAAACTTTTCCCATCTAAAGGTTAATTGGTGGAAGGTTTTTCTCAGAATCTTCGTGTTGCATCTTTGGAATATACCAAACTTAAATACCAAGTTTGGTATTTAACAGTCTTTTCGTTTTTGAGTTATACTGTCCAGACACACACGCACCTTTTTATAAATATGCTTTGAACTTTCTCTACATGTACTATGTACATTGTGTATAGAGAAAGTATTGTAATGCACCCAAAATGCATGTTTTTAGACCCCCTGAATCCAAAAAAGCATTTTTAGCAAAATGTCCGTGTGTGTGTCAGCCTGTGTGTATGTGTGTGTGTCTATCGGCAGCATAGCTCAAAAACGGAAATTTCGTAAAATACCAAAGTTGGTATTTAAGTTTGGTATCTTCCAAGGATACGACGCGAAGATTTTCAAGAAAATCGCCCACCTCAACTACCCTTTACATGGAACTTTTTTGAAAATTTTGATCTGTTCAAAAATGGCTCTAACGATTTATATTAAAATATCGTATATTAAAAATATTTACCTGACAAATAAAATTTATATCTTGAGTTTTATGGGAATAGCCTCTGAAGACTACTTTATTCTGGATGAATTTTACGGTATTTTGCATAACTGCTAAACCGTAAGAGATGGACAAAAGCTTACCACACAAAAATGTAGGGCACGTTAAAACACACAATTTATGTTATATACACAACATTTTTTCATGGAGTTGGTCGTTTTTGAGATATTCCTTGTGTTTGGTTTCAGCTTTGAAAAACATACTTTTCTCATACAGGAATTTGTCAACTTCTGTTCATACAAACAAAGGAACTTCAGTGACATAGCAACCAGCTTTTGACTATCACTTTAACCTATGGTACTCCCATATTTCTCTTCTGCTAACAAGGAAGCAAGTAATAATACTATTTCTGCTAATTTTTTATCGATTAGATGAAGTAAATAAATGATTTGTTGCAGAGATGTAGAAATAGTCAGGTGAATGGAACGCATAAGGATTTTTGGATTCAGGGCGACCCAACACATATATTTACCGTGAAATCTCGTTATCGAATTTTTGGATGCAATACAGTACCTTCTCTATACACTATGGACATAGTACGCGTAGAGAAAGTAAAAATTAGGATGACGCTTGCTCGAAAATGCCGACGTCGACCCAGTCAACCTTAATTGTTATTATAGCATTTTTACAAGTAAACAACAGTAGTTCATTAAGGAGAATAAATTTCATACAACAATATTGTTAAAGTATTAACAATAATGTGTTTTAGGTTTCAGTACAGATCTACTTAAAGAATAAAGGCACCTTGCACAACAGCCACAGAGGTATCCATGTGCGTGACACGGGTTGCCTATTTTCAGGGAACGCCATGTTGCCATATCGGGCACAGGAAGAATCTCTTGGGATTTCCTCAGCCCTGCTTGTGTTGTCATAACATCTGTATGACGTCACGCGTGCTAGGGTACCAACCTCGAGGGAAAACTTCCCTCGTAGTTTTCGGGTTGGCATGCTTGTGTAAACAAACCCTTGCATGCGTTTTCTTTATTATTTTCTCTACATGGTACCTATTGTGCTCCACCCAAAAATTCGATATCAAGATTTCACCGGAAATATACCTTTAGGGTCCTCTATACCCCCCTAAACAGCATTTTGAGAAAAATTTCCGCGCGCGCGCGTGTATCTATCTGTCTGCAAACACTATCACTCAAAAACGAAAAGTCGGTAAAATACCAAACTTGGTATTTATGTTTAGATCTTCCAAGGATGTCACTCTAAGATTTTGAGGAAAATTCTCCCATACCAAGCTACCCTTTACATGGAAAAAATTTGAAAATAGTTTCTCAAATGTTTTGGTTAAACTACCAAAAATATTTACATGAGAAATGAAGTGTAGGCATACCTTGAGTGTTCTGATAAAAGCTTTTGAAGACATCTTCATTCTGGATGACTTTTGGATAACTAGTAAACCGTAAGAGAGAGAGAGAGAGGGAGAGAGAGAGAGAGAGAGAGAGAGACAGCAACTTATTACACAAAAATCTAGATCTTGTTAAAACACACAATTTATGTCATACTTTTTTTCGTTGAGTATTTTTCGAGATATTATTTTTTGCTGGTTTCAGTTTTAAAATACTTAATTTTTTTTTCAGATGGGAACTTCAACTCCTGTCAATGCAAAGCAACGAATTTTAACCACATGGAAATTAGCTGGAATACATAATATAATAGGCTTTTAAACAATAATTTGCTGCAGAGATGTTGAGAAAATCACCTGAATATAAAACATAAGATTTTTAAAAAATATTGCTCGTTACTGTAAACAAACGATGACTGACAATTTAGTCCATCTATTAAAGCTCCAATGCAATTGCAGAGATCAGGCAATTTCAACCAATCGTGGTCAGCTGACTGGAGCGATATTATCGAAACATCTTATCGCAACTGATGTTCATTTTTTTCTCGTTCGTTTCCTTAATCCCCTGTCTTGGTTATTGGTAACAATATGACAATCCAGTCAGTCAACTGTCACTTCCACATCTGTACTTTCAATTAATCCATTTACAAATTTTATCCAATTCATAATGTATTTAGTTCAGAAAACAGTGAAAATAATTATTTGTATTTCTTTTGTATGAGATGAGTGCTATAACCTTAACTAGAATAACATTTGTTTGTATTTCATTTATTCTTTATTAAAAGCTGAAATAAAATAATTGTTCCCCATTCTTTTGTTGTTATCGATATTCCTACATTGGGTGTAGATACGGTCGGCTATCACAATTCAGGAGGCAGTGAAGAAAGAAAAATCTGATGTTTTCCATTCATATGACTTTCTCTACATCTCTGCAACAAATTATTTTTAAAAAGCTTACGCTTCTTTTTATTTCATGCTAATCGAGAAAAAAATTGCAGAAATAGTCTTATTACTTGCTTCCATGCAAGTAGAACTGAAAAAGGGGAGTAGCATAGACTAAAGTATTATTCAAAACCTGGATGCTGTGATTGAAGTTCCTTCGTTTGTATGGACAGGAGTTGACAAATTCCTGTATGAGAAAAGTATAAGTTTTTCAAAGCAGAAATCAAAAACAAGGAATATTTTAAAAAAACAATGCATTCTACGAAAAATATGAATATAGCATAAATTGTGCGTTTTAATGAGCTCTACATTTTCTGTTAGGTGAGTTTTTGTGTATCTATTATGATTTGCCAGTTATGCACAATTCGGTAAATTTCATCCAGAATAAAGAAGTCTTCGAAAATTTGTCCAAGGAAAGGGCAGTTGGGGGTGGGTCGATTTTCTTGAAAATCTTCGTGTCGCATCCTTGGAAGGCATCAAACTTAAATACCAAGTTTAGTATTTAACGGTCTTTTCGTTTTTGAGCTATGCTGTCCACACACACACACACACACACACACACACACACACACACACACATACACACACACGGAAATTTTTCTAAGAATGTTTTTTTTTCGATTCAGGAGGTCTCAAAACATATATTTTCCGTGAAATCTTGGTATCGAATTTTTGGGTGCAATACAATACCTTCCCTATTCACTATGTACATAGTACGTATAGAGAAAGTAAATAACATTCGGTAAATAAACATGGTCGAATGCGTAATCTATAATTTGAGAACTAATGTATTACAATATAACCTGATAAAGTCTCCCTTCCTATATACAGGGTGTATATAAATGAACATCGGGGTTTTAACTCTTTATAATGTTTATTACATTCAACTTACAGTTATGAATGGTACGTCAAATGAAAAAGCAACTCAAACAGTTTTACCAAGAAGCTTATAAATGTTCAATGTGACTACCCTTTGTCACACGGCACACATCAAGTCTATAGCCGAGTTCTTCCCAAACGTTGATAAGTGTATATTCAGTAATTGTAGCAACAGTTGCTTCAATCCGGTTTCTTAATTCAGGGAGGTCAGCTGGTAGCGGAGGCACGTACACATGATCCTTGATGGAGCCCCAAAGGTAAAAATCGAATGGCGTTAGGTCAGAAGAACGTGGAGGCCATGCACAGAACTGAAGACAACACGATCCATAAAATCGTCATGAAACAACATGTCGTTTGCGAATTTGGCACGTAATCCGTGGTCTGTCGGCTTTATAGCCTGTAATAACTGCAAACGGTAAGGACGTAGCTGTAAGCGTTTTCTTACAAATTTCCAAACAGTCGACACAGGAACTTGTAATTCACGACTAGCCTTCCGAACTGATTTCTTTGGGCTACGAGTGAACGACTCTCACTCGCTCAACAGTCTCTTCACTTACTCCTGGTCGTCCCGTGCTCTTCCCTTTACAAAGGCAGCCGGTATCTTCAAACTGATTATACCATCCACGAATGTTTTTATCACTAGGAGGATCACAACCGAACTTACTACGGAACGCACGTTGCACAGTAACTACAGATTCGGTCTTTGCAAATTCCAAAACAAAACGCTTTCTGTTTACTAGTCGCCATCTTTGCTACTACCGCTGTCTAGCGGATTGCGGCAGAAACATTGCACGCACATGCGCACTTGTGCTAACAAACAAAACTGTTTGAGTTGCTTTTTCATTTCACATATCATTTATAACTGTAAGTTGAATGTAATAAATATTATAAAGAGTTAAACCCCCGATATTCATTTATGTACACTCGTGTTTTAATTTCTTAGGACAATTGACTCTCGTCGCTTCGCTCCGGGCATGAATTATCGACAAGATGAAAACATCTTGGTACTACTAATGATAACATGACCCAGTAAGTAAACAAGATTAATTTCTGAGTGAAATAGAAGCACAAAGCTGACACTTGACACCAATAAACAACAACAACCTTAAGTGCTAACCGCATCCTTCTCACTGGGCTTTCCAAGGATTTCCAGGAATAACTGTGCTTCATGAAATATCTCGAAAACATTTCGTGTTCTTTCCTAAAAAGGAATGCTGAAGTGTCGAATTTTATCGTCCCTGCCATTTTACTATATAATATTGCTTCCACAGAAAAATTACATGTCAATTTTTCACCCAAAACCCAAGTTTTGAGGCTCCTGTATTCAAAGCAGAAGGTTCATGTACGTATCTGACTGTTCAACTGCAACAGCATAATCAAAAAAATCTGATGTGTACCATTCACATGACTTTCTCTATATCCTTGCAACAAATTATCCCTAA
The DNA here is from genome assembly GCA_030762935.1 of Hymenopus coronatus. Classification (NCBI taxonomy): domain Eukaryota; kingdom Metazoa; phylum Arthropoda; class Insecta; order Mantodea; family Hymenopodidae; genus Hymenopus; species Hymenopus coronatus. The sequence goes on along the minus strand of CM060889.1, from coordinate 52,295,950 downwards.
AAAGCTTATTATTCTATTTACTTTATGCTAATCAGAAAAAAGTTAGCAGAAATAGTTTTATTACTTGCTTCCTTGTAAGTAGAAGCGAAATAAGGGACTACCGTAGGTTAAAGTGATAGTCAAAAGCTGGTTGCTATGTCAATGAAGTTCCTTTGTTTGTATGGACAGCAATTGGCAAATTCCTGTATGAGAAAAGTATAAGTATTTCATAGCAGAAACCAAAAATAAGGAGTGTCTCAAAAACGACGAACTTCACGAAAAAAGGCATATAACATAAAACGTGTGTTTAACGTGCTCTACATTTTTTGTGTAGTAAGTTTTTGTCCATCTCTTACAGTTTAGCAGTTATTCAACATTTAGTAAAATTCATTCAGAATAAAGTACTCTTCAGAGGCTATACCCAGAAAATTCAAAATATACATTTTATTTGTCAGGTAAATATGTTTAATATACGAAATTTTAATCAAAATCGTAAGAGCCATTTTTGAGAAAATCAAAATTTTCGAAAATAGTTCCATGTAAAGGGTAGTTTGGGGTGGGGGATTTTTCTCAAAATCTTCGTGTCGCATCCCTGGAAGATACTAAACTTAAATACCAAGTTTGGTATTTTACCGACTTTTGGTTTTTGAGTTATCGTGTTCACAGACACACGGACCTTTTCGTGAAAATGCTTTTTTTGGATATTGGGGACCTTAAAACATATATTTCCGGTAAAATCTCGGTATCGAATTTTTGGGTGGAGTGCAATACTTTCTCTGTACACTATGCACATGTGCACGCAGACTGTGAGATTCGAACCTCTGACACGCTGGAGGTGATGAGGAAACATGAAATTAAGCAGTTGAGCTATATAACTATTTTTCGTTGCTTTATGAAAAAGAAATCTCATGAGTTTAACTGATCAATAAGTAAACTATTCTTACATAATCTTATTGTTCTACTTCATGCTAATCAAGATAAAACTGAGCATAAATGGTTCCTTATGTAGAATGGAAATAAGAGAATACACTAGGCTAAAGTGATAGCCAACATTTTTCTTTCTCTATACGGACTATATTATAGAAGTAGAGAAGATGTATTGAAACCAATAATTTCTAACGCAGTAATTCTAACTTAAGTAATGAATATTACTTCAATCTTCTTGGAAGAGCTTATGGAGCCCTCTTTATTCGGAAGAAAATTTATATGACCTTGCATAACTGGTAATACTTAAGAGATACACCAAATCGTAAGGTACACCTCTTTAAAATACACAATTTATTTCAATTAAATTTTTTCGATATCAATCATTTCCGATATATCGGTTAATGGTTCAAATTGTTCAATACATTCCATTCTTTTAGAATCCTTTCGACATTCTTTTAGAGTCGTATTGAGTTTCGAATTTTTGGATGGTGTGCAATACCTTCTCTATACACTATGTACAAAGTACGTGCAGAGAAAGTAAAAATGTATATGGTATATTAATTAAAAGGGTAAAATTATTCTACGATACTTAAACAATTCATAAGTTCACTTAATAAAACAAAGAAAAAACTAAGTAAAACACATTAAGCAACTTCTCTCACTGGCTTCTTTCACATGCCGCTACTAGAGAGTGATTTATATAGAATTGACACATTTCTTTCTTTAATTATTCCGTTGGAAATTCATTCAATGACTTAATTTTAGCACCAATTAAGCAGAATGTTCTGGAGTTTCGATTCCTTGTCACTAGATGCGCAGACGTTTTTTTTACTCCTAATTGCATTGTTGGTAGCTGTTTCGAAATTTTGTGCTTGTAGTCAACGAGAAAATGCAATACGATGTAGAGCTGAGTCAAGAATATTTTCAGCAAAATGGTGCTACATGCCATACATCAAATGAATCCATGAAGCTAATTGCAAGTTTCTTTGACGACCGGATAATTTCCAGGAACCTGTGGCCACCGAGATCTCCGGATTTGACAACCCTTTCTATGGAGTTACTTAAACGACAGGGTTTACGCTACACGTCCCCAGACATTGGACGATTTGAAGCACTACATCACAAAGGAGATACAAGCTATGGACAACAGTCCTCCAACGAGTGGCCAGTAACATGGAACGAGGTGTTGAGTTGTGCCTTATGCAGGATAGAGGACATTTTTAACATTTGCTATAGAGGTAAATAATCTCCCAAAATTCCTCTACAATTTAAGTATAATAAGCTGTCGCTAGCATAACACGTTTTGAAATAATGAATGAAAGAGATGTGTTAGCTCTATATAAATCACCTTATGGAATAATCCCGTCTCATTCAACTTTGCAGCTTAGGAACCCGATGATATTGCATTTATAATCATAGATGTAATAATTATTGATGTTATAATAATAAGAAGAACAACAACCACAACAACAATAGTAACAATAAGAAGTAGAAGAGGAACAAGCATAATAATAGGAAGAATTCAATACCAAGGCCGGGACACAAGCCATGGATCTGCATATTTACTTTTTGGGAGGGGGTATCATCGGGTTCCTAAGTTGCGAAGTTGAATCAGACTTGAAGAATTCAATACCAAGGTCGGGACACAAATCACATATCTGCATCTCTACTTTTTGGGGAGATTTTAAATAGCAATATCAGCGAATTACTAAGTTACGAAATTGAGTCAAACTTGAAGATTTCATTACCAAGGCCGTGACATAAACCATGGATCTGCATCTCTAGTTTTTGGAGGAGGATTTGAAACAGCAATATCATCGGGTTCCTAAGTTGCGAAATTGAGTCACACTTGAAGAATTCAATACCAAGGCCGGGACACAAACCATGGACGTTTGCCTCTACTTTTTGGGGAGATTAGAAACAGCAATATCATCGGGTTCCTAAGTTGCGAAATTGAGTCAAAATTGAAGAATTCAATACCAAGGTCGGGACACAAATCACAGACCTGCATCTCTACTTTTTGGGGAGATTTGCAACAGCAATATCATCGGGTTCCTAAGTTGCGAAATTGAGTCAAAATTGAAGAATTCAATACCAAGGCCGGTACACAAACCATGGATTTTCACATCTACTTTTGGGGGGGGGGGGATTCGAAAAAGCAATATCATCGGGTTCTTAAGTTGCAAAGTTGAATGAGACCTGAAGAATTCAATACCAAGGCCGGGACATAAACCATGGTCCTGCATATTTACTTTTTGGTGGGATTCGAAACAATAATATCATCGGGTTCCTAAGTTGGAAAGTTTAATGAGACCTGAAGAATTCAATACTAAGGTCGGGACACAAACTATGGATCTTCACATCTATTTTGGAGGGGGGATTCGAAACAGCAATATCATCGGGTTCCTAAGTTGCAAAATTGAATGGGACCTGAAGAATTCAATACCAAGGCCGGGTCACATACCACTGATCTGCATCTCTACTTTTTGGGGAGATTTGAAACAGCAATATCATCAGGTTTCTGGGCTGCGAAGTTGAATCAGACTTGAAGAATTCAATATCAAGGCCGGAACACAAACCTAGGATCTGCGCATCTACTTTTTGGGACAGCAATATCTTCGGGTTCTTGAGAAGCGAAATTGAGTCAGACATGAAGAAATCAATAGCAAGGCCGCAAACCCCAGATCTGCACATCTTCTTAGACACTCTTACAGCTTGAGCTACCATGTATTGAGTTTTGCCATAAACATTCAAATTATCACCATAGAAGTTCAGTGGTTTAATTCCACCCCTGGTGTTGGTTTCCTCAAGATCGATTCGGCCTTTAGAAAGCAATGGCGTATTATTTAAATGCTAGCAAACCCTGTGATGTTTTAACAAAGGGGGCAGTAACTAAGGGATGCTGACTGATCCAGCTTGCTGCTCTATGTACATAATAAGCATGCTTATCCGGCGCTTTGAAGGTCGGTTTCAGCAACCGTATTAGCAGAGATTCAGTGATGGCCACATCAAGGTTGGTTCCCTGGCATTGATTGCAGCCCACCACGATATCAGCATTGCAGATGACGCCACGCTCTCTGTCCACGCCACTTCTGTTATACTCTCAGCATTTCAACAAAATTATGCGTCCTTTGGCCTATGGGTTTCATTATTCTCTTTTACTGAAATCATTTTTAAAGCGTAGATAACATTGATCATAGTGAAAGCCTAGAGGTACATTTTTACCTTCTAGGCGTGTATTGCCGTTATAGGAGCAACTATCTAGTATTTCCCGGGAACTCTCGGGGATTTCTTTTTATTTTCTCTACACGTACTATGTACATAGTGTATAGAGAAGGCATTGTAATGCACCCAAAAATTCGAGACCGAGATTTCACCGGAAATAAAATATTTTGGGTCCCTCTGAATCCAAAAAAGAATTTCTGGAAAAAAGGTCTGTGTGTGTGTGTGCTTGTGCACAGCATAGCTCAAAAACGAGGATACGACATGAAGATTATCATGAAAATCCCCAATCCCTAACTAACCTTTACATTGGCTTTTTTTTTTTTTTTTTTTTTTTTTTTTCGAAAATGTTGATTTCCTCAAAAATGGCTCTAAAGATTTTAATTAAAGTATGGTATATTAAAAATATTTACCTGACAATAAAATCTATATCTTGAATTTTCTGGGAAAAACTTTTACTTTATTCTGGATAAATTTTACGGCATTTTGTATAACTGCTAAACCATATGAGATGGACAAAATCTTACCATACAAAAACACACAGTTTGTGTTATGTACATTTTTTCGTGGAGTTGATCGTTTTTGAGATATTACTTTTTTTGGTTTCAGCTTTAAAAAACATACTTTTCACATACAGGACTTTGTCAACTCCTATCCATACAAACAAAGGAACTTCAATCACATAGCAACCAGGTATTGATTATCACTTTAACCAATGGTACTCTCTTATTTCGCTTTTACTTACAAGGAAGCAAGGAATAAGACTATTTCTGTTAATTTTTTATCGTTTAGCATGAAGTAAATAGAAGTATAAGCTTTTTAACAATAATTTGTTGCAGAGATGTAGTGAGAAAAGTATGTGTTTTAAAGCTGAAACCAAAAGGAAGGAATATCTCAAAAGGGATGTACTCCACGAAAAAAGTGTTTATAACATAAATTGTGTGTTTTAATGTGCTCTACATTTTTTGTGTGGTAAGTTTTGTCCATCTCTTAGGGTTTAGCAGTTATGCAAAATTCCGTAAAATTGATCCAGAATAAAGTAGTCTTCAGAGGCTATTCTCAGAAAATTCAAGATATACATTTTATTTGTCAGGTTAATATCTTTAAAATAGAATATTTTAATTTAAATCCTTAGAACCATTTTTGAGAAAATAATTTTTTTCGAAAAAAAGTTCCATGTAAAGGTTAGTTGAGGGTAGGGGATTTTCTTGAAAATCTTTGTGTCGCAGCCTTGGAAGATATCAAACTTAAGTACCAAATTTGGTATTTAATGGAGTTTTCATTTTTGAGCTATGCTGCCCAAAGACACACACGGATTGTATTTCATTGCAGCTAAATGTAAGACACAGAAGTTAGATTTCCGCTGTCGGTTTGCCGCTAAATCAGTTACCTGCTTCTGTACCAGTGGGGTCGAATAACCTAAGTGATAGCCATTTTGTGAGCTCTTGTTTGTTGGTGGCTGATGTAGCTATGCTTTATTAAGATAATGCAAATCTATTGCATGGTTCAAGTTTTACTTTCTCTACAACTACTATGTACCTAGTACCCAAAAATTCGATACCGAGATTTTACCGGAAATATAAAAAAGGATTTTCAGAAAAAGGTCCATGTATCTGTGAACACAATAACTCAAAAACGAAAAGTCGGTAAAATAACAAACTTGGTATTTAAGTTTAGTATCTTCCAGGGATGCAACACGAAGGTTTTGAGAAAAATCCCCACACCCAAACTACCCTTTAAATGGAACTCTTTTTTCGAAAATTTTCATTCTCTCAAAATAGCTCTAACGATTTTGATTAAAATATTTATCTTATACACGAAATGTATATCTTCAATTTTCTGGAAATAGTCTCTGAAGACTACTTTATTCTGAATGAATTTTACGGAACTTTGCATATCAGCTGAATCGTAAGAGATGGACAAAAACTTACCACATAAAACACGTAGAGCACGTTAAAACACACAATTTATGTTATATAAATTTTTGGAATGGAGTTGATCGTTTTTGAGATATTCCTTGTTATTTGGTTTCAGCTTCAAAAGACTTACTTTTCTCATACAGAAATTTGTCAACTGCTGTCCATACAAACAAAAGAACTTCAGTCACACAGCATCCAGCTTTTGACTATCACTTTAACCTATGGTAGTCCCTTATTTCGCTTCTACTTACAAGGAAGCAAGTAATAAGACTATTTCTGTTATTTTTTTCTCGATTAGCATTACCTAAATAGAAGCACAAGCTTCTTAATAATGTGTTGCAGAGATGTAAAGAAAGTCATGTGAATGGAACGCATCAGATTTTAAGAAACACAATCAAACCCCTGGTTTTCGTACTAGTATTTGCCATCTGCACTGACCGAACCTGCCTTACGCCCCGAAGCGGACTTAGATATTTTGACCAGAGCATTACTTCAAGACATCCGCGATGCCTCTAAACACATACACCACACTCCCCGGGTCAAGAGTTAAGTGGACCACATCTGCTTTATTAGTCGTCATTAACATGTAAAAGGCTCACCACTTTTATTCTTGTACAACGATGCAAAAGTAATTCGGTTAATACTCTCTCATAGCATCTGATTTCAGGTAGGGTGTTACCGTTCGCCACACCTGGTCCTGAGTGCTACCTTTCAAGAAGAGTGGCATGATTGTAAATCCCGATACCTAAGGCTACCTCCATCTTTAAGTATCCTTTCTCCAGTCCGATAACGGTGAACCCGATTAGCGGCGCTAATATCTTAGGCTCTTTGCTTCTTAGATAGAGTCAAGCTACGTTTGGTCAACTTTGACCCCTATTTGCTATATGGAAAGGAACAAAGGAACTTCAGTCTCATAGCAACGAGCTTTTGACTATCACTTCAGCCTAAGCTACTCCATTATTTCCCTTCTACTCTCATGAAAGCAAGTAATAGGAAGAAGTCTGCTATTTTTTTCTGGATTAGCATGAAGTAAATAGAAGAATAAGCTTTTTAACAAAACTTTTCTGTAGAGATCTAAAAAAAGTCATGGGAGTGTAACACATCAGATTTTTTTTTAATTTCTACTGAAATTGTATCATAGCTAAATAATTGAGGTTCAGAAGATCATAGTGTAATTATGTATTGCAAGTAGTATTAAAGAAAAAAAGTATATGAATTAAATATTTTTATAGCCTCAACTACATAAAATATTAATACAAACAACCACCTGAAGGATTTTTTTTGTAGCTTAACGTCTTTTAACCTGGTTGGTCATATCAGAAGATAAATGAAATTGGTGAAATGATGCTCAAAGAATCTCGGGGTCTATGGAGCTTAAAGTTAGTTGACATTTATGTCCTCAGGATAAGGGAGAACCCCGATAAAAAACCTTATCCGAGCAACTCACCCTAAGTGAGATTCGAACTCACGACCTTTTGGATGTTAAGCAGACACGCTACCACCACGCTACCCAGGTGGGCTTGAAAGAATTGTCATAATTTATAGAATAATTCTTAAAAATTTCTGTGAAAACAATTAAATGCTTTAAGAGCAGTGGTCATTCAACTCACTTAACATATGTTTTCGGTATGTTCAGACTACCTTGTCCCCTTAGTTATTTTTGTTGCCAAATGGCGATAGGCAATATGTCCTAAAGGAAAATAGCCGCCGACATGGCCGTGCAGTTTAAGGAGAGGTATAAATGGAACAAAAAGAAACCATGGCTGTTCTTGCTCCATATTCTTTAGCAAGTCTCCGCAACAGAAATGCCAGCAACAGGCAAAACCTAAGCTCGAGAGCAGGAAGTATTCGAGATTCCCTGCTAAGCTGCAACAACTCGGGCCTCAGTGCCAGACGGGTGGCCTATCGATCGTAGAAAAGGCTTTCCGATGCCACTTCTACCGGCGGATCTTTGCGCAACACAGGCCATTATAAAACAAGAAGCTCTGCAAATTTACCTTCCTGCTCAAGGAAAATAAGGTTTTAACTGGACTCTTTCCTTCAGCAGCAGCTGTGACCTTCAAAAAACCTGATATGTTCCATTCACATGACTTTCTCTACATCTCTGCAACAAATTATTGTTAAAAAGCTTATGCTTCTATTTACTTCATGCTAATCCAGAAAAAAATTAGTAGAAATAGTCTTATTACTTGCTTCCTTGTAAGCAGAAGCGAAATAAGGGAGTACCATAGGTTAAAATCTGGTTGCTATGAGACTGAAGTTCCTTTGTTTGTATGAACAGGAATTGACAACGTTCTGTATGAGAAAAGTTTTTCAAAGCTGTAACCAAAAACAAGTGATATAACAACCTATCAACTCTACGAAAAAATGTATATAACATAAATTGAGTGTTTTTAGTTACTCTGCATTTTTGTGTGGTAAGGTTTTGTCAATTTCTTACGGTTTAGCAGTTATGCAAAATTCCATAAATTTCATCCAGAATAAAGCAGTCTTCAGAAACTATTCCCAGAAAATTCAAGATATGCGTTTTATTTGTCACGTAAACATCTTTAATATAGGGTATTTTAATCAAAATTTTCGAAATGTTTTCCATGTAAAGGATAGTTTGGGGTGGGGGCATTTTCTTGAAAATCTTCGTGTCGCATCCTTGGAAGATACCAAACTTAAATACAAAGTTTGGGCTTTAACGGTCCTTTCGTTTTTGCACTATGCTGCCCACAGACACACACACGGACAGTTTTCTAAAAATTCTTTTTTTTTATTCTGGGAGTCTCAAAACATGTATTTCTGGTGAAATATCGGTATCGAATTTTTGGGTAATTTCTGTACACTGTGTACATAGTTCATATAGATAAAGTAATAATGATCAAACAAAAAAAATCTAATTTGTTCCATTCTCATGTCTTTCTCTACAACTATTCTTAAAAGGAATGATTCATTTATCTACATTGTGGTAATCGAGATAAGCATTAGTATAAATGGTTGTATTAGTTTCTTCTAAATTTAAACAAAATCAGTCAATACTCTAGGCTAAAACGATACTTTTTTCGGTTTGTGAAATTCGGTTCGCATTGTACGGCAAGGAGTAAAACAAAAAAGAGATGATACTAAGCTATACAATAATCACCCAGAATGAAGAGACATTCAAGGGCTATTTTCAGAGAATTTGTGATATATATTTCATTTATCATGTAAATATCTTTAATATAGGCATCTTCATCAAAATCGTTAAAACTAGTTTTGAAAAAAAGTCAACATTTTCTAAAATGTTTCCATGTAAAGTGTTTTTGGAGTGACGGATTTTCTTTAAAAACAAAAAACAATACTTAAACACCAACTTGGGTTATGCTGCCCACAAACACACAAGGACCATTTCCTAAAAAAATTCTATTCTTTATTATTCCGGAGGTCTCAAAACATATACTTCCGGTGAAATCTATCGGTGTTGAATTTTGAGTGGAATGTAATACGTTTTCTATCTTACTTCTTACGGTATATATAGAAAAAGTAACAAGCCTTTGCATGAATAATAACTGTAGAACAGATACGAAAATAAAAGGCAGGGCTAAAAAAACACGTGAGATTGTGGCACATCGAATCTTTTATTTTAGAAATGCAGCCTTAATGGTCGCGATACACGAACAAAGATAGAGAAGGGGACGGGGTGAGGCCACGGGTATGAAAGTTCGTGTCTTTGAAAATAGAAAAATCTGATGTGTTCCATTCACGTAACTTCCTCAACATCTCTGCAACAGATTATTGTTAAAAGGCTTATTCTTCTATTTAATTCATGCTAAACGATAAAAAAACATAGCAGAAATAGTTTTATTAGTTACTTCCTTGTAAGTAGAAGCGAAATAAGGGAGTAGCATAGGTTAAAGTGAAGCCAAAAGCTGGTTGCTATGTAACTGATGTTCCTTTGTTTGTATGGAAAGGAGTTGACAAATTCCTGTATGAGAAAGTGTACGTTTTTAAAGATGAAACCAAACACAAGGAATATCTCAAAAACGACCAACTCCACGACAAAAATGTATATAGCATTAATTGTGTGTTTTATCGTTATCTACATTTTTTGTGAAGAAAGTATTTGTCTATTTATTACGGTTTGCCACTTATGCAAAAGTCAATAAAAATCATCCAGATAAAAGAGGTTGTTAGAGGCTATTCTAAGAAATGTCAAAATATATATTTTATTTGTCGTATAAATATCTTTAATATACGATATTTTAAGCCAAATTGTTAGAACAATTTTTGAGAGAATCAACATTTTCGAAAATGTTCCCATGTAAAGGGTAGTTTGAGGAGGAAGATTTTCTTGAAAATCTTAGTGCCGTGCATTTTTGGAAGAGACGGAACTTAAAAACCAAGTTTTGTATTATACGGACTTATAGTTTTTTAGCTATGCTGCCCACAGATGCACTCATATACTAATAGACACACACACATGGAAATGTATCTAACAATGCGTTTTTTTGATTTTCAGTGCATCTCAAAACATATATTTCCGGTGAAATCTCCCTATCGAATTTTTGGGAGCATTACAGTACCTTCTCTATACACTATGTACGTAGTACGTGTAGAAAAAGTAAAAATCTAATGTGTTACACTCACATGACTTTCTCTAGCTGTTCTACAAACTTCATACATAAGATTCTTCTTCTTTCTGCACCTTGTTAATTGTGGTACTCATTAACACAATGTTCTTATTATTTAGTTCCGTATAAGTAGGAAGAAAATAAGGGAATACACTAGGCTAAACCAATAGTCAATTTTTTTGAAAGCTGTCGTTATGCGATTGTCATTACAAATCGCTTCTTTTCTTGGCCAGGAGTAGAACAAAAGAAAAACGGACACTCCCGTCTGAGAAAAGTATAAGTACTTCACAACTGAAACCAATAACAATGAATACCTAGAAAACGGTAAGCCCCACGAGAAAAATGTATATGATATAACTTGTGTATTTTAACAAGATCTAAATGTTTTGTAGAGTAAGTTTTTGTCTACCTCTTACGGTTTACTAGTTATGCCAAGTTAAGAAAAAATCATTCAGAATAAACAGGTCTTCAGAAGCTATTCCCAGAAAATTCAAGATATGCATTTTATTTATCAGGTAAATATGTTTTATATACGAAATTTTAATGAAATCGTTAGAGCCATTTTTAAGAAAATCAAAATTTTCGAAAAAAGTTCCATGTAAAGGTGATTGGGGGTGGGGGGATTTTTCTCAAAATCTTCGTGTCGCATCCCTGGAAGATACTAAACTTAAATTGAGTTATCGTGTACACAGACACACGGACACACACACAGACACGGACCTTTTTTGTGAAAATGCTATTTTTTGGATATTGGGGACCCTAACATATATTTCCGGTGAAATCTCGGTATCGAATTTTTTGGTGGAGTGCAATACCTTCTCTATACACTATGTAGATAGTGCGTATAGAGAAAGTAAAAATGGATGAATTTTAAGGTTATGTTTGTGTGTATGAGAACACTGGGTTTTTGTAGTTATTAATCTACACCGTCACATTTGCTTTCTGCATCCTGTGCTGGTTTGCAAAAACAGGCCGAAGTTCCATCACTTCCTCTCGCCTGCATTAGATAGATGTGCGGGTAGTGTCACTTACCACAACCTTTTATTCCACAGGCATTCACGAGACCTGTCCCAGAAGAACCCGACCTAACAAAGAAAGCACAACAATTTTTGAGAAAAACATATTTATTTCTCTACATAGTCTCCTTTCAGCTCGATACACTTTTGCCAGCGATGTTCAATAGCTTCGATACCCTGTTTATACTGAGGTCTGCAAAATAGCCATCAACTGCAGACTACACCTCTTCATTGTTGGCAAATCTTCCACCACCAAGCCATTTCTTCAAGTTTGGGAACAGAAAATACACAGAGGGGGCTAAAACTGGCGAATAGGGTGCGTGAGAAAGCAATTTGAACCTTCACTAATAGATTTTGGCCATGGACGTGTGAACTGGTGTATTGTCTGAACTAAAGCTTTCTTTTTCGATACATATGACCGTTTTTGCTCAATTTCATCACTCAAACTCTGATTCAAATTTGCATAATATTTGCCATTGATTATTTTCCCTTTTTGAGTTAATCAATAAAAATTATCCTGCATGCGTCCCCGAACACTGACGCCATGACCTTCCCTGTAGATGAAACTGTCTTCGCCTTCTTTGGAGCCGATTCTCCCCTTCCAATCCACTGTTTGATTATTTCTTCCTCTCAGGTGTGAAGTGATGGACCCAGCTCTCTTCCATTGTTATGAATCGACGCAAAAACTCAAGCTTTACTGCAGCGAATCATTGACTAACTCTCGACTGAAACATCCTCAGGGCGCGGTTTTTGTTCTATTGTGAGAAAACGCGGAACCGACCTTTCATACAACTTTCTCATATCCAAATCTTCAGTCGGTATGCGATGTACAGAGCTTTTTTTGAAATGCCTGCAATGTCTTCTAGCTCGCGCAATTTCAATCGATGGTCATCCAATTGCATTTTTTGGTTTTTCTTTACAATTTCTGGACTGGTAACCTCATTTAGTCGATCAATGCGATGTTCGTCTTGGCAGCTCGTACGGCCGGGCTTAAACTGCCACCCAATATTTCACAGTTGTAAACGAAGGAGCAGACTCCCCCAATGTAGAATCTACCTCAGCGTTAATATTAGCTGGAATAAGACTTTCTAGATGAAGGTATTGTATCACATAACGATGACCAGTTTTATTCATGTTTACAAATGCGCGTTCTGTAATGAAGGCTGCCAAACAAGTGCTAAACAATGTAAAATCATCAAACTTCAAACTTAATCTTTCTAAGGTTGGTACTTTTTTCCAACAACCGCTATCTATACGCCAGGTTGCGTACTTCTGTATGACACATGGCCCAACATGCAAAAACGTTGTACCAATACTATAAAGAAAGAAACATTAGAAAGTCATAGGTGGGAAGTAGGGTTAGGTTAGGAACCAAAACAAGTATCGCATTTTCCGGGATTTATATTGCGATTTCTGATGACCTCACGTCACTTTGAATCCTGAAGGGGACTCTTGTTATTACTTTCTCTACAGGCACTATGTACACAGTGTATGTAGAAGGTATTGTAATGCACCCAAAATTTAAATACCGGGATTTCAGCGGAAATAAATGTTTTGAGACCACCTGAATCCCCTCCCCTCAAAAACATTTTAGCAAATGTCCGTGTGTGTATGTGTTTATGTGTGTGGGAGGTGAATAAGTACAAATGTTTGTACCAGGACTAAAAAACGAATTAATGATCCAGGTTTTCGCTATTTTTACTTTCTCTATACTCACCCTGTACATAGTGTATAGAGAATGTATTGCACTCCACCAAAAAATTCGATACCGAGATGTCACCGGAAATATATGTTTTAGGCTCCCCTGTATCCAAAAAAGGTATTTTCAGAAAAAGGTTCGTCTGCGTGTGTCCATCCGTGTGTCCGTGTGTCTGTGAACACGATAACTCAAAAACGAAAAGGCGGTAAAATACCAAACTTGCTATTTAAGTTTAGTATCTTCCAGGGATGCGACGCGAAGATTTTGAGAAAAATCCCCCCACCCCAAATTACCCTTTACATGGAACTTTTTTCGAAAATTTTGATTTTCTAAAAAATGGCTCTAATGATTTTGATTAAAATATCGTATATTAAAGTTTTTTACCTGACAAATAAAATGCATATTTTGAATTTTCTGGGAATAGCCTCTGAAGACTACTTTATTTTGGATGAATTTTTCATAACTAGTAAACCGTAAGAGATGGACAAAAACTTAACACACAAAAAATGTAGAGCACGTTAAAACACACAAGTTATGTTCTATACGTTTTTTTCGTGGAGTTGATCGTTTTTGAGATATTTCTTTTTCTTGGTTTCAGCTTTGAAAAACTTATACTTTTCTCATACAGGAATTTTTCAACTCCTGTCAATACAAACAAAGGAAAATCAGTCACATAGCAACCAGTTTTTGGCCTTCTCTTTAACCTATGGTACTCTCTTATTTCGCTTCTGCTTACAATAAAGCAAGAAATAAGACTATTATGCTAATTTTTGTCGATTAGCATGAAATAAATAAAACATAAGCTTATTAACAATAATTTATAGAGATATAGAGAAAGTCATGTGAATAGAACACATCAGATTTTTAAAGTAATACTTGTGAGAGAATTTCACGATGCCTATTATTCTCTATCACACGGTTGATCCTCTGCCGCTTTCACTGCCCGAGTAACGTGGTGTGATATGTGGGAAGAATATCGATCGTTTAGAAACTTCAACATACGTAACCACCTCTCTCTCTCTTTCATACAACATTATCTGATTAGAATTCACACTGTATTTAGGGTTCAACATAAAATATTGAACACAATGACATCAAATTTCTTCACTGAACTGCCATAGTAGTTCAGAGGTAAAGCAACCGACTAGAGACCGGAAGATCCGGGTTCAAATCCCGGCTATGGTATTGAATTTTTCAATCTGACTCAACTTGTCTAAATCCTGTCCTACTACACACGGCTTCTGTGTGCTAAATTAACACTAATTGACCATGATATTTGGCTGAGCTTTAGAGCATGGGACTTAGAGCACCTAAGACACTGTAAATCGCCATTGGGGTTTGTCATCTCAAAATAATTTGAGATTTACCAGGACAGTGCGTGTCAGTTGAGGAATTTAATGCTATGCCGGTATGTTGCCGTGATAGTTCAGTGGTTTTGCAACCGGAAGATCCGGGCTCAATTCCGGCTATGGCATTGACTTTTTCACTCTGACTCAAATTGCTGAACAATTATGACTTGTCTCTTGTGGCATGTTTAAACGTTTATTTTGAAAGTTAAATTATTTTCGCTAACAATTTATCTGTTTTTAACGTTACAGCACTGTGAGAAAAAATCTGATGTGTTACACTCTAACTGCTCTAAAAATGCACTTCTTGTTCTTCTTTCTACACACTGCTAATCTAGATAAACCTTAGCACATATCCTTATAAGTAGAAGGGAACTAAAGGAATCCGCTATGCTAAAGTGATAGTCGAATGTTTTAAAAGTTGTCGTTATGCGATTGTCATTGCAAATCGTTTCTTTGCTTGGCCAGGAGTAACACAAAAGAAAAACGGACACTTCTTTCCTGTCTGAGAGTATAAATACTCTACAATTGAAACCAATAACAAGGAATACCTCGGAAATGGATATCTCCACAAAAAAAAATGTAAGTGATATAAATTGTGTGTTTTGACGAGATCAAAAAATTTTGTGCAGTAAACTAGTTTTTTCTACTTCTTACAGTTTACCAGTTACGCAAAATTAAGCAAAATTCATTCTGAATACAGAGACCTTTAGAAGCTATTCCCAGAAAATTCAAAATATATATTTTATTTGGAATGTAAATATCTTTAACATACAGTATTTTAATCAAAATCGTTAGTCATACGTTATGAGAAAATCAAAATATTTGAAAGCTATTTCATGTAAAGAGTAGTTTGTGGTGGAAGGATTTTCTTGAAAATCTATGTATCACCTAAGTACCAAGTTTGGTATTTAACGGTATTCTCGTTTTTAAACTATGCTCCCACAGACACACAAATAGACAGACAGAGACATAGACACACACACGGGCATTTTTCTAAAAATGCTTTTTACTTTCTCTACACGTACTATGTACATAGTGTATAGAGAAGGTATTGTAATGCATGCAAAATTCGATATCGAGATTTCACCGGAAATATATGTTTTGATACCTTCTGAAACCAAAAGAAAGCATTTTTTGAAAAATGTACGTGTGTGTCTGTGGTCAGCATAGCTCAAAAACGAAGGTCCGTTAAATATCCAACTTAACATTTCAGTTCAGTATCTTCTAAGGTGAGACACGAAGATTTACAGGAAAATTCTGCCCTTTACATTGAAAACTTTCAACACTTATGATTTTCTCAAAAATGTCTAACGATTTTGATTAAAATCTCTTTATTTAAAATATTTAGATGACAAATAAAATGTATACCTTGATTTTCTGGGAATAGCCTCTGAAGACATATTTATTGTGGATGAATTTTGCGGAAAACTAGCAAACCGTAAGAGATAGGCAAAAATTTACTTAACAGAAAGCGACGTTTTTATCAAATTGCACAATTTATGCAATATAATTTTTCCATGCAATTGAACGTTTATGAGATATTCCTTGTTTTTAGTTTCACCTTTAAAAAAGAATTTTCTCATACGGGAATTTGTCAACTCCTGTCCATACAAACAAAGGAACTTTAGTCACATAGTAACCAGCTTTTGAATATCACTTTAACCTATGATACTCCCTTATTTCGCGTCTACTTATAAGGAAGCAAGTAATAACACTATTTCTGCTAATTTTTTCTCGATTAGCTTGAAGGAAAAAGATTTAGAGAAAGTTATGTGAATGGAACACATGAGATTTTTTTGGATGCAGAGGGACTCAAGTCACGTACTTCCGGTGAAATCTTGGTATCGAGTTTTTGGGTGCAATACAATACTTTTCTATACACTATGTACATAGTACGTATAGAGAAAGTAAAAATTCCAAAGGGTCGAGTGAAGGCCCCTGTGTGTCGTTAAGACTCTCTTACACATCTCCATGGTCTCCAGTGACCACGGCGGTCACAAAAAGCGAAGCACGACATGCCGTGTGTTTTTGCGACACGGGGAGAGTTTACAAACACTGGAAAGTAAGAGCGCCATTGGTCCATGACCTTTAGACAGGGTCGTTTGCCCGTTGCAGCGCAGAATTTCCCCCACCCGCACGCGTCAATAAGGCGCGTTGCGTATTGCGTAGGAACTTCCCCCGCTCACAGTTCACTCACGTGCCCTCCAACACCCCCTTTTTATATCTTTTTTCCCACGCCCTCTGCAGCGTTTCCGAACATTTGAAGCTCGGTCGGCGCTCCTCATTCATTTTCCCAAGCTCTGGCTAATAATAACTTTTGCTTCCTCAAACTGAATAACGATTTTTACTTTCTCTACACGTACTATGTACCTGAATGAATGAATAAGTGTATTTATTAATATAGCAATATCATACATAGAATTTCAACAATCGCACGGGTCCACAGACCGTACGTGCTTTTGTAATACACATTACAAGCAATATTAAAACAACAACCACAACAAAGAATTAAAAGAGTAAACACGAAAATAAAAAAAGACAAAGGAAATACACAGTCAAAAGCAATATTAAACAATAAAAATTAAGAGTGAATCCGAAAATAAAGATACAAAGATATTCAAATATATCAATTTAAATTTACAGCACAGAGTACACCTTCATAAATGCACCCTCTTATAATAGATAATTACACTTAAAAGACATATATACACATAATATATACAACCCTAGCACAACAGTGACCTAAGTATGATATAATATACATGTATGTAGAACATTGTAGTCACTTTTGTTTAGTTGATCTTATCCCCCCCCCTTCTCTATTGGCAGCCTCCTCAGATCTCAGCTGTCTTGCCTTAAGTATAAATTTACCTAGCCCGTCCATGTTTTCCGTGCCTGCCAGTAGCGTCCAACATGCTTCTATCCCTACATTCGCAGTGGTAAAAAATCGCGGCAAATATTTTTCCCGCCATTCCTCCGTACCCCTACATCTTGCCAAGATGTGAGTCCACGACTCTTCCTCCTCGCAAATGGGACAGATTCTCGTACCATTCTCGTCAGAAATTTTCGTGCTCCTCCATGCTCCTAGTCTAATCCACGCGAGCCCCTCTCTAATGAGTTTGGTACCTGTTTTGATGTATTGCTCCATACCCCACTCCGATTTCAGCCCAGACTGTACTTCTAATGACACCTTCTCTGTGTATTGCGCAATTATTTGCTGTCTGTCAATATCACAGAGACGTTTCTTAATTTTTCTCGAAATACTTCGCCTGTTTTCCTGCCCCGCCATCCAAATGTCTCCCATCCCAATGGTTTCCAACCCTTTCTTAAATTTTGATGCCCACGTCAAATTACCTTCCATTCGCAACTGTTCACGGTAGCAGACTGCCCTAATTAGAGATTGGTTTCCGTGAACGATTCTCATCCAATATTTAACTGCTCTGATTTTGCACTCTATCGTTTCACTATGTACCCCGAATTCCCTCATCATTCCGCAGTTTGCCGTACCCCTCCCTACACCCAGAATTCCTTTCAAAAATTGGGTCCTCACTTGATCCAGATTCCCTGTTTGTTCCCACCCCCATATTTCTCCTCCGTATGTCATCGTGGATCTAACTGTCGCTCCGCATACAGTTTCCATTAAGGTTATGGAGATATTCGGTATCCTGTAGCGTATCCGGAGAGCTTCCGCCGCTTTCACCCTTGCCTTGTGTTTCGTAATGTCAATGTGTTTTGTCCATTTTCCGTTCATTGTAAATGTGAGTCCTAAGTACACAAAGGATTTAACATTGTCCAGTATCTGTCCTGCATATGTCCAAGTCTCCTCCCTGCTATAAACACAACCCTTTTTGAAAGTCATTGCCTTAGTCTTATTCACATTAACTGTAAGTAGCCATTCATCGCAATAGTTCTTAAGTTTGTCCAGTCCTCGTTGCAATCCGTTTACTGTCGTAGAGCACAATACTAAATCGTCTGCGTATAAAAGTGTTGGGATCTGCAAATCCGCTACTACTGGTGCTTGAATATTCTCTGCTATCATTGTATCAGTAATGTCATCCACAAAGAGATTAAATAGCAAGGGAGATAAAATACAACCCTGCCTCACTCCCCTATAGCTTCGGCAGCTCTCGGACACTCTGTTTCTGTCGTACTTCACACAGAATTGGACATTTTGATAAATTGCCTGCAATGCTCTAACCATTTTACTTGATAACCCCTTTCTGCCTAGTTTGTACCATAATGCATTTCGATTGATAGAGTCAAATGCCTTCTTAAAGTCCACAAAAGCACAATGAAGCTTAGTTTATAGAGAAGGTACGGCACTCCACCCAAAAATTCGATACCGAGATTTCACCGGAAATATATGTTTTAGAGTCTCCTGTATCCTAACAAATCTGGTGTGTTCTAATCAAATGAATTTATCTATATTCGAGAAAAAATTAGCAGAAATAGTCTTATTGCCTTCTTTCTTATAAAACGTGGCAAAGTAAGGGAGTACCACGGGTTAAAGTGATAATCAAAAGCTTTTTGTTATGTGACTGAAATTCCTTTGTATTGACATATTCTGTATTAGAAAGGTATAAATTTTTCAAAGCTGAAACCAATAAAACGGAAAATATTAGAAACGATCAACTCCACGAAAAATATGTATATGACATAAACTGTGTTCTTTAATGTGCTCTACATTTTTAAATTTCAAGTTTTTGTCCATCTCTTACGGTTTAGCAGTTATGCAAAATTCAGTAAAATTCATCCAGAATAAAAGTCTTCAAAGGCCATCCCCAGGAAATTCAAGATGTACATTTTGTTAGCGTGGTAAATATCTTTAATATACGATATTTTAATCAAAATCGTTAGAGCCATGTTTAAGAATTCAACATTTTCGAAAAAAGTTCACGTAAAGGGTAGTTGGGAGTGGAGGGATTTTCTTGAAAATCTTCATGTCGCATCCTTGGAAGATACCAAACCTAAATACCAAGTTTGGTTTTTAACGGACTTTTCGTTTGTGAGCTATGCTGTCCACAGACACACACGGATATTTTTCTAAAAATGCTTTTTTTGGATTCAGAAGGTCTAAAAACACGTATTTCCGGTGAAATCTCGGTATCGAATTTTTGCGTGCATTATGATAACTCTCTCTATACAGTATATACATAGTACGTGTACAGAATGTAAAAATCATTTTCAGAAAAAGACCCGTGTGACTGTGAACACGGTAATTCAAAAACGAAAAGTTGGTAAAATACCAAACTTTAACTCATGGTACTCCCACATTTCTAACTGTTTCTGCTAATTTTTTTCTCGATTATCATGAAGTAAATAGAAGCATAAGCTTTTTAACAATAATATGTTGCAGAGATGTACAGAAAGTCACGTGAATGGAAGACATCAGATATTTTTAACGTTAGTTTGTCACGAGAAGAAAATTTTCCTCTCCTTGTGAGAGTAGGGGCAGAAATAGGTTTTCCCACGATAATGTTTCCTGGTACATTTACCGTTCATACGTCAAAAATGCTTTTCTTTTGGATTCAGGGAGTCTCAAAACCTGTATTTCCGTTGACATTTCGATATCGAATTTTTGGGTGCAATACAACACCTTCTCTTTACACTATTAGCATAGTACGTGTAGAGAAAGTAAAAAGGAATAAATTCTTTGGTGATAGGTATAATACCGGCATATTGACAGAATGGAGATTACGTTGAGAAATACATTGTGTTTATAATCTTTTGTTATTATTTAGTTATACCAAATAAGTGGTTACTTTCTGGCTATTTAATCGAACTTTTTGGTTTTGAAATGTGTTATTAACAGACACGTGTGCATACATATACAGACCTTTTTCTAAAACAATTGTATTCAGCGGTCCTTAAAACATGTATTTGCGGTGAAATATTGATATCTAATTTTTGGCGGGAATGTAAATCATTCTTTACATCTTATGTACATACATTGTACGTGGTAGAGAAGTAATAATCACTATTTGGTAATTAGAGAGGGTATTGTATTCCACACTAAAATTTAAAACCGAGATTTCACTGGAAATAGGGGTTTTAGGGACCTCTGTATCCAGAAAATAGCATTTTTAGAAAAAGTTGTCTGTGTGTGTGTGTGTGTGTGTGTGTGTGTGTGTGCGCGCGCGCATGAGTTAGTGTACTCTATACCTCAAAACTAGTCACTTAAACACCAGAATGACTTTTCAGCTAATTCCAAAGCTACTAACAAGATTTTCTAATTAGCCGCCCCCCGCGCAAATGCTCTTTACATGGAAACTTCTCGGTAGTTTTGAGTTTTAGTTTCTCTACACGTACTATGTAAATAGTGTATAGAGAAGGGATTGTAATGCACCTAACAAGTCGATTCCAGATTTCACCGGAAATACATGTTTTGAGACTGCCCAAATCCAAAAACAAAAACATTTTTAGAAAAAGTGTTCGTGTGTGTCTGTGGGCGGCACAGCTCAAAAATGAAAACTCCGTTAGAAACCAATTTTAGGTTTGGTATCTTCCAAGGATATGACACGAAGATTTTTAAGAAAATCCCCCAACCCCAACTACCCTTTATATGTAACTTTTTTCGAACATTTTGATTTTCTTAAAAATGGCTCTAATGATTTTGGATAAAATATCGTATATAAATATAATTATGTGACAAATAAAATGTATATCTTGAATTTTCTGGGAATAGCCTCTGAAGACTACTTTATTCTGGATAAGTTTTACGGAATTTTTCATAACTGCTAAACCGTAAGAGATGGACAAAATTTTACCACACAAAAAATGTAGAGCAGATTAATACACACAATTTATGTAATAAACATTTAGGTCCATACAAACAAAGGAACTTCAGTCGTATAGCAAACAGCTTTTGATTATCACGTTAACCTATGGTACTCCCTTATTTCGCTTCTACTTACAAGGAAGCAAGAAATAAGACTATTTCTGCTAATTTTTTCTAGATGAACATGAAATAAATAGAAGCATAAGATTTTTAACAATAATTTGTTGCAGAAATGTAGAGAAAGTCATGTGAATGTAACACATCAGAACTTTTTTTAATATGCCTCTAGCGATTTTGATTAAAGATATTTATAATAGTTATTTATTGTACAAGTGGATAAACAGAGAGCTTATCCACGAGTAGAGCAATTTAAAACCGACCCGAGTGGATAATAGAGGTATATGTAAATTTATCCTACAGAAATGATATATTAATGTATGACAAATATTCAGTTAATGGTTTTTATAACAGATTGTAATAAATTAAATAAGGAATACGGTATTGAATTGCGGCGTTCTTATAGTTATAAAATATGGTAGGTTATGTATGAACACTAATTACTTTCTCTACACATAGTGTATACAGAAGGTACTGCATTCCACCAAAAAATTCTATACCAAGATTTCACCGGAAATACATGTTTTAGGGTCTCACTGAATCCAAAAAAAGCATTTTCAGAAAAAGGTCCGTGTGTGTGTCTGTGTGTCTGTAGACAGCATAGCTCAAAAAACGAAAATACCGTTGAATACCAAACTTGGTATTTAAATATGGTATCTTCCAGGGATGCGACACGAAGATTTTCAAGAAAATCCCCCACCCCAACTACACTTTACATAGAACATTTTTCGAAAATTTTGATTTTCTTAAAAATGGCTATAACGATTTTTAATTAAAATGTTGTATATTAAAGATATTTACTTGACAAATAAAACGTATATCTTGAGTTTTCTGGGAATAGTATCTGAAGACTAGTTTATTCTGAACAAAATTTACGGAATTTTGTACAACTGCTAAACTGTAAGAGATGGGCAAAAACTTGCCACTCAAAAAATGTACAGCACGTTTAAAACTCAATTTACGTTATATATATTTTTTTTTTCGTGGAGTTGATCGTTTTTGAGTTATTCTTGTTTTTGAATTCACCCTTAAAAAGTTATACTTTGCTCATACAAGAATTTGTTTCTATGGACAGGAGTTGACAAAGGAACATCACTCACATAGCAACCAGCTTATGACTATCACTTAAACCTATGGTACTCCCTTATTTAACTTATATTTACAAGGAAGCAAGTAATAAGAATATTTCTGCTAATTTTTTTCTCGATTAGCATAAAGTAAACAGAAGCACAAGCTTTTAAACAGTAATTTGTTACAGAGATGTAGAGAAAGTCATGTGAATGGAACACGTCAGATTTTTGTTTACTTTATCCCACCCGTTGCGCTAAAAACTATCACTTTGATTCAAAGTCCAAGTTTTTTTATGTCGTTTCTGCATAGCAACAGTGTCTATTACAAGCAGCTGTAGGATAAATAAAATGTATATGCTGAAGTTCTTAGGGATATCTTTTGAACCCCTCTTCATTCTGAATGACTTTCAGAACTGGTAAACCGAAAAAAACAAAAAAATGTTTTTCATAAAAATGTAGATCACGTTAAATCAAGCAATTTATGTCATAAACAGGTTAGGTTATTTGTAGAGCTGATCATTTTTCGGGCGTAAGAATCCTTCGGAAGGGAAGTAAAGCCGTTGGTACCGTGTCATAGATTGACGGAGCGTAAAAGAACCTCAAGCCTGATAGAGAGGTCTCTGAGCAAAATTAAGCGGTCTTTCACGCCCAGTATAGAATGGGACGCTGAGAATCAGAGCAGTCAAACATTGTCCATAAATAAAGTTCCACATACATGATCACTTCCTGTTATAGGTATCAATTTTTAAATACTCAAACCCTTCTGAAACGGGAAGTCCTCATTCGTTTCGTACATCTTTTGTTTTACTCCAGGTCATTGAAAGAACCAAATTTCAATTTAAACCGCATAGTGACAGTTTATAAAATATTTGGATATTGCTTTAGCATAGTGTATTCCTTTATTTGTTTTGTACTTATAAGTAAGCAAGAAATAAGATCATTTTTGGTAATGATTATATCGGAAGGTAGAGTCAGACTGAAAAATTCAATGCCATAGCCGGGATTTGAACCACGGATCCCGGTCTCTCTTCCACTGAGCTACCATGGCAACATATCATTGAATTTCTCAACTGGCTCGCATGTTTCCCGGTAAACCACAAGGTGCTCTCAAATTATTTTAAGATGGCAACCCCAATGGCGACTTACAATGTTGTAAGTACTTTAAGTCCCAGGATTCATAGTATAGCCAACTATTAGGGTTTTAATTGTTTTTTCACACAGGCCGTGTGTAGGACAGGAGTTGGATAGGTAGAGTCAGACTGAAAAACGTAATGCAATAGCCGGGATTTGAACCACGGATCTCCCGATCTCTAGCCGGTTGCTCTACCACTGAGCTACCATGGCAACATTCCGGCATACTATTGAATTTCTCAACTGACTCACATATTATTTTGAGATGACAACCCCAATGGCGACTTGTATAGCCAACTATTATGATCAATGGATAATGGTTTTAATTGTTTTTTCACACGGCTCAGTGGAAGAGCAACCGGCTACAGACCGGGTTCATATCCCGGCTATGGCATTGAATTTTTCAGTCGGACTCTACCTATCCAACCCCTGTCCTACACACGCCTGTGTGAAAAACCAATTAAAACCAATCATTATATCGATTACCATAAAGATACAGGAATAATGTTTTGTAAAAATATTTTTTGAGGAATAGAGAGAGAAATTCATGTGAAAGGAACACATCAGATTTTCTATAGGTGTAATACATAACATGTTGTTTACTTTCCCTATAGGCACTATGTACAGAGTGTATAGAGAAGGTATTGCATTCCACCCAAAAATTCAATACCGAGATTTCACCGGAAATATACGTTTTAGGGTCCGCGTGTCCGTTTGAACACAATAACTCAAAAACTAAACGTCGCTAAAATACCAAACTTGGCATTTAAGATTAGTATCTTCCAGGGATGCGACACGAATATTTTGAGAAAAATCCCCCCACTCCCAACTACCCTTTACGTGGAACTTTTTTCGAAAACTTTGATTTTCTGAAAAATGGCTCTAAAGATTTTGATTAAAATATCGTATATTAAAGCTATTTACCTGACAAATAAAATGTATATGTTGAAATTTCTGGGAATAGCCTCTGAAGAGTACTCTATTCTGGATGAATTTTACAGAATTTAGAATAACTGCTAAACCGTAAGAGATGGACAAAAACTTACTACACAAAAAAGTAGAGCACATTAAAACACACAATTTATGTTATGTACATTTTTTTCGTGGAGTTCATCGTTTTTGAGACATTTCTTGTTTTTGGTTTCTGCGTTGAAAAACTTATACTTTTCTCATACAGGAATTTGTCAGCTGCTGTCCATACGAACAAAGGAACTTCAGTGACATAGCAATCAGTTTTTGACTATCACTTTAACTTATGGCACTCCCTTATTTCGCTTCTACTTACAGGAAGCAAGTAATAAGACTATTTCTGCTAACTTTTTTATGATTAGCATGAACTAAATAGAAGTATAAGCTTTTTAAGCATAATTTGTTGCACAGATGTAGAGAAAGTTATTTGAATGGTACACATCAGATTTTGTAAATATATACTTGCATGTAATTGTTGCAACAGAAGTGTGAGCTTGAAGTTATTGATTTGTTTGAGATCAACAACCAGGCATAGATAATCGATCACCAGTTGCCACCAAGGTTAATGTCGGTAACCTTGCTGCTGAAACCACCATGTACAACAGCTATACTATTTCACTACTATTCACTGAACTATTGTTCACTATCGTCGAAAAAATGTATATGCGTCAAGCGTGCCCTTGTTAGTTTCTCTAATTATATACAGGAATTTAATGAACTACACCGAAATAATTTGCAAGATTGTGCACGTGACTGATATAAGTAATTTGAGATCGGCGATGCATGGTCCCCGGATAAACATAACGCAACTACATAGCGTTAAACGTGTGGGTATCAGGTGCTGATAAGTCGGTGTTAAAGCAAAGCAGGTTGACAAAATCTGATGTGTTCCATTCACATGACTTTCTGTATATCTCTGCAACAAATTATTTTTAAAAAGCTTATGCTTCTATTTACTTCCTGCTAATCGAGAACAAATTAGCAGAAATAAGCTTATTACTTGCTTCCTTGTAAGTAGAAGCGAAATAAGGAAGTACCATAAGTTAAAGTGATAGACAAAGGCTGGTTGCTATGTGACTGAAGTTCCTTTTTTTTTTTTTTTTTTTTTTTTTTTTTTTTGTATGGACAAGAGTTCACAAAGTCCTGTATGAGAAAGGTATGTTTTTATAGCTGAAACCAAAAACAAGGAATATCTCAAACAATCACCTCCACGAAAAAAATGTATACAACAAAAATTGTGTGTCTTAAAGTGATCTACATTTGTTGTGTGGTAAGCTTTTGTCCATCTCTTACGGTTTAGCAGTAATATAAAATTCCGTAAAATTGGCCCAGAATAAATTAGTCTTCAGAGAATATTCCCAGAAAATTCAAAATATAAATTTTATTCGTCAGGTAAGTATCTTTAATATACGATATTTTAATCAAAATCGTTAGTCATTTTTTAGAAAATAACAATTTTTGAAAAAAGTTCTATATAAAGGGTAGTTTGGGGTGGGGGGATTTTTCTCAAAATCTTCGTGTCGCATCCCTGGGAGATACTAAACCTAAATACCAAGTTTGGTATTTTTAACAATTTTCGTTTTCGAGTTATCGTGTTCAAAGACACAAGGACACACTGACACCCTGACACACAGACACACACATACACGGACCTTTTCCTGAAAATACTTTTTTTGAATACAGGGGATCCTAAAACATATATTTCTGGTGAAATCTCGTTATCGACTTTTTTGATGGAGTGCAATACATTCTCTATACACTATGTACATAGTGCGTATAGAGAAAGTAAAAATGGCTTAGAATGTCTAAAACTGGTGCCCGAGTATAGAAATATCGATTTTTAGCAGCTCGTTACTAGCGTTCTCAAGATTTAATGTCGCAAAAATCTGTAAAATCTGGAACTAATCACTTGCCAGTGCGACACTGAGTATTCATTAACTACGTTCTTGAGATATGTAGCTTCTCTGGAGGAGTTCTATCAACTGCTCTGGTGGCTTAGTGCGTAACGCGGGAAGCTGCTATTCCAAAGGTCATGAGTTCAATTCCTGTCATAGAGTAAATGTTCTTATTATTTTTTTCATTCCAAACGAAATGCCGCGATACGTGGAGTACTGGCACTTCAGGAACTTATAGCCATTACTTCGTAATTTCTAAAACAGGCCATAAGTCTCCTATCTCAAATTACTTATTTAAGTAATCTACATATTCTGTGAAAAAATTTCGCTACAGTTCATTAACATCAAGTGTGTGTATATATACAAATAATTATCATTCATTACACATTTATACAACTTTCAAGCGTAGTAAAAGCGGGAATTTTTTATGGTGTTTAACGTCCGCTTTTAATACGTAGGCACCACAAATGATGACACTGATGATATTTGGAATGAAGATACAGCACAGGAAACCCCGGAGAAAACCCGCACCTGCGCCGCTTTGCCCACCACAAATCGCACATGCGATCGCCTGGGATCGAAACCGGCCAGGCGCGGCTTGTAAAAGTGGGCATTAAACACCGTTTAAAAAGATCAAGATATACATTTCGTTTGTCACAAAATATCCGAAATCGTTACTCAGTTTTGAGAAAATCAATATATTCGAAAAATGTCCCATGTAGAGGGTAGTTGGTGTGGGGGGATTTTCTTCAAAAGCTTCGTGTTCCACTTGGAAGATACCAATCTTAAATATCAAGTTTGGTATTTAAGGGTCTTTTCGTTTTTAAGCTATGCTGCTCACAGACAGTCATACACACACACACAGACAGACAGGCGACAGACACATTATTAAATCAATTTAAATAATCATCTTTGATGTATATTTGCAACACGATGCAATAAAGGGTTAATTATCAAGTTTGGCATTTAACTAACTTTTGGTTATGTTGCTCCCTTATCCGCACACCCAAGCTCACAACCATCGCACATGGACTTTTCTTTTGCTTTCTCTAGCCCGCATGTACAATATACATAGTGAATGTAAAAGGTATTGTATTCCACCCGAAACTCGATGTCGAGATTTCACCGGAAATTATATTTTGGGAGTGCCCTGAATCCGAAAAAACATTTTTAGAAAAAGACCCGTGTCTGTGTGTGTGAATTTGGACAGCATAGCTCAAAAACGAAAAGACCATTAAATGCCAAAATTTGAAGAAAGTCCCCCCTCCACAAACTACTCTTTACACGGAAAAGTTTTCGAAAACTTTGAGTTTCTTAAAAATTGCTCTAAAGATTTTGATTAAAACCCCGTATACTAAAGCTATTTATATTACAAATAAAATGTATATCTTGAATTTTCTGGGAATAGCCCCTGAAGACCTCTTTATTCTGGATGAATTTTGCCAAATTTTGCCTAACTGATAAACCGTAAGAGATAGACAAAAGCTTACAACGCAAAAAATGTAGATCTCGTCAAAGCATGTTATTTATGTACTTTACATTTCTGTTATGGAGGTAACCGTTCCGAGATATTCCTTGTTATTGGTTTCAATTGTGAAATACTTATAATTTTTTCATACAGGAAGTGCCCGTTTTTCTTTTGTTCTACTCCTGGCCAAGGAAGGAAGCGATTTGCAATGACAATCGCATAACGATAGCTTTTAAAACATTTGACTATCACTTTAGCCTAGTGCAGTCCTTTAGTTCCCTTCTACTTACAAGGAACTAAGTAATAAGAACATTCTGGTAATGTTTATATCTATTAGGGAGGTGTAGAAAGAAGAAGAATCTTTTGTAAGAAGTTCGTAGAGCACTTAGAGAAAGCCGTTTGCGTGTAACACATCAGATTTTTTAAAACATTAATTTTGATGTAAGTAGCTCAGTGGGTTAGGTTCAGGTCCAAATCAGCCAAGACTGATGATTTTTAAGTGTGCTTAAAAGCAACAGCCCCATGACAGTAGATTTACTGACTTGTTAAAGAACGTATTCAAGACGAAATTCGGGCACACCGGCGGTGTTGATATGGTAATTGACATGTCGTTAACCATTAAACATTTATTTCCCGTTAACTCTCGGAATCAATTTCTGGGTGGAATACAATAATTTCTCCACCTAAGTACTATGCACGTACCAAGTAGAGAAAGTAAAAATACGATATTTTAAATAATTGGATAAAAGCTCGTAGTCGGCTTACTCTCCCCGTATTTTAGGACTTACAAGCGGATGCCTAGGGGTCAGAAGAGTCAACGGCAATTGGTGGAATGAAAGGCGGGGAAAACCGGATAAAACCCGCCCAGTCGCCGCTTCGTCCACCACAAATCTCACCTGTGGGCACTGGAATCGAACAGGGCCAGATTATCGGCGAGCGGTCTAACCACTCGGCCACGGTACCGCCTCTAACTAAAGGCAATTTATTAATTTATTTTTTGGAGTTTGCGTTGCTTTTGATAAGACAATTTTTATTATTTTTTTTAGATTAGTATTAAATATTTTGTTGTTCTGTGTGCTTAAAAGTTTAAATTAATTTAATTTCCAGGAAAGACGCAATAACTCCTAATCAATTTTACAGGGAGTTTGCACAATGAACTCATCTCTGACTGTAGAAAATATTTCTCTCGCTTCTCTCTTGTTTGTTCAGTCCTTAACATTTCTTGGAAACCAGATTACATCTCGTTTTGTAATATATTTCCCAGGAAAATTCTTCTTCTATCAGGCATCATATACAATAATTTCTATCCCCATTTTTCAAGAGGTGTGTGTGTGTGTGTGTGTGTGTGTGTGTGTGTGTGTGTGCATTATAAAATCGCTAAACGATTCTCTAGAGAGATTTTGTTTGACGTATTTGTTACGTTGGCAATGGTAGAAAATATAATTTTTACAAGTTGACGCTAAAAGTAGGTCTTTTACCAGATGTAATAAGTAGAAAATTCTGTCACTCAGTGTTATGACACTCCAATGAAGCCAACTTTGATTTATATGTTCACGGCATCATTCAAGTAGGCTATGACTCTGAAAGCTCGTATCGATCCATAAAATGGAGGATGATTTGAATGTCATGAACATGGAATTGCAGAACCAGACGAAGTTATGCAAGCAGCGGAGAGAGCAAAATTACAGCTGCTACACTGCCTCCGTTGTATAGAATATTTTCGTTCTGTATGAGTAAGTCATCATGTTGTTAGCACTGATGCTAAGCAAGGCAACAACTGAATATTGCAGACCATTAAGGATGAACCTATATATAATTATAATATGCGTATAAATATTGAGGTAATTATGTTGTAATTGAACTTTTAATCAGATAGGGTCAAGGGAACTGTCTAAAAAACATTATGTGTTCCATTCACATGACTTTCTCTACATCTCTGCAACAAATTATTGTTAAAAAGCTTATGCTTCTATTTACTTCATGCTAATCGAGAAAAAAATTAGCAGAAATAGTCTTATTGCTTGCTTCCTTGTAAGTAGAAGCAAAATAAGAGAATACCATAGGTTAAAGTGTTAGTCAAAAGCTGTTTGCTATGTGACTGAAGTTCTTTTGTTTGTATGGACAGGATTTGACAAATTCCTGTATGAGAAAGTACAATTTTTCAAAGCTGAAACCCAAAACAAGAAATATCTAAAAAACGATCAACTCCTCGAAAAAAATGTATATAACATAAATTGTGTGTTTTTATGTGCTCTACATTTTTTGTGTGGTATGCTTTTGTCCACTTCTTATGGTTTAGCAGTTATGTAAAATTCATCCAGAATAAAGTAGACTTCAGAGTCTATTTCCACGATATACATATAATTTTTCAGGTAAATATCCTTAATATACGATATTTTAATCAAAATCGTTATAGCAATTTTTTAGAAAATCAAAATTTTCGAAAAATGTTCCATGTAAAGGGTAGTTGGGGGTGGGCCGTGTCGCATCCTTGGAAGATACCAAACTTAAATACCAAGTTTGGTATTTAACGGTCTTTTCGTTTTGGAGCTATGTTGTCCACAGACACACACACAGAACACACACGCACACACACGGACCTTTTTCCCAAAATGTGTTTTTTTATTCAGGGGGACCCAAAACATGTATTTCCGGTAAAATCTCGGTATCCAATTTGTGGGTGTAATACAATACCTTCTCTATACACTAAGTACATAGTACGTGTAGAGAAAGTAAAAATCTGATTTGCTACATTCACATGAATTTCGCTACATCTCTGTAACAAATTATTGTTATTCTTCTATGTACACCAAGCTAATCGAGATAAACATTAGCAGATGCAGTCTTATTACTTGCTTCCTTGGAAGTGGAAGGGGAATAAAAGGATATACAAGGCTATACCGACTGTCAAATGTTTTAAAATGTGGTTGCTATGGGATTCAAATCCGTTTCTTAGCAAGGCCAGGAGTGAAGTTCCTATATGAGAAAAGTTTTAAGTGTTTTAAAACTGGTACCAATAACAAGAAATATCTCGAAAACGCTCAATTCCACGAAAAAACGTATAGACATTAATTGTGAGATTTACATCTTGTGCAGTAAGTTTCTGTCTAGCTCTTACGGTTAACTAGTTTTGCAAAATTCGGCAAACCGCACCCAGAATGAAGAGCTCTTCAGAGACTTCCCAGAAAATTAAAAATATATATTTTATTTGTGATGTAAATATCTTTGATATGCGGTATTTTAATGAAAATCGTTGGAGCCATACAAACAAAGCCATACAACTCGTATCCATACATACAAACAAAGGAGCATCAGTCACATAGCAACCAGTTTTTGACTTCACTTTAACCTATGGTACTCCCTTGTTTCGCTTTTACTTACACGGAAGTAATAAAAATATTTCTGCTAACTTTTTCTCGATTAACATGAAGTAAATAGAAGAATAAGCTTATTAACAATAATTTGTTACACAAAAGTAGAGAAAGTCATGTGAATGGAACACATAAGATTTTTTTAAATTAGTCTGAAATATTTGGTTGGTTCTGTTTACATAAAAGTTTAAATTAATTTAATTTTCAGGAAAGATGCAATAACTCGTAACCTATTTTACAAGGAATTTGCACAATGAGTTCATCTCCACCTATAGAAAATATCTCTCCCGCTTCTCGCTTGTTTGTTCAGTCCATAACATTTCTGGGAACCAGATTACGTCTCGTATTATAATATATTTACCTATATTTCGAAGGAAAATTAATTTTCTACCTTGCATCATATCCAGGAAATGAATAATAATTTCTATCCCTTTTTTGCAAGGAGTGTGCATTATAAAACCACTATACGATTTTCTAGAAAGACTCGCACTGCTATGTGTGTGAAGATTTATTATGTTGGCATAAGTGTGACAGCAGACCTAACGTAAAACAAAGCTTAATTATTAAACCAATGGGAGAAAATATATTTTAAGTTGACTAACTTTTACATTCTCTACCATATATGTATACAATGTATCTAGAGCAGCTATTGCTATTCCACCTAAAAATTCGATGTCGTCACTTAACTGGAAATATTATAATTTGAGGTTCCCTGAGACAAAAAAAAATATAAAAAGGTCGTGAGGTGAGAGGTCTGTGGACAACATAGCTCAAAAACAAAAAGCTCGTTAAAAACCAAACTTTGTATTTATGTTATTTTCCAAGTAACGACACAAAAATTTTGTAGAAAATTCCCCCTAACCCCAACTATGCTTTACATGGAAAAAGTTAAAAAAGGGTTGATTTTGTGAAAAATATACATATGTAGGGGTTTGGATTAAAATAACGTATATTAAATGTACTTATATTTACAAATAAAATGTATATCTTGAATTTTCTGGGAATAGCATTTGAAGACATTTTTATTCTGGATGAACTTTGCGGAATCTTACAGAGCTGTAAGAGATAAGACTTAACAAAGAATATAGAGCATGCTAATGTAGACAATTTATGCTTTATACATCTTTTCATGGTGACTGTTTTTTAGATATTACTGGTTATTTGTTTCGGTTTTAAAATACAAACAAAGGAACTTTAAACGCATAGCAACCAGATTTTACAAGATTTTACTATCACTTTAACCTATGGAACTCCCTTATTTCCCCTCTACTTACAACGAAGCAAGTAATAAGACCACTTTTGTTAATTTTTATTTTCTGTACACGTAATATGTACATAGTGTATAAGGAAGGTATTGTATTGTACCTAAAAATTCAATACAGAGATTTCACTAGAAATTTTTGATACCCCCTGAATAAAAAATAAAATTTAGAAAAATGTCCGTGTGAGTGTCTGTCAGTGTGTGTGTATGTGTGTGCAGCATAGCTCAAAAACGTAAAGTCCATTAAATACCAAACTTGGTATGTGACAATAAAATGTATATCTTGAATTTTCTGGAATTAGCCTTTGAAGACATCTTTATTCTGGATAAATTTTGCCGAATTTCGCATAGCTGGTA
This sequence comes from Hymenopus coronatus, assembly GCA_030762935.1. Classification (NCBI taxonomy): domain Eukaryota; kingdom Metazoa; phylum Arthropoda; class Insecta; order Mantodea; family Hymenopodidae; genus Hymenopus; species Hymenopus coronatus. The sequence goes on along the minus strand of CM060889.1, from coordinate 52,262,827 downwards.
AACCGTAAGAAACACAGGATTTTGCTGCACAAATATGTAGATCTCCTTAAAACAGAAAATATATATATCCATAATTTTTTTTCGTGGCATTGACCGTTTTCGAGATATTCCTTGTTATTGGTTTCAGTTATAAAATACTTAAAACTTTTCTCATATGGGAACTTGTTATCTCCTGGCCACGCAAAGAAACGGATTTGAATCCCATAGCAACCACATTTTAAAACATTTGACAGTCGATATAGCCTAGTATATTCCTTTATTCCCCTTCTACTTACAAGGAAGCAAGTAATAAGACTATTTCTGCTAATTTTTTCTCGATTAAATGAAGTAAATAGAATAATTTGTTGCAGAGGTGTAGAGAAAGTCATGTGAATGGAACACATAAGATTTTTTTAAATTAGTCTGAAATATTTGGTTGGTTCTGTTTACATAAAGGTTTAAATTAATTTAATTTTCAGGAAAGATGCAATAACTCCTAATCTATTACAAGGAATTTACACAATAAGTTCATCTCCACCTATAGAAAATATCTCTCCCGCTGCTCTCTTGTTTGTTCAGTCCATAACATTTCTGGGAACCAGATTACATCTCGTATTATAATATACTTACCTATATTTCGAAGGAAAATTAATTTTTCTACCTTGCATCATATCCAGGAAATGAATAATAATTTCTATCCCTTTTTTTGCAAGGAGTGTGCATTATAAAATTACTATTCGATTCTCCAGAGAAAAATGCATGCTTTGTGTTTGAAATACTTCTAGAGAAGGTATTTTATTCCAGCCAAAAATTCGATGTCAACATTAAACCGGAAATATATAATTTGGGGTTACCTGCGTCCGAAAAACACGTTATAAAAATCTGATTTGTTCCATTCACATGACTTTCTCTACATCTCTGCAACAAGTTATTCTATTTACTTCATCGAATTGAGAAAAAATTAGCAGAACTAGTTTTATTACTGCTTCCTTGTAAGTAGAAGCGAAATAAGGTAGTACCATAGGTTAAAGTGGAGTCAAAAGCTGGTTGCTATGTGACTGATGTTCCTTTGTTTGTATGGACAGGAGTTGACAAATTCCTGTATAAGAAAAATATGTTTTTCGAAGTTGAAACAAAAACAAGGAATAGCTAAAAACGACCAGCTCCGCGAAAAAATGTATATAATATAACTTGTGTGTTTTAACGTGCTCTACATTTTTTGTGTGGTAAGTTTTTGTCCATCTCTTACGGTTTAGCAGTTATGCAAATTTCCCTAAAATGCATCCAGAATAAAGTAGCCTTAAGATGCTATTCCCAGAAAATTCAAGATATACATTTTATTTGTGGGGTAAATGTCTTTAATATACGATTTTTAATCAAATCGTTAGCCATTTTTTTTAGAAAATCAAAATTTTCGAAAAAAATGTCATGTAAAAGGTAGTTCGGGTTTGGGGGATTTTCTTGAAAATCTTCGTGTCGCATCCTTGGAAGATACCAAACCTAAATACCAAGACTTTTCAGTTTTGAGCTATACTGCCCACATACACACACACACACACATATACGGACATTTTTTAATTTTTTTTTTTTTTTTTTTTTTTTTTTTAATTCAGGAGGTCTCAAATATAAATTTTAGGTGAAATCTCGGTATCGAATTTTTGGTAGAAAACGATATGGCATAAGTTATGTGTTTTAACAAGATTTACACTTCTTGAGTATTAGGTTTTTGTCTATGTCTTATGACTTAATGGTTATGTAAAATCCGGAAAAAGTCATCCAGCATAAAGAGCTCTTCAGAGTGTACTCTGCATAAAATACAACATATTTATTTTATTTTCTATTTAAATATCTTAAATATACGAGATTTTAATCAAAATTGTTGGTGCAATTTTAGAGAAAAACAAACATTTCAATAACTTTTCCATGTGCAGGGTAATTTGTGGTTGGGAAATTCTTTTGAAAATCTTCGTGTGGTATTCTTGAAAGGTACTTAACATAAATGCCAAAAGTTTGGTTTTTTAACGGGCTTTTCGTTTCTGACTCAGACATACAGACATACTTTCTCTATACGTACTATGTACATAGTGTATAGGGAAAGTATTGCACACCTCCCAAAAATTCGATACTGAGATTCACCAAAAATATATGTTTTAGGGCCCCCTGTATCGAAAAAAAGCATTTTCAGTAAAAGGTCCGTGTGTCTGTGAACACGATGGCTCAAAAACAAATAGTCGGTAAAATACCGAAATTGGTATTTAAATTCAGTACCCTCCAGGGATGCGACACGTAGATTTTGAGAAAAATTCCCCCCCGCAACTACTCTTTACATGGAACTTTTTTCGAAAATTTTGATTTTCTCAAAAATGGCTCTAACGATTTTGGTTAAAATTTCGGATATTAAACATATTTAACTGACAAATGAAATGTATATCTTGAATTTTCTGGGAATAGCCTCTGAAGAGTAGTTTATTCTGGATGAATTTTACTAAATTTTGAATAACTGCTAAACCGTAAGAGATGGACAAATACTTACTACACGAAAAATTTAGAGCACTTTAAAACACACAATTTATGTAATATACATTTTTTAAGTGGAGTTCGTTGTTTTTGTGACATCACTTGTTTTTGGTTTCTGCTATGAAAAACGTATACTTTTCTCATACAGGAACTTGTCAACTCCTATCCATATAAACAAAGGAACTTCATTGACATAGCAAGCAGCTTTTGGCTATCACTTTAACCTACGGTTGTCCCTTATTTCGCTTCTACTTACAAGGAAGCGAGTAATAAGACTAATTCTGCTATGTTTATCTCGCTGTAGTTAAAATGATACTCTTTTGTAAGAATAGTTTGTGTTTGGAAGAGGTAGAAAAAGCTCGCGTGTGCGTCCGTGTGTCCGTTTGTCGTTGAACACGATGACTCAAAAACGAAATGTCGGTGAAATACCAAACTTGGTATTTAAGTTTAGTATCATCCAAGGATGCAACCCGAAGATTTTGAGGAAACTTCCCCTCACCCAAGCTACCCTTTACATGGCAAATATTTCGAAAATTTTAATTTTCTCAAAAATAGCTGTAACGATTTTGATTAAAATTTATATAACACATATTTACATGGCAAATAAATGATGTCTTAAATTTTCTGTGAAGGGCATCTGAAGACCCTTTCACTGTGGACGACTTGTGTAACTGGTATAGCGTAAGAGATAGGAAAAAAAAAAAAAACCTACTACACAAAAAACTGTAGAGACCGCCTGGGTAGTAGCGTGTCTGTCTCATATTCAACAGGCCGCGAGTTCGAATCTCGCTTAGGGTGAGATACCCGGATAAGAGTTTTTACTTTCTCTAGCACCGTATGTACAATGTACATAGGAATAGAGAAGTATTGTACTCAACCCAAAAATTCGAAGTCGAGATTTCACCGGAAATACATGTTTTAGGACCCCCTGAATACAAAAAAAGTAATTTTCAGAAACAGGTCCGCGCGCGTGAGTGTATGTAGGGGGGAGGGCGGAGTCTGTGGACATAATAGCTCAAAAACAAAAAGACGGTTAAATACCAATAAGTTTGATATCTTCCAAGATGGCTCTAACAATTTTGATTAAAATGTCTTATATATAAGATATTTACATGACAAATAAAATGTATACCTTGCATTTTCTTGGAGTAACCTCTCATGACATGTTTATTCTGGGTGAATTTTGCGAAATTTTACATAGTTGCGAACCCTAAGAAATAGACAAAAGTACTTAAAAGAAAATTTACAGCCTGTTAAAACACACAATTTATGTTATATAGATGTTTTTCGTGAAGTGGTTCGATTTTAAGATATTCCTTGTAACTAGTTTCAGATTTAAAAAACTTATACTGGTCTCATATGGGAATTTGTAAGTTGTGTCCATACAAATATAGCAACCAGCTTTCGTCTATCACTTTAACCTATAGTAATACGACTATTTCTGCTATTTGTATTTGCAAATGGCAGCAACTGTTTCAACTTCTTGGTGCAAGGAATTCAGGAAATGGACAGGAATAGTGTGACGCAAACGTGGCTTCAGTCAGACACGTGATCACGTGGATATTAGAAGGAAGCGACGTTGCAGTGAACCACGTGCATTGAAACAAAATAACACCTAATTACAAACTATTTTAACTGTTAGATCAACTCCATTGCTTCATTATCCTTTATATTCTCCCAAAGAAATAGTAACAAATGACGTGGTCGTAGAAATAATCATCCTCATGAATATATCTGAAACATATGACAGTTTGATCAAAATCGTTAGAACCATTTTTACTTTCTCTATAAGCACTATGTACATAGTGTATAGAGAATGTATTGCACTCCACCAAAAAATTCGATACCGAGATTTCACCGGAAATATATGATTTTGGGTCCCGTGTATCCAAAAAAAGTATTTTCAGAAAAAGGTCCGTGTGTCCGTGTGCCTGTGAACACGATAACTCAAAAACGAAAAGTCGGTAAAATACCAAACTTGGTATGTAAGTTTAGTATCTTCCAGGGATGCGACACGAAGGTTTTGAAAAAAATCCCTCCACCCCAAACTACCCTTTACATGGAAATTTTTTCGAAAATTTTGATTTTCTCAAAAATGGCTCTAACGATTTTGATTAAAATATCATGTATTAAAGACATTTACCTGATAAATAAAATGTATATCTTGAATTTTCTGGGAATAACTTCTGAAGAGTAGTTTATTCTGGATTAATTTTACGGAATTTTGAATAACTGCTAAACCATAAGAGATGGACGAAAACTTGCTCTACAAAAATGTAGAGCACGTTAAAACACACAATTTATGTTATATACTTTTTTTCATGGAGTTGGTCGCTTTTTAGACATTCCTTGTTTTTGGTTTCTGCTATGAAAAACATATTTTTCTCATACCGGAATTTGTCAACTGCTGTCCATACAAACAAGGAACTTCAGTGACATAGCAACCAGCTTTTGATTATCACTTTAACCTATGGTACTCCCTTATTTCACCTCTACGTACAAGGAAGCAAGTAATATGCCTATTTCTGCTAATGTTTTACTGATTAGCATGAAGTAAATAGAAGTATAAGCTTTTTAAGAATAATTTGTTGCAGGGATATAGAGAAAGTCATGCGAATGGTATACATCAGGTTTTTGTAGATATTATTATTTTGGAAAAAAGTTGCATGTAAAGGATAGAGGTGGGGTTTTCCTGAAAATCTTCGTGTGTCATCCTTCAAAAATACTGAACTAAAATACCAAGTTTGTTGTTTAAAGGTATTTTCGTTTTTACAGCTATGCTGCCCATAGACACACACAAACCGGCAGACACCCGGACATTTTTCATAAAAATTCTCTTTTTGGATTCAGGGGGCCCAAAACATCAAATCTCGGTATTGTATTTTTGGGTGCAATACATAATCTTCTCTATTCACTATAAAGAAAGGAAATCTGATGTGTTCCAATCACATGTTTTCTCTATATCTGCAAGAAAATATTGTTAAAAGGCGTATGCTTCTATTTACTTAATGCTAATCGGGGAAAAATTAGCACAGTCTTATTACTTGCTTCCTTGTAAATAGAAGGGAAATAAGGGAGTAACATAGGTTAAAGTGATAGTCAATAGCTGGTTGCTATGTGACTGAAGTTCCTTTGTTTTTATGTATAGGAGTTGACAAATTTCTGTGAGAGGAAAGTATGTTTTTTAAAGGTAAAATAAAAAAAAACAGGAATAACTAAAAAACGATTAACTCCACAAGAAAAATGTGTATAACATAAATTGTGTGTTTTAACGTGCTCAACATTATTGTGTGATGTGTTTTCTTCCACCTTGTACGGTTTAGCAGTGATACAATCTTCCGTAAAATTCATCCCGAATAAAGTAGTCTTCAGAGGTTATTCCCAGAAAATTCAAGATATACATTTTATTTGTCAGGTAAATATCTTTAATATACGATATTTTAATCAAAAACGTTAGTGTCATTTTTGAAAAAATCAAAATTTTCGAAAAAAGTTCCATGTAAATGGTAGTTTAGGGTGGGCGGATCTTTCTCAAAATCTTCGTGTGGCATCCCTGGGAGATACTAAACTTAAATACCACGTTTGGTATTTTACTAACTTTTCGTTTTTGAGTTATCGTATTCACAGACACACGGACACTCGGACACACAAGAAGCTTTTTCTTAAAATGCCTTTTTTGGGTACAGGGACCCCAAAATATATATTTCCCGTGAAATCTCGGTATCGAATTTTTGAGTGGCGTGCAATAACTTCTCTACACACTATGTACATAGTGCGTATAGAGAAAGAAAAAATGAGCGAAAAGCGGGAAACATTTTAAAAACACTCCAAGATGCAAATATTTATATACATCTAGGAAAGTCAAGGAAAATTTGCTTTCTCTACACGTACTATGTACATAGTGTATAGAGAAGGTATTGCACCTCACCCAAAAGTTCGATACCGAGATTTCACCGAAAATATGTGTTTTAGGGGCCCCTCCCTGTATAAAAAAAAAAAAAAAACATTTTCAGGAAAAGGTCCGTGTGTCTGTGAACATGATACAAAATCGAAAAGTCGGTAAAATACCAAAATTGATATTTAAGTTTAGTATCCTCCAGGGATGTGACACGAAGATTTTGATAAAAATTTCCCCACCCCAAACTACACTTTACATGGAACGTTTTTCGAAAATGTTGATTTTCTCAAAAATGGCTCTAACGATTTTGATTAAAATATCGTATATTAAAGATATTTACCTGACAAATAAAATGCATGTCTTGATCTTTCTGGGAATAGCCTCTGAAGATTACTTTATTCTGGTTGAATTTTGCAGAATTTTGCATAACTACTAAACCGTCAGAGATAGACAAAAACTTACAACACAAAAAATGTAGAGCACTTTAAAACACACAATTTATGTAATATACATTTTTTCGTGGAGTTGATCGTTTTTGAGATATTCCTTGTTATTGGTTTCAGCTTTGAAAAACTTACTTTTCTCATATAGGAGTTTGTCAACTCCTGTCCATACAAATAGCGGAACTTCAGTGACATAGCAACCAGACTATCACTTTAACCTATGGTACCCCCTTATATCGTTTCTACTTACATGGAAGCCAGTAATTAGACTATTTCTGCTAATTTTTCTCAATTAGCTTGAAGTAAATATAAGCATAAATTTTTTTAATAATATTTTTGCAGAGATGTAGAGAAAATCATGTGAATGGAACGCATCAGGTTTTTTTATCTTTATTTTGTTTCGATAGCGTGTTTTGTGTCTTAAATGTTAAGTGAAACAGACGTAAATACTATTAAGGGACGAGAAAATGTTTAACTTTTCCCCCCTAGAAGCTACGAACTAAAGCATCGTTGATTATTATGATAGTAGATAAATACAATTATGTATGTATGGCGTCGGTTTTATACGTATACCGTATACTTTTAGCTAATAAAGCCACGTATGCTTCTCGTTATCATTTTTCTCCCCCACAGAAAAGCAGTTACAGACGCCTGTGTAGCTACCTAACCATCATATCAGAAACTGGATATATGGGGTCTCTGCCCGCCGCTGCACCTCCCCCTAAATACGGGGCTCCGCAGTGCGATGCAGGGAGATATTTCGGAATGTAGTAGCTGCTGCCCCTGCTGTGCCGCTACCCGCCCGCCACACGCACAGCCAATAGCAGTTGAGGCACCGGGACGGCGTTCAAGGGAGGGAAGAGATGCTATATTGATGTTTCTGGGGCATTGTTGCCACATCCAGCGCGCCCTTAGTTAATTCATTGCGGAGACAGCCATGCACGTGTCAGAAAGAGATGGCAAAACTCCCTTACTACGTATCTACACCCTCCTCCCCCCACACACACAGTCTGCAGTAGTACCCACCGATGTTGTTTCCATCCAAGGGCGTTTCAGCTTAGAGAACCCGGCTAACTTGGTGAGGTACTTGTGCACAATTTGGGAGTCTGTATGGCGGTGGCGCCAATGCTTCCATATCTCAACGCTTCATTCACTCATTTGTTTTATGACATGGTTATCAAACCACGACTTTAAAGAAGCTTGCAATATTACAGGAGATTTTGGCATCTAAGTTGATTAACCTACTTAAACTTCCTGATTTTTATTACCCTTAACCGTTTATTGCAAACAAAGATGATCAGTCCAAGTTTTTATTATTTTAAGTAGACTTTTTTTTTTCTAATTTCGTATTACACTAAAAATTAGACCAATTATAGCCGTCTTCTATTGTAAAAATGTTTAAATCTGTAGTTTTTAATAAAGAATAATGGCGTCAAATGCAACCCCGTTAGCATCCAAAGAAGTCATCACACCGGTTATTTTCTTGGGCCCTCCCTATCCTTTACCATAGGCAGTCAAATGTGTCAGGCAGCCTTGCAAATGGATAGCCAGTTGTCTTCGTATCACACTAACAATCATGGCTTTTCAAGTTTGAGGGAAGTTTATGTGGCTTAAAGCTGAAACCAATACCTCTAAATATCTCTAAAACGGTTAACTCTAAAAATAAAAACAATAAAAAATGCATGTGAAATAAATTCTGGGTTTTAAAGCCATCCAGTTTTTGTTCTATAAGTTTTTGTCTATTTCTTACAGTTTACGCAAAATTCAGAAACTCATCCAGTTTGATGAGGACCTCAGAGGCTATTCCCAGAAAATTAAAGATATACGTTTTATATGCCAAATAAATATATGTCAGCACCCAAACGTGCCATCACACCGTTTATTTTGCTTGGGCCCTTCCTATCCACATTTACATTTGACTGCAGTCGCTGACACCTGAATTCGCGATGTTCGACTTTGAATGGATGGCCAGTCGACTTCGTATCGTAAAACCGATCACGGCTATTAAATTGCCTCAGTCGTGGTGCCTTGTAATAGGTATACACATACTAGTTTGCAATTTGAGGAAGAACGACATATGTAGCAAAATAATTCATGCAGTTAAGGATTAAACCATTATATAGAGACAGGCGTTTCAGCTTAGAGAACCCGCTAACTTGGTGAGGTACTTGTGCACAATTTGGGAGTTTGTATGGCGGTGGCGCCAGGGCTTCCATATCTAAACGCTTCATTCACTCATTTGTTTTACGGCATGGTTATCAAACCACGACATTAATACAAGCTTGCAATATTACAGGAGAACTTGGTGTATAAATTGTTTAGATAGATAAGTTTATTTGCCAGAACAAAGTACATTGTGTAGCAACGTCAAACACAGGCAAGATCAAAAACAATTGACAGTATTATAAAATTCATCCAAACAATAAAATGGATTTAAAATCAAAGTGCGCTTCACTGACCTCTTAAAAGATTTAATGGAGAGAGCTTTAGTGCTGTTACTGAGTTTGTTAAATAGATTTAATGATATTATTTCAAAGGAATTCTGTATCTTACTATATTTACATCTATTTATGTAAATATTGGAACTAGTTGTGGTGTGATGAAGATGGTCTTCGGAACATAGATTGTATTTATGACTATTCTTCTTAGCAAATAAGAAGCAGTGTAACACAAACAATGAAGTAAAAGTTAAAACACACAACTTAACAAATAAAGGTTTACAATGAGTTCTGGGGGCTACACCACATAAAATTCGAATTGCCTTTTTCTGTAACAAAATGTGGAAAATCCATCTAGTTCTCCACATTTTTATTACCCTTAACCTCAAAGTTTTTAGTATTTTAAGTGGACTCCTTTTTCTAATTTCTTATTACAATAACCTTCAATAATAAAATTAGTCAAGTAATGGCTGTCTTATACAGTAAATTTGTTAATATGCAATTACAGTCAAATGTAGCCCCGTCAGCACCCAAGCGTGTCACCACACCTCGCTGGGAACTGAACTCGCGAAGCTAGCTTTGAATGAATGGCCAGTGCTTTTCGTATCGCACTAACGAATACGGCAGTACAAGACGCGTCAATTGTAGTGCAGGGGAAAAGTTTTTGCAAACCGGTTTAACGAATTAAAGGAAGAATGACAAATGTAGAAAAAAATTCTGATGTGTTACACTCACATGACTTTCTCTAGCTGTTCCACAAACTTCTTACATAAGATTATTCTTCTTTCTGCACCTTGGTACTCATTAGCACAATGTTCTTATTAGTTACTTATAAGTAGGAAGAAAATAAGAGAATACACTAGGCTAAACCGATAGTCAAGTGTTTTAAAAGCTGTCGATATGCGATTGTCATTACAAATCCATTCTTTTCTGGGCCAGGAGTAGAACAAAAGAAAACTGCATACTCCCGTCCGAGAGAAGTATAAGTACTTCACAACTAAAACTAATAACAATGAATACCTCGAAAACTGTAAGCTCCACGAGAAAATGAGATGAAATGGCCTGTTATTTATGGACGCTCTTTAACTGCTTTGGTTCTCAGCGTCCCATTCTATATTCGGCGTGAAAGATCGCTTAATTTTGCTCAGAGGCCTCTCTTATCAGGCTAGAGGTTCTTTTACGTGCCGTAAATCTACGACACGGGACCCACAGCTTTACTTCCCTTCCGAAGGAAGCCATGCTAAGGATTTTTACGCCCGAAAAAATCCATCGTCCTCCGCCAGGTTTGAACCCGCGGCCTTGGCTATATGAAGTTAGCATGGTAACCATTACACCACGGAGGGCGACTGCTTCACGAGAAAAATGTATACGACATAACTTGTGTATTTTAACAAGACCTACATTTTTTGTACAGTAAGTTTTTGTCTATCTCTTACGGTTTACTAGTTATGCCAAATTAAGCAAAATTCATCCAGAATAAACAGGTCTTTAGAAGATATTCCAAGAAAATACAAGATGTACATATTATTTGTCAGCTAAATACCTTTAATATACGATATTTTAATAAAAATCGTTAGATCCATTTTTAAGAAAATAAAAAATTTCGAAAAAAGTTCCATGTAAAGTGTCGTTTGAGGTGGGAGGATTTTTCTCAAAATCTTCGTGTCGCATCCCTGGAAGATACTAAACTTAAATACCAAGTTTGGTATTTTACCGACTTTTCGTTTTTGAGTTATCGTGTTCACAGACACACGGACACACACACACACACGGACCTTTTTGTGAAAATGCTTTTTTTGGATATTGGGGACCCTAAAACATATATTTCCGGTGAAATCTCGGTATCGAATTTTTGGGTGGAATGCAACACTTTCTCTATACACTGTGTACATAGTACAAGTAGATAAAGTAAAAAGAGCAGAACTATAGTCAAATGTCAGCACCCAAGCGTACCATCACACCAGTTACTTTACTTGGGCCCTCCCTATCCTTCACCACATTTACATTTGACTGCCGTCGCTGTCATCTGAACTGGCGAAGTTCAGCTTCTAATGAATGACCAGTTCACTTCGTATCGTGGTAACGAACACGACTATTAATAACGCTTCAGTTACGGTGCCTCGTGATAGGTATATACATACTGGCTTCCGAATTAGAGACAGAATGACATATATAGCAAAATAATCCATGCCGAAAAAGATTAAACCATTATATAGAGCAGGCGTTACAACTTAGAGAACCCGCTAACTTGGTGAGGTACTTGTGCACAGTTTGGGAGTTTGTATGGCGGTGGCGCTGTGTGCCACTATATCTCAAAGCTTCATTCACTCATCTGTTTTATGACATAGTTATTAAACCACGACATTAATACAAGCTTGCAATATTACAGGAGAACTTGGTATATAAATTGGTTAAGCTATCTAGCCGTCCTGCTTTTTATTACCCTTAACCTGAAAGTGTTTATTATTTTATGTAAACTTGTTTTGTTATTGCATTAACCTTCAATAATAAAATCAGTCCAGTTATGGCTGTCTTATAATGTAAAATTCTTAATATGCAATTACAGTCGAAGATTTACGAAGCTTTTAAGGAATATCTCCCACCCCAAACTACCCTTTACATGGAAAAATGTGAAATGACAAACTGTATCTCTTGAAATTTCTGGGAATAGACACTGAAGATCTCTTTATTCTTAGTGAATTTTGATGGATTTTGCATAACTACGTTTTTTTCGTAGAGTTGACCATTTTTAGATACTCGTAGTTGTTGGTTTCAGTTTTAAAACACTTACAATTTTCACATAGGAACCGATTTTATCCAAATGCTTTAAAAAAAATCTGATGTGTTCCATTCACATGACTTTCTCTACTTCTGTGTAACAAATTATTGTTAATAGGCTTATTCTTCTATTTTCGAGAAAAAAAGCAGAAATTGTCTTATTACTTGCTTCCTTGTAAGTAGAAGCGAAATATGGGAGTATCATAGGTTAAAGTGAAGTCAAAAGCAGGTTACTATGCGACTGAAGTTCCTTCGTTTGTATGGACACGAGTTGACAAATTCCTGTATGAGAAAAGTATAAGTTTTTCAAAAACAAGGAATATCTCAAAAACGATCAACTCCTCGAAAAAAATTATATAACATAAATTGTGTGTTTTAATGTGCTCTACATTTTTTGTGTGGTAAGTTTTTGTGCATTTCTTACGGTTTAGCAGCTATACAAAATTCATCCAGAATAAAGTAGTCTTCAGAGATTATTCCCAGAAAATTCAAGATATACATATTATTTGTCAGGTAAATATCTTTAATATACGATATTTTAATCAAAATCGTTAGAGCCATTTTTGAGAAAATCTTAATTTTCGAAGAAAGTTGTATGTAAAGGGTAGTTGGGGTGGGGGGATTTTTCTTGAAAATGTTCGTGTTGTATCTTTGGAAGATATCGAACTTAAATACCAAATTTGGTATTTAACAGTCTTTTCGTTTTTGAGCTATGCTGTCCACAGACGCACACATAGACACACTTACGCACACGGACCTTTTTCCAAAAATGCTTTTTTTTGGATTCAGGGGTACCCAAAACATGTATTTCCAGTGAAATCTCGGTATCGAATTTTCGGGTGGAATACAAACCTTCTCTATACACTATGTGCATAGTACGTGTAGAGAAAGTAAAAATACTATCGTTTTAGCCTCGTGTATTTCCCTTCTACTTACAAGAAAGCATTTCTGCTAATGTTTATCTCGATTAGCATGAAATACATAGAAGAACAATGTTTTTAACACCAATTTGTTACAGAGATGTAGAGAAGGTCATGTGAATGGAACACACCAGACTTTTACAATAAGCATATCCATTTATTAGGAAACTCTTCTACATTATAAGTCCTCTCAGGTATGGGCAGTATTATTTATGAAAAATGAGGTCTAGATATCAGTCTAAATTGCTTCCAGCACCATAAACGTTTCTAGACAACACGTGTTAGGAATACGCTAACTTCCTGCTAGCATTTTATATTCGATGTTACCTCATGGAACATATCTAAAGCCATCTCAAGTGACAGTTTTCTTTTTCAGCTTATTCTACTGCGGCCCCTCCTCATCAAGCAGAGCATTACACAATAAAAGAATACATCTGCAACAAAATAAATATCAAAACGTTTAAAAGCAATCTCAGTAAAATCAAATAAATATAAACTTAAGTAATTGATTTCCATATAATAAATCTCAATATTAAACGTTAATGTATGAATGTATATATGTATGTATGTATGTATGTATGCATGTATGTATATGTGTATGTATATATGTATATATGTATATATGTATGTATGTATGCATATATGTATGTATGCATATATGTATGTATGCATGTATATATATATGTATGCATGCATGTATATATGTATGTATGTATGCATGCATGTATATATGTATGTATGCATGCATGTATATATGTATGTATGCATGCATGTATATATATGTATGTATGCATGTATATATGTATGTATGCATGCATGAATGTATGTATGCATGTACGTATATACGTATATACGTATACATGCATGTACGTATATAGGTATACATGCATGTATGTATATACGTATACATGCATGTACGTATATACGTATACATGCATGTACGTATATAGGTATATATGCATGTACGTATATAGGTATATATGCATGTACGTATATACGTATACATTCATGTATGTATATATGCATGTATGTATATACTTATACATGCATGTACGTATATATGCATGTATGTATATATGCATGTCTGTATGTATATGCATGTCTGTATGTATATGCATATATGTATGTATAAATGCATGTAGTAAGTATGTATGAGTGAATTTTGCGTGTATTTTATATGTGCGTATATAGTTTTTATGTAGTATGAGTAAATGTATGCATTTATGTATCTATGTATATATGCGTTCATGCATACATGTTTGTATATATGTATTATGTAGGTGAATGGATGTAGACCTCCTGAATCCCCCCCCCCAAATTTTTAGAAAAAGACCCGTGTTTGTATGTGTATGTATGTAGACCTCCTCAATCTCCCCCCCCCCCAAATTTTTAGAAAAAGACCCGTGTTTGTGTGTGTATGTGTCGGTGAGCAGCATAGCTAAAAAAAATGTTAAACACCAAACTAGATATCTACGAATGATAGGACCGCGCCGTGGCCGAGTGGTTAGACTACTCTCCTCTCACCTAGGGTTCGATCCCAAGCGACCGCATGTGAGATTTGTGGTGGACAATGTGGCGCAGGGGCGGGTTTTCTCCGGGTTCTCCGGCTTCCCCCGCCATCGCATTCCACCGGAGCTCCATCCTTATTCATGTATCATTAGTGTCATCATCTGCGGTGCCACAAGTAGTTAAAGCAGGTGTTAAACACTACCAAAAAAAAATCTACGAAGATTTTTAGAAAATTCCGGGACCCTACTACTGTGTACATGGAAAATATTCGAAATTTTTGGTTTTCTCAAAAAAGGCTGTAATGATTTTTATTAAAATGTCGTATGTTTAAGATATATAAATGACAAATAAAATGTATGTCTTGAATTTTCAGAAAATCGCACCGGAAGACCTCTTTATCACAGATGAATGTTGCATAACTGGCAAACCATAAGAGATAGATAAAAACTTACTTAATAAAAAATGTAGAGCTCGTTAAAACACACACTTTATGTTATTCGCATTATTTCTGGAGTAGATCGTTTTTTTAAATATTCCTTGTTATTGGTTTCAGCTTTAAAATACTACTTTTCTCACACGGGAATTTGTCAACTCCTGTCCATACAAACAAAGGAACATCACCGACATAGCAACCAACTTTTTGCCTTTACACTTGCATGGAAGCCAGTAATTTCTGCTAATTTTTTCTTGATTAGCATGAAGTAAAAGAGAAGCAAGAACTTTTTAACAATAATTTGTAGCAAAGATGTAGAGAAAGTCATGTGAATGTAACACATCAGTTTTTTTTTTTGTTTTTTTTTCCGTGAGGCTCATCTTTTACGACATATTTCTTGTTATTAGTTTCAGTTTTAAAATACTTAAACTCCTCTCAATTGGGAACTTTTCAACTCCTGATAATGCAAAGAAACGGATTTCAATCCTATAGCTTCCAGGTTTTAAAAGATTTGATTATCGTTTTAGCCTTGAATATTCCCTTATTTGCCTTCTACTTATAAGAAAGCACATAAGTCCATTTCTGCTAATGTGTATCTCGATTAGAATAAAGTAAATAGAAGAATACGTTTTTTAATTATAATTTGTTACAAATATGTAGAGAAAGTCGTGTGAATGGAACACATCAGAGTTTTTAAGGGAATTTGTTACAGTTCATGCTCTGTACTTGTTTTATTTTTTTTAATATTTTTAATTAAGTTACATATTCTGTTCTTACTCCTTCGTTTGCTTTATAATCTAACAGAGAATATATAGCTATTGATCCAAAAAACCTCATTTTGCTGATTTCAATTTTTTTACTTTCTCTATAAGCACTATGTACATAATGTATAGAGAAGGTATTGCACTCAACCCAAAAATTCGATACCGAGATTTCACCGGAAATACATATTTTAGGGTCCCATTTATCTAAAAAAAAGCATTTTCAGAAAAAAGTACACGTGTGTGTGTGTGTGGGGGTGTGTGTGTGTCTGTGAACATGATAACCCAAATACGAAAAGACGGTAAAATACCAAGCTTGGTATTTAAGTTTAGTATCTTTCAGGGATGCGAAACGACGATTTTAAGAAAAATCCCCCCACCCCAAACCACCCTTTACATGGAGCTTTTTTAAAAAATGTTGATTTTCTCAAAAATGGCTCTAACGATTTTGATTAAAATTTCGTATATTAAAGATATTTACCTGACAAATAAAATGTATATCTTGACTTTTCTATGAATAGCCTCTGAAGAGTACTTTATTCTGGATGAATTTTACGAAATTTTGAATAACTACTAAACCGTAAGAGATGGTCAACACTTTTTCACGAAAAATGTAGCACACGTTAAAACACACAATTGATATTATATACATTTTTTTCATGGAGTTCATCGTTTTTGAGACATCCTCCTTTTTTTGGTTTCTGCTTTGAAAAACTGATACTTTTCTCATATAGGAATTTTTAATTGCTGTCCATACAAACAAAGGAACTTCAGTGACATACCAACAAGCTTTTGACTGTCACTTTAACCTATGGTACTGCCTTATTTAGCTTCTACTTACAAGGAAGCAAGTAATAAGACTATTTCTGCTAATTTTTCTCATTAGTATGAAGTAAATAGAAGCGTAGGCTTTTTAAGAATAATTTTTTGCAAAGATGTAGATAAAATCATTTGAATGGTACACATCAGATTTTCTTATATATTTTCTGTTTAACACCTATATCTCACTTGAATACATTAATATAGAACTGCTATTCTGTGATACAATTTAATTTGCGCTTACCTTTAAGGTTTCTCTTTATTGTGCCGAGTGTAAGATTGAATTTATTCAGTTTCTTGTCAACGTCTTTCTCTTGTAAAGCAGCAGTTAATTCCAACACCTAGTAATTAAATTTTGCCGCATTTTGTATTGCTTCCTCATTAATTATTAACTTGCTTCTAACACCCTTCCTTTTAAACGCCAAAACTCTTGTTTTCTTTCTACATATTTTTAAATTGTACGCTTCTTATATTTTATTTAATGAGTTTACTTTCATTTATAGGACCTTCTCTAATTTTTCAACAAGCAGTTATGATTAGAATTTGTTTTGGATTTATTTATTATTTTATATTATTATACAGTAATAATAAATAGAGAATTCTTTTATAACAATATATTACCTTCTCTATACGTACTATATTTATAGTGTATAGAGAAGGTATTGCACCCGAAATTCGATACCGAGATTTCATCGGAAATATATGTTTTGAGACTTCCTGAATCAAAAAAAAAAGAGATTTTAGAAAAATTGTCTGTGTGTGTGTGTCTGTGGGCAGCATAGCTCAAAAACGAAAAGACCGTTAAATACCAAACTTGGTATTTAAGTTTGGTGCCTTCCAAGGATGTGACACGAGGATTTAAAAAAGATTGCCACTCCCAACTACCCTTTACATGGAAAAAAAAATTCAAAAATTTTATTTTCTCAAAAATGGCTCTAACGAATTTCATTAAGATATCGTATATTATGAGGATATTTTCCTGACCAATAAAATGTATATCTTGAATTTTCTGGGTATATCCTCTGAAGACTACTTTATTCTAGATGAACTATGCGGAATTTTGTATAACTGGTAAACCGTAAGACATGTACAAAAACTTGCAACACAAAAACTGTAGGGGACGTTAAAACACAACATTTATGTTATATACATTTTTTGTCGTGAAGTTGATCATTTTAGAGATATTTCTTGATATTTGTTTCAGATTTAAAATACTTAATACATTTCTTATACGAATTTGTCAATTCCTCCCCATAGAAACTAAGGAACTTCAGTCACATAGCAACCAGCTTTTGACTTTCACTTTAACCTATGGTATTCCCTTATTTCGCTTCTACTTACAAGGAAGCAAGTAATAACACTAATTCTGCAATTTGTTCTCGATTGGCATGAAGTAAATAGAAGCATAGGCTTTCTAACAATAATTTATTGCAGAGATGTAGAGAAAGTCACGTGAATGGAACACATCAGATTTTTACTTTCTCTATACTCACTATGTACATAGTGAATAGAGAATGTATTGCACTCCACCAAAAAATTCGATACCGAGGGTCCCCAATATCCAAAAAAAGCATTTTCGCAAAAAGGTCCGTGTGTGTGTGTGTGTGTGTGTGTCCGTGTGTCCCTGTGTCTGTGAACACGATAACTCAAAACCGAAAAGTCGGTAAACTTGGTATTTAAGTTTAGTATCTTCCAGGGATGCGACACGAAGATTTTGAGAAAAATCCCCCCACCCAAAACTACCCTTTACATGGAACATTTTCGAAAATTTTGATTTTCTCATAAATGGCTCTAACGATTTTGATTAAAATATCGTATATTAAAGCCATTTACCTGACAAATAAAATGTATATTTTGAAATTTCTGGGCATAGCCTCTGAAGACTACTTTATTCTGGATGAATTTTTCATAACTACTAAACCGTAAGAGATGGACAAAATCTTAACCCACAAAAAATGTAGAGCACGTTAAAACACACAATTTATGTTACATACATTTTTTTCGTGGAGTTGATCGTTTTTGAGGTATTCCTTGTTTTTGGTTTCACCTTTGAAAAAGTTATACTTTTCTCATACAGGAATTTGTCAACTCCAGTCCATACAAACAAAGGAACATCAGTCACACAGCAACCAGCTTTTTGCTTTCACTTTAACCTATGGTACTCCCTTATTTCGCTTCTACTTACAATAAAGCAAGAAATAAGACTATGTCTTCTAATTTTTCTCGATTAGCATGAAATAAATGAAAGATAATCTTATTAACAATAATGATATACAGAAATATAGAGAAAGTCATGTGAATGTACACATCAGATTTTTTTCTTATCTTTTGCAGCTTGAGTAGGGGCTTTAGGTTTATCAATTTTAGCATGTATAATTCCTATTCATAGAAATGATTATTTTAATTCATTTGGTTTATTACAATGTTAATATATATTTCGTTTTGTAATTGGTTTACCCATCCTGTATTGCTAGGACTTACAAGCCAATGCCTTGGGTTCAGAAGCTTGTCGGGGAGCCAACGGCACGAAACCACAGAATGGAGAACCTGTCACGAGGGGTCAGCCGTAGCCAGGTATGAACATGAAGTGGATGATATGGTATGTAAGCATGTTTGATGATAGGAGAGGTGATAATGGAACAATTAGTGGAATAAGTGGCGGGCGAAACCGGAAATCCACATGCGGACGCTTGGGATCGAACCCGGGCCTCCTATATGGGAGGCGAGCGGTCTAACAACACAACCACGGTGCCGCGGTTAACATAGTATATAACTTTTATGATTCCTTTGTTTTATAAGTAGTGGTTGATATACGACTTGATTTTTTGTCTTTGATATTTTTCATAAATGTTGATTTTTGTTGTTGTTGAAGGAGTTTAAGATATGTATTTGGTTGTGATTATCCATCATATAATCGTCAGCATATAGTATATGTCCATTTCTTGTCCGTTAAAATTAAAATACCTACTAAAATTGTTCTTCCAGTATTTAATGGCATCGTCTATGTTAAGATTAAACGAAAGAGCGATAATGGACATCCTAGCTTAATTCCTTGACTTATTTTTATTTTGGGTTGCTAATATTGTTCATTACATTAATTTTAATGGTAGTTCCTACATATACTCTTATTTCTCTTCTTAGTTCTATTAAATGAAGTATTACTCCGTTTTTACTTTCTCAATACGTACTATGTACATAGTGTATAGAGAAGGTATTGCACTCCACCAAAAAATTCGATAACGAGATTTCACCGGAAATATATTTTTTAGGATTCCCTTTAACTAAAAGAAGCATTTTCGGAAAAAGGCCCGTGTGTCCGTGAACACGTTAACTCAAAAACGAAAAGTCGGTAAAATACCAAACATGGTATTTAAGTTAAGTATCTTCCACTGATGCGACACGAAGATTTTGAGAAAAATGCCCCCAACTACCCTTTACATGGAACATTTTTCGAAAATTTTGATTTTTTCAAATATGACTAACGATTTTGTTTAAAATATCGTATATTAAAGCTATTTACCTGACAAGTAAAATGTATGTTTCGAATTTTCTGGAGATAGCCTCTGAAGAGTACTTTATTCTGGATGAATTTACGGAATTTTGAATAACTGCTAAACCGTAAGATTTGGACAAAAACTTACTGCACGAAAAATGTAGAGCACGTTAAAACACACAATTTATGTTATATATTTTTTTTTTCGTGGAGTTGTTCGTTTTTGAGACATTCCTTGTTTTTGGTTTCTGCTTTGAAGGAGTTATGCTTTTCTCATACAGGAATTTATCAACTCCTGTCCATACAAATAAAGGAACTTCAGTCACACAGCAACCAGCTTTTGACTATCACTTTAACCTATGGTGCTCCCTTATTTCGCTTCTACTTACAAAGAAGCAAGTAATAAGACTATTTCGGCTAATTTTTTCTCATTAGCATGAAGTAAATAGAAGTATAAACTTTTAAAGAATAATTTGTTGCAGGGATATAGAAAAAGTCATGTGAATGGTACACATCAGATTTTTTCTCATTATATCACATAAAGCAATGTGTTCCAGGTTGGGTGCGCACCAAAAGAGCAGCGAGTAACTTGCTGCTCACTGGGGAAACCTATAACATACTATACTGCGCAGCATTTTGGGAAAGCTATCGTCACGGCTGAATCAGTGTTGGAAATGATGTGACAGGGCGCAAGTGACTAATTGCCTATCATACTCTCCCTCAGCTCTGCTCCGATGTTTTTAGGCGAGTACTCGAGTTGGAACAGTCTGCTCTAAAGCTTTCAAAATACAGAATCAAAAGCTTTAATCTAAAAAAAATATGTTCCATTCACATGACTTTCTCTGCTTCTATGTAACAAATTAGAGTTAATAAGCTTATTCTTCTATTTACTTCATGCCAATCGAGAAAAAATTAGCAAAAATAGTCTTATTACTTGCTTCCTTGTAAGTAGAAGCTGGTGAGGTCAAAAGCTGGTTTCTAGGTGACTAAGGTTTCTTTGTAAGGACACGAGTTGAGAAAATTCCTGTATGAGAAAAGTACAAGTTTTTCAAAGCTGAAATCAAAACAAGGAATATCTCAAAAACGATCAACTCCTCGAAAAAAATTTATATAACATAAATTGTGTGTTTTAATGTGCTCTACATTTTTTGTGTGGTAAGTTTTCGTCCATTTGTTACGGTTTAACAGTTATACAAACTTTCCATAAAATTCATCCAGAATAAAATAGTCTTAAGAGGCTATTCCCAGAAAATTCAAGATATACATTTTCTCAGAACCTTCGTATCGCATTCCTGGTAGATACTAAACTAAAATACCAAGTTTGGTATTAAACTGACTTGTCGTTTTTGAGTTATCGTGTTCACAGATACAGGGGCACACACATGGGTCTTTTTCTGCTTTTTTTTTTTTTTTGATTCAGGAAACCCTGAAACGTGTGAAAACTCGGTATCGAATTTTTGGGTCGAAACAATACCTTCCCTATACACTATATACATAGTAAGTGTAGAGAAAGTAAAAAAGCGTTTTTAGAAAAAGGTCCGTATGTATGTGCGCGCGTGCGCCTATGGATAGCATAGCTGAAAAACGAAGAGAGCGTTAAATATAAAACTCGGTATTTAATTTTGGTATCTTCAAAGTAAGGTTTTGAGGAAACTCCCCCCACCCTAAACTATCCTTTACATTGAACATTTTCGCATAATTTTGAGTCTATCGAAACCTGCTCTAACGATTTTGGATGCAATACAATACCTTCTCTATAGAGGCTGTTAATGAACTACATCGAAATAATTTGTGAGATTGTGCACGTGACTGATATAAGTAATTTGAGATCGGCGATGCATGGTCCCTGGATAAACATAACGTTAAACGTGTGGATATCAGGTGCTGATAAGTAGGTTGAAAAATGGCTTAGAATGTCTTTCAAACTGCTGCCCGAGTATAGAAATATCGATTTTTAGCAGCTCGTTTCTAGCGTTCTCAAGATTCAATGTCGCAAAACGCTGTATAATCTCGAACTAATCACTTGACAGTGCGACACTGAGCATTCATTAACTACGTTCTTGAGTTATGTAGCCCACTCTGGAGGCGTTTCTTCAACTGTTCTGGTGTCTTAATGCGTAACGCGGGAAGCTGCTTTCCCGAAGGTCATAAGTTCAATTCCTGTCACAGAGTAAACGTTTTTTATTATTATTTTTTTTTCATTCCAGACGAAGTGCCACGTTACGTGGCGTACTGGCCCTTCAGAAACTTATAGCCGTTACTTCGAAATTTCAATAAACAGGCCATAAGTCTTCTATCTCAAATTATATATTTAAGTAATCTACGTATTCTGTGAAAATATTTCGGTAGCATCCTGTATAGTGTGTGCGTAAGTACCAAATACGTGTAGAGAAAGTAGACATGTAAACATAGTACCTACCTACTGGGAGCCTAAAATATATTTTCGTGAGAAAGAAGGTAAAACCCCTATTGAGAAAATGAGCAACGCTTAACCCCGCCCTGAGTATTATCGTCAACATCTTGGTCGACAAGGCCAAGCGGATCTGGGTCGACATAGCTGCGTGACTACGCCTGTTAGGTTAGGCAACACTGTGACGCTCCTCACCACCGTTCAGCTTTTCCCTCTTTTTCCGATCTCTAAGGACATTGCGGATTGACTGCCTACCAGTGGCCTTTTTCATGTCCACTTCTTGATGAAATATGTTACGCAGACATGCACAGCATATTCTGATGAAGGGAAGCCGTAAAAACTCTGGAGTCATCTCATGGTGTAAACTTCTTAATCCTGGGAATTTCAATAACATTTTATCTCATTTTATAAGCTTTCTGGAAAGGGGTAAAGTATACAGTGGTGTAGCATCATACAAATGTCACCATAACTTCATTTTTACTTTCTCTAGCCCAGTATGTATAATGTTTTGAGTCCGAAAAAAGGATTTAAAAAAAGGTTCGAAATGTCGAAAACTTTGTTTTTCTCGATTTTGATTAAAATGCCTTATATGAAAGATATTTACATGAAAAATAAAATGTATATTTTGAATTTTCTGGGAATAATCTCTGAAGACATTTTTATTATGAATGAGTTTTGCAGAGTTTTGTATTATGGTTTAGTAAGAGATAGACCAAAAATGTGAATCTCGTTAAAATACATAGTTTATGTAAGTTTTTCTGTAGAACTAATCGTTTCTGAGATATTCCTTGTTATTTGTTTCAATTTTAAACTACTTAAACTTTTCTTAAACGGGAAGTGACGTTTTATTTCATCTCTTCTTTTACTGCAGGCTATGAAAAGCAAAGCGGACTTCAATTGTTTCACATATGAGCAGCTTTTAAAAGATTTGACTATCGGTTTAGTCTAGACTATCCCCATTTTCCCCTTCTACTTACAAGAAACCAAGTAATAAGAGAATTCTGGCTAATGTTTATCTTGATTAGCATGTCTAAGTAAAAGAATAATCTTTCGTAAGGAAAACTGTTAGTGTAACAGTCAGAGAAACTCATGTGATTGGAACAGATTAATTATTTAAAACTAGCTGCTTGACGGATTGTTAATACACCGAAATAAATGCAAATAGCGTGTTACTTATGGACGCTCTTTATCTGCTGTGGTTCTCAGCGTCCCATTCTATATTGGGCGTGAAAGACCGATTAATTTTGCTCAGAAGCCTCTCTATCAGGCTTGAGGTTCTTTTACGTGCCCATAAACGGCTTTACTTCCCTTCCAAAGGAAATAAAGCTAAAGAGTTTTGATCCCGAAAAAATCCATCTTCCTCCGCCGGGTTTGAACCCGTGACCTTAGGCATATGAAGTTAACAATATGGAGGGCGATAAATACACCGAAAAATAGTAATTTAGCAAACTTAACAGAGAGTTAAAGTAAATACAGGTTGGGTCATAATGTTTTGGTGCAATAATACTAAACAGATGAGCGTAGAAATTGTTCAATACCACAGAAACACATGTAGATTTAATGAAGCTATAAAATATGCTCTTTTCTACACTGATTTACAAATTTTGTCACAAATCTTCCGTAAATTTAGTTGTTTTGTTTGTTTTTTTTTAATTCCGATTACATTTCTTCCTTCAAATAATGAACACTATATATCTTGACAGAAGTAACCTCATTTTAGTATATCCCAGCCCAAAAATCCCTGGATGTTATATCTGGAAATCGTGGAGGTCATTCAAAGTACCCCGTTCAAAAGGAATGTCGCTTGAATGAGTTGATAAAAGTTACCACTCTTTCCTGAAACATAAAAATTTACGAAGGCTACTTTCACTGCAGGTCCCATTCAAGTGCAACAAAGACATGTTCGCAGGTTCTAATAAAGAACGGCATTAGACGAAGTTTGTTGAAAGTTATATACCTACTGTGTCTTTTCTAAATTTTGTCAGAAGTATATAAACTCTTATTTGAAACACAAGCTTACATAAATAAGTATATTAATAACATAGGAAGTTGTACTATTTGATTCGCTATTACATTGCCCAGTTAAGTTCAGCGCATCCAAAATTGCGCCCTGCCCCTAGGCTAAACGCGAAACCCGAGAGTTAACGGGCTGCTGAAGTGAGAGATTCTCTTATTTTCAAAATAACGAGAGCTGGGAGGCGAATCTATAGCCTTGTTTTCCCATCTTTATGAGGGGAGTTGATAGCACATACATCATTTTCCACTTTTAACTGTCAACTGGGGTTCTATATTCGTAGGAGGAATATCTACTCACGATCTTCCGTTTTATTCAACTCACACATTTTAGAAGCAACGCGTAATG
This sequence comes from Hymenopus coronatus, assembly GCA_030762935.1. Lineage (NCBI taxonomy): Eukaryota > Metazoa > Arthropoda > Insecta > Mantodea > Hymenopodidae > Hymenopus > Hymenopus coronatus. Next base: position 52,238,067 of record CM060889.1, on the reverse strand, counting down.
GAACAGTATTTCGCTTTTGGCTGCAAGTTCTTTTATCAAATTTTGAGACTAATGGGTTTATTAAACTAGAATAACTGTTATGGCCCATATAAAAAGCTCAACTGCTCCATTCAATCTGTTTTTCAAACAAACTACTTATAAAAGAGTATCTAATCAAGATAAACATTACCATAAATGGTCTTATTACCTATTCCCTTAAAATTAAAAGGTAATTAAAGGAATACACTAGGCTAAAGTGATAGTATTTATTTATTTATTTATTTATCCTGGTTGGAGTTAAGGCCTTTTCCTCCACTCTACCAGATAATACATTCAATTCAACACGACAACGTTACAATGAATAAAGGAATAAAGAACAAAAATACAGTTCTATACAACTTAATAAAAACACATAAAATCTGATGTGTTACACTCACATGACTTTCTCTAGCTGTACTACAAATGTCTTACATAAGATTATTCTTCTTTCTGCACCTTGCTAATCGAGGTACTCATTAGCACAATGTTCTTATTACTTAGTTCCTTATAAGTAGGAAAAAATAAGGGAATACACTAGGCTAAACCAATAGTCAAATGTTTTAAAAGCTGTCGTTATGCGATTGTCATTACAAATCGCTTCTTTTCTTGGCCAGGAGTAGAACAAAAGAAAACCGCACACTCCCGTCTGAAAAAATATAAGTACTTCACAACTGAAACTAATAAAATGTATATGACATAACTTGTGTATTTTAACAAGACCTGCATTTTTGTATAGTAAGTATGGTAAGTTTTTGTCTATCTCTTATGGTTTATCAATTATACAAAATTCCGTAAAATTCATCCAGAATAAAGTAGTCTTCAGAGCCTATTCCCAGAAAATTCAAGATATACATTTTATTTGGCAGGTAAATGTCTTTATATACGATATTTTAATAAAAATCGTTGGAGCCATTTTTAAGAAATTCAACATTTTCGAAAAAAGTTCCATGGAAAGGGTAGTTGAGGTGGGGGATTTTCTTCAAAATCTTTGTGTCGTATCCTTGGAAGATACCAAAGCTAAATACCAAGTTTGGTTTTTAACGGACTTTTCGTTTTTGAGCTATGCTGCCCCCTTTCACACACACACACACACACACACACACACACGGAAAATTTTCAAAAAAACATTTTGGATTCAGGGGGTCTCAAAACATATATTTCCGGTGAAATCTCTGCATTACAATATCTTCTCTATACACTATGTACATAGTACGTGTAGAGAAAGTAAAAATTGTTGGATTCACAAGTCCTCAAAGTGTGTAATTTCGAATAGTTCTCGGTATTGAATTTTTGGGTTGACCACCGTATTTCTTCTAACTACTAACTACATTATAAAAAATTGGTAGAGAAAGTAAAAATTCATATTCCTTTCCAAAGAAATACACGTTTTGAGTAGTTTTGTGTATGCGCGTATGTGCAGACAACAGAAATTTCGTTTTTAATACTTCACTGAACATGTAGGGCGACATTTTGATGGCATTTCTCAAATCCCATTTCTTTTCCTGAGCAAAGAGTATTTAGATGATAATGGTCATTATGTTCCATCAATTCTAGCTTCACGAATGGCTTGAAGCTTGAAAATGACTGTTTATGTGTCTGCGGTTCAATCTATATACGAAGATCTTTGGACAATATCCTCTGTGGACGATGCCTTAGGGAGACAGAAACCTTAGCTCATTTCCTTAGATTTTGCCCTTTTGATGAACTACTAAGAAATAAGACATCTTCGCATTCGTTCAGACTGCCAAAAGTACGTAAACATCTAATGTGTTCCATTCACATGACTTTCTCTACATCTCTGCAACAAATCATTGTTAAAATGCTTAGGCTTCTATTTACTTCATGCTAATCGAGAAAAATTAGCAGAAATAGTCTTATTACTTGATCCCTTGTAAGTGGAAGCGAAATAAGGGAGTACCATAGGTTAAAGTGATAGTCAAAAGCTGGTTGCTAATTGACTGAAGTTCCTTTGTTTGTAAGGACAGGAGCTGAAATTATAAATTTTTACTTTCTCTACACGTATTATGTACATAGTGTAAAGGTGTTGTAATTCACCCAAAAATTCGATACCGAGATTTCACCGGAAATATTTTTTGAGACCCCTGAATACAAAAATACTATTTTTAGAAAAATGTCCGTGTGTGTTTCTGTCTGTCTGTGTGTATGTGTGTGTCTGTGGGCAGCATAGCTCAAAAACGAAAAGTCCGTTAAAAACCAAACTTGGTATTTAGGTTTGGTATCTTCTAAGGATGCGACAGGAAGATTTTCAAGAAAATCCCCCACCCCCAACTACCTTTTACATGGAACTTTTTGGGAAAGTTTTGATTTTCTAAAAAAATGGCTGTAACGATTTTGATTGAAATATATATTAAAGATATTTACCTGACAAATAAAATGTATATTTAGAATTTTCTGGAAATAGCCTCTGAAGACTACTTTACTCTGGATGAATTTTATGGAATTTTTCATAAGTGCTAAACCGTAAGAGATGGACAAAGACTTAAAACACAAAAGATGTAGAGCAGATTAAAACACCTAATTTATGTTGTATACATTTTTTCGTGGAGTTCATCGTTTTTGAGTTATTTCTTGTTTCTACCTTTGAAAAACTTATACTTTTTCATACAGGAATTTGTCAACTCCTGACCATACAAGCAAACGAACTTTCGTCACAGAGCAATCAGCTATTGACTATCACTTGAATCTATGCTACCCTTTTATTACCCTTCTAATTACAAGGAAGCAAGTAATAAGCCTATTTCTGCTAATTTTTTTTTGATTAACATGGAGTAAGTAGAAGCTTAAGCTTTTTAACAATAATTTGTTGCAGAGATGTAGAGAAAGTCATGTGAATGGAAAATAGCAGGTTTTTCTATCTTGTCCTTGCAAGTAGAACGAAATTTCAGCGTCTTCACATAGCAACCAACTATTAAAAAATGTTACTATCTCTTTATACAGTTTATTACCTTTATCCAAGTATCTACAATAAAATTTATAGTGAAACTATTTCGGCTAATGTTTATCCCGATTAGCAAGAAGTAGATACTAGTATAAGCTTCTCTAAGAATAAATTCTTACAGCATAGGTTGAAGAAGTCGTGTGAATGTTCCACATTATATAAATAGTGGCGACGTTGATTAAACGCCCTTAAAGCAAACATATCCGATCGTTTGAATACGATTCGTTTCGCTTGAAGCGAGTGAAAATTTTTAGGCATTTAAATATCGTTCTGGTTGCAGATATCCATCCAATATAACGGTGCAGATGTTTGCTTTTCCACCCTCGTAGCCATGAACAAAAGACACACACTAAGCAGGCCTGAAAAAGGTTCCGGTTATTTCATTTACCGTTATAAAATAATCAATGAGTAAAAAAAGGACTTCAGTTGCTTGTATACAAGTCAAATTACATATTTTATTCGTCATAATAATATCTCAAAGTTTTAGGAAATAACCAGAAACCAAATCGTCAGTTCTTTTTAGAGATTTTATTTCTCTACATAATACATAGATGGAGAAAGTAGTGCATTCCACCCGAAAAAAGAGATTTCACTGGAAATACCGTATTAGGGTCCACAGAATCCAAAAAAAAGCATTTTAAATAAAAGTCCGTGTGTGTATGTATCTGTGGACAGCATAGCTCAAAAACGAAAACACCATTAGATACCAAACTTGGTATTTAAGTTTGTTACCTTCCAAGGATGCGACACTAAGATTTTCAAAATAATCACTCACCCCAAACTACCCTTTACATGGAAAAAGAATTCGAACATTTTCATTTTTTTAAAACTGGCTTTAACGATTTTGATTAAAATGTCGTATATTACAGTTATGTGCCTGACAAACAAAATGTATATCTTGAATTGTTTGGGAATAGCCTCTAAAGATGAATTCTGGATGAATTTTACGAATTTTGCATAGCTGGCAAACCGCAAGAGATAAACAAAACACACTGTTTATGTTATATACATTCTTTTCGTGTAATTGATTGTTTTTTAGATATTTATTGTAATTAGTTTCTGCTTTAAAAAAACCTATACGGGAATTGGTCAATTCCTGTCCATACAAAAGTAAAGGAACTTCAGTCATATAACAACCAGCTTTTGACTAATACTTTAGTCTATGCTACTCCCTTATATCCCTTCTACTTGCATGGAAGCAAGTAATAAGACTATTTCTGCTATTTTTCTCGATTAGTATGAAGTAAATAGAAGCATAAGTTTTTTAACAATAATTTGTTACAGATATGTAGGGAAAGTCATGTGAAAGGAACATATCCTCTTGGTTTTATTCACAAGGTCGCGGGTTCAAACCCAGCAGAGAGCAATGGAGTTGTTGGACTAAAAAGCTTTAGTATGGCTTCCTTCGGAACGGAAGAAAACCGCTGGTCCGTGTTGTAGATTTACGGCACGTTCTCAATTGTGATAAAGAGGCCTCTGACAAAAATTAAGCAGCCTATCACGTCCAATATAGAAAGGAACGCCCAGAACCGTAGCAGTTAAAGATCGTCAATAAATAAAGCCCAGTTTGTATATAAACTCTTTGTTGCCTGTCGATACCTGTTAGTTCCGTATGTTTTAACCGTATCCATACAAATAGTGTTGTACTCTAGGATTAATTTCATGTTATACTAACCTTCAACTATAAACGACAAGTAATCAAGAGCATTTATTACTTGCTTCTTGCAAGTAGAACCAAATATAAGGGAGTACCATAGGTTAAAGTGAAAGCCAAAAGCTGGTGGCTATGTGACTGATGTTCCTTTGTTTGTGTGGACAGGAGTTGACAAATTCCTGTATGAGAAAAGTATAAGTTTTTCAAAGCAAAACTAAAAGCAAGGAATGTCTCAAAAATGATGAACTCCATGAAAAAATTTATATAACACAAATTGTGTGTTTTAACGTGCTCTATATTTTTCGTCTAGTAAGTTTACGGTTTAGCAGTTATTCAAAATTCCGTAAAAGTCATCCAGAATAAAGTAGTCTTAAGAGGCTATTCCCAGAAAATTCAAGATATACATTTTATTTGTCAGGTAAATATCTTTAATATACGATATTTTAATCAAAATTTTAATCATTTTTGATAAAATCAAAATTTTTGAAAAAGTTCCATATAAAGGGTAGTTGGTAGTGTTGCATCCCTGGAAGAAACTTAAATACCAAGTTTGGTATTTTACCGACTTTTCGTTTTTAAATTAGCGTGTTCCAAGACACACGCACACACACACACACACGGACCTTTTTCAGAAAATGCTTTTTTAAGATAAAGGGAACTCTAAAACATATATTTCCGGTGAAATCTCGGTATCGAATTTTTGGGTGGACTGCAATACCTTCTCTATACACTATGTATATAGTATGTGTAGAGAAAGTAAAAATGCATACAATTTTTGCCCTAAAATTTTTTAAATAAATAAAAGCTAACTCTGTTAGCTTAAAAGAATCACACCGATTATTTTACTTGGGCTCTCCCCGTCCTTTACCACAATCATTGGGATTTGAACTAGCAACATTTGAATGGATGGCCAGTCCATTATCTATCACGTAATATTCGTGGTCATTTGAACCACTTTTTTTGGTAGTCCTTTGGCAGGATTATGAAAACTGCTTTAGAAGGATTAAACTTTTAATTGGAAAGAAAAAGAATAATAAAGGATCTACATTTATTTTATATTTTCTCTATTATTTTATATAATACTTTTATAAGTTTATTCCCATATATTTTTACTAAAGGCTTCAGTTTTAAACTTGAATTAAAGGAAAAATGGTATATGGTATACTAATGCAGGTAACTAAGGGTTAACTACAGTATCTACGAACCACAATTTTGCGTCCAAATACTGTAAATATGCATGAGCATTAATGTATACATTACGTTGTACTGCTATAGTACCATAGGTTACATGTATTATAAATAAACAACAGTTCTCTGTTTATTTTCAAACGTTTACTACGCGAGGGACATCTGGAAAGTAACAGACGATTTGGCATAACTAAATAACAACGAAACTTATCCACACAAAACTTTATTTACAAAGTTGCAGCACCTTACTCGATTTTTCAACGTAATCCATTGCTATCAAGGTGTTTATTGTCACGTGGTACCGGTTTTTCAATGCAGATGTTAAAACTCCTCTGAGCCAATATGTCACCGTCACTTTGAGGTCTTCATCGGTTGGAAAATCTTTTCCATCCAAAACGTCATGTACAGTATTCAAAGTGAAACATCGTTTGTTTTTTTTTTAAATTCTTTTATCAATGCTTTCAGCTCCTCCATAACACTTGATGAACTTTCCCTCCGGTCTTTTTCATACACACTGGTCAATTCTTGATTACTGTAAATTATGCGCAATTTCCTCACTGAAAAATCGTTCATTGCATAATCAATTTATCACTATACAATTGCATATAAAATTACATTGGCCAAACATTTAGTGTATTCAAAAAACAAATACGTGGTAGAAAAGTATAACATTGGTATTAAAAAGTCGGTACCACGTGACAACAAATACCTTGATAGCAATGACGATTACGTTGAAAAATATTATCGTTATTATTTAGTTATACTCAGGGCCGTATTTACGGCAGGGAAAACCGGGCAACTGCCCAGGGCGGCACAATTTAGGGGGCGGTAAAATTACTGGAAAGCTGAAAAAAAAAAAAAAAAAAAAAGCATAGACATTAAACGTCAAGTTCATTTAAATTTGCCGCTCACAGAGGAACATTAATTAACGCATGTTGGCTATGCTGATTAGTTTGCAAGCTATGCGCACGTAACGGAGACAAAGCGAAACGCATTCCAATAGTGAGAATCGATTAGCACACGCAAAACACTGTAAGATCAAGAAGTGTGTGTTGTTATTCATTAACGTTAATTTTCTATATATTGTTAGCTGTTTCTACTTAAATTTTAATAAAATCACTTATGGTGTTTGCCACTCATACTTAAGTGTCCAAACTTTTGAAACCATTCTCTATGTTGTGAAAATTTAAGTAATATATGTATTTTAAGTTGGGGAGGGGGCAGCAAATTTTTTTTTTCAGGTGCGTCAGAGGTCCTAAATTCGGGCCTGGTTATGGTCAAACGTCTGGCACAATCTGAATGATCCTCGTAATATAAAATACAATCGTGAAATATTCTATTCTGCAGAGAGTACTGGTCACGCCTCCCTTATTTTGTCTTCTCCATTCAGAGGCCGTTTCGAGAGCACGTACTGCTTGCGTCTACAGGTAAATGTGCAGTCTTTACGTACTCTCTAATGGTGAGTTACCCTCAATCCGCTGTAACTCCAGAAGCCTTGTACTTGAGAGAATGAAACCAAACTTGCAGGGTAGAGAAGGGGTTTTATCAAGCTTGCAGACGATCTAGGAAGAGGTAGCTGGAGTAGCAATGGGCCATTAATGGTAACGCGCGAGAGAACTGCGATGATTTTGCGTACGACTTGACGACAATTCATGGGGAAGTAACGCGAGGCTATATTAAAGAGGGTGTGGAGGAAAGCAAGTTGGAGGGTGCGTCGGAGGCAAGGTCACAGCGGCCCCCAGTGGCGTTTGCAGCAATTGTATTCCTCGAGTTTAACCATTTCGGCCCGAATTTACCTTTCTACTTTCTCGATTATATTGTATTCCATCCAAAAATTCGATTCCGAGATTTCGCCGCGAATATATTTGTAAAGTCCCCTGATACAAAAACGAAGTTTTAGAAAAAACCCTGATGTGTTCCATTCACATGACTTTCTCTGCACGAAATTATTCCTAAAAAGCTAATGCTTTTATTTGCTTAAAAAAAAAAAAACTAGCAGAAATGGTCTTATTATTTGCTTCCTTGTAAGTAGAAGCGAAATAAGGGAGTGCCATAGGTTAAAGTGATAGTCAAAAGCTGGTTGCCATGTGACTGAAGTTTCTTTTTTTGTATGGACAGGAGTTGACAAATTCCTGAATGAGAAATGTATAAAGTTTTTTCAAGCTGAAACCAAAAACAAGAAATGTCTCAAAAACGATCAACTCCACGAAAAAAAAAAAAAAAAGAATTAAACATAAATTGTGTGTTTTAATGTGCTCTATATTTTCTGTGTGGTAAGTTCTTGTCTATCTCTTACGGTTTAGCGTATTTATATTATTTGTCAGGTAAATACCTTTAATATACGATATTTTAATCAAAATCCTTAGAGCCATTTTTGAGAAAATAAAAAATTTCCAAAAAAGTTCCACGTAAACGGTAGTTGGGGTGGGGGATTTTCTTGAAAATCTTCGTGTGGCATCCTTGCAAGATACCAAACTTAAACACCAAATTTGGTATTTAACGTTTTTGAGCTATGTTGTCCACAAATTTACACACACACACACACACACACACACACACACACACACACACACACACACGGACCTTTTTTCAGATATTTTTTTTTCTGGATTCGGGGGGATCCAAAACATGAATTTCCGGTGAAATCTCGGTATCAAATTTTTGGGTGCATTACAATATGTTTTCTATACATTATATATAGTAGGTGTAGAAAGAAAGGTAAAATGTGTGTGCGTATGTGATTCTGCAAACACCATAGCTCAAAAACGAAAAAACGGTTAAGTACAAAACTGCATATTTCAGTTCAGCTTTTTCCAGGGATGCGACACGAACATTTTGATGTATCAAAACTGACTCCTACGATTTTGGTTAAAATAGCAAATGTTTAAGATATCTTTATGACAACTGAGATGCAATACTTAAATTTTCTCGGAATAGCTCCTGAATGAGTTTTGCATAACTGGTAAACCGTAAGAGATAGACAGAAAATCTCATGTGCCCTTTTCATGTGACTTGCTCTACATCTCTCTAACAAATTATTACTTAGCTTCTTTTAGGTAGAAGGGAAATAAGGGGATACACTATGCTAAATCGATAGTCAAATGCATTAAAATGTGGTTGCTATGGTATAGAAATCCGATTCCTTGGCAGTATTTTAAAACTGAAATCAATAACAAGGAATATTTTAAAAACGGTTAACTCCTGAAAAAAATGCATATAACATAAATTGTGTGTTTTAGCGAGCTTTACATTTTTTGTGCAGCAAATTTTTGTCTATCTCATACGGCAGAATAAAGTAGTCTTCAGAGGCTATTTCCGGAAAATCAAGATATACATTTTATTTGCCATGTAAATTTCCTTAATATACGATGTTTTAATCAAAATTGTTAGAGCCATTTTTGAGAAAGTCAAAATTTTCTTGAAAGTCTTCGAAGGTCATGGAAAATACTGAACTTAATACCAAGTTTGGTATTTAAAGGAATTTTCGTTTTTGGGCTGTGCTCTCCACAGACACACACACACACACAAACGGAACTTTTTCTAGAAATGCTTTTTTTGCATTCAGGGGGACCCAAAGTATGTATTTCAGGTGAAATCTCGGTATCGAATTTTTAGGTGCATTATAATACCTTCTCTATACACTATGTACATAGTACTTTTAGAGAAAGTAAACATTTAGATAGGTAGAGTCAGACTGAAAAATTCAATGCCATAACCGGGATTTGAACCACGGACTTCCCGATCTCTAGCGGTTGTTCTGCCACTGAGCTACCATGGCAACATGGTGGCATAGCATTGAATTTCTCAACTGACTCGCATGTTTTCCGGTAAACCACAAGGTGTTCTCAAATTATTTTGAGATGACAACCCCAATGGCGACTTACAATGTTGCAAATACTTAAGTCCCAGGATTCATAGTATAGCCAACTATTGGAGAGCTAGAGATCATGGGATCCGTAGTTCAAATCCCGTTGAACTTTTCAGTCTGACTCTACCTCTCCAACTCCTGTCCTACACAGGGCTTGTGTGAAAAAACAACTAATCCATGCTCTCTAACCGTTCGGAAGATTCCTTGTTATTGGTATGCATTGTAAATAATTATACTTTTCTCAAAAGGAGAGTCGCTCTTAGTTTCATATGTCTTTTGTTTTACGATGCAAAGGTTTTATTGTTTCACATAGCGATTGAGTTACTCTGGTGTACACCATTATTTCTTTTCTACTTACAAGGAAGCAAGCAGTAAGACCATTTCTGTTAATGTTTACATCGATTAGCATGGAGTAGATAAATAATAGTTTGTTTGCAGAACAGCTGGAGAAACTCTATGCATGTATCACACCTGACCCTGTTTAGTTCTCATTTAAATTTATATGCCATAGTAAATCTGTTTTAAGTTTACAATGGGAAATTGAATCGCAAATCTAGGCATGTTAATGCCTTCTGAAACGAAAGCGTTTGACTTAACCAGTTTCAGAATAAACTTCAAATATGTTGCAATAACTAATATTTACGAAACTGTGCGCACCATAGTTACAAATGAGCCATTTATAAAGAATAATAATATGATATGTTCCATTCACATGACTTTCTCTACATCTCAGCGACAAATTATTATTATAAAGCTTATTGTCCTATCTACTTCATACTAATAGAGAATAACATCAGCATAAATTGTCTTAATTTTGCTTCCTTATGAGCAGAAGAGAAATAAGAGAATACACTAGGCTATAGCGAGTCAAATATTTTAAAAGCTATTTACATGTCGTTAAAATCCCTTTATTTGCATGGCCAGCAGTTTTTAAATTCCTGTATTGGAAAAATTTATATATTTTAAACTGACCAACAACGAGGAATATCTCGGAAGTGGTCAACTCTACGAAAAAATGCATATGATAAAACTTTTAAGTTTCAACGAAATCTACATTTTTGTGTCGTAAGGTTGCCTCTAACGGTGTACTAATTATACAAAATTCAGGAAAATTCATTCAGAATAAAGAGATCTTTACAGGTTATTCTCAGAAAATTTCTCATGTAAATAACTTTAACGTACGGTTTTTAATTGAAATCGTTAGAGCTATTTATGAGGAAATTGAAATTTAAAAAAAAATGCTTCCGCTGCATAGGGAGTTTGGAGTGGGGAATTTTCCTCAAAACCTTCGTGTCGCATCCTTGAAAGATTCTAAACTTAAATACCAAGTTTGGTCTTTTACCAGTTTTTGAGTTATTGTGTTCACAGATATATGGAGACGCGCGCGCGCGCGCTCGCACGTTTTTCTGAAAATTTGTGATATTTTTTGTATCAGGGGAACCTAAAACGTGTATTTCCGGTGAAATCTGGATATTGAATTTTTGGGTGGAGTACAATATCTTCTCTATGTACTAAGTAGGGAAAGTAAACATCGGCTGTGTTCCATTCACATGGCTTTCTCTACCTGTTCTACATACCTACAATTTATTACAAAAGATTTTTCGTACTATTCCACCTTAATCGAGATAAACATTAGCAGAATATAATTCCTTATAAGTAGATGGGAAATAAAGGAACATATTAGGCTAAAGAGACAAGCAAATATTTTAAAAGCTGTTGCTATGCTATTATTAAAATTGCCATTGAAATGTGGTACTCTTCCCAAGGCCAGGACTTCATATACCCAAGGTCGCGGGTTCAAAACCGGCGGAGGACGATGGATTTTTTTCGGGTGTAAAAATCCTTAGCAAGGCTTCCTTCGGAAGGGAAGTAAAGCCCTTGGTCCCGTGTCGTAGATTTACGGCACGTAAAATAACCTCAAGCCTGATAGAGAGGCCTCTGAGCAAAATTAAGCGGTCTTTCTCGCCCAATTTAGAATGAGACGCTGAGAACCACAGCAGTTAAAGAGCGTCCATAAATAACACGCCATTTCCATTTCAAGGACAGGAGTAAAACAATAAAGACAGACGAAAGTTGAATTCCCGTTTGAGAAAAGTTTAAGTAGTTTAAAATTGAAACCAATAATAAGGAATATTTCGGAAAAAAATTGTATACAACCTATCAGAGGTTATTCTCAGAAAGTTCAAGATATACACTTTAATACCTTTATAATCTTTTAATCAAAATCGTTAGATCCATTTTTGGGAAAATCAGTGTTTTTGAAAAATTTTGCTTGCAGTGGGAGTATTGTCTTGAAAATCTTCATGTCACATCCTTGCAAGATAATAAGCTTAAAAACTAAGTTTTCTACTTATCGGACCTTTCAATTTTTACTTTCTCTATACGTACTATGTACATAGTGTATAGAGAAGGTATTGCACTCCGCCCAAAATTTGATATCGGGATTTCACCGGAAATATATGTTTTAGGGTCCACTGTGTTCAAAAAAAGCATTTTCACAAAAAGGTCCGTGTGTCTGTGTATCAGGTGTCCGTGTGTCTGTGAACACGATAACTCAAAAACGAAAAGTCGGTACAATATCAAAGTTTGTACTTAAGTTTAGTATCTTCCAGGGATACGACACGAAGATTTTGAGAAAAATCCCCCTACCGCAAACTACCCTTTACATGGAACTTTTTCGAAAATTTTTATTTTCTCAAAAAATTCTCTAACGATTTTGATTAAAATGTAAATATTAAAGATATTTACCTGAGAAATAAAACGTATATCTTGAATTTTCTTGGAATAGACTCTGAAAACTACTTTATTCTGGATTAATTTTATGGAATTTTGCATAACTGCTAAACCGTAAAAGATGGGAAAAAACTTACCTCACAATATATGTAGTGCACTTTAAAACACACAATTTATGTTATATGCATTTTTTAGTGGTGTTGGTCGTTTTAGAGATATTCCTTGTTTTTGGTTTCAGCTTCAAAAAACTTACACTTTTCTCACACAGGACTTTGTGAACTCCTGTGCATACAAACAAAGTAACTTCAATAGCAAGCAGCTGTTGACTGTCATTTTAACCTATGGCACACCCTTATTTCGCTTCTATTTACAAGGAAGCAAGCAATAAGATTATTTCTGCCATTTTTTTTCTCGATAGAAGCATAATCTTTTTAACAATAATTTGTTACACACATGTAGAGAAAGTCAAGTGAATGGAACACATCAGATTTTTTGATTCAGGAGGTCTCAAAACATACATTTTCTGAAATCTCGGTATCGGAATGTTTTAAGTGGAATACAATACCTTCTGCATGTATCATGTAGATTGCACATCGTGCTAGAGAAAGTAAAACGGACGTTAATATACCAACCCAGACTTAGCACCTACACTTAGTAGTAATAGGTATTCACAATGAAAGACGTAACGTAAGTATTAGCAACTATGAAAAGAAAACAAATGAATGTGAATCACAGCAGATATAAAATGGCTGCTTCTGAAATTATAGCAATAGGCAGATACGAGCGAGCAATTGCAGTAACTAATTTACTTGGAGCAGTATATTTAAAAAGTCCATTCACTCGGCGTGGACGATGGCGGGTTCATCCTCTAAATCAAAGAAAAATTGACTAGAGGGATTTCCATAATCTATTTCGCGAAATTCGTAAATTCAAAACAGAGCAGCAATGTGGGATTGGTTAGGTTGTTATATTCAAAATGAACAAAAGCTAGCTGCACGATAAAGAAAAACTCGCAAACAAAGCACCATCTACCAATGAAATTTGTTATTCTGCAATGTTTAATTTCTCTAAAAACATGGTTCATAGGCAGAGAAGACATTGCACTCCAACCTAAAATTCGATACCGAGATAGTCTTATTACTGGCTTCCTCGTAAGTAGAAGCGAAATAAGTTTAAAGTGATTGCCAACAGCTGGTTGCTATGTCACTGAAGTTCCTTTGTTTGTATAGACATCAGTTGACAATTTTCTGTATGAGAAAAGTATGTTTTCCAAAGCAGAAACCAAAAACAGGGAATGTCTCAAAAACATGAACTCCTCGAAAAAAATGTATATAACATAAATTATGTGTTTTAACTTGCTCTACATTTTTCATGTTGTAAGCCTTTTACCATCTTTACGGTTTAGCAGTTATACTAAATTGCGTAAAATTCAACCAGAATAAACTACTCTTCAGAGGCTATTCCCAGAAAATTGAAGATATATATTTTATTTGTCAGGTAAATATCTTTAATATACGAAATTTTAATCAAAATCGTTAGGGCCATTTTTGAGAAAATCAAAATTTTCGAAAAAAGTTCCATGTGAAGAGTAGTTGGGGCGGGGGAATTTTCCCAAAATCTTTGATTCGCATTCCTGGAAGATACTGAACTTAAATACTAAGTTTGGTATTTTACCGACTTTTCGTTTTTTGAGTTATCGTGTTCACAGACACACGGACACACGGACCTTTTTCCGAACATGATTTTTTTTAGATAAAGGGTACCCTAAAACATATATTTCTGGTGAAATCTCGGTGTCGAATTTTTGGGTCGAGTGCAATACCTTCTCTATACACTATGTACATAGTACATATAGAGAAAGTAAAAATTAAAAATATGTATTTGTTTTACGTTCTCTACCACGTATGTACATGTACATAGTAGGTACATGTAGAGCAGGTATTGCATTCCATGCCAAAATTTCGATACGGAGATTTCACCAGACATACATGTTTTAAGGACCCCTGAATTCTCAAAATCATTTATAGTAAAAATCGGATGTGTTACACTCACATGACTTTCTCTAGCTACTCTACAAACAAACTTCTTATAAAAGATAGTTCTTCATCCAACAACATGCTAATCGAGATAAACATTAGCAAAACGTTATTACTTAATTCCTTATAAGTAGACTGGCACTAAGAGAATGCACTAGGCTAAAGTGATAGTCAAATGTTTTAAAAGCTCTCGTTTGCGTCACTGCAAAGCGCTTCTTTGTTTGGCCAGGAGCAGAACAAAAGAAACACGCTCACTTCCTGTCTGAGAAAATTACTAGTACTTCACAATCGAAACCAATAGCAAGGAATACCTCAGATACGGTTACCGCCACAGCAAAAACGTTAAGGACATAAATTGTGTGTTTTAACGAGATCCACATTTTTGTACTGTAAGTTTTTGTCTAACTCTTACGATTTACCAGTTATGCAAAAGTGGACAAAATTTACCCAGAACAAAGAGGTCTTCGTAGGTTATTCCCAGAAAATTCAAGATATACATTTTATGTGGGATGTAAATATATTTAATATACGGAATTTTCATCAAAATCGTTTGATACATTTTTGAGAAGAACAAAATGTTTTAAAATGTTTGCATGAAAAGTGTAGTTTTGTATTTAAGTCTTTTCGTTTTTGAGCTATGCTGTCCAAAGACACACACGGACCTTTTTCTAAAAAAAAATCGGATTCAGAAGACCACAAAACATATTTGCGTTGAAATCTTGGTATCGAGTTTTTGGGTGGAATACAATACCTTCTCTATCCACTATGTACATTGTGTATGTGCCAGGTTTGAGCACTTAACCTTTGGGTTCTAGAGAGTAGCATGGCTACACCATGGAGAGTCGAAATTTAACATTTGTGGAACAGAATGTAATATCCCCTTAAGGGAATCTTGGTGTGCAATTCCAAATTTCTATTTTTCTGAACAAATTATCATGAAACCTTTCTGTGATTGCACTGTTGTTATGTTAATACAAATAGGTACTAAATGTCATTAAATACTTTGTTATAAGATATAAATTATTTAATCAATTTTATTATATAAATATGATGTATAATCAAAATGTCCCACCTTCTTCAAAATTTGTGAAATTGGCTTTTCTGAATTGCAGCATTGAATATCACGCAAAAACTATGTATATGACATAACTTGTGTATTTTAACAAGATCTATATTTTTTGTATAGTAAGTTTTTGTCTATCTCTTACGGTTTATTAGTTATACCAAATAAAGCTAAACTCATCCAGAGTAAGCAGGTCTTTAGAAGCTATTCCCAGAAAATTCAAGATATACATTTTATTGGTGATTGAAATGGCTTTAATATGTGCTATTTTTATCAAAATCGTTAGAGCCATTTTTAAGAAAAACAAAATTTTCCAACAATTTTCCAAGTAAAGGGTATTTAGGTATGGGGGATTTTCTTGAAAAATCTTCTTGTCACATCCTTGTAAGATACCAAACTTAAAAACCAAGTTTGGTATTTAACCGTCTTTTTGTTTTTGAGCTATAGTGTCCACAGACACACACACACATACACAAAGGACCTGTTTCTGAAAATGCCTTTTTTGGACTCAGGGGGTCCTAAAACATGTATTTCCGGTGAAATCTCGACATCGAATTTTTGGGTGGAATACAATATTTCTCTGCCCACCTGGGTAGTGTGGTGGTAGCGTTTCTGCCTCACATTCAAAAGGTCGTGAGTTGGAAACTCGCTTAGGGTGTTTTACCCGGATACGGATTTTTTCGGGGTTTTCCCTTATCCTGAGAAGACGAATGTTGAGTAACTTTAAGCTCCAAGGACCCCGAACTCATTTGAGAATCATTTCAAAAATTGCATTCATCGTCCGATATTACCAACCAGGTTAAAGGATGTTTAAACTTAAAAACAAAACAAAAAATTTCACCATCCCTATGTATATTGTACATACGGGGCTAGAGAACGTAATAGAAGCTCCAATTTCTTAAATTAAGCACTTTTCTATAAAACACTTTCAAAAAGTTACTATTGGGTTAGGATAAATTTGCTCTTTAATATTACAGTTGATACTTCAGCACCTTCTGAGATATTTTAGCAGTATTTAAACAAAAACTGAGACCAGTGTAACATATTGAAAACTGAAAATATAGCTTTGAGATAAACGTTGTTTAATGAAATAGTATGCAAAGAAACACATGCGTTGTACACATTTTAAATGGCTATAGAGCCCGAAGAGGGGAGGAGACAATTAATGTACATTCTCTAAAGACGCCCAAAAGCTCCAACAACGACTTTCTATAGAAAAAGCTATTTTAGATTTTTTTATTGATTTCTCTCCCAGGGTTCCTTGAAATGTTGCACCTGTGAAATTTAGAAAATCCACTAAGTGTAGTAAATATAAAATAATATTACATTTATATTACGTTTCAATTTTCTACATTGTATAGTTATTTACATATTAGTTTTTCATTAGTTCAATTTACTGTTCTAATAAAAATGAGGCAGGAATGTGTTTTAAAGTCCTCACATAAACGCTCAACATTACAATAAATGAGTTTTAATAGATCTATTATACTCGTACCATTTTTACTTTCTCAACACGTACGTAGTGTATAGAGACGGTATAGCATTCCACAGTGATACCCAGATTTCACCGGAAATACATATTTTAGGTCCCCAGAAATCCAAAAAATGCATTTTTGGAAAAAGGTCCGTGTGTGTGTGTGTGTGTGTGTGCTGTGAACAGCATTTTGGTATTTAAGTTCCGTATCTTCCAAGGATACGACACGAAGATTTTCAGGAAAATCCCTCCACCCCCATCTACCTTTTACATGGAACTTTTTTCAAAATTTTTGATTTTCTCAAAAATGGCTCTAACGATTTTGATTAAAATGTCATATTAGAGATATTTACCTGACAAATAAAAGGCATATCTTGAATTTGCTGGGAATAGCCTATGAAGACTACTTTATTCTGGATGAATTTTACGGAATTTTGCATAACTGCTAAACTGTAAGACATAGACAAAAAAGGTTGAACACATTAAAACACCGAATTTATGTTATATATAACATAAGTTGATCGTTTTTGAGGTATCCCTTTTTTGGTTTCAGCTTTGGAAACCCTAAACTTGTATTTTTCTCCTACAGGAAGTTGTCAATTTCTGTCCATACAAACAAAGGAACTTCAGTGCCATAGCAACCAGCTTTTGACTATGACTTTAACCTATGATACTCCCTTATTTCGCTTCTGCTTACAAGGAAGCAAGTAATAAGACTATTTCTGTTAATTGTCTCTCTATTAGCATGAAGTAAATAGAAGCATAAGCTTTTTAACAATAATTAGCTGCAGAGGTGTAGAGAAAGTGATTGTGAATGGAACACACAAGATTTTTATATTAATTCTAATTGTTTTCTTTTCGTATTCTCCAAAACTACATATTTTTCAAAATTTATGAATTTATTTCTCAAAATTGGAGCAGTAATTCGAAAAGTATATCACCATTTTCTTTAATAAACTTTTGAGAGGCAGTATAAAATGTTTAAAATAAACTAGCAATAAATTGCATCCTGGATTAGAGTGTGGAAAATGGTTGGAAATATTTTACCAGAAAATAAGTTTTAAATTCGGAGTGCTTACTAACAAACACACGCATTCCCATTAATAGCCTCCGTTGAATGGTAGTTAAAGTGCGCCGAGCTGTAAAAAACTGATGTGTTCCATTCACATGCCTTTCTCCACATCTCTGCAACAAGCTGTTGTTAAAAAGCTTATTCTTCTTTTTGCTTCATGCTAACCGAGAAAAAATTATCAGAAATAGTTTTATTACTTGTTACCTTGTAAGTAGAAGCAAAATAAGGGAGTGCCATAGATCAACGTGATAGTCAAAAGCTGGTTGCTATGTGACTGAAGTTCCTTGTTTGTATGGCTAGGAGTTGACAAATTCCTGTATGAGAAAGTATAAGTTTTTTCAAAGCAGAAACCAAAAACAACGAATACCTTAAAAATGATTACCTCCACGAAAAAAACTATAAAACATAACTTGTGTGTTTTAATGTGCTTTACATTTTCTGTATAGTAAGCCTTTATCCATCTCTTACGGTTTAGCAGTTACGCAAAATTCCGTAAAATTGATCCAGAATAAAGTAGTCTTCAGAGGCTATTCCAGAAATTTCAGGAT
Organism: Hymenopus coronatus; assembly: GCA_030762935.1. NCBI lineage: Eukaryota > Metazoa > Arthropoda > Insecta > Mantodea > Hymenopodidae > Hymenopus > Hymenopus coronatus. The sequence continues at coordinate 52,219,454 of CM060889.1, read as the reverse complement.
ATGCATTTTATTTATCAGGTAAATATTTGTAACATACGAAATTTTTAATCAAAATCGCTATAAAATCAAAAATTTCGAGAAAAGTTACATGTAAAGGGTAGTTGGGGGTGGGGGATTTTCTTGAAAATCTTCGAGTATTATCCTTGGAAGATGCCTAACCTAAATACCAAATTTGGTTCTTAACGGACTTTTCGTTTTTGAGCTATGCTGTCCACAGACACTCAGACACATACAGACACACACACACGAACCTTTTTGTAAAAATGCTTTTTTTTGGATTTAGGGGGTCCCCAAACATGTCCTTCCGGTGAAATCTCGGTATCGAATTTTTGGGTGCATTACAACACCTTCCCTTTACACTATGTACATAGTTCGTGTACAGAAAGTAAAAATATGTTTTAATTTTTCGTAATATTTAAACAAATTTAACAGTATGTAACGTACCCTGCTGAAATTTATATAAGGAATTGTATGCAATAATAGTGCTGTTTTATGCTGTATCAGACTTCCAGCTTGCATGTTTGTTTAAATAAAAGTTTGTTATTTACTAAAATCATTGTTATAATAAAATCTGATGTGTTCCATTCACATGGTTTTCTCTACATCTCCCCAAAAATTATTTTTAAAACGCTTATTCCTCTGTTTGCTTCATGCTAATCGAGAAATAATTTGCAGAAATCGCCTTATTATTTGTTTACATGTAAGTAGAGGGGTAATAAGGAGTACCTTAGACTAAAGCGATAGTAGAAAACTGGTTGCTATGTGACTGAACTTCCTGTGTTCGTATGGACAGAAGATGACAAATTCCTGTATGAGAAAAGTATAAATAATTTAAAGCTGAAATCAACAAGAAGGAATATCTCAAAAACGGTTAACTCTACGAAAAAATGTATATGACATAAATTGTGAGTTTTAACTAGTGCTACATTTTTTGTGTATCTATTACGGTTTACCAGTTACAAAAATTCAACAAAATTCACCCAGAATAAAGTTATTTAGAGGCAATTCCCAGAAAATTCCAGATATACATTATATTTGGCATATAAATTTCTTTTTAATATACGCTATTTTAATCGTTAGAGCCAGTTTTGAGAAAATCAAAATATTCAATTTTTTCTATGTAAAGGGTAGTTTTTGGTGGGGGGGATTTTTTTTCAAAATCTTCCTACGCATCCATGGACAATACTAAACTTAAGTACCAAGTTTGGTATTTTACCTGCTTTTCGCTTTCTCAGTTATCGTGTTCACAGACAAACACATGGACCTTTATCTGAAAATGCATTTTTTGGATACAGAGGACCCTAAAACATATATTGCATTAAAATCTCGGTATCGAATTTTTGGATGGAGTGCAATACCTTCTCTATATACTATGGACATATTACGCGTAGAGAGTTAAAAATGAGCCCGAAGATGAATGTTTAAAAACCTTCACACAAAAAAATTCAAATTTTACCGTAAATGAGCTTACCATTAAATCCATCATATTATATTTTTTATATTAACCTTCTTTGAACAAAAATCTGATGTGTTCCATTCTCATATTTTTCTCTTGCTGTTCCAAATTTAAACTATTCTTACAGAACATATCGTGTATTAAGTTATTGTCTATCTTCTATAGTTTAACCACTATCCAAAATTCTGCAAAACTCATCCAGTTCTTCAGAGGCTATTCCCATAAAATTGAAAATATATATTTTATTACTTTCTCTATACGCACTATGTACATAGTGTATAGAGAAGGTATTGCACTCCACCCAAAAATTCGATACCGAAATTTCACCGGAAATATATGTTTTAGGGTCCGCTGTATCAAAAAAAAAGTATTTTCAGAAAAATAAACTCCGGGTGTGTCCATGTGTCTTTAAACTCGATAACTCAAAAACGAAAACTCGGTAAAATACCAGACTTGGTATTTAAGTTTAGTATCTTCCAGGGATGCGACACGAAGATTTTGAGAAAAATCCCCCCACCCCAAACTACCCTTTACATGGAACTTTTTTCGAAAATTTCGATTTTCTAAAAAATGGCTCTAACGATTTTGATTAAAATTTCGTATATTAAAGATATTTACCTGACAAACAAAATGTGCATTTTGAATTTTCTGGCAATAGCCTCTAAAGACTACTTTATTCTGAGTGAATTTTACGAAATTGTGCATAACTGCTAAACCGTAAGAGATAGACAAATACTTACCACACAAAAAATGTAGAGCACATAAAACACAAAATTTATGTTGTAAATATTTTTTTCGTGGAGTTGATCGTTTTTTAGATATTCCTTGGTTTTGTTTACAGGTTCGAAAAACTTAGCTTTTCTCATACAGGAATTTGTCAACTCGTGTCCATACAAACAAAGGAACATCAGTCACATAGCAACCAGCTTTTGACTATCGCTTTAACCTATACTACTCCCTTATTTCCCTTCTACTTACAAGGAAGCAAGTAATAAGACTATTTCTGCTAATTTTTTGTCGATTAACATGAAGTAAATAGACGCATGAGCTTTTTAACAATAATTTGTTGCAGAGATGTAGAGAAAGTCATGTGAATGGAACACACCAGATTTTTAGGTAAACATATTTAATATATGGTATTTTAATCAGAAACTTTATAGACATACACGCACGCACACACACAAACACACATAAGGACCGTTTTCTATACATTTTTTTGCAATCGGGGAACCTCAAAATATATTTCCGGTGAAATGTCGATTTCAAATGTTTTGGGAATACAACACCTTCGCTATAGTATGTACATACGTGCTAGATGAAGTGACTATTACCTTTCGTACTCTCCAAAACTCCTCATTTTCATTCCGCAAAATTGGAGCATTATTTTAAAAACCTAATGATCACTTTCTTTCATCTACTCTTGAAATGCGGTATATAAGTTTTCAAGCAAAGGGTAAAAAACTGATTTTTGATATTTAACGGTCTTTTCGTTCTTGAACTATGCTGTCCACAGCATTTTTATAAAAAGGCCCGTGTGTATCGGTGTGTCTCTGAACACTAAACTCAAAAACGAAAATTGGTTAAAATAACAAACTTGGTATATAAGTTTAGTAACTTCCAAGGATGCGACACGGAGGTTTTCAAGCAAATCCTCCACCCCAAACTGCCCTGTACATTGAAAATTTTCGAAAAGTATGTTTTTTTCAAAAATGGGTCTAAGAATTTTGATTAAAATACCACTAATTAAAATCATTTCCATCACAAATAAAATGCATATCTTGAATTTTCTGGGAATAGCCTCTATAGACCTTATTCTGGGTGTTTTTTTATTGAGTTTTGCGCTACTGGTAAACCTTAAGAAATGGACAAAAGTTTACTACACAAAAAATGAAGAGCTTGTTAAAACACACAATTTATGTATATGCGTTTTTTTCGTGGGGTGAATCGTTTTCGAGATATTCCATTCTATTAGTTTCAGTTTTAAAATTGTTTATACATTTCTCATACGGGAACTTGAAAACGCTTGACCACGTAAAGAAACGGATTTCAATCCCATAGTTACCATATTTTAAAACATTTGACTGTCGGTTTAGTTTAGTGTATTCTCTTATTTCCCTTCTACTTATAAGGAACTAAGTAATAAGGCCGTTTCTGTTAAAGTTTTAGCATGAAGTAGATAGAAGAATGAGATTATTAACAATTGAGGACCGTTTTAACAAAACTCAACAAACGAAATTTTAAAAATTCTACAGGAAACGTTTTTCTTAGTTTACTCTGAGGCTTTTGATATTGTAACTCCGTGAAAAAATGTTAGTGTTTCTCTTTTTGAGATGAATTTATTGATAGGCGACTACTTTTGTTATTATATTTATTTGGAAAAATTACGACAAAACTTAGAGTTTTACAAAATCATTAACATGAGTTTTATAATAATGCTTAGATACAGTTGAATTGAAAATTAGTTAATTGAGCGGCCTAAAGTACACTGAAATAACGCGGAAAATAATATATATACAGTTGTGCCATTGTTGTCGAAAAGCAAATGCATGGTATGTATTTGATAGATAAAAGAGTGAGATGTTGATTTATTAAAGGATATGTTGTGTTTTGTGAAACACTCTATATTGAGGCACATTTTTCAATGAAAAATATTTAGTTTTTTGATGTTATGAAATTCTTTTCCACCCATTACAATTGACGGATCCGTCAAAGCCTGCATTTCGAAAAAATGGCGTTTGTTGAGTTTTTACTTTCCCTATATGCACTATGTACATAGTGTATAGCGAAGGTATTACACTCCACCCAAAAAATCGATACCGAGATTTCACCGGAAATATATGTTTTAGGAACCCCAATATCCAAAAAAAGCATTTTCACAAAAATGTCCGTGTGTGTGTGTGTGTGTGGTGTGTGTGTGGTGTGTGTGTGTGTGTGTGTGTCTGTGAACACGATAACTCAAAAAGGAAAAGTCGGTAAAATACCAAACTTGGTATTTAAGTTTAGTATCTTCCAGGGATGCGACACGAAGATTTTGAGAAAAATCCCCCCATCCCCAACTACCCTTTACATGGAGCTTTTTTCGAAAATTTCGATTTTTTCAAAAATGGCTCTAACGGTTTTGATTAAAATTTCGTATATTAAACATATTTACCTGAAAAATAAAATGTATATCTTAAATTTTCTAGGAATAGCCTCTGAAGAGTAGCTTATTCTGAATGAATTTTACGGAATTTTGAATAACTGCTAAACCGTAAGAGATGGACAAAACTTACTACACAAAAAATGTAGAGCACGTTAAAACACACAATTTATGTTATATAACTTTTTTTCGTGGAGTTCGTCGTTTTTGAGACATTCCTTATTTTTGGCTGCTGCTATGAAAAACGTACTTTTCTCATACAGGAACTTGTCAACTCCTATCCATATATACAAAGGAACTTCATTGACATAGCAACCAGCTTTTGACTATCACTTTAACCTATGGTAGTCCCTTATTTCTCTTCTACTTACAATGAAGCAAGTAATAAGACTATTGCTACTAATTTTTTCTGATTAGCATAAAGTAAATGGAAGTATAAGCTTTTTAAGATTAATTTGTTGCAGGGATATACAGAAAGGCATGTGAATGGTACACATCAGATTTTTTTGTCATATTTCACAGAAGAAGTGAAATTAATTAAGTTTAAGGAGCGTTTGAATAGTTGGATAATATATGGTAGTGTTAGAGGGCATTAGATGCAGAGCTGCACCACCAGCTTTAGGAAGTCTATCTGCGTTAAAACAAAAGTTCCCCTGAAACACGCCACTGGCTACATTTGGACTGGAGCAGGCAATGGGGGTGCAGTGACCTCGTGCGGGATCCCCAGACCGTTCCCTAGGATCGATCCGACGAGACTGTAGTACGCAAACTCCTAACACACCCTCCGTTTTATTCCTCTCCCTCGGCAGGTTTTTTTTTTTTTTTTTTTAATTAAACCGTGTACTTGACCCGGCTGGAGTTATCAAGTTGTTATACACAACAGTGCAAAGAAAACAAAATCTCACTACAACATATTAATGAAAACTAATTGAAAACACCTAAACACGGATTGCCTTACATTAAATATCTCATGTGTTCCATTCGCATAGCCTCCTCTATCTGCTCCCCAAACAAAACTCTTAACAAAAGTTTATTACCCTCTCTGCACGTACTATGTACATTGTGCATAGAGAAGGTATTGCATTCCACCCAAAAATTTGATACCGAGATTTCACCGGAAATACATGATTTAGGGTCCCCTGTATCCAAAAAAAAAGCATTTTCAGAAAAGGACCGTGTGTCAGCGAACACGATAACACCAAACGAAAAGTCCGTAAAATACCAAACTTGGTATTTAAGTTTAGTATCTTCCAAGGATGCGCTACGAAGATTTTCAAGAAAATTTCCCCACCCCCAACTACTTTTTACATGGAATTTTTTTCGAAAATTTTGATTTTATCAAAAATGACTAGAATTTTCTGGGAATAGCCTCAGAAGATTACGTTATTCTGGATGAATTTTTAGGAATTTTGCAATACTGTTAAACTGTAAAAGATAGAGAAAAACTTACCACACAAAAAATGTAGGGCACGTTAAAACATACAATTTATGTTATATACATTTTTTTCGTGGTGTTGATCGTTTTTGAGATATTCCTTGTTTCTGCTTTCAGCTTTAAAATACCTATTTATATTTTTCACATACAGGAATTTGTCAACTCCTGTCCATTCATACAAAGGAACTTCAGTCACATAGCAACCAGCTTTTGACTATCACTTTAACCTATGGTACTGCCTTATTGAAAGAAATTACTTTAATATGTGGTATTTAAATCAAAATCGTTAGAGCCATTTTTGAGAAAATCAAGATTTTCAGAAATGTTTCCATGTAAAGGGTAGCTTGTTGTGGGAAGATTTTTCTCCTTGGAAGACGCTGAGCTTATATACCAAGTTTGGTATTTTCCCGACTTTTCGTTTTTGAGTTATCATGTTCATGGTCTCACGGCACACACACCGACCTTCTTCTATGGATGCTTTGTTTTTGGATTCAGGGAGTCCCAAAACACGTATTTCTGGTGACATCTCGGGATCGAATTTTTGGAATGTATACCTTCTCTATACAGTCTGTATATAGTACGTGTAGAGAAAGTAAATTGTGTGTGTTACATTCGCATAGCATTCTCCATCTACTCACCAAACAAAACTCTTACAAAAGTTTATTTTACTTTCTCTACACGTACTATATACATAGTGTAAGAAGGTATTGTATTGCACCCAAAACTTCGATACCGACATTTTACCGGAAATACGTTTTGGGTTCCCCTGAATCCAAAAAAAACATTTTTGGAAAAAGGTCCGTGTGTGTGTCTGTGTGTGTGTCTGTGTGTGTCTATGTGTGTGTCTGTAGACATAGCTCAAAAACGAAAAGACCGTTGACTACCAAACTTGGTATTTTAAGTTTGATATCTTCCAAGGATGCAACACGAAGCTTTTCAAGAAAATCTCCAACCCCCAACTACCCTTTACATAGAACTTTTTTCGATAATGTTGATTTTCTTTAAAATAACTCTAACGATTTTGATTAAAATATCGTTTATTAAAGATATTTACCTGACAAATAAAATGTATACCTTGAATTTTCTGGGAATAACCTATGAAGATCTCTTTATTCTGGATGAATTTTGCCGAATTTTGCTTAACTGCTGAACGGTAAGGGATAGACAAAAGCTTACTCCACAGAAAATGTAGAGCACGCTAAAACGCAATCTATGTTATACAATTTTTCTTCGTGGAGTTGGTCGTTTTTTAGTTATTCATTGTTTTCGATTTCACCTTTCAAAAACTTATATTTTCTCATTCAGGAATTTGTCAACTCCTGTCCATACAAACAAAGGAACATCAGTCACAAGGCAACCAGCTCACTTTAACCTATGGTACTCCCTTATTTCGCTTCTACTTAAAAGGAAGCAAGTAATAAGACTATTTCTGACATTTTATTTTCTCAATTAGCATGAAGTAAATAGAAGAATAAGCTTTTTAACAATAATTTGTAGCAGAGATGTAGAGAAAAGTATGTGAATGGAACACATCAGATTCTTTTTGTATTTACTTCATGCTAATCGAGATAAATATTAGCAGAAATGGTCACATTACTTGATTCCTTGTAAGTAGAACGGAAATAAGAGATTATATTAGACAAAGTGATAGTCAAATGTTCTAAACTATCTGTTCTAATGGCCACGCTAAAATGCTTAGCTTTGGTTCTTCGTGGGATGGGGAATTGCGGGTTCAAGTCACATCTTGGGCATAGGTGTTTGTTAATGTGAACTTGTAAGCAAAAAGAAAGAAAAGGGGGAGAATTGGAAAAAAGAAAAGTAGGCAAAATAGAAATAATAATCATAATAATGATAGTAATTAATCTGTTGCTATACGGTTGTCATTGAAATTCGCTTCTTTATTTGTCCAGAAATTCAGGGAACCCAAAAATATGTATTTTCGGTGAAATCTCGGTAACGAATTTTTGAGTGCAATAAAATAACTTCTCTAAACACTATGTACATAGTACGCGTAGAGAAAGTAAAAATGGACGAGAAAAATGTCCCTACGTGTGGCTGACTGTGTCTATGTGTGGACACCATACCTCAAAATTTAAAAGTTCTTGGTATTTAAGTTCAATATCCTCTAAGTATGCGACATGAAGATTTTCAGAAAAGTCCCCCCACGTTTAACAACCCTTTACATATACCATTTTTTCGAAAATTTTGATTTTCTCAGAAATGGCTCTAACGATTTGGATTACAATGCCATATGTTTAAGATATTTACATAACAAACGAAATGTGTGCACAACCTGAATTTTCTGCGAATATCTTCGACTTCTTCATGGATGACATTTGCTCTACAAAAAGTTACTACACAAAACTGTAGATCTCCTCAAAACACACATTATAAGTCCTTTACATTTTTGCTGTGAGGCTGACCGTTTCCGAGATATTCCTTGTTTCAGTTTCAGTTTTAAAATACTTATTTTTGAAAAAAAAGATCTGTGTGTGTGTCTATGGATAGCGGAGCTCAAAAACGAAAAGACCGTTAAATACCAAACTTGATATTTAAGTTTCGTGTCTCCCAGGATGCGACACGAAGATTTAAAAGAAAATCTCCCACCCCCAATTACCCTTTGCATAGAAATGTTTTAGAAAATTTTGATTTTCTCAAAAATGGCTATAACGATTTTGATCAAAATATCGAATATTAAGGACATTTACCTGACAAATAAACTTTATATCTTGAATTTTCTGGGATTAGCCTCTGAAGACTACTTTATTCTGCATGAATTTTACCGAAATTTACATAGCTGCTAAACCGTAAGATATAGGCAAAAAATCTACCACATAAAAATGTAAAACACGTTAAAATACTCAATTTATGTTATTTACATTTTTTCGTGGAATCGATCGTTTTTTAGATATTCCTTGTTTTTGGTTCCAGCTTTGAAAAGACATACTTTTCTCATACAGAAATTTGTCAACTCATGTCCATACAAACAAAGGAACGTCAGTCACATAGCAACCAGCTTTTGACTGTCACTTTAACCTATGGTACTCGCTTATTTCCCTTCTACTTACAAGGAAGCAAGTAATGCAATAAATGTAAGCATTAGCAATACTTTGTTGCAAAGATGTAGAGAAAGTCATGTGAATGGAACACATGAGATTTTTCTCACACAGGAAGGGGGTGTGTTTCTTTTGTTTTACTCGTTGCCATGCAAATAAGCGAATTTTAATGACAATCGCATAACGATAGCTTTTAAAACGATTGAATATCGCGTTAGTATAGTACCTTTGATTCTTTCTGCTTATAAGGAAATAAATAATAATAAGCCAATGCTTATCTCTATTAGCATGGAGCAGAGAGAAGAAGAATATTTTTTAAGAACAGTTTGTCTGCAGATCAGATCGAGAAGGTTATGCAAAATGCAATACATTGGATTTTTCTAAAAGTAATTAATTATATTCTCGTACGAACTAAAAACGCACAGAAGCAGTTTATTGGTAACACGCCTATCTTTTTACTCTCCCTAGTATCTACGTATGTACACACAATGTACATAGTAGTTTGAGAAGGTATTGCATTTCACACAAAAGTTCTGTAAGAATATTTAAACGAAAATATATGTTTTGATGTACTCAAATTCCGAACAACGAATTTTTAGAAAAAGGTCCGTGTGTGTCAGTGGACAGTATAGCTCGGAAACGAAAGGACTGTTACCTACCAAACTTGATATTTATGGTTAGTATCCTCCAAGGATGCAATACGAATATTTCCATTAAAATACACCCATCATAAGCTTTACATGGTATATTAAAGATATTTACATCATAAATGAAATTTATATGTTGAATTTTGTGAGAATAGCCTGTGAAGAGCTCTTTATTCTGATTGAGTCTTACAGAATTTTAATAACAGTTAAACCGAAAGAGGCCGGCAAAAAATTACTATACAAAAATTATAGCTCTCAAAATAACAGATAATATATGTCATATGTTTTTGTTGTAGAGTTTACCGTTATTGAGATATTCCTTGCAGGTATTGGTTTCAATTTTAAACTACCTTTTCATGCATGCAAAGGGAGCCGAACCTCAATTGTTTCGCATAGCAACAAGTTTTTAAAAGACTTTACTAACTCTTTAGCATTATGTATACCGTTATCTCTCCTCTACTTACAAGGAAGCAAGTAATAAGACCAATTCTGATTATGTTTATCTCGATTAGAAAGACGTAGATAAAAGAATTCTGTTGTAAGAATAGTTATGTAAATGGAACACGACAGATTTTTTGTTAACATGGCGTGTCGAGGAAGAAAGATGCTAGGACCATGTTGTTCTTTGTTGCCATTATTCTTCAGGACAAAGGGTGCTGGATGCAGGGAGACTTTACGGAAGAAATGGTGGGGGTTTCTTGACCAGCCGCTCTACAACCCTGACCTCTTGGCCTCTGGCTTCATTTGTCCAGTTTTCTCATGAGATTTTTGAAAGACAAACTATCCTACAGCGATGCTGAAGTTGAAATTCCGTGCAGAAAACAGAACTGCAACCTCGACTGGTGCAGAATTCCCCCCGTTTAAAAGAGTATGTAGCTTAGCCCCTTCAGAATGCCTATAAAAAAAATCTGATGTTGCATTCACTCTAAAACATTGCCGTTAGAAGCCTGTTCTTCTTTCTACTCCAAGTTAATCAAATAAGCATTAGCAGAAGCTGTCTTATTACTTGCTTCCTTATAAGTAGGGGAGAAATAAGGAAATACACTGGACCAAAACGATGTTCAAATGTTTTAAAAGCTAGTTACCACATGGATGAAATCCGTTTCTTTGCATTGCCAGGAATTGACAAATGCCATACGTAAAACCTTCTAAGTATTTTAAAACTGAAACAAATAACAACGAATATCTAAAAAATAGTCAACTCACGAACAAAATGTATATAACATAAACTGTGTGTTTTAACGTGCTCTACATTTTTTGTGCGGTAAGTTTTTGTCCATCTCTAACGGTTTACTAGTTATTGCAAAATCCAGCAGACTTCCTACAGAATAAAGAAATATTTAGGGGCTATTCCCAGAAAATTCAACATATACATCTTATTTGTCGTGTAAGTACCTTAAATATAAGAGGTTTTAATCAAATCGTTAGAGCCATTTTAAAGAAAATTAAAATTTTCGAAAATTTTCCAGAAACTTCAATATTAAAGAATACTGAAACACATTTTTAGATACAGGGGACCGTAAAACGTGTATTTTTGGTGTAATTTTAGTATTAATTTTGGATGGAATGCAAGGCCTTCTCTATACACTGAATACATAGTAGTGTAAAGAAACTAAAAAGTGGGGGTTTCTTGACCAGCCTCTCTTCAACCCTGACCTCTTTGCTTCTGGTCGCCCTCCGCGGTGTAATTTTTACCATGCTAACTTCATATACCCAAGGTCGCGTGTTCAAACCCGGCGGAGGACGAGGGATTTTTTCGGGTGTAAAAATCCTGAGCATGGCTTCCTTCGGAAGGGAAGTAAAGCCGTGGGTCCCGTGTCGTAGATTTACAGCAGGTAAAAGAACCTCAAGCCTGATAGAGAGGCCTCTGAGCTAAATTAAGCGGTCTTTCACGCCCAGTTTAGAATGGGACGCTGAGAACCACAGCAGTTAAAGAGCGTCCATAAATAACACGCCCTTTCCTTTTCTTGGCCTCTGGCTTCATTTGTCTAGTTTTCTCATGAGATTTTTGAAAATTAGACTATCCTACAGTGATCTTGAAGTTGAAATTCAGTGCAGAAAATGGAACTGCATCCACGACTGGTGCAGAATTCCCCCCTTCTAAAAGAGTATGTAGCTCAGTCCCTTCAGAACGTCTATAAAAAAATCTGATTTTGCATTCACATGGGTTTCTCTACCGCCCTGTAAAACATTGCCGATAGAAGCTTATTCTTCTTTCTACTGCAAGTTAATCAAATAAACATTAGCAGAAACTGTATTATTACTTAATTCCTTATAAGTAGAAGAGAAATAAGGAAATACACTAGGCTAAACCGACAGTTAAATCTTTTAAAAGCTAGTAGAAAGTGGATGAAATCCGTTGCTTTGAATTGCCAGGAGTTGACAAATTCCATACGCAAAACCTTTTAAGTGTTTTAAAACTGAAACAAATAACAACGAATATCCAAAAAATAGTCAACTCACGAACAAAATGTATATAACATAAATTGTGTGTTTTAACGTGCTCTACATTTTTTGTGTGGTAAGTTTTTGTCCATCTCTTACGGTTCTTAGTCTTCAGAGGATATTCCCAGAAAATTCAAGATATAAATTTTATTTGTTAGCTAAATATCTTTAACATATGTTATTTTAATCAAAATCGTTAGATCCATTTTTAAGTAAATCAAAAATTTCGAAAAAGGTTCCAAGTAAAGGGTAATTTGTGGTGGGGAATTTTCTTGAAAATCTTCGTGTCGCATCCTTGGAAGACACTTAACCTAAATACCAAAGATGTTTTCATTTTTGAGCTATGCTGTCCGCTGACACACACGTACCTTTTTCTAATTTTTTTCGGACTCAGACGACCTCAAAAATATATTTCCAATTATTTTTGGGTGGAATACAATATCTTTTCTATCCACTACGTACATTGTACATACATGCTAGAGAAAGTAATGGTGTTGTTTTTGAGCTGGTGACCTCGAAAAAGACAAGGCGAGGTGTATCCTAAAGGCGAAGGACAGAATGAAAATGCTCACTCAAGCGAATTAAGGAAGGACCGTAATGTTTCAAAGTTACGTAAGATCCACTGCCCCCGAGGGTACACTGCGTGCGCGCACCCCAGATTACATTCCTTGCGTCGTGCACCCTTCCTGCAGGCAGTGGATGACGTGGTTTTACACGCCACGTGTCTGGCCGCACCATCTGTCGGCGGACACTAGAAGCTTTTAAAACGGAACGTTAGCTATCTGCTATTGATGAACAGGGCTTAAGACTTGCTTTCCTCCAATCTGAAAACTGAAATGAACTGAACTAGAACTTAAAACTGAAAAGTTATATTCAGTTCAGTTGTGCTTTCCTAGAAAACTGAACTAAAACTGCACATCATTAAAATGGCTGAAGAATGGTTGAGAAGCTTCCATGCCAGTGAAGAGAGTGATTTAGAGATGGATACTTTGATGCTTTTTTGTTTGTTTTTTTTGTCGAGAATTAACAAATAGTACTGATAATGAACAAAGTTACTACATCATGAGGTTAACCCGCCATAATGCCAGTCTGTTTACTACACTTTAATCCCGAATCTTTGAACTTATTTAAGAGCTAAAACTGACTGAAAATTATTAAACATTATACAGTAATTCCAAATTTTCTCGGGCTTCTAGCCAGGTAAAAACTTGGCTTGACACCAACGTTTCGAAGAAGTGCATCTTCCTCGTCTTCAGGGTGAACTGATCAGAAAGAAGCCCGAGAAAATTTGGAATTAACACGTCGCCAGGAAAGCTTCAGTTCTTATTATACAGTAACTTTTATTTTCTTACTTGAGTTTCCCAATTCCTCTCCCAACTCCTTCCAAAGCCTTTGTTTCTTCTCTATATTTCTATACTCTGCATGTTGTACGTTGTTTTATTATTCCCTCTTCCTCAATTTGTGAAAACTTTCGTTTTCCACTCATTAGGTACAAATATTTAAACCAAATTACAAACAAATACCGCAACTATAACCTCACTTATGCTATTTCGTCGTCCAAAGCTCAACTGAACTGAGCTAAAAAATCTGATGTATTCCACTCACATGCCTTTCACTAGATCTCTGCAACACATTACTTTTAAAAAGCTTATATTTCTATTTATTTCATGCTAATGGAGAAAAAATTAGCAGAAATAGTATTATCACTTGCTTCCTTGTAAGTAGAAGAGAAAAATGAGTATCATAGATTAAACTGATAATCAAAAGCTGGTTGCTACGAGTCACCGAAGTTCCTGTGTTTGTATGGACAGCAGTTGACAAATTCCTGTATAAGAAAAGTATAAGTTTTTCAAATAAGAAGCCAAAAACAGGGAATGTCTCAAAAACGATGAACTCCATGAAAAATTGTGCGTTTTAACGTGCTCTACATTTTTCGTGCAGTAAGTTTTTGTCCATCTCTTACGGTTTAGCAGTTATTCAAAATTCCATAAAATTCATCCATAATAAAGTAGTCTTCAGAGGCTATTCCCAGAAAATTCAAGATATACATCTTATTTATCAGGTAAATATCTTTAGTATACGAAATTTTAATCAAAATCGTTAGAGCCATTTTTGAGATAGTCAACATTTTCGAAAAAAAGTTCCATTTAAAGGGTAGTTGGAGGTGGGGGGATTTTCTTGAAAATCTTCGTGTCGCATCCCTGGAAGATATCAAACTTAAATACCAAGTTTGGTTTTTAACGGTCTTTTCATTTTTGAGCTATGCTGCCCACTGACACACAGACACACACACACACGCACACACACACGCACACACGGACCTTTTTGTAAAAATGCTTTTTTTGGATTCAGGGGGACCCAAAACATGTACTTCCGTTGAAATCTCGGTATCGAATTTTTGGGTGGAATACAATAGCTTCACTGTACACTATGTACATAGTACGTGTAGAGAAAGCAATATTAAGTTCAGTTTTCAGATAGGAGTAAAGCAAGCCTTAAAGAAAATTAGTGCTATGAAGAACCGGTAATATGGTTATGGTTACTGGATGTCCGGGGAACCCCAGACTTGCCCTACATTTTCACCTTCTGTCCGGGGAGAATTTCTATTTACCTTGAAAGTCCTAGATTTTGGGCAATTTAAGCATTCTGTGTACCTAATTGCAGTAAGATGAAACAATAACTTAGCATAAGTGATATAACGAGAGCTCGAACAGATTCGATACACTGGCGAGCAACTTGTTGCGAGAGAAAAGTTGTTTTTTTTACTTACTCTACACGTACTATGTACATTGTGCACACAGAAAGTATTTCATTCCACCTACAATTTTGATACCGAGATTTCACCGGAAATACATGTTTTGGGTCCCCTGAATCAAAAAAAAAAAAAAAACCCTTTTTGGAAAAAGATCCGTGCGTGTGTGTCTGTGGACAGTATAGCTAAAAAATCTGATGTGTTCCATTCACATAACTTTCTTTACTACTCTGCATTAAAGTATTGTTAAAAAGCTTATCCTTCTACTTACTTCCTGCTAATCGAGAACAAATTAGCAGAAATAGTCTTATCACTTGCTTCCTTGTAAGTAGAAGCGAAATAAGGGAGTACCATAGGTTAAAGTGATGACCAAAAGCTGGTTGCTATGTGACTGAATTTCCTTTGTTTGTATGGATACGAGTTCACAAAGTCCTGTTTGAGAAAAGTACGTTTTTATACCTGAAACCAAAAACATGGAATATCTTAAAAACAATCAACTCCACGAAAAAAATGTATATAACATAAATTGTGCATTTTAAAGTGCTCTATATTTGTTGTGTGGTAAGTTTTTGTCCATCTCTTACGGTTTAGCAGTTATGCAAAATTCCGTAAAATTGACCCAGAATAAAATAGTCTTCAGAGGCTCTTCCCAGAAAATTCAAAATACACATTTTATTTGTCAGGTAAATATCTTTAATGTACGATATTTTAATAAAAATCGTTAGAGCCATGTTTTAGAAAATCAAAATTTTCGAAAAAAAGTTACATGTAAAGAGTAGCTTGGGGTGGGGGGATTTTTCTCAAAATCTTCGTGTCGCATCCCTGGAAGATACTAAACTTAAATACCAAGTTTGGTATTTTACCGACTTTTCCTTTTTGAGTTATCGTACTCCAGACACGCGGACACACACACACACACACACACACACACACCCGGACCTTTTTCTGAAAATACTTTTTTTGGATACAGGGGGCCATAAATCATATATTTCCGGTGAAATCTCGGTATCGAGTTTTTTGGTGGAGTGCAATACCTTCTCTATACATTATGTACATAGTACGTATAGAGAAAGTAAAAACGAAAAGACCAGACGAAGATACCAAACTTGATATTTAAGTTTGGTATCTTCCAAGAATGCAACACGCAAATTTTCTAGAAAATTCCCCACCCCCAACTACCCTTTACATGGAACTTCTTTGAAAATGTTGATTTTCTCAAAAATGGTGTAACATTTTTTATTAAAACGTCATATATTAAAGATATTTACGTGACAAATAAAATGTATATCTTGAATTTTCTGGGAATAGCCTCTGAAGACTACTTTATTCTAGATGAATTTTACGGAATTTAACGTATGTGTGTGTTTTGTGTGTGTCTGTGGGTAGCAAATCTAAAAAATGAAAAGACCGTTAAAAACCAAACTTGGTATTTAAGTCCAGTATTATCCAAGGATCTGACACAAAGATTTGAAAAAAATTCCCCACCCCGATCTACAGTTTAAATGGGTAAAGTTTCGAAATGTTTTATTTTTTCTAAAAGGGCTCTAACGATTTTGATTAAAATATCGTATATTGGAGATATTTACCTGAAAAATAAAATGTATATTTGAATTTTCCGGGAATAGCCTCTGAACACTACTTTATTCTGGATGAAATTTTCGGAATTTTGTAGAACTGGCAAACCGTAAGCATTAGAGAAAAGCTTACTTAATAGAAAATGTAGCGTTCGGTATAAGACACATTCTATGTTATAGGTAGAAATTGTTTGCGTGGAGTGGGTCGTTTTTTATATATTCCTTGTTATTGGTTTAAAAAACGTATACTTTTCTCATACGAGAATTCGTCAATCTCATAGCAACCAGCTTTTAAAATATTTGACTTTCACATTAGCCTATGGTACTCCCTTATTTCTCTTCTGCTTGCATGGAAGCAAGTAATAAAACCCTTTCTGTAAGTTTTTCGACGAATGGAAGATTAAGCTTTTTAACAATAATATACTGTAGAAACGTAGAGAAAGTCATATGAATGGAACCCATCAGATCTTTTTTGGATACAGGGGGTCCTAAAATATCTATTTCCAGTAAAATCTCGTTATTGAATATTTGGGTGGATGCAATACCTTTTGTATACCCTGTGTAAGAAAAAAGAGTTTGTAGAACAGCTAGAGAGAGGTAAGTGAATGAAACACACAGGAGTTTTACTATGTTTCATATCGGTTATCTACATCATTCTAATCAAGATAAACATAAGCAGAATTAGTCTTATTACTAGCTCCCTTATAAGTAGAAGGAAAATGAGAAAATGCACAGTTAGAAGCCGGTCGTTATGTGAAACATTTGAAATTTTAATTTCCTTGCGTGTGTCTGGGTGTGTCTGTGGACAGCATAGCTCAAAAACGAAAAGACCATTGAATACCAAACTTGATATTTAAGTTTGATATCTTCCAAGGATGCGACACGAAGATTTTCAAGAAAATCTCCCACCTCCAACTACCCTTTAGATGGAACTTTTTCGAAATTTTTAAATTTGTCAAAAATGGCTCTAAAAATTTTGATTAAAATATCATATATTAAATATATTTACCTGATAAATAAAATGTATATCTTGAATTTTCTGAGAATAGCCTCTGAAGACTACTGTATTCTGGCAGAATTTTGCCGAATTTTGCTACCTGCTAAACCGTAAGAGCTGTACAAAAACTTACCACATTAGAAATATAGAGCACGTTAAAGCACACAATTTATGTTATATACATTTTTTGGTGGAGTTTATCCTTTTTACTTTCTCTATACGTACTATGTACATAGTGTATAGAGAAGTTATTGCACTCCACCAAAAAAATCGATACCGAGATTTCACAGAAAATATTTGTTTTAGGGTCCCCTGTATCCAATAAAAGTAATTTCAGAAAAAAGTCCATGTGTGTGTCCGTGTGTCTGTGAAGACGATAATCAAAAACGAAAAGTCGGTAAAATACCAAACTTGGTATTTAAGTTTAGTATCTTCCAGGGATGTGACACGAAGATATTGAGAAAAATCCCCCCACCCCAAACTACCCTTTACATGGAACTTTTTTTCGAAAATTTTAATTTTCTAAAAAATGTCTCAAACGATTTTGATTAAAATTTCGTGTATTGAAGATTGTTACCTGACAAATAAAATGTATATTTAGAATTTTCTGGGAATAGCCTCTGAAGACATCTTTATTCTTGGTCAATTTTACGGAAATTTGCATAACTGCTAAACTGTAAGAGATGGACAAAAACTTACCACACAAAAAATGTAGAACTCGTTAAAGCACACAATTTATGTCATATACATTTTTTTTGGTGGCGTTGATCCTTTTTGAGATATTCCTTGTTTTTGGTTTCAGCTTTAAAAAACTTGTTTTTCTCATACTGGAATTTTTCAACTCTTGTCCATATAAACAAAGGAACTTGAGTCACATAGCAACCAGCTTTTGACTATGTTTAACCTATGGTACTCCCTTATTTCCTTCTACTCACAAGGATATCAGCGTATTTCATGTCGGGCATATGGTGCAGTTACTAGGTCGAAGAGATGGTATTACCCAAATAGCATAGAGAAGTGAATGAAGTGGATCACTCAGAAAGCACTTGAGACTCCTGTAGTGTCTGTCTATCCTGATACAGGAATGGGGATGAGTGAAAGAGATGCGTGACATCTTTTGTGCTCAAGAGCGTTTGAGAGGTGCTATATTCGCGAGTGCTCAAATTGCCATCACTGGTTAAAACTCCACCAGGGGGCCCTTAATTGGTTCGTCTTGAGTCACAGCTCGCTAATGCCAGTTCCAGGGCCAGTCTGTGTACATGAGGGGCGTTCACTTTCTTTATAAAATACTTCTTCCACTGCAAGTTTAGGTTTTAAACCATGTTCCACCACAAAGATATAAACGAGGGGTGTTCAATAGGTCCTTAGAAAAAGATACAAAACATGGATTTTTACTTTCTCTACACGTACTATGTGCATAGTGTATAGAGAAGGTATTGCACTACACCCAAAAATTCGATACCGAGATTTCACCGGAAATATGTTTTAGGGTTCCCTGTATTCAAAAAATCTGATGTGTACCATTCACATGACTTTCTCCATATCCCTGCAACAAATAATTCTTAAAAAGCTTATACTTCCATTTCCTTTATGTTAATCAGAAAAAAATAGTAGAAATAGTCTAATTACTCGCTTCCTTGTCAGTAGAGGCGAAATAAGGGACAACTGTAGGTTAAACTGATAGTCAAAAGCTGGTTGCTATGTCAATGAAGTTCCTTTGTCTATATGGATAGGAGTTGACAAGTTCCTGTATGAGAAAAGTATACGTTTTTCATAGCAGAAACCAAAAATAAGGAATGTCACAAAAACGACGAACTCCACGAAAAAATGTATATAACATAAGTTGTGTGTTTTAATGTGCTATACATTTTTGGGCAGTAAGTTTTTGTCCATATCTTACGGTTTAGCAGTTATTCAAAATTTATTAAAATTCATCCAGAATAAACTACTCTTCAGAGGCTATTCCCAGAAAATTCAAGATATGCTTTTATTTGTCAGATAAATATCTTTAATATACGAAATTTTAATCAAAATCGTTAAAGCCAGTTTTGAGAAAATCATAATTTTCGAAAAAAGTTCTATGTAAAGGTTAGTTGGGGTGGGGGGATTTTTCTCAAAATCTTCGTGTCGCATCCCTGAAAGATACTAAACTTAAATACCAAGTTTGGTATTTTACCGACTTTTTGTTTTTGAGTTATCGTGTTCACAGACACACGGACACACTGACACACACACATACGGACCTTTTTTTGAAAATACTTTTTTTTTGGATACAGGGGACCCTAAAACATATATTACCGGTGAAATCTCGGTATCGAATTTTTTGGTGGAGTGCAATACCTTCTCTATACACTATGTACATAGTGCGTGTAGAGAAAGTAAAAAATTGTTCCCACAAGAATAAAGACAAGATGATGCCAATTTCATTTTCACTTTCTCTACACGTACACATACTATGTACATAGTGTATAGAGAAGGTATTGCACTCCACCCAAAAATTCGATATCGAGATTTCACCGGAAATATATGTACCAAAAAAAGCATTTTCAGAAAAAGGTCCGTGTTTGTGAGTGTGTGAACATGATAACTCAAAAACGAAAAGTCGGTGAAACACCAAACTTAGTATTTAAGTTTGGTATCTTCCAGGGATGCGACACGAAGATTTTGGGAAAAATCCTCCCACCCCAAACTACCCTTTATATGGAACTTTTTTTAGACATTTTTGATTTTCTTAAAAATGGCTCTAACGATTTTGATTAAAACACTGTGTATTAAAGATATTTACCTAACGAATAAAATGTATATCTTGAATTTCCTGTGGATAGCCTCTGATGACTACTTTATTCTGGATGAATTGTACGGAATTTTGTATTACTGCTAAACCGTAAGAGATGGACAAAAATTTACCACATCAAAACATGTAGAATACGTTAAAACACACAAGTTATGTTAGAAACATTTTTTCGTACAGTTGATCGTTTTTGAGATATTCTTGGTCTTTTGGTTTCACCTTAATAAAAAATATACTTTTCTCATACAGGAATTTGTCAACTCGTGTCCATACAAATCTGGACCGGGGTGCACTCAACCTGGTGATGGTTCTTGGGGGCCATTGAGGAGAAGAAGCGGCTCCAGGTTGTGAAGACCACTTAAGTGGCCATGATGTCTGTCGTGGACCGAGTGGGGGTCGCAGCAGCCGGGCGGTAGGCCAAGGCTTCCTGTGAGTTGTTATGTCTTTGAAAATCCAGTATCACATAAATGTATTTTTTTTTCTGCTGAATCATTTTATTTCTTTATGTATTTTTTGTTTGTTTTAATTTATATACCGAACTACCACTTTGACCTTCTATAGCAACTGCTTAAATTGTTGAACCATTCATTAAAACCGTTCTTCTCGATTAACTTAACACACATCCAGTATTGCATGCTTATTTCCAGGCTTTTGAAGGTGGAGAGTAATGATCATGAAATAAGAATTGCTTCATCAGCCTAGAATTGAACCCAGCATATTTTGCGTTTTTAATTCAGCATTTTGACCACGTTACTGCAAAGACACACTTGACAAACCCTCTTTAGAATTCTTGTTGACGGCTTTGTGCATTAATATACATCGAATCACTGAGAAGAAACTGTGAAAAACAGAATTAAAGTTGAATTATACTCTCTGTGATGCTTATATCCTGTTTGTAAAACACTTTAATTGCAGGTATGCGATATTCAAGATCAATGATAATATTTACTGATGTTTTGTTCAGTTGTGGGATGAAATTCCGTCAATGAAGTGATTACACTATACTCCCAACAAAACATTCAAGGCCTATCCCTGCGCATAGATGCTAAGGATCATAAAGAGCGTGTTGTCGCAAATATTTCCTATTTAGGTATCCTTATGACGTAATTATAGCTGTTTCAAATTTCACTGTTTCCCCATTACAACCAACGTATTGCGCGCGACCTTGGCTGTACTTTTCCCTCCACTCCAGTTCTTCAATCTGCGACACTTGAACTGGTCTACGCAGCCAGGTGTGTAGGGGCTTGGTTTTTGTCCATCTCTTACAAATTAACCGCTATGTAAAGTTCTGAAAAACTCAAACCAGAATAAAGGGTTCTTCAGATGTTGTTGGTAGAATTTCAAAATATTCATTTTAATCAAAATCGCTACAGCCATTTTTGAGAAAATCAACATTTTCAGAAAATTGTACATGTAAAAGGTAGTTGAGGGTAGGATTATTTTCTTGAAAATCTAAGTGATGCATCCTTGGAAGATACTGAAATTAAATACCAAGTTTGGTATTTCACGGTCTTTTCATTTTTGAGTTATGCTGTCCACACACAAACAGGCATGCAGACAGAGACAGACACATATAGACGGACCTCTTTCTAAATTTATTTTTGATTCAGGGATTCTCAAAACTTATATTTCCGGTGAAATCTCGGTATCGAATTTTTGTCTGCAATATAATACTTTCTCTTTACCTGCACTATGTACGAGGGCCGTTTTTTTTATCAACATACGATAGGCTATAAATAAGAGACAAGTTCATAGAAAACAATTATATTATTACTAAAAGTTTTGTACATTTATGGTTACTTTTCAATATAACCAACGAAAATATTGAGACATTTATCGTACCTGTGCACAACCTTGCAATACCCGCTTCACAAAATGTTGCCGCCAATGATTTCAAATGAGTATTGACGTTGTTTTGAAGAACTTCGTTGGTTTGAAAGTGCTGCCCTCTAGCCACGTCTTCAGTCCAGGGAAAAGGTGAAAGTCGCTGGGTGCCAGGTCAGGACTGCATGGCGGATGATCGAAAATGTCCCATTGAAATTGTTCAAGGAGCCGATGGGACGTGCCAGCAGTGTGTGAACGAGCGTTGTCATGGATCAACACAATTCCTGAAGTCAGCATTCCTCTTCGTTTGTTTTGAATGGCTCTCCGCAAACGTCGTAAAGTACGAAGATCTTCAAAACATCGTCAATCGGAGGTTAAAAAAAAACGGCCCTCGTACATAGTACGTGTAGAGAAAGTAAACAGAAGTGGAAGCATATTTTTGGACAGCCCTGTACTAAGGAGCTTGGTATAGGTAAGGATAAAACCTCAACAGTTATTACTATTTAAGCAATGTTGCCCGAGCACGTCCGAGATAATTCTGCTGAAGGTAACAGAAACTATCCATAGAGACCAGCTATAATTTAACCTGGCCAAAGGTTATGGAAGGGAACGGAAGCAAGGCTAACCTCGCTTCTCTGGTTTACCTCTCTGAGGGCAATTATCCTATTTGGGCCATAATATATAAATGATTCATGTATCATAGCTTGCAACACAACTCGTATTATAGCAGCTTAGGAAAGAGCAGAGGGAAAATATGGAAAGAGGCAGAATAACGAAAAAATCTCATGTGCTCCATTCACATGACTCTCTCCACATCGCTATAACAAATAATTGTTTAAAACAATATTTTTACTCTCTCCACACGTACTATGTACATAGTGTATAGAGAAGGTATTGTAATGCACCCAAAAATTCGATCAAGAGATTTCACCGAAAATACATTTTTGGGTCCCCCTGAATCCAAAAAAAAGCATTTTTGGAAAAAGATCCGTGTGTGTGTGTCTGTGGACAGCATAGCTCAAAAATGAAAAGATCGTTAAATACCAAACTTGGTATTTAAGTTTATCTTGAAAGGATGCGACACGAAGATTTTCAAGAAAATCCCCCCAACCCCAACTACCCTTTACATGGAACGTTTTTCGAAAATGTTTATTTTCACAAAAATGGCTCTAACCATTTTGTTCAAAATATCGTGTATTAAATATATTTACCTGATAAATAGTATGTATATTGGAATTTTCTGGGAATAGCCTCTGAAGACTACTTTAAATGGATGAACTTTACGGAATTTTTGCATAACTGCTAAAACGTAAGCGATAGAGAGAAACTTACCCGACAAAAAATGTACAGCACATTAAAACACACAATTTGTTATATACTTTTTTTTTTTTTTTCGTGGAGTTGATCGTTTTTTAGATATTCCTTGTTTTTGGTTTCAGCTTTGAAAAACTTATACTTTTCTCATACGGGAATTTGTCAACTCCTGTCCATACAAACAAAGGAACTTCAGTCACATAGCAACGAGCTTTTGACTATCATTTTAACCTATGGTACTCCCTTATTTCGCTTCTACTTACAAGGAAGCAAGTAATAAGACTATTTCTGCTAATTTTTTCTCGATTAGCATGAAGTAAATAGATGCATTAGCTTTTTAACAATAATTTTGTTGCACAGATGTAGAGAAAGTCATGTGAATGGATCACATCAGATTTTTATCTACTTTATGATAATCCAGATTGTCTTAATTCCTTGCTTTCTTGTAAGCAGAAGAAAAATAATGGAATACTCTAGGCTAAAACGATAGTCAAATCTTTTGAAAGCTGGTTGCCATGTGGATGAAATCCTTTTCTATGCAGAGCCAAGGGTTTACAACATTCAGTGTGAAAAATGAGTATTTTAAATCTGAAACAAAAAATCAAGAATATCTTGGGCCGGATATTAAAAGGTCTGTGGCATAGGTTGTATTTATTACTTTCTCTACACGTACTATGCATATAGTGTATAGAGAAGGTATTGCACTCCACCCAAAAATTCGATACCGAGATTTCACCGGAAATATATGTTTTAGGGTTCCCTGTATCCAAAAAAAAGCATTTTCAGAAAAAGGTCCGTGTGTATGTGAACACGATAACTCAAAAACGAAAAATAAAATACCAAACTTGGCATTTAAGTTTAGTACCTTCCAGGGATGCGACACGAAGATTTTGAGAAACATCCCCCCAACCGAAGCTACCCTTTACATGGAACTTTTTTCGAAACATTTTATTTTCTAAAAAGTGGCTCTAACGCTTTTGATTAAAATATCGTATATTAAATATATTTATCTGACAAATAAAATGTGCATTTCGAATTTTTTGGGAATAGCCTCTGAAGACTACTTTATTCTGAGTGAATTTTACGGAATTTTGCATAACTGCTAAACCGTAAGAGATAGACAAAAACTTACCACACAAAAAATGTAGAGCACATTAAAATACACAATTTATGTTTTGTTCATTTTTTTCGTGGAGTTGATCGTTTTTGAGATATTCCTTTTTTGTCTTCAGGTTCGAAAAACTTAACTTTTCTCATACAGTAATTTGTCAACTCCTGTCCATACAAACAATGGAACTTCATTCCCATAGCAACCAGCTTTTGACTATGGCTTTAACCTATGCTACTCCCATATTTCGCTTCTACTTACAAGGAAGCAAGTAATAAGACTATTTCTGCTAATTTTTTGTCCATTAGCATGAAGTGAATAGAAGTAAAAGCTTATTAAAACTAATTTGTTGCAGAGCTGTAGAGAAAGTCATGTGAATGGAACACATCAGATTTTTTTAAACCTTTTCACGGGTTTGAATTTGCCGCTGTATATGAAGTTGGTAACTCTTGCTGTTGGCGAAACTGGAACTAACTATTTGCGCCAGACTTAATTGTTACAGCAGTTGCAAGGCTATTATCGGCAGTAGTTTATCCACGTTTCTGTTAGGTCTGCTAGCTTCAGTCGGTGAGTACGAGAATCTTAACCTCCATGCTTCTTGGCTGGTAGGATTAATACTATATAAAATTAATTTAGAACATTTCTTGTTATTTATGAGCTTTTATTTCTTAAATTGTCGAAACAATGTGGTGAATTAAGGCACGCTATTTGAACAGAATCCACTTTTTTTTAGAAAACTGTGCCAAATATATACATTATATTGTGTACTTACAATAAATCTCTTATTAATTATCAGTACACTACTATATTTCACACTGAATAGCCGTATCTCGATTTGCGAGATTATCTCTTGGCGTCCATTTTATTGACTGCGACCTGGAAGCTTATTAAAATTTTCACATATATACAAAAGTTGAAGGTGGATGTTTTATAACATTGGAATCTGTCCGTCACCATGAGAACGGCAGATGTCCTTATTTCATATTTCGTGAAATACAAATTTACGATACATTTTTATACATTCATAATACTTACTCGTAAAATTACTGCCTTTGTATAATTTATATGAAAATTTTCTTATAAATAGTCAACATTTCTTAAACAAATATTTGTTTAACTCTGTTCTTATGCTTTGTTACCGGTATAAACAATTTATAGCATCCTGTATCTCGTTCACCTTTTATGATTTTTCTTCTTCTCTCATATTACTACTTTTAATTATGTTTTATTATAAATATACTTTTCTAAGCACCATTTCTTTTCTATACATTATACATTATAATGTTTTGTATTCGTTACATAACCTTGGTTATGTTATTTCCGTAAAAGCACGCCATTTTATGCTATTTCGTGTGTATCGTGAGGCGATGACGTCACGCTACCATTTTTATACATACAATTCGTTGGCTTACATTTCGAAACAATATGTTTTATTATTTTATAACATAATTAAGGGCAGAATTATTTCATTTTCTCTTGACTTGATTTACTTAGCATTAAATCCTGCGTCAATCTCAAAACTGATCAACTTCACGAAAAAAAATGTATAAACATAAATTGTGTGCTTTAACGAGATCTGCATTTTTTGTGTGGTTAAGTTTTTGTCTATCTCTTACGGTTTACTAGTAGGTCAAAATCAATTATCAACATTGAAAGTATTTCTGAAAATAGTTTTCTGAAGTTAACTGCCTAACGTTTGTAGTCTTGAATGCGCGCGTATCCAGTGACCAGAATACAAAACGTTTGAAAGGCCTGGCCTTAAAACCACAAGTTTCAATGAAAGGACTTGATTAAATTCCCGGATTCCATTCCTTTGACCAACAGTTGCTTCCTCTAAGTCTAAGAGGAGATCAAAACAAGCTACCAAAAATACAATACTCTTGTTGCTTAAGACCGCGCTGAATTAACGAACTACAGCGCAGCGGATATGTTAAAAGGGTTGCGTCAAGCTAAAATGCAGTCGCGTTTAACTATTTTTACTTTCTCTACACGTACTATATACATAGTGTATAGAGAAGGTATTGCATTCCACCAAAAATTTCGATACCGAGAGTTCACCGGAAATAAAGGCTTTAGGGTCCCCTGTATCCCAATAAAAAGAATTTTTGGAAAAAGGTCCGTGTGTCTGTGAAAACAATAACTCTAAATCGAAAAGTTGGTATAATACCAAATATTGGTATTTAAGTTTAGTGTTTTCCAGGGATGTGACACAAAGCTTTTGAGGAAAATCCCCATTCCCCAAACTACCCTTTACATGGAAAAATGTTCGAACATTTGATTTTCTCAAAAATGGCTCTAACGATTTTGATTAAAAGGCCGTATAGTACAGACATTTATGCGGCAAATAAAACGTATATCTTGAATTTTCTTGGAATAGCCTCTGAAGATCTCTTTATTCTGGATGAATTTTACTGGATTTTGCATAACTGGTAAACCGTAAGAGATAGACAAAAGTTTACTACACAAAGAATTTAGATCTCGTTTAAACACTCAATTAATTAATGACATATACAATTTTCTCGTAGAGCTGACGATTTTTGAGATATTCCTTATTATTTGTTTCAGTTTTAAAATACTTAAAACTTTTCACATACCGGAATTCATCAGCTCCTGGCAATTCATAGACACGGATTTCATCATTTCAACCAGCTTTTAATGTCGTTTTAGCCTAGCGTATTCCTTATTTCCTTTCTGCTTACAAGGAAGAATTTCTGCTAATATTTATCTCGATTAGCATGAAGTAGATAGAAGCATAAGCTTTCCAACAATAATTTGTTACACATATGTAGCGAAAGTCATATGAATGGAACACATCAGGTTTTACTTTCATAAATCTATGACACGGAACCAACGACTTTAGTTCCCTTTCGAAGGAAGCCATGCTAAGGATGTTTACGCCCGAAAAAAATCTATCGCCCTCCGTCGGATTTGAACCCCCCCCCCGCCCCCACACACATAGACACACATAGTCCATTTCGCTTGTATTTCATATCATCCACTTCCTCACGCTCATGCCTGGCTACGGGCCAACCACTATTTCCAAGTTCTCCATTCTGTGCCATTGGCTCCCCAACAAGCTTCTGACCCCTAGGCATCCGCTTCTGGGTGTCAGTCCTAAATACGAGGAGGTTAAGCCGACTACGGAAGAAAACAAAAAAACCTTAACATGGCTTCCTTCGAAAGAGAAGTAAAGCCGTTGGTCCCCTGTCGTAGATTTATGGCATGCAAAAGAACCTCAAGCCTGATAAAAGAGTCCTCTGATCAAAATTAAGCGGTCTTTCACGCCAAGTACAGAATGGGAGCCTGAGAACCACAGCAGTTAAAGAGCGTCCATAAATAAAACTCCATTTCCGACGGCCTCCGGCGCGCGAGATTGCAGATTCCACTTCAGTTTTAGACTAAAGCTCTTTCCTGACCCTTTCCTATTGGTTACGGAGAGAATGTGGCTACGTGACAGGTGAACGACAGGTTTCGAGATTTCGTTGAGGTTAGGCTACGTTAGGTTAGGTGAATGTAAATGAACTGGATTGAAATAAGGGACAAAAATGAGTTTTCTGAAAATCGGTATGCTTTCCAATGTGAAATGCACAGTCTTCCGTTCGTTCTGTCTGCTTGTCCATGGGCAGCCATGCTGGCCAATCGTCCAATGACAGAGTCAAATCTAAAACTGAATTAGAATCTGCGCTGTCGCTCCCGGCGCCTGTATAGCCACCGTGGAGCTCCAGGGCTGCCATCTAGTAACACTGTTAGGGACTTCCTTCGTACCTTCGCTTGGCTCCGACTGCTCCTGTGTGCTGGCCTATGGATTTCCCCTCCACACATCCCTTCCCCCGATGGGGTGGTAGGCCGCAATATATCAACTTGGTCTAGAGTTGGGTCGAGCGATTCATTTTCAGTATTTGATTCATATGATTCGTTCATCCAATGTGTATCGATTCATACGATTCGTTCACGATTCATTAATCATCCCCATACCTTCTCTGTGTTTGACTTGTATTATACACGGGGATGATAGTCATTAGGTAGCTCCTTTAGCATAAAAACAGTAATTTGTATAAAAAACGTACTACTCTTTTCCATCTCTTGCAAACATATTTGGTAAAATTTCCTCCATTACTCGAAAAAAAAATGTTTAAGTTTAAAATTGACACCTAAACTTCGACTGCATAACGGTATTTTTGTAATGTTAATACGTAGATTAAATATTATTATTATTATTATTATTATTATTATTATTATTATTCACTGCCTCGGTTGCGCGCCACTAAGTCATGTATTTTTTATAAATACGCCATTATAAGACAACGCTAGTACTCAAAATAATTATTATTTTCTTCTGGAATATTCCAGGCAATTTTAATGCATTAGAATAGTATGCTTCTATACCTATTATGTTGGAGCATAATTGATTTATTTGTCGTAAAATGTTACTCCTGAAATTATGTATCTTGCTAATGTAGTGACGATTTAGCTGTGCATATATTACATTTTATATATAGTTGTAAATTTTAATGCTTGCTTTCACATGTGTAATAACTCATCCCTAAACAAAGAAGGCTTCGGCAATGATCATTTTCTTATTTTTATTGCACATATATAATATATATATATATAATTTATATATTTTATTTTATATACTTATATATTCTTATATTTAGAGTCATGGCCTCAACACTATTTATTTTCTCACAATAAAATAAATGGTTATAAATCCCTGTATACATCATCGTGCGCACTCGGCAGTTTTCGTCGAAGTTCGGTTTAGTACTTCTGTAGGTGGAAGCAAAAGTAAAACAAACCCCAATGCCTGATCACGATTCTTCAAATCTGTTATTATTTTTGAACGACGATACCTGCTATAGTTGACACGATTCATACGATTCTTTTCGATTCATACGATTCTGCTTGAACAACGA